>OY482668.1:30012061-30660526 GCA_960531205.1 Andrena bicolor
CGCAATCCTAACACCGTCGACATCCGCCCCGATGTCCTGGGGAAGACACTTGAGGAGTCTGTCCACCACCATATTGAAGATATACGGAGACATGGGATCTCCCTGCCTCACCCCATGCGTCGGGTGGATGGCATGAGACTGCCAGCCGCCCGCCACAATGGTCGTGACAGCATCGTAGTACACCGTCTCCATATACTCCAACATGGGGGCCGGACAGCCCCACGCATCCAGTGTTTGCAGTATCGCACGGTGGGAAACGGTATCTGTTTGGAATTAAGGTGAGTGAGCACGCTGGATGTGAGGTTAGGATTGACGGTAAGAAAGCCACGCGGTGCGCGAATTTTCAGTCAGTTGACTGCGTCACTTTATTTAAAATAATGCACATAGGGTGAGCACAACGAGAAAACAAAACTCACTCGCGTGAATTGAAGGGTGAACTGAGCACACAATAAAGACAAAAGATTTCACACGTTGCGAGATGAACAGTCTGTACGGTTATCGCGACAAGCGGTATGAAACCAGAATGAACAAAGGGACCATTGAGCGTCTTCTCGAACAATCCTCGAGAATCGATCAAGAAAGTACGCGTCGTGATTGGGCCGCTCGCTTTACGTGGTGATCGGTGATTGGCTGAGCAGACGACTAGGAGTATCGATCGCCTGATCGAATATCGATCAGCGGCGTGTTCCGCTGCCCGGTAGGTGCTGCGGTGAGCTTGGGTGCGGCGGAGCAGAAAACTAATGGAATCTCAAACAGTATCGAATGCCTTCGCCACATCAACGGAAGCGACGTGCAGCGGCGTATGGCGAGAGTGGTGGTGTCGCAACAGCAGGTCTAGCAGAAACACATTGTCCGCACAGCCGTTCGAGGCTCGGAAAGCCCTTTGCCTCTCATCAATTTTTTTTTGTTTTACTTGGTGGAAATCCCCACGGATACCCCCCGCCCGCGGGGGCGGGCAGGGGGTTATGTGGGACTCGAACCCACTAAAACCACCAAGGTGATCTACCTCGCGCGCGGAGCTGCGCGCCTGAGGGGAGGGATTTGTACGCGAGATCAATCGAGCGATACGTTCGCTACCCTCCCCCCTTGCGCTTCGGTGCAGCCCCGCGCTAGGTCCCCTGAACGGGGTCGTCCCTGGGGGAGTATTATAACCTCCCCCAGCAATGTTCTCCGGGACTGGCGACTCGCGACAGATCACGCGCCCGAGTCGCCCGCCCGAGGTTAGCCTGCCATACCTGCGCCCCATCCATTCGGCAAGAATGGGCAGCAGCGCCCCGACGACGCGACCCTCCCGATGTTCCGGGAGGGAGAGCCAGTCGATCCACCTGGCTCCCATGCGTCGTCGGGCCTGGTCCCGCGCGTCAGGTCCGACCGGCGCCAGGGGGTCCCTCGCTCCGCTGAGATCGTGCGAGGCGAAGTATACCTCCGCCTCCATCTCAGCGAGCAGATGGAATGGTGGGGACCCACCCAGCGCCGACAGCTCGGCGTGTGACACCGTGCGGTAAGCCCGCACGGCACGGAGGACTGCGCGGCGATGAACCTTTGCCAGAAGGTCTCGCCCCACGCGACAGCCTCCCAGTTCGCCGGCCCAGACCGGCGCTCCGTAGAGCGCCATGGACCGGACGACCGTCACGTATAGACGCCGAACTGCTTCGTGTGGGCCTCCCAGGTTGGGCATGATGCGCCCGAAGGCGAACACCTGTCGCTCCAACCTGGGGCCCAGGACCCGAAAATGACGCGCGAATCGCGAGTAGGTGTCCAGGGTCAGACCGAGATACTTCATCGATCGGCCGACCCGGATGCAGGCCTCCCCGACCCTAAGAGACGCTCTGATGGGGATGCCAGTCCCCAACCTGTCCGCGAGCCATACCGCCTCCGTTTTATCGGAGGCGACTCGCAGACCGAGCGCCTCTATCGCGGGGATTACGAGCCGCAGTGCTCTCTCCGCGAGGTCTAGTGCCGCTAGCCATCTCGGCCCGGAGGCCACCACCAGCGTGTCGTCGGCGTAACACACGAACGACACGTCAGGCGATGGCAACTCCACCCGCAGCACCGCGTCGTATGCCAAGTTCCAAAGCAGGGGCCCTAGAACGGACCCCTGTGGCACGCCGCGGTGCACGTGAGCCACCCTGTCCCCGTCTCGCCCGACGTAGGAGACCACCCGGTCGCGGAGATAGTCCCAGATCAGGCGGCGAAGGTAGAGCGGGACGCGATGGTATACCAGCGCCCGCTCGATCGCCGCCCAGGAGACGGTGTTGAACGCGTTGGCGATGTCTAGTGACACCGCCCCCCTCGACCGCCCGGTCCGACAGCGACCGAACCAGTAGAATAGCGTCTACGGTCGATCGCTGCCGTCTAAAACCGAATTGGCGGTCGGACAGATCCGGGAACTCCGCGGCTCCGAGGTGGTCCATGAGGCGGGCAGCTATAATCCTTTCCAGGAGCTTGCCCGCCTCGTCGAGGAGACAAATCGGCCGATAGGCCGAGGGTGACTCTGCGGGCTTACCAGGCTTTCGCAGCATCACTAGCCTCGTCTCTTTCCACGCACGGGGAAACCTCCCGGTCCTCAAGGCCGCGTCAAAGACGCGCCTGAGGCCGCTCCCTGGGGCGCCCATCCCTCTCATCAATCGGAATAAACCGACCCATCCGTCTCGCCAAGACCTTTTTTTTTTTTTGACGTGGAGAAATCCCTAACGGATACCCCGCCCCCCGGGGGAGGGACGGGGTTATGTGGGGCTTGCACCCACTAAAACTCCACGGTGATCTTCCTCGGGCGCGGAGTCGCGCACACGAGGGGAGGGACTTGACGCGAGAGCAAACTAGCGATACGTTCGCTTGCCCTCCCCTCAGCGCTGGTACGAACTCCGCGCCCTACAACCCCGCATAGCGGCGGGGTCTTCCCGAGTCGCCGACGACGCGGGCGGATCACACGCCTGCGTCGTCTCTTCTGGGGGGTCGCATGATGTTGTTAGGGGGTGAGAGTGTCCCCCGACACTGCCACCCCGCGACCCCCGCGATCGAGCGGCTACCCGGGGCGCGGCCCGAAGGGCCGCGGCCGGGCGGGGAGTCGGCACAAGGTCGGCTGAACCGCTGACCGCCGAACTCACCCTACCGCTGCTCGATCGCTACTAACGCGGGAGCGCGCTAATCCAAAAACGGCGCCAATGGCGCGGCTCCCGGGGGGGACAGCAGGTGTTCGGCTGCCCCCCGGTGGAGTCCCCTGGAACGAGGACCCCTGACTCTAACTCCGCCGTCGGGCGTCGCGACCCCGACGGCACCGCGTGGCCCGGCCACCACCCTCCCGAAGCTGGCCCTGAAAAGGGCCCCCCAGGCCCGGAGACTCGCCGTCGGGGAGCGGGGTGACGCGTTAGCTCACGTCACCGCCTGACCTCCCCCGGCGCCGCGTCATCTGCCCCTTCTCCCCCGGCATCTGGGGGCCGCGAGACGGGACGGGTGGCCCGTTATTTCGCGCTCCCGTTCCGCATCCTCCTTCTCCCGCATGACCGCCTCCGCAAACTCGGAGACGGCCTTCCAACTCGCCCCGTCTCCCGCCATCCGACGCACGACCGTCGGTAGCGAGAGATCGGGGCCCAGCTGCGCCTCGAGGACACGCCGATCGTCCTGCCACTCCTGGCATCTGGCCAGAGTGTGGTCGGCCGTGTCCTCGTCGCCCGAGTCGCAACTGAAGCACCGCGACGTCTCCTCCCGCCCGATGCGACGCAGATAGGAGCCGAAACAGCCGACTCCTGTGATTATCTGCGTCAGGCGGATGGTTAGCCTGCCATACCCGCGCTCCACCCATTCTTGCATAATGGGCAGAAGCGCCCCGACAACGCGACCCCTCCGATGTTCGGGGAGGGCTAGCCAGTCGAGCCATTTGGCCCGCATGCGTTGCCGGGCCTGGACCCGCGCCACTTCTTGTCCGTCTGCCATTGGGTCCCCAGCTTCGCGGAGATCTCGGACGTCGAAGTAAACCTCCGCCTCCATCTCCGCGAGCAGGTGGAATGGGGGGGACCCACCCAGAGCGGACAGTTCGGCATGCGACACCGTGCGATAGGCTCGCACGGCTCGGAGGACTACTCGGCGGTGAACTCTGGCCAAGAGTTCACGGCCAACGCGGCAGCCCTCCAGGTCTCCGGCCCAAACAGGCGCGCCGTACAGCGCCATGGACCGAACGACCGTCACATACAAACACCGAACACCCTCGTGCGGACCTCCCAGGTTGGGCATGATTCGCCGAAAGGCGAATATTTGCTTCTCCAACCTGGGGGCGAGGGTTTTGAAGTGGCTCGTGAATCGCCAGTAGGTATCCAGGGTCAGACCGAGATACTTCATCGATCGGCCGACCCTGATGCAGGCATCCCCAATCATCAGGGACGCTCTGTTGGGGACACCGCTCCCAACCCTGTCCGCGAGCCACATCGCCTCGGTTTTCTCCAAGGCGACTCGCAGACCGAGCGTCCCGATCGAGGTGACGACGCGTCGCAGTGCTCTCTCAGCGAGGCTGATCGCGTCCCTCCATTTCTGCCCGGAAGCCACCACCAGAGTGTCGTCGGCGTAACATACCAACGACACCCCCGGCGACGGCATCTCGACCCGCAGGACCGCGTCGTAGGCCAGGTTCCATAGCAGGGGCCCTAGAACCGACCCCTGCGGAACCCCGCGGTGCACCGGAGCCACCCCGTCACCCTCCCGGCCGACGTACGACACGACCCGGCCGCGGAGGTAGTCCCGGACCAGGCGGCGAAGGTAGAGCGGGACGTTGTGAAACAGCAACGCCCGCTCGATCGCCGCCCAGGAGACGGTGTTGAACGCGTTGGCTATGTCCAACGACACAGCCACGCTGACACCGCCTCCCTCGGCCGCTCGGCGCGTCAACGATCGGACCAGTAAGATGGCGTCTACGGTCGATCGCTGCCGCCTGAAGCCGAATTGGCGGTCGGACAGGTCCGGGCCCACGGCCTCCAGGTGCGCGCACAGGCGGGCAGTAATGATGCGTTCCAAGAGCTTGCCCGCCTCGTCCAGGAGGCATATCGGCCTATAGGCCGAGGGTGACTCCGCGGGTCTACCGGGCTTCCGGAGGAGGACCAGCCTCGCTTCCTTCCACGCAGGGGGGAACCTGCCGGTTCTCAGGACGGCGTCGAAGAGACGCCTGAGACCGGCACCTAGGGCGCTCAAGGCGTAGGCCCATACTCGCCCGGGCACTCCGTCGGGACCCGGAGCCGCGTTCCTCTCGCGCATACGCGCGATCGAGGACGCGAGCTCCTCGCCGCTGACCCCAGGGGCGTCGGCGGTATCCGCGCCCCTGGCCAACCATGGATCCCCGGTCTCGTCGGCGCCACCCTCCCCGTGTACCGGGGGGTCTCGCCAAGACCTTATGTAAACCACGCACAAGGACCGAGGACACCGAAATGGGCCGATACTTCGACGGATTCGAGGGGTTCGGTTTCTTCGGAATCAGCACCGTCCTAGCGCCCCTAAGGTGGATTGGGAGTCTGCGGCACCACAACACTAAGTTGTAAATCCTTGCCAGCATCTCGAGGGGGGTGCTGCGAAGGATCCTTGCAGACAGGGCGTCAGGACCCGGTGCTGTCTTCCTCTCCGGCAGGCTTAACCAGTAGTATGTCTAGGACAGTTCTAACCATGGTCCTCTGAGGGGAGCGCGGGGGCGGGGGGAAGTGGTGGCGCGCGGGGGAGTGCGGCGGAGGGAAGCATGGGCGCGGGGCCTGCGGGGAGAGGAAGACAGGTTGCGCGCGCACGAGCCGCGGAGTGGGGGAAGCCGCGATCGTGGAGGGGATCACTCCGGGCCGAGCCGCCGCGGAGGCCTCTCCAGACCGGACCCACCGTCGGAAGGGGGGAATGACCCCCAAAAAATCTCTTTCAAAACCTTGACCCACCCCAAAAATTTTTTTTCAGAGTGAAGGGACAACCCCTAAATATTTTTCCAAATCATTATGCGATGGAATTGTTTAATAATTGTTTCGGACAATGTCGGGAAAGACCAGCGTTTTCACACCGCGTCTTCAGGGAGGGAAAGAGACAGAGCATTACTTTAAAGTTAAAATTTGGAGGAGGGAAAGAGACAACACTACATAGGCGTACAACCGCTTTCGTTCTAAAGTTAATAGTATTCTAAAGCATTCCAATTTAGCGTCGCTGCGTCTCGCGCGATCGTGTGTAATTTGACTCCTCTGGAGCAGCCGTGCAAGGTGACGTCATTTTCACGGCGGGAAGAACGCTCGAACTAAATAAACGCTGAATCTTAAAATTATGTGGTCAGGAGGAAGACGGGTGAATAAAATTGACAAATAATATGTGTTTAAGAAATTTTATTTAAAATTAAAAGAATATAATTTTGGTCAAACATGTGGTCGATACAACGCTCGCGATTAAATAAAAACTTTATAGTTTCTAATTTGAAATATAAAGACTTATTTTGTAGCGACATCTTCACAATTCGCGACTTATACATTATACAAAATTCTACCAACAATTCGCCAATCCATAGCGGTGCTGATCCAATTAATTGTGCATGTTTTTCGATGTCTGTGCGTTTTTCCATTAGTGTTTTCCATGTTGGAAGATCCAACAACAATTGATTCCCACGATTATCACCAAGAACAATTTCCACCAGTGGTATAGATTGCACGCTGATGCCAATTTCCAGATATTTATACGATGCAGGCGTTAGCGCGTATCTTCTAACCATGATACGTGATGTTTGATGCGATCTAAGAGTCCGATCATGAAAATTACCGTTTATCAGGAAAACACATAAATAAATAACGATGATATGGTATGAAAAAATTAAATCTTACCTGTTAGATGTGTTCTTCCTACATGGCGATACATCATCTTGCATGATCGGAACGTAATAATTCGCAACACCGGTACTGTACATTTTTTTTTTCTCGAAGCACTGTGTGTATGTCGAAAGTCACTGAGAGGCTCTAGAGCTGGCTTAAACAGTGGTGCTATGCACCACCTCTACCATCTACCCCTCCTAATAAAAGTCTCGACACGTGTCGAATGTAATATGATACTTTTGGGAACGTCGAATCTTAGAAAATAGGTGTCAGCAGAAACTTTGTCGGATGATCTTGCGGGCTAATTCGTCATATGCGTGAATTATAGAAAGAATTATGCTGTATCAGCAGAAACTGCATAGAACCATGTTGGGGCGGATCGCCATTTTTTTTTGCATGCAATGCATTCGAGGGAGTACGCCAAAAGAGTTAGACAGAGATACCAAATCATGATGAGGATATAAATATGCGCTCTAAACTGCACAAAGCCCCAAATCGCTGCAACGTGTTGCAAGGAAAAAGACATACTGCATTTACGACCATGGAAGAATTCGCGCAAGTAGAACGCCAATTGTTGGATCAATCTGCACGATTGACTTCACGGGAAGAGTACCTCGCGTGGGAAGAACGATGCAACGAGTGCATCGAATCTTTAGAAGAGCACAGCCGCGTAAAACGCCCGCGATTGTCAATCGGTGTTCAACAATCGTTGGTTGCTCGAATCGCACGGCTCGAAGGACTGAAACATTCGTTGCGCGGACGTTTCGTGCACGAAGGTGCAGGACATTCGAGTATGGGACTTTTGTGGCGCGAGATAGACACTGCGTTCGATAGCCGCGTGTTAACTGGTGCAGTGCTAAATTCAAACTATATCGAACCGCGCAACTTCCTTCAGGATGCGGGGACCATTGTGCTGGAGCATGTGCGGGGCGCTTTGAGGAAACGTCGAAACCTCAAAGTGAACACGGTGTTCAACGGCGAATTTGTGGCGGGTGACAAGCATGCTTGTAAAAGCATTAATACCCGAAACTGCGAACTCTTCGGCACATCCGATCTGCAGGAGTGGTACGAACGATGCGTCGTCGAACCCACCCTGGCATCGCTGGAAGAGTTCCAGGAACGCGACAGCGGATGGGCATTGACGAGAATCCTCAACCTGACCGTCAATGTCAATAAGTACAATCCGCTGCGCGCGGGATGTCACTTCAAGTTGCCGCGGGAATTGTCTTTGAAGAAAGCCACAATTAGCATGCAATCCCCGGACAATGCATGCTTCGCGTGGGCAGTGGTCGCCGCTCTCCATCCCGCGGAAAGGCATTCCGATCGCTCAAGTTCGTACCCCGACTATGCTTCCGTGCTAAATCTCCAGGGCATTGAGTTCCCAATGTCCCTGGAGCAAATAGGGAAGTTTGAAGAGTTAAACAACATCTCCGTCAACGTGTACAGCTTCGAGGCGGAGAAAGAGTTGACGGTCTTTCCGCTGCGTCTCACCAGCCACAAGAGGGATCAACACGTCAATATGCTCTACACGCCGAATCAAGAACACGGTGATGTAGGGCACTTTGTACTAATCAAGGACTTGTCCCGGCTGGTGAGCGCACAGCTGAGCAAGCACGATGGAAAGAAGTTCATCTGTGATCGGTACGTATAGAAAACTTGTGAAATGTTGAAATGTCTCACGAAACAATTAAATAAAAAAAAAAAATTTCATGTTTTTGCAGATGCATGCACTACTTCAGATCTGCCGAGAAGTTGGAGGCGCATGCAGTGGACTGTGGGCAGATGAACGATTGCGCCATCCTGCTGCCCAGCGAAGGTAAAAATTTCCTCAGCTTCGAAAACCACTGCAGGAAGGAGCGGCTCCCCTTCGTGGTGTACGCAGATCTGGAGGGCATCATCGAGAAAACAGAAGACAGCGACCGAATTGATGACAACAAATTACACACGTATCAACATCATAAAGTTCATAGTATAGCCTATTATATGCAATGCTCGTACGATACATCGCTATCGACGTATCGATGTTGCCGCGACGCGGATTGTGTTTCATGGTTCGTATACGAACTGAAAAAATTTGCAAATTTCGCCAAACCCATCTTGAGCAGTAATGTTCCCATGCTTGATTTAACCAACGAACAGTTGACGACATTTCACAATGCAACACACTGTCATATTTGTGAAGAATCATTCAAGGCTGACGATATACGAGTTCGCGATCATTGTCATCTGTCCGGACGGTTTAGAGGACCGGCACATTCGCAGTGCAATTTAAATTATAAAAATGCGTTTTATATCCCCATAGTTTTCCATAATTTGTCCGGCTACGATTCACATTTCATTATCGAGGAAATAGCTACCGCTTTCGACGGTCACGTTGATGTATTACCCATAACTAAAGAAAAGTATATTTCCTTCACAAAAAATGTCGAAGATACGGCTGAATCAGACTCGCGAAATTATATTAAATTACGATTCATCGATTCGTACAAATTTCTCAATACCAGTCTCGACAAATTAGCATCTTTTCTGACCACAGATCAATTAAAAATTTCACGATCCAAATTTGAAAAATTATCCACCGAAGATTTCAATTTATTGACGCGAAAAGGTGTCTTTCCGTACGAATACCTTGATTGCGCGAACAAGCTGCAGGATCCATGCTTACCACCGCGCGAGTCATTCTACAGTTCGTTAACGGGTAAGACTGTATCAGAAACCGATTACGCGCATGCCGAGACTATCTGGCAGCGTTTCGGGATTAGAACATTGGGCGAATACAGCGACTTGTATTTGAAAACAGATGTCTTGTTATTGGCAGATATTTTTGAAAATTTTCGCGAAAGTTGTATCAAGAGTTATGGACTAGATTCAGCGCATTATTATACTCTACCTGGTTTCACGTGGGATGCCATGCTAAAGCATACCAAAATTACATTTGAATTGCTCACCGACGTCGATATGGTCATGTTTGTTGAACGCGGTATACGCGGGGGTTTAAGCCAATGTTCCGGAAGATATGCACATGCCAATAATAAGTACATGCCATCTTACGACGCATCGGAAAAGTCATCGTACTTGATGTACTTTGACGTGAACAATTTGTATGGATGGGCAATGTGTCAGCCCCTGCCATATGCTAAATTTCAATGGGTCGAAGATGCTGCAAATTTTGACGTGTCTTCAATCCGTGTCGATTCGTCCACGGGATACATTCTCGAGGTAGATCTGGAATATCCGCAATGTCTGCATGACGCTCATGCTGATTTACCGTTCTGTCCGACGCGTGCCAAACCACCGGGCAGCAGACAGGACAAGTTACTCGCGACGGTATACGATAAGCAGCGTTACGTTATCCATTACCGCAACCTGCAGCAGTGCACGCGTCACGGTCTTCGTATTACAAAGATACACCGCGTGCTTCAATTCGCTCAATCTGCCTGGCTCTGCGATTACATTGAACTCAACACACGATTTAGAACAAGCGCGACAAATGATTTTGAAAAGAATTTATACAAATTGATGAACAACGCGGTATTCGGTAAAACTATGGAAAATGTGCGAAATCACGTGGACGTAAAACTTTTGACTCATTGGGAAGGGCGATATGGCGCGGAGGCAATGATCGCGAAACCGAATTTCCACAGCAGAAGTGTTTTTTCGGAAAATTTAATAGCTGTTGAATTGCGAAAACTCGAGGTGAAATTCAACAAACCGATATACGTGGGTATGTGCATTCTAGACATATCAAAAATTTGTTTGTATGAATTTCACCACGAGTACATGTCGCCAAAGCACGGGCCAAATTGCAAAATTCTATACACCGACACAGATAGCCTCATTTATCACATTCAATGTGACGATATCTACGAGACCATGAAACACAATATCGGTAGATTCGACACAAGCGATTATCCTATCGACAATGCATATAATATGCCGCGCGTAGTCGTCGAGAGTTATCGTTCTGGCTATGACGTTGGTCTTGACGCCTTTCGCCTTTTTCGTATCTCTTTTACCGTCTACGCGATGTGCATACATTTTCGCTCTAAGACCCACGAATTCGGTCATTATCGCACCGTTATTTTCATCCTTCATCTGCCCTGGAATCTTCTTATTTACGCGCGGCATATTATATAGATTGTCGATGGGATAATCGCTTGTGTCGAATCTATCGATATTATCTTTCATTGTCTCGTAGATATCGTCGCATCGAATATGGTAAATGGTAAATGAGCTGTCTGTGTCGGTGTATAGAATTTTACATTTTTGCCCGTGCTTGGGAGCCATGTACTCGTGGTGAAATTCATACAAACAAATTTTTTATATGTCCAGAATGCACATACCCACGTATATCGGTTTGTTGAATTTCACCTCGAGTTTTCGCAATTCAACAGCTATTAAATTTTCTGAAAAAACACTTCTGCTGTGGAAATTCGGTTTCGCGATCATTGCCTCCGCGCCATATCGTCCTTCCCAATGTGCCAAAAGTTTTACACCCAAGTGATTTCGCACATTTCACATAGTTTTACCAAATACTGCGTTGTTCATTAATTTGTATAAATTTTTTTTTTTTTTTTTCAAAGTCGTGTGTCGCGCTTGTTCTAAACCGTGTATTGAGTTCGATGTAATCGCGGAGCCAGGGAGATTGAGCGAATTGAAGCACGCGGTGTATCTTTGAAATACGAAGACCGTGAAGCGTGCACTGCTGCAGGTTGCGGTAATGGATAACGTAACGCTGCATATCGTGTACCGTCGCGAGTAACTTGTCCAGTCGGCTGCCCGGTGGTTTGGCACGCGTCGGGCAGAACGGTAGATCGGCATGAGCGTTGTGCAGACGTTGCGGATATTCCAGATCTACCTCGAGAATGTATCCCGTGGGTGAATTGACGCGGATTGAAGACACGTCAAACTTTGCAACATCTTCGACCCATTGAAATTTAGCATACGGTAGGGGCTGACACATTGCCCACCCATACAAATTATTCACGTCAAAGTACATCAAGTACGATGACTCTTCCGATGCGTTGTAAGATGACATGTACTTGTTATTGGCATGTGCATATCTTCCGGAACTATATGCTGCGACGTTAAGATTGAAACACATTATGGAAAAATTGATAGTTTTAAAATAAAATGTGGTGGTGGGGGAAGCAATTGCACCTCTATTTAAGCCAGTCTTCCGGACGCTATCCGGTCGCTCGCGCCACCGCCAACGCCGCCCGCGCTGTCGCTGCCCGAAGGGGATGATTTATATGGACTTATATAGATTTTAAATTTTTAATCAATCACTCGGTAGCCTCAGTGACTTTCGACGGAACAAATAGTGCTCTGAAAACAAAATGTGCAGTACCAGTGTCGAAGGAAACGTTGAACACACGAATTATTACGTTCCGATCGTGCGAAATGATGGTGTGGCTCAATGCGGGGAGGATACAGTTGTTTGGTAAGGCTTAATTTTCATATCTCAAAATTTTTTATGTTTATTCCTAATACGAGCGGGCAATTTCATAGCTTCGATTGTTCTCTTAGCCCGCGTCGAACATCGCGTGTCATGGTCAGACGATACGCACTAACATCCATGGGCAGCAAATACTTGGAAATTGGAATCCGCGTACGGCCTACGATTGATATAGAAATGGTTCTCGGCGACAATCATGGAAATCATCTCATATTATCATGGCATACATGGGGTTTGCTATTCGACAACTGTGAAACCATGGAAGAACATGCACGATTATCTGGATCACCTTCGATGTCGATTGATAGTTTAGCGGTAGATTTTTTTCGGATCTTTGATACACCAATTATAAAGATTACACAATGTGATGACGTGCTATATTACACACTGGACACAATATCATTTTTATTAAATCTTCAGCCATGTATAGAATATATGTATCCGCGGATGTATCAAACTGCGGAAGATGTGAGAGTAAAATTTAAAACTTTTGTTAACGTGCTACAGCAGAGCGGTGTTGCTTGCGAAACATTAGATGCGCGTCGTGCTGCTAAAATCATATGCGATAGCGAACACTTTGACGAGGAGTATCATGTAGATTGCGAACTGGTAGCATGTGCCATCAATGATATTCTAGCTGATGCTCGTAGGAAAAAATGTTAAAATTCTATTCTCTTAATTTTAAATAAAATTGCTTAAAAACATATTATTTATCAATTTTATTCACCCGTCTTCCTCCTCGCCACCTAATTTTAAGATTCGACGTTTCAAAAAATTACTATTTGTCTGCGTTGGGGAAAAAAAAAACATTCTGCCGACGCTGCATAATTCTATTTCGCTCGAGCGTTCTTCGCGCCGTGAAAATGACGTCATCCTGCACGACTGCTCCAGAAGATTCAAGTTTCATGCGATCGTGCGAGACGCTGCGACGCTAAATCGGATCGCTTTAGAATACTGTTAGCTTTAGAACGAAAGCGATTGTACCACCAAGTAGTGCTGTTTCTTTCCCTCTTCCAAAATTTTAGCTTTAAAGTAATGCTCTGTCTCTTTCCCTCCCCGAAGACGCGGTGTGAAAACGCCGGTCTTTCCCGACATTGTCCGAAACAATTATTAAACAATTCCATCGCATAATGGTTTGGAAAAATATTTGGGGGTTGTCCCCTTACTCTGAAAACAATCGTGGGATCTGTACGAGTATCCTCTCTTACAGAGCACAAACAAGCATTCGTGGGCCGTGAAGGCATCCGCACAGCTGGAGAAGCCGCGATGCGTGATCCTTGCTCTACAGACTGGTCGAAGGAATGTGATGAGCGAAGACGTTACTAAGTTTAACAACTGTAAATTGACCAATGTAAAACTTTTTCTCAACACGGAATTTTACCCATACGATGACATGAACTTGGACTTTGACAAGAATAAGCATACCATCTTGTACCACATGTATACGCAATTCGGTAAATCATATTATGGACATAGTTGCAACGAGGCATTATTCACCGTGGCTGAATTTTTACAATTTGGCCCCATCGTGGTGATTGATTTCTCGTTACAAAAAGAGTCCATCAAGAATGGCACCGTGGACGTGCGCATAGAATTCGAGTGTAAAGAGAATGTGCCGGCAAATACTACAGCCTACAGCCTACTGTCTGATTCTGCACGGTCGGGTGGTTGAATACAATCCACTGACAAACGTGGTGCGCAAAATGAATTAAATTGCTACGCTAATTGTCCGCCCTCTTCTGTGTCAAATTCACACCTTCGTGAAAATTCAGATGCTTTACGAGAAAGACTGCATTCTCTCGTCTGTCTCGGAAGCAAACGCACCTCTAAATTGTACCGATAATGGCTGTACCAACATTCGTTGACCTGCAAGGGTTCATCGTCGATGGAAGATTTATCGCGAAGGAAGTGGCTGTCCTACGCAAGGGGACAATTCTCTCACACTATATTTTTGGGAGTCCTATGCCACAATTTCTTCTTACGAAATCCGTCAAATCAAGCATTCGATGGCTGGTGGCAAAACATCATGGACTACGGTGGGACGATGGAGACGTTCCGTACAGTATGGCTAAACAGCTAATTACGAAAGCTGTAGCTGATGCGATCGACGAAGAAGATGACACATCCCATATAGTATACGTTAAAGGTCTGCAGAAACGCGACTGGCTTGCGGATTTCCTCGATGAAAATACCAGAGCGGACGTGATCATCGAGACGCTGGACATTGAATACGAGGATATCAAATCTCTAAATAAGCTAAATGTAGTTGATACTCTACGATGTGACAGACACGCAAAGCACTGTGCCTTGCAAAATGTATTTAAAATATTCAACTGGTGGTCTAAACGCCAGAGAGAAATGCTTAAATAAAATATAATCAATTTTTAATACATAAATGTTTTTTTTCTTCACCCTCTCCAACCTCTTGCATGTACGCTAGATTAAGACGATAGTTATAATTATTATGTAGAAACCATTCAATACCCGTTCGATATCCGTTCAAACCCGTTCGATTCGCGTTCAAAGCCGTTCAAAACCGTTCGATACCAGTTCAATACCCGTTCAATACCCGTTCGATTCGCGTTCAAAGCCGTTCGATACCCGTTCAAAGCCGTTCGATACCCGTTCAAACTCGTCTAATACCCGTTCGATTCGCATTCAAAGCCGTTCGATTCGCATTCAAAGCCGTTCGATTCGCATTCAAAGCCGTTCGATTCGCATTCAAAGCCGTTCGATTCGCATTCAAAGCCGTTCGATACCCGTTCAAAGCCGTTCGATACCTGTTCGATTCGCGTTCAAAGCCGTTCAATACCCGTTCCATACTCGTTCGATTCGCGTTCAAAACCGTTCGATACCCGTTCAAAGCCGTTCGATAATCGGTTTCTGATACAGTCTTACCCGTTAACGAACTGTAGAATGACTCGCGCGGTGGTAAGCATGAATCCTGCAGCTTGTTCGCGCAATCAAGGTATTCGTACGGAAAGACACCTTTTCGCGTCAATAAATTGAAATCTTCGGTGGATAATTTTTCAAATTTGGATCGTGAAATTTTTAATTGATCTGTGATCAGAAAAGATGCTAATTTGTCGGGACTGGTATTGAGAAATTTGTACGTTCAATACCCGTTCGATATCCGTTCAAACCCGTCCGATTCGCGTTCAAAGCCGTTCAAAACCGTTCGATACCTGTTCAATACCCGTTCAATACCCGTTCGATACCCGTTCGATTCGCGTTCAAAGCCGTTCGATACCCGTTCAATACCCGTTCAAAGCCATTCGATACCCGTTCAAACTCGTCCAATACCCGTTCGATTCGCGTTCGAAGCCGTTCAAAACCGTTCGATACCCGTTCAATACCCGTTCAATACCCGTTCGATACCCATTCGATACCCGTTCGATTCGCGTTCAAAGCCGTTCGATACCTGTTCAATACCCGTTCAATACCCGTTCAAAATCGTTCGATACCCGTTCAAACTCGTCCAATACCCGTTCGATTCGCGTTCAAAGCCGTTCAAAACCGGTCGATACCCGTTCAAAGCCGTTCAAAACCGTTCGATTCACGTTCAAACCCGTTCGATTCGCGTTCAAAGCCGTTCAAAGCCGTCCAATATCCGTTCAATACCCGTTCGATTCGCGTTCAAAGCCGTTCAAAACCATTCAAAACCGTTCGATACGCATTCAAAGCCGTTCAAAACCGTTCAATACCCGTAAGTTTCGCGTTCAAAGCCGTTCAATACCCGTTCAAAGCCGTTCAATACCCGTTCGATACCCGTTCAAAGTGATATGGTCTAGTTGAATGATGTGTCAAAGAAGAAGGGGAAGAAGGTGCGTGTGAATACGGAGAGTGAAGAAGATAAGTACAAAGAGGAATGGGATGGTCAGCGAAAATGCAGGTGAAGAAGAAGATAAGTGCAAGAGGATGGTCAGTGACGAAGATAAGTGCAAGAGGATGGTCAGTGACGAAGATAAGAGCAAGAGGATGGCCAGTGAAAATGCAGGTGGAGAACAAAGGCATCTTACTTTTGCAAAGCTATGCACTTCTCGATTTCAAGTTATGAGTTTAGATGCACGAGCCTGGAGATGCAGTGAGACCATTTGTCTTCAAACTGTCAAAGGTGACAGTCTGTTTGTTAAGTGAGTATTTTTGTGAAATAATATGGGATTACTAAGAATCGTCCCGGAGTGTGATCCTGAGGTATGTACTTATCAATATTTTGGTATTTTTCGCGTTTATGCTTTTAAATGATGCAGTGTTTTATCAAGGTTTCTATGTTCTAGGATTTTCAGGGAGCAGTCGGCGGTGGTGACGACGTCGCCGACACCGTCGACGATATCGAGGACTCCTCCGCTGACGACACCGAGGACTCCTCCGCCGACGACACTGGCGATGACGGTGACAGCATCGATGCAACCATTGATGGCTTGCTGGTAAGTAATATTGTGATAGGATATTGTGTGGAATGTATTAATATTATATTTGGGTTTACGTGTTTTAGAACTTGCCGCCGCTACCACCACCGCCCCAGATAGAACGTTTGCGGAACATGCTCCCTGACCTCGCTCGCGCCACCGCCAACGCCGCCCGCGCTGTCGCTGCCCGAAGGGGATGATTTATATGGACTTATATAGATTTTAAATTTTTAATCAATCACTCGGTAGCCTCAGTGACTTTCGACGGAACAAATAATGCTCTGAAAACAAAATGTGCAGTACCAGTGTCGAAGGAAACGTTGAACACACGAATTATTACGTTCCGATCGTGCGAAATGATGGTGTGGCTCAATGCGGGGAGGATACAGTTGTTTGGTAAGGCTTAATTTTCATATCTCAAATTTTTTTATGTTTATTCCTAATACGAGCGGGCAATTTCATAGCTTCGATTGTTCTCTCAGCCCGCGGCGAACATCGCGTGTCATGGTCAGACGATACGCACTAACATCTATGGGCAGCAAATACTTGGAAATTGGAATCCGCGTACGGCCTACGATTGATGTAGAAATGGTTCTCGGCGACAATCGTGGGATGTTTCTCACGTTACCATGGGGTACATGGGGTTCGCTATGCGGCAGTCGTACGACCATTGAAGAACGTGCACGATTACCTGGATCACCTTCGATGGAAATGGGCCAATTAACGGTGGTTTTTTGTGAAATCTATAATTCTCCGATTGTAAGGATGACACTACATCCTTATTGCTTATTAGCCGCTGTATTTCAAACCGGATACAGTAACATTTTTATTAAATCTTGAACCATGTTTAGACTATGTGTATCTGCGGCTGTATCAAAATGTAAGAGATGTGAGGATAAAATTTGAAACTTTTGTTAACGTGCTACAGCAAAACGATGTTGTCTGCGAAACATTAGATGCGCGTCGTGCTGCTAAAATCATGCGTGAAAGTGAACATTACTGTGAGGATTATTATGTAGATTGCGAACTGATAGCATGCGCCATCAACGATATTCTAGCTGATGCTCGTAGGAAAAAATGTTAAAATTATATTCTTTTAATTTTAAATAAAATTTCTTAAACACATATTATTTGTCAATTTTATTCACCCGTCTTCCTCCTGACCACATAATTTTAAGATTCAGCGTTTATTTCGTTCGAGCGTTCTTCCCGCCGTGAAAATGACGTCACCTTGCACGGCTGCTCCAGAGGAGTCAATTTACACACGATCGCGCGAGACGCAGCGACGCTAAATCGGAACGTTTTAGAATACTATTAACCTTAGAACGAAAGCGGTTGTACCCCTATGTTGTGTTGTCTCTTTCCCTCCTCCAAATTTTAACTTTAAAGTAATGCTCTGTCTCTTTCCCTCCCCGAAGACGCGGTGTGAAAACGCTGGTCTTTCCCGGCATTGTCCGAAACAATTATTAAACAATTCCATCGCATAATGATTTGGAAAAATATTTGGGGGTTGTCCCCTCACTCTGAACAAAAATTTTGGGGTGGGTCAAGGTTTTGAAAGAGATTTTTTGGGGGTCATTCCCCCCTTCCGACGGTGGGTCCGGTCTGGAGAGGCCTCCGCGGCGGCTCGGCCCGGAGTGATCCCCTCCACCATCGCGGCTTCCCCCACTCCGCGGCTCGTGCGCGCGCAACCTGTCTTCCTCTCCCCGCAGGCTCCGCGCCCATGTTTCCCTCCGCCGCACTCCCCCGCCCCCGCGCTCCCCTCAGAGGACCTGGGTTAGAACTGTCCGAGACATACTACTTTAACCGAACCTCGTCCGGCGTCACAGGAGACCATAGCGCGTGTATGGTTTCCTCACGGTGGGCCGGCGGTGGATGGACATCACGAACGTCCGTCATAATGGACTCCCAATAAGGAACCATTACCTCCTTGGGGAGGCAATGGCCTACACCGGTTTCGTCCATTACGGCATCATAACAGCGTCTTGGATCCCTACGCCAGAGCTTTTGCACTCTGCCGTAGTCGACCCTGGGCTGCTTACGCTTCGGCAATTCCGCACCCACCGTAGGCATCCGCCGGGGCGGCCGCCTAGCTCCCGCGTTTCGAGGTAGCGGAAAGACTTCGGTGAGGTACGCGGTTATCCTCTCCAGGGTTACTCCGCGGTCCTTCAGCCCAACACGGTTGCACACGTCATCCAGACTTGCAGACCTGAAGGCGTCCGCCCCTATCGGGCCTAGGCCGCGGAAGTACTCCAGGAGAGCCCGATCCGCCTCCTCCTCCTCTCTGGCGGGAACCTCTAACGGGGCGACCGCCACCGGTTCCATGGCCTCCTGTTGCATGCGTCCAATGTGCTCCATTACGAGCGCACGATAGCCCTCGCGCTTTCGTGCACCCTTTACTGCCTCAAGCGTTCGTCCGGGCAGAAACCCGAGGAGGGCCTGGTTCATGAAGCGTTCACCCGTCATGGAGAGTTCCGCCTCGCGCCGCGCCAAGAGGGACACCTCCTCCTGCGTCCAACGCGCCTTCTTTGGCACGGTGCGGTTCTCGTCATCAGTCCAATCGGGGTGAGCACGCCTCGCGTGTGGCCCCGCCCATTCGTGGTGGGAAAAACGCGGTCACACCCAGGAAACTCACACACAAACAGCTCAGGGGGGTCCGAGCTTGGTCCTGGTTGAGGGGGTTGTGCTGGCGGGGGGGGGGGGGGGGCACCTGTGGGCGCCCCCCTAGTACTTGTTCCATCCGAGGCTTGTAGTCTTGTTCTAGGGCCAACACTGTTTCAGGTGCGAGAGGGCTGGCAACCCGCAAGGACCTTCTTCGGACGCACGACGTTCTGCCAGATTAATAACTGTTGCCCGGCTTGGACGGCTTGGACGTAGTCGTGGTCCTGGGTAAGGAGAGGCTAAGGACCTTACTAGAGATCTGTAAGACGCTTCACTTACCGGTAACCATGACCCTAAGAGATGTTGCCTTAAGAGAGTCATAGTTACTCCCGCCTCTTTTTTTTTTTTTTTTTTTTTTTTATTGCCGTATGGCTACAATTCTCTAAGCAATTCCAGGGACTTCGGAACGCTACGCTCGTGGTGGCCTCTGCCGAACCACTGGTACAATTTTCGTACCCTTCCCAATACGGGGAATTGTTGGACGTTCACTCCGGTATTCCGGGCACGAACCAACCTGCTAACATCGTTAGCTGACAGGTATTCCGTCGGCGACGCTGTCTAGCAAGACCTCTGTCATATCCGAATACGGACCAGTCACTGGACGTGGATATGGTATGACGTTGGCGGATCTATTCCTGTTCTCAACGATTACATATACAATAAACGAAAGGTGTATCATCACAAAAACCAACATTAGAATGCTTGACGCCAAACTAATGTACACACCTGTCTGCATAGCAGAAACGTTACTGGTCACCGAGAAACCTGTTAACACAGGAATTACACTACACTCCATTCTGTAACTCGTCCAATAGGCGTTCCAGTTCTTCTATCTTCCTCTTCTCTCTTTCCTCCTGCTTGGCTACATCGATATCTCCAGCTTCGGGTATAATGTCGAACGAATGTTCCGACTCCTCTTTATCACGCAGCGGATCGACAACAAACACCTTGGCTGCTCCAAGGATTGTTCCGGGCATGTTGTTCTTGATAATATCAAGTACATCTCGTGTCTTCCGGATGAGCGCTTTCATCTGAGCGGTATTATTCATAGTGCTCCTGCTCAAAGAATAGATTGATTCAAGCTCTAATCCAGTACTATGTTTCGGTGGGAATCTCCACTTAATATGAAAATGTACGATGAGCGAATCTGCGCTATTTCCAAGCAATACGCACACCTTATGGTTGCCTTCAGTGATTTCATCTCCAGTTGATTTCATACTGGTCAATTCCACCTGAATTACATGTTGGCTATCTGTTATAGGCCAGCGATACCCTACAGCGGGCAGGCGAGACGAACTTACAGAATCTATCCAGCCTCCAAGTTTATCCATGTCCTTGGTTTTGGCAGTGGATGCCATAGTATAATCATATGGCTGTATCCCCACAGTGCGGCCGGTCATGTTCCAGGCTTTAACGGCCTCAATTCTGATATTGAAGTTAGGTAAAATGTCCTTCACATATTTTTCAACTGGAATTCCAAGTTGTTTCACGAGCCACTGACATATATCTGTACAGTCTATCAAGCCCGTCTTGTTGGTTGTTCCAACTTTGATAACTTTCTGTATTACTACAGACGACCACGGACAAGCATTTATACTTGGTGGATCGGGTGGGCAAGGTACTCTCCCGCCTTTAAGTTCTTCCTTCTTTACATATCCAGTGGATTTCCACGGAGAAGGTGAGTTGGCTTGGTAATTAGCTCATCTCAGCCTATTACGTTGAAGCCTATTTTGATTTAAACTCTTTTTGCTTTTTGAGCTCATTGTTAGCTTACAAAAACGACAGAGAGAGTCATAGTTACTCCCGCCGTTTACCCGCGCTTTTTTGAATTTCTTCACGTTGACATTCAGAGCACTGGGCAGAAATCACATTGCGTCAACACCCTCGGGGGCCATCGCAATGCTTTGTTTTAATTAGACAGTCGGATTCCCCTAGTCCGTGCCAGTTCTGAGCTGAGCGTTGAATGGCGGCCGAAGAGGACGACCACGACGGTGAAACCGACACGGAAGCCTCGCAGCAAGGAAGATCCGCGGGAGGCGATGGCACGGGACCGAGCTCGGATCCCGGATGCGAGACCGAAATCCCGACCGTTCACCTTACCCAGGCCCGGCTCGTCAACCAAACCCGTTTCCCAACCAAGCCCGACACGCCCCGCTCCTTAGAGCCAATCCTTATTCCGAAGTTACGGATCCAATTTGCCGACTTCCCTTACCTACATGAATCTATCGACTAGAGGCTCTTTACCTTGGAGACCTGCTGCGGGTATGGGTACGAACCGGCGCGACACCTCCACGTGGCCCTCTCCTGGATTTTCAAGGTCCGAGGGGAAGATCCGGACACCGCCGCAACTGCGGTGCTCTTCGCGTTCCAAACCCTATCTTCCTGCTAGAGGTTTTCAGGGAACTCGAACGCTTATACAGAAAAGAAAACTCTTCCCGGATCTCCCGACGGCGTCTCCAGGTTAGGATCGTCAGGGTCCACGATGTCCGGCATGATCCCGCAATAATCATCGTCAACGTCGTAGCCGCCGTCGTCTTCGACAGTTCGAGTGTTGTTGTTGTTGTTGTTGATCTTTCGTCCCGTCAGTTCGTACAAATTGCATACATCCTCAACGATTATGTCAGGTAGTAGTTGCAGCATCCACGTTTTCTTTTCCGTACCCTTTACGATGACGAAGTCAATGTTCGCGAGTACGCTGGCGAGGAGCCCCGGAAGTTTGGAGTATGAAACATAGGCGTCAAACCAGCGAAGCCCGTGATGATGCTTCGCGAGCCAGGATGCTTGATGGTGATCCCGTAAATTCAGATGTTCCCAGAAGTATGGCGGTTCGAAGATCCAATGACTGATCGTCGGTGTTTTATCGTTGTTGATGTTTGCACGAATCGCGATCTCTTTGACGACGAACTCGCGTTCGATATTGAAACCTTGCAGATCGACAATGGCAAACATTATTATACGTTTAGGTAGCACCGTTGGCGACGATGTCGGAACAGCAACTGATGTCTTCGACTTCGACGATTTAAAACAGTAGCAGTATCCGTAGTAGTAGTATTAGTAGTAGTAGTAGTAATAGTAGTAGTAATCGAACTCGTACGCACGCTATATTAGTTTGCGTACCATGTTGGTTAAAGGGCCGTATTCGACTATACGATCGCGTATGAACAAACAGACAGCGGAAGTATTAGCGGGGATAATTTCTTTGCATTCGAAATCTATTCGCACGTCCACCGTGCTCTTCAACGATTCGTTTTGTGTAGAACAATCTATGACCACGATAGGCGCGTATTTAAGGAATTCGTTCGCGCTCAGCAACGGTTCTCCGTGACCGTAGTACGATCGGATGAAATTCGCATACATATTGTACATGATCGCGAATTTATTCTTGGGACAATCTATTTGCATGTCATCGTACGGATACGTCTCGGAATTTAGGTAGAGTCGAAAGTCTGTAAGATTATTCGGGTCGAATATCCACGCGGGTTTATTTGGACGATTCTTTCGATCCGTTTGCATGCCGAATAACACGTATCGTGGTTTCTCGATTTGCGACGTAGTTTTCACGGTCCACGTATGTTTCGTTGTCGCTTGCAGTAATGGATACTCGTGCACGCTCCAAGATCGGAAACTCATCGCGATCGGTCGTCCGCTTTCCAATATACGAAGCATCGATAGTTTATTCACTTCCTCCGAAACGACGTGGGGCATACGCCACTGCACCTTACGTATCTCAAGTTTCGGGATCGCAGTGGCGGAGGTGCAGTGCATCGCGTTCGAATCATCTCGCGCTCGTATAAGAATTAGCTCGTGTCGCGCGTTCATCACGATGCGTTTGTAATCCTCGTAGAATCCTAATAACACGTTCAGGGGTACGCAGAAATTGAAAACGCCGGAATGAAAAGTATCCTTATCGTAATCGATATCATAATTCCAACCGGCATTCGCAAGCGCTTTGCTTCTCTCGGCTGACAACCAAACGAAATTTTTCAACGTGGTAGTGATTCCTGGATTTCGACAACGATCGATCTCGACACCGTTCAATTCGTATCGAATCTCATCGAACATGAACGCGACGCAATTATTGTCGAGAACTGCGGTCGCGGACGTTGGCGGACCTTTCGCGTCTTGCGCTGTCAACGTGCCACGACCTTCGATGTAGAGAAAACTTTCTCACGGAAGCGTGTACAGATCTTGCTGCTGTATGGGAATTCTTATCTCGTCGCTATTGTCGAACGTCGAACGACATCGTGGTTACGCGTCTAATATGCGACGATGAAGCCTAACGATCGTAGGTAACGTACGTTTCGACGAGTCAACGGCTTTCTTATGCTTCTTACCGGTCCTCTTCTTATCGGTCCTCCCGTCTTTATTCTTCTTCCACTTTCGTCTGTAGATAAAGGGTTGCGTAGATGCCGCGATGCAGAGACGGTAGGAGTATCAGCGACGATTGATGATTCGTACGTGTGATCTAACACTAACATACTACACACGCGCACGTACACGTACGATCACGCTACCTATCGCGCGGGCGTCGTTGAACGTGCAAACGAATCGTTATTTCTTCTGCACGGAAATCTATAGGACGATCGTGTTGATCGACGATGCACAACGTTAGATCCTGTATTGCTCGTGCGACGATCGGCAGGTAAATGACATGTCGCGGAGTTTCCGATATCTTATATCCTGGAGGTACGCGAGGCGAAAATTCATGGATCGTGTGTACCTGTTTATCGTTACTGTACGCGCCGGTAGTGACGTTACACGTTACTCTGATCACGTTAACGTTTATAATATTTACGGGTCCGTCGGATTCGTGCCAGATTCTCGGTAATAAGACGCGATTCGCGGAAAATCCTAGCAACGAACCCACATTGTTCGGTTTCGTAAAGACCACAAAGAACGAACAGTACAGTTCACTTTTCATGGTGTTGTTGTTAGCTCGTAGCATTAGAGGGTACTTGCCGTCATCGTCGTTCTCGTTGTTACCGCGTCTTCGAGGATATCGATCGAGTATTCGTTGCTTCAGATACTCGGCGATAGCGTCTAATTCGTAGGAGCCGTGGGGGATCGTAATACATTCATTAGCGATGTCGACGATGGAGTTGTTTTCGGTGTCATAGTTCACGACGAAATAGAATTTATCGTTGCTCGAGTCGATGTTCGGTATCGTGTGAAACGTCTCCAAGTCCGCGAGTCCTAATTCGTATTGACCATCACTGAAATCTATCGGTGGAAAATAGTTTACCGTGAGCGCGCTGCTGCGACCCGTTAACGTGAGCGTGAACGACATATCATAGATTACACTCGCGAGACGGAGAGAGGGGAAGTGACGCGCGCGTACGAATACTCGGCAATTTATCGATATTATGAGTCTTTATTATAGAAGGTGTGAATCACCATTACGCATGGATACATTGTAACATAATCTTAGTACACACAAACACACACACACGCACACCGGTAGTAATATTAGTATATAGGCCATAATTCCATAGACTTTGCTGTAAAAATTGCATGCACAAGCGACCGCAATCCATCTCGTCGAAACGTTGAAAACGATTATGATTATACGTGATCGTTGTACCGCGTCCGAAATAGTAGATCAATTCCGCGGGAGGTCGCAGATTCCCAAAACTATCAAAGTACTGTACTCGCGGTCCGCGTTTGGCGTACGCGACCCAGTGCGTACCGGTGCCTCGATTCTCATCCAGATTCGCGATACCGTATTCATTGCTTCATACGCGCGTAGGAAGCGTGTCGCGCATAAACACTCCTCGAAAGAACCGGATGCTGGCGCATTCACGTTCTAATTGCAGGTTCGTCATAGGTTGTTGCGTTATCACCGCCACCGTCGCCACGCGCCTATGCGATCGGCGTTTTTTTTTTCTTTGTTCGCAGTCGTCGTTGGCGTCTCGGGTTCAAGCCCGCGCCTCGCTTGTACGGTGTCAGATGCATCCCTCGCCCCTCCATCGCCCGATTATGACGCAAAGTCTCTTTCAGCTGTTTTCGAGAAGCCTTCGAATCGTTGACCGCTTTGGTTATACCAGCCGCTCCACCGGCCAATGCCCCGATAGCTGATAAAGCGGGCAGCACGAACGGAAGAAATTGAAGAAAGCCACCGCGTTTCGCTACTCGTAGATTACGATGTCGTTGTCGCCGTTGCGGATGTTTCCTTCCAGACTTTCGTTGTTTACGTTTCGTCCTTCTCATACCCATGCCGAGTTTAGTCTTAGCCTTCATCGTTGCCCATACTGCAGTCGCGGCTGCTTTTTCACCAAAGGTCGCGTCGTTCGCGAATACTCGTTCTCGCGCTCGTTCAGCTAAGGCACGATCCGCCTCGTGTCGCCCCTCTAAATCCTTGCGACTAGAGTACGCGATATCGTGATCGCGGCACGCTGCGTCCAGAGGATTCACACCTTCGTCGCCACGAGCCAATCGCTTTAGCAAACGCGTTCCCGGTCCGCAGAACTGATAACCTGGAACGTGTAGTTCGAACGGCAGACGGTTTATGATACCGTTTACGAGACCCGATCCAGTCTTCTTCTTCTGATTATTCTTCTTCCTCCTCTGATTCTTCCCTAGTCCGTGAGACGTTCCGGTCGTTGATACAATCATACAATCAAATTAGCTCTTTTGCTCGTGGCGGTGGAGTCTTGATCGCTGTGCGCAGGTCAATATGCAGCTCGCGTGTGAGTTTGCAGGCATGTGGGGTTGAGCAATTACTTATGAGAATTTCGCTGCAATCCGGTGTTTGTTATTTTGGAGCTTGCTATATTCCGCCCGCCTCGGGCCTCATCTCTTACACGAATCACTGCGAGTCGATGTCGGCTGCACTTCGTGGTGCCGTGGAGGGTGGCGCTATTTACCTTCTGG
This sequence comes from Andrena bicolor, assembly GCA_960531205.1. NCBI lineage: Eukaryota > Metazoa > Arthropoda > Insecta > Hymenoptera > Andrenidae > Andrena > Andrena bicolor. Next base: position 30,038,266 of record OY482668.1, read on the forward strand.
GTGACTACAATTTGCCACATGCGGATTGGAACACCGATCCTCTAGTCTTGGGTGCTAGCACTAACCCCGGAGCTTCTCAGCAGGAATACGCAGCGGTGGAATCTGTAATTGAGTCTTTCAATGAAATGGGACTGCTCCAGAGAAACAGCATTTGCAACGACAGGGGTGTCATGCTGGACCTACCCTTCACGAACGGCACGTCCATCAGTATGAAGGCCGCTCTAGATCTCCTTGTGGATGACGACCCACATCATCCGGCGCTCTCTGCTTCTATCAGGGCTCATCCGACTTGTTCTCTTCCCAAGACTTCTCGCTCGCGTCTGGACTTCGGAGCTGGCAACTACCCGGCCATTAACTGCTTTCTAGGAGCTTTCGACTGGGACACCGACCTACAACAATTGCCTCTCGACATGGCAGTGGATCTTCTTTACACTCGCATCAATCATGCCGTTGTGTGCTATATTCCGTGCCGCACCTCCTTTCGGTCATCTTTCCCGAGCTGGTTTTCGAGGAATCTGAGGCACACTGTTAGAGCCAAGAAGAAGGCACACACTCGGTTTAAGCAGTCTCATTCGTGGGTCGATTACTGGCATTTTTCGCAGTTACGCTCAGCGTGTAAAAATCTGGCGCGCATAGATTATAGACGCTATATAAGTGCGGTGGAATCCAGCATCCCGTTGAACATTAAGTCTTTTTGGAAACATGTCAACTCAAAGCGCGTGGCTGGTGTTTTTCCAGGCTTTATGTTCTCGGGGGACCATTGCGCCGATTCCGCTACTGATATTGCTGCGTTTTTTGCCAGTCAGTTCTCGTTAAATTTCGTTTCCTCTACAGCCGGCATACAAGGTGCGAATCTCGGAGTATCATCGTCTGTGGATATACCGCACTTGAATATAGGTCTGTGCGAGGTTTTCGAGGCACTTGGTTCATTAAATGTCAACAAGAGTCCCGGTAGTGACGGTGTGCCTTCTTGTTTCCTTAAACTGTGTCAATACTCATTGTCGCGTCCACTATGGATTATATTCAACCTTTCGCTGAACCGAGCCGAGCCGAGCCAAGCGAGCCAAGCAGAGTACTCGTAAAAACCGATCGGATCGAAAGAATTTTTCCGATCGGGCCGAATGTACTTTGGAGCAGACCGACTGTGTCGAGTAGGTTGTAGCTTGAACGTTTCGGGCACTCAAAATGTTTCGAATATTTTAAGAAACGTGTATCTATTGGAATGTGAATAATGGTTGTTAATAATGCGAATAATTATAAAGTAATAATTATAAACAAAATTAAAGGAACATTATAATTTCCTGAAAAATTTGGTCATTTTGAAATGGTTGTACTATCTCCGTGAAAAATAGTCGCAAAACACATTTTAAAAAAGCATTTTAATGCTTCAAGTTTCTAGTTTTTGATTCAAGGACTCAAATCCTTTTTTCATCCATTATAATACTGTTTTATTAATGGAAACAAAATTTAAAAAATTTAAAATACTGTCAGGTCGGCCGGAGCGTGTGGATGCACCATCCGGTCAACCTGATAGGCCGGCCGGAGCGTGTGGGGGCACTACGGGCATCCGGCCGAACTGCACAGGCCGGCCTGCGCAGGCCAAACTGACAGGCCGGCCGGACCGTGTGTGGCCGCCTTAAGATAAGGAAATGGAAATGTAAACGGGAGCCATCCTAAGCCGAAAGGCAAGAATTAAAACAATATATAAAAATAAATAAAATATTAATGTTATTTGTATTGATGATAAGTTGATATATAAATATATGAATATTTAACGGTTAATGTTTATTATAATTTATTCCCTTCCCTTACATTTACTTTTAACGTTTCCGGAATAAATTAACGCGATTTTGGGGGCACGTTTTGGGAGGACGATCATTCCCGCCATGTTGCCGTGCAAAGTTGCCGTCCGAAATTGCCTCAAAATTGCTGTGCAAAATTGCCTCAAAGTTGCTGTGCAAAATTGCCTCAAAGTTGCCGTGCAAAGTTGCAGCAGGCGGACATAGAATGGATGCTGCATAGTTGCAGCATCCTTGCGTAAGTCGTTGCCATCTTGCGCCGCAACTATGCAGCAAGTATGTTGCAAGGAGAGTGTGCTGTATGGGTATGGATTATATTCAACCTTTCGCTGAGGATGGGGAAGTTTCCTGCTCGCTGGAAATCTAGTCTTGTGACGCCCATCTTTAAATCGGGCGATAGAGCTGATATTAAAAATTATAGGCCGGTTACTATCTTCTGCTCCATGTGTAAAATTTTCGAAAAAATTGTAACGAGTAAATTGACTTTCTTTTGTAAGAACAATATAATCTGTTCTTCTCAGCACGGCTTTGTTCCGGGTCGGTCTACTGTCACTAACTTGGCAGCTTTCGGTAATTATGTGACCACGGCCTTGGATAGGCAAGAACAAATCGACGTAGTGTATACGGATTTTTCCAAGGCGTTCCATTGCGTGGATCACGATCTGCTCGTGCAGAAGCTAGCTCTTCTTGGTTTCACGGATAGCATGGTGGAGTGGGTCCGGAGTTACTTGAGTGGCAGGTCGTTCGCGGTCAAGGTTCAGGGCACTCTTTCTGAGAGCTTTGTAATTAACTCTGGGGTACCACAAGGGTCTCACATCGGTCCTTTGTTATTTATTATTTTTATTAATGATTTGGTTCGGCAATTTTCTTTCGTTAAACCTCTTTTGTATGCGGATGATCTGAAGATTTTCTCGACAGTAAAGACTTACGAGGACGCGCAGCGTATTCAATCTGATTTGGACAGTCTATCTACGTGGTGCAATGCAAATGGTCTCAGGCTAAACATTTCGAAATGTCACATCATGTCCCTCACCCGTAGGAAGAGTGTCCTGGACTACGATTACAATGTCTGTGGAACCTTGCTGGGCAGGATTGAATGTATACGTGATCTAGGTGTAACCTACAATTCGAGAATGTCCTTTGCCCAGCATGCTCGAAACATATCGGGAGCAGCCATTAGGACGCTCGGCCTAATCAAAAGGTGTTCGGCCGAGTTTAGGGGAGTATCCTCGTTACGTCTACTGTACTGTGCATTGGTCAGGCCGCAGCTCGAGTATGCCAGCGTAGTTTGGTCACCCCATCAGGCTAAATACAGGGTATTGTTGGAGAGGGTTCAGCACAAATTGTTACGACATGTCTGCTTCGTGCGGGGTGGAGTTATGTCCCTCACGGATCACGATTACGCACAGTGGGCCGGATTTTAAATTTGCCGCCTTTTGGGTCTTTTTTTTAAGATATCGGAATGAAACTTACGCTAAAAAATAGGAAAAAATTATTCCTTTCTAATGATGTATAATTTAATATTTGTTACATTTATTTATTTATTTATTTTTTAATTTTGTTAACTTATTTTTGATAAAAAAATTTTAATTCTGTTTATTTGGTACCTTATTTAATGCCCTTTACAGTGGTGTAAGCAAAATTTTGGGAAACTTTTCGTTTCCAAGTTATAAGGAAAATTCGAATAATGAAGGAAAAGTAACAGCAAATCGGTTTGTTTAAATTAAGGCCCAGGTTTTTGCAATAAATATCTCCTTTTATTAATAACTAATATAAACAATCCATTAAAAAATATTTTTATATGCATTAACGAAAATGGCGACAATTTTCAAATGTGATTAGGGATATCTTCCAAACGCCGAAAAGTTTCACTTTCGGACCAATTGCAATATTTTCAGCACACTTTCCTCTAAATAATCACGTATCGATCATTTCCCCCCTCGTCCCACTGCTCAAATTATTAGTGTTTAAAGATATCAACGTTCGGTCAGTCCGTAGCGTAAAGGTGGGTCGCGTTGTGTTGTTCATGTTTACAATATTAATTCCTTAGCTTCATGTATTCATTTTTATATAAATCTGCAACGAGTTTTTTATATTGATCATTTTCTAAGTATCGAAGCAACTGTGCTTTTATATGCATGCCGCGACTTTTTAAGCTCATTTTCGCAGCGTTTAATAATTCAGATAATGAAAAATGATTTACAAGAGACCGAGCTCTTCTTAATCGTTCTGTATCACTGCATTGCGATAGTGCTTTCTTTCCCTTATAAACAGATACATAATATAATTTCGATTTTACCTTAGCACTTGTTGAAGCGATATCTTTTAAAACAGTTTTCGGATATAAGAAATCTTTTTCTAGCCAAACATGATCACAGAAATGTTATTATTAATATATTTGCAATATGCCCCTATTGTTGCGATGTTATGTTCATGTTTGCAATATTAATTCCTCAGCTTCAAGGTCTAAATTCTGAATTTTTTTGGTAGATTTCATTCGCAGAAAACAACGAAAAGAAAGTAACCAAAACAAAAGCAAATGCAATTTTTTCAATTTAACCTAAAATAAAGAAGAGCTCGGTCCCTTGTCAAACATTTTTCATTCTCTGAATTTGATAGTTATAGTTAATTTTTTACTTCGCTTCGTTCATATGTTCTAGTTATATATATTAGTTTGTGATAAATTGTCAAATTTAGGTCTTCTTTTTCTGCCTCTAGAGTGGTGTTACCCCTTAAGCTCATTTTCTCAGCGTTTAATAATTCAGTTGCTTAATAATTAGCATCACGAATACTAAAATGTGTAAATGAAGTTATGGATACTGTAGATCTTGTGCTTGTATGCAAATGGGGATGCGATGGTGCATCTGGCCAATCCAGGTACAAACAAATTGAACATGGAAATTATGACGTAGATGACAATACTGTTTTCATTTCGAGTTTAGTACCTATACGACTTCAGGATAAATCAAATAACAAAATAATATGGGAAAATCCACGACCTTCATCACCTTGGTTCTGCAGACCAATTAAATTTCAATTTATTAAAGAGAGTAACGAAGTCATAAACGAAGAAATTAATGGAATCAAACATGAAATAGAAAATTTAAGTCCACTGACCCTGAATAATAATATTAAAATAGAATATGCTATGGCATTAACCATGGTCGACAACAAAGTGTGTAATGTGATTACGGGCACTTCTTCAGCAATGAAATGTTACATCTGTTAAGCTGGACCTACCGAGATGAATAACTTAAACTTGATACACTCAAAACCCTGCAATGGGGCCAATTATACATTTGGAATTTCTTCACTCCATGCTTGGATAAGATGCATGGAATGTTTATTACACATTTCTTATAATTTGTCTTTTAAAAAGTGGAGTGTAAGAACTGCAGATGTTAAGCAAAAAATAAATGAAAAAAAGGCATATGTACAGAATCAATTTAAAGAAAGAATGGGTTTATACGTAGATTACGTGAAACAAGGATGGGGTTCATCGAACGACGGAAATACAGCCCGTCGTTTTTTTTCCAATGCAAAAGTTTCAGCTGAAATCACTGGAATTGATGCAACATTAATTAAAAAATTTCATATTATACTTCAGGTAATTTTCTTTTCAACAAATAAGGTAAAGGTACCAGAAGTTGACCATGTATCAGTAGTTGACCACTTTTCAGAAAAACATGAAAAATAAGGTTTTTAGAAGTGACGATCATTTGAAAAAAGAGCAGTTACTTGCCCTGACATCTACCAACTAAAATCTAAAACCCTCAAGTTTGAACTACACTATGAATAGTGTTGGCGAACGTTTATTTACACCAAAGTGAGTAGTGTGTTCCTATATCGTTATTTCCTTAATGATTTTCTTAAGAACAGGTGTATGGTTCAGGTAAAAAAATTCCTAGGTTATTAACTCTTTATGACTTAACTCTTTACTTGATAAACTCGCATAGTGTTCTATATTTGATAAAGTCACCGTTTTTGTTATACTAACCTCAAAAACACATAGTTTGTGGGGTGGTCAAATACTGAATATTGTTTTTGAACAGTTTTCAGAAGTTGACAGGCGTGGTCAATTACTGACGTGACTCATTTAAATTTGTTTACGATTTGTAATGTATCCATTTTACATATAAGATTGTTAGAAGTGCAAACTATAATACTAAATTTTGTAGCATGCTGCGTTTTATAAGATGACCACATGGTCAACTATTGATTGCATTCATGGTCAAGTATTGACCAGTGTCCACTTTTTTAAAACAGCCATGTGCGTGACATTATAAATACCAATGGAACATTAAAATGCATTTATTTAATTAATTATTTTAGAAATTATTTCATTACTAATCGAGAGATGCCTCCTATCAAGGGCTCCTTTAGAAATTATTCTGAAGACACGATGAAGGCAGCCAATGAAGATGTTCGATTGCACAAAACACCAATAAGGGCAGCAGCACGTAAATTTGGCGTACCAAGGATAACCCTTAAATACAAAGTGGAAGGTAAATCGCCTGCGCAGAGAAAGATGGGACCTCCTTCAATTTTAAATCAAGCTGAAGAGAATGAGATCTGGCAGTGGATTGAAAAAATGGCTGCAGCTGGTTTCCCACTTACGATCAAAGACCTTGTAACTAGCGTGGAACGTATCATCAAAGAAGTGAAACATCAAAACCCGTTTAAAAATGATCGTCCTGGTAGTACCTGGGTAAAGGGTTTTTTAAGTAGAAATCCTACAATATCAAAAAGAGTTGCACAAAATCTAACAGCTTCACGAGCAGTAGTCACCAGTGCTAATATACTCAACTGGTTTTCGGAAGTATATAACTACCTAAAAGAGAACAATTTTGAGACGATTTTAGAGGACCCATCACGGATTTTCAATTCTGACGAAACAGCATTCTTTTTGAACCCCAAAGGCAACAATGTGTTGGCGAAAAAGAGGTGTAAAACTGTTTACCAACAAGTCAATCCAGATGAAAAGGAGTGTGTGACGGTATTGTTGACGGGCAGCGCCAGTGGTATAGTTGCTCCTACAGTAGTTTTGTTCAAATATAAATGTATACTCCAAGAAATTGCGGATAATTTTCCTCAAAAATGGGGCCTGGGTAAAAGTGACTCAGGTTGGATGACATGTGCAGCGTTCTTTGAGTTCGTTGCCGATATATTTCACTCATGGTTGGTAGCAACAAAAGCTACGTTACCCGTCATTCTTTTTATTGATGGACATGCCTCACATTTAAGCTTCCAAACAAGCCAGTTTTGCCATACTCACGGTATTATTTTGGTGGCACTTTACCCTAATGCAACCCATCTACTACAGCCCATGGATGTTGCTGTTTTCAGAACACTCAAAGAAAGCTGGAAAAAGAGAGTATATGAATGGAGAATTAACAATCTTGATGCCCCAGTTTTAAAAAGCAAAAATTTTCCGAAGTTGCTCCAAGAAGTGATTGACAAAAATGTAACTCCATCTATTTTATCCAATGGATTTCGGAAATGTGGTTTATATCCGTGGAATCCATCAGCAGTGAACACACCGGGACAAGAACAACAAGTTGAAACCGGAATTACGGAAACACATTTGTCGCGGATGGAGTATTGGAAACAAGGCCTCGGATTTCTAAATGAAAATATCGAACCTGAAAAACTTAACATATTTCGATGCTCATTAGAAGAGTGGACTGGGAATCCGCAAGACACATCTTTATTTATGCTGTGGAACAGAACCCAAATCGAGTTGGAAAAATATACCATTCCAGCTGAGGAACCTGTAAACGACAGCACAAATCCAACAGTGTTGCTTGCCGATAATAATACTCAAGCTGAGGATCTAGCCAACGCGGTCACAATTGCACCATTCTCGCTCCTTGATGATACCACCCCAGCTGAAGAATCCTTGAATGATGACGTTATTTCAGCAGTGCCGATTCTGGAAGATGAAAAGCGTACAACTGAACAACCCGCCAACGATGACACGATTCCATCACTGTTGCTCCACAATGTTAACAGTTCTGTTGAGGAAACTTCAAATAACCTTCAAACTTCACTCCTCAAGCTATACCGCTTCAAAACGACCCAACTACCAAGCTGCTATGCTATCTCAAAGTATGACCAATTTATGCGTTTCGCCTATTGCTGGTCCTTCATATAAAGTTGCGAGCCCATTCAAAAGTCATCTTTATTATCCAGACGTAGAAAAACAAAAAACAAACATAAAGAAAATGCCAAGAGAAAGGATGCCTTTTATTGCCTCAGGGAAACTTTGTCAAGAATATTTCCTGAACAAAATAAAGAAAAAAGAAGAGATGGAACGATTAAAAAGAGAGCGCGCAGCAGAAAGGCAAATGAAGAAGGATGAAAAGCAGAGAGCTAAACAAGACAAGACACGTCAACCGAAATTAAAAAGAGCAAAGAAAATCTTACAATTTTCTTCTGAGAGTTCAAACTCCAGTTGTGAAATGTTCGATTGTGTTGTGGAAAGTGAAGAAAATGAAGAGGTCAACGAAGAAAACGAACTGTTGAACAACAATAAAGGACCTGCCTGGCTGCCCGTTCAAAAAGTTGTGAACGAACACGTAATATTTTTATATGAAGGAAAACATTTCCCTGGAAAAATTCTTCGTGTAACTAAAACTAAAGCGACTATTTCATCCATGGAAATGTACGGGCGATTATGGAAGTGGCCAGAGAAGCCTGATGTGCTGGACTACGAGTGGAAGGCTGCACTTTCTCGTATCAATGAGCCCACAAAAGCGAGCAGAACTCGCAACGTCTACTCGGTTCCTGAATTGAACTTTTTATGGAATTGATTTGTTTTATTTCTTATTTTATTCTTTAATTGAAATTTGTGCTGGTAATTATTCAAACTAAATGATACTAAAATGATTCCCAACATTATTGCTTTAACCCTCTTTCTAGTATAAGTGGTCAACTACTAACGAACAGAAGGTCAATTACTAGATTTTGCATTTTTAAGAGTGGTCAACTACTGAAGCAATTACTGAAATTTTAAATATGTTTTTTAAATTTGTATAAGTAAACTTTTTTTTAAAATGTGGCCTTATTACATAATCTAGAAAACTTAAAGAGTGTCTTCAGCCTTCGACTCTCGCTATTTGATGACACAGCAAATAGTTGCTATTGTTTACGTGAATTCGTTTCTGGAGGGTGGACAAACGTCTTCTATATCTAAGTTAACCAAATCCGTCGTTGCACAAACGATTCCACCGATTAATTATCAAGAAATCGAAATTATTCGCGGGTACATTTCTTTTTCGCGATTTTTATAAATAATTCTGTTCGGGAGGGTGGACAAACGAAATCTTGGGGTGAACAAACGTCTTCTATATATAGGTTAACGAAATTCGTCGGTGGACAGACGATTTCGATGTTTAATTAACCAAAAATCGAAATTATTCGCGGGTACACTTCTTTTTCGCGATTTTTATTAATAATTCTGTTCTGAAGGGTGGACAAACGATATCTTGGGGTGGACAAACCTCTTCTATATCTAGACTGATGAGATCCGTCGTTGGACAAATGATTTCGATGTTTAATTAACCAAAAATCGAAATTATTCGCGGGTACACTTCTTTTTCGCGATTTTTATAAATAATTCTGTTCTGGAGGGTGGACAAACGAAATCTTGGGGTGGACAAACGTCTTCTATATCTAGGTTAACGAAATCCGTCGGTAGACATACGATTTCGATGTTTAATTAACCAAAAATCGAAATTATTCGCGGGTACACTTCTTTTTCGCGATTTTTATTAATAATTCTGTTCTGGAGGGAGGACAAACGAAATCTTGGGGTGGACTAACGTCTTCTATATCTAGGTTAACGAAATCCGTCGTTGGAAAAACGATTCCACCGATTAATTATCAAAAAATCGAAATTATTCGCGAGTACCTTTCTTTTTCGCGATTTTTATAAATAATTCTGTTCTGGAGGGTGGACAAACGAAATCTTGGGGTGGACAAACGTTTTCTATATCTAGGTTAACGAAATCCGTCGGTAGACAAACGATTTCGATGTTTAATTAACCAAAAATCGAAATTATACGCGGGTACACTTCTTTTACGCGATTTTTATAAATAATTCTGTTCTGAACGGTGGACAAACGAGATCTTGGGGTGGACAAACGTCTTCTATATCTAGGTTAACGAAATCCGTCTTTGGACAAACGATTCCACCGATTAATTATCAAAAAATCGAAATTATTCGCGGGTACACTTGTTTTTCGCGATTTTTATAAATAATTCTGTTCTGAAGGATGGACAAACGAAATCTTGGGGTGGACAAACGTTTTCTATATCTAGGTTAACGAAATCCGTCGGTAGACAAACGATTTCGATGTTTAATTAACCAAAAATCGAAATTATTCGCGGGTACACTTCTTTTTCGCGATTTTTATTAATAATTCTGTTCTGGAGGGAGGACAAACGAAATCTTGGGGTGGACTAACGTCTTCTATATCTAGGTTAACGAAATCCGTCGTTGGAAAAACGATTCCACCGATTAATTATCAAAAAATCGAAATTATTCGCGAGTACCCCTCTTTTTCGCGATTTTTATAAATAATTCTGTTCTGGAGGGTGGACAAACGAAATCTTGGGGTGGACAAACGTTTTCTATATCTAGGTTAACGAAATCCGTCGGTAGACAAACGATTTCGATGTTTAATTAACCAAAAATCGAAATTATTCGCGGGTACACTTCTTTTTCGCGATTTTTATTAATAATTCTGTTCTGGAGGGAGGACAAACGAAATCTTGGGGTGGACTAACGTCTTCTATATCTAGGTTAACGAAATCCGTCGTTGTACAAACGATTCCACAGATTAATTAACAAAAAATCGAAATTATTCGCGAGTACACTTCTTTTTCGCGATTTTTATAAATAATTCTGTTCTGAACGGTGGACAAACGAAATCTTGGGGTGGACAAACGTCTTCTATATCTAGGTTAACGAAATCCGTCGTTGTACAAACGATTCCACAGATTAATTAACAAAAAATCGAAATTATTCGCGGGTACACTTCTTTTTCCTCGATTTTTATAAATAATTCTGTTCTGGAGGGTGGACAAACGAAATCATGGGGTGGACAAACGTCTTCTATATCTAGGTTAACGAAATCCGTCGTTGTACAAACGATTCCACAGATTAATTAACAAAAAATCGAAATTATTCGCGGGTACACTTCTTTTTCGCGATTTTTATAAATAATTCTGTTCTGAACGGTGGACAAACGAAATCTTGGGGTGGACAAACGTCTCCTATATCTAGGTTAACGAAATGCGTCGGTGTACAAACGATTTCGATGTTTAATTAACTAAAAATCGAAATTATTCGCGGGTACACATCTTTTTCGCGATTTTTATTAATAATTCTGTTCTGGAGGTTGGACTAACGTCTTCTATATCTAGGTTAACGAAATCCGTCGTTGGAAAAACGATTCCACCGATTAATTATCAAAAAATCGAAATTATTCGCGGGTACACTTCTTTTTCGCGATTTTTATAAATAATTCTGTTCTGGAGGGTGGACAAACGAAATCTCGGGGTGGACTAACGTCTTCTATATCTAGGTTAACGAAATCCGTCGTTGGACAAACGATTCCACCGATTAATTATCAAAAAATCGAAATTATTCGCGGGTACACTTCTTTTTCGCGATTTTTATAAATAATTCTGTTCTGAACGGTGGACAAACGAAATCTTGGGGTGGACAAACGAAATCTTGGGGTGGACAAACGTCTTCTATATCTAGGTTAACGAAATCCGTCGTTGTACAAACGATTCCACCGATTAATTATCAAAAAATCGAAATTATTCGCGGGTACACTTCTTTTTCCTCGATTTTTATAAATAATTCTGTTCTGGAGGGTGGACAAACGAAATCTTGGGGTGGACAAACGTCTTCTATATCTAGGTGAACGAAATCCGTCGTTGGACAAACGATTCCACAGATTAATTAACAAAAAATCGAAATTATTCGCGGGTACACTTCTTTTTCCTCGATTTTTATAAATAATTCTGTTCTGGAGGCTGGACAAACGAAATCTTGGGGTGGACAAACGTCTTCTATATCTAGGTTAACGAAATCCGTCGGTGGACAAACGATTTCGATGTTTAATTAACCAAAAATCGAAATTATTCGCGGGTACAATTCTTTTTCGCGATTTAATTAATAATTCTGTTCTGAAGGGTGGACAAACGATATCTTGGGGTGGACAAACCTCTTCTATATCTAGACTGATGAGATCCGTCGTTGGACAAATGATTTCGATGTTTAATTAACCAAAAATCGAAATTATTCGCGGGTACACTACTTTTTCGCGATTTTTATAAATAATTCTGTTCTGGAGGGTGGACAAACGAAATCTTGGGGTGGACAAACGTCTTCTATATCTAGGTTAACGAAATCCGTCGGTGGACAAACGATTTCGGTGTTTAATTAACCAAAAATCGAAATTATTCGCGGGTACACTTCTTTTTCGCGATTTTTATAAATAATTCTGTTCTGAAGGGTGGACAAACGAAATCTTGGGGTGGACAAACGAAATCTTGGGGTGAACAAACGTCTTCTATATCTTGGTTAACGAAATCCGTCGTTGGACAAACGATTCCACAGATTAATTAACAAAAAATCGAAATTATTCGCGGGTACACTTCTTTTTCGCGATTTTTATAAATAATTCTGTTCTGGAGGGTGGACAAACGTCTTCTATATCTAGGTTAACGAAATCCGTCGTTGGAAAAACGATTCCACCGATTAATTATCAAAAAATCGAAATTATTCGCAGGTACACTTCTTTTTCGCGATTTTTATTAATAATTCTGTTCTGAACGGTGGACAAACGAAATCTTGGGGTGGACAAACGTCTTCTATATCTAGGTTAACGAAATCCGTCGTTGGACAAACGATTCCACAGATTAATTAACCAAAAATCGAAATTATTCGCGGGTACACTTCTTTTTCCTCGATTTTTATAAATAATTCTGTTCTGAACGGTGGACAAACGAAATCTTGGGGTGGACAAACGTCTCCTATATCTAGGTTAACGAAATCCGTCGGTGGACAAACGATTCCACCGATTAATTATCAAAAAATCTAAATTATTCGCGGGTACACTTCTTTTTCCCCGATTTTTATAAATAATTCTGTTCTGGAGGGTGGACAAACGAAATCTTGGGGTGGACAAACGTCTTCTATATCTAGGTTAACGAAATCCGTCGTTGTACAAACGATTCCACAGATTAATTAACAACAAATCGAAATTATTCGCGGGTACACTTCTTTTTCGCGATTTTTATAAATAATTCTGTTCTGAACGGTGGACAAACGAAATCTTGGGGTGGACAAACGTCTCCTATATCTAGGTTAACGAAATCCGTCGGTGGACAAACGATTTCGATGTTTAATTAACCAAAAATCGAAATTATTCGCGGGTACACATCTTTTTCGCGATTTTTATTAATAATTCTGTTCTGGAGGGTGGACTAACGTCTTCTATATCTAGGTTAACGAAATCCGTCGTTGGAAAAACGATTCCACCGATTAATTATCAAAAAATCGAAATTATTCGCGGGTACACTTATTTTTCCTCGATTTTTATAAATAATTCTGTTCTGGAGGGTGGACAAACGAAATCTTGGGGTGGACTAACGTCTTCTATATCTAGGTTAACGAAATCCGTCGTTGGACAAACGATTCCACCGATTAATTATCAAAAAATCGAAATTATTCGCGGGTACACTTATTTTGCCTCGATTTTTATAAATAATTCTGTTCTGGAGGGTGGACAAACGAAATCTTGGGGTGGACTATCGTCTTCTATATCTAGGTTAACGAAATCCGTCGTTGGACAAACGATTCCACCGATTAATTATCAAAAAATCGAAATTATTCGCGGGTACACTTCTTTTTCGCGATTTTTATAAATAATTCTGTTCTGAACGGTGGACAAACGAAATCTTGGGGTGGACAAACGTCTTCTATATCTAGGTTAACGAAATCCGTCGTTGGACAAACGATTCCACCGATTAATTATCAAAAAATCGAAATTATTCGCGGGTACACTTCTTTTTCCTCGATTTTTATAAATAATTCTGTTCTGGAGGGTGGACAAACGAAATCTTGGGGTGGACAAACGTCTTCTATATCTAGGTGAACGAAATCCGTCGTTGGACAAACGATTCCACAGATTAATTAACAAAAAATCGAAATTATTCGCGGGTACACTTCTTTTTCCTCGATTTTTATAAATAATTCTGTTCTGGAGGGTGGACAAACGAAATCTTGGGGTGGACAAACGTCTTCTATATCTAGGTTAACGAAATCCGTCGGTGGACAAACGATTTCGATGTTTAATTAACCAAAAATCGAAATTATTCGCGGGTACACTTCTTTTTCGCGATTTTTATTAATAATTCTGTTCTGAAGGGTGGACAAACGATATCTTGGGGTGGACAAACCTCTTCTATATCTAGACTGATGAGATCCGTCGTTGGACAAATGATTTCGATGTTTAATTAACCAAAAATCGAAATTATTCGCGGGTACACTTCTTTTTCGCGATTTTTATAAATAATTCTGTTCTGGAGGGTGGACAAACGAAATCTTGGGGTGGACAAACGTCTTCTATATCTAGGTTAACGAAATCCGTCGGTAGACATACGATTTCGATGTTTAATTAACCAAAAATCGAAATTATTCGCGGGTGCACTTCTTTTTCGCGATTTTTATTAATAATTCTGTTCTGGAGGGAGGACAAACGAAATCTTGGGGTGGACTAACGTCTTCTATATCTAGGTTAACGAAATCCGTCGTTGGAAAAACGATTCCACCGATTAATTATCAAAAAATCGAAATTATTCGCGAGTACCCCTCTTTTTCGCGATTTTTATAAATAATTCTGTTCTGGAGGGTGGACAAACGAAATCTTGGGGTGGACAAACGTTTTCTATATCTAGGTTAACGAAATCCGTCGGTAGACAAACGATTTCGATGTTTAATTAACCAAAAATCGAAATTATTCGCGGGTACACTTCTTTTACGCGATTTTTATAAATAATTCTAATCTGAACGGTGGACAAACGAGATCTTGGGGTGGACAAACGTCTTCTATATCTAGGTTAACGAAATCCGTCGTTGGACAAACGATTCCACCGATTAATTATCAAAAAATCGAAATTATTCGCGGGTACACTTGTTTTTCGCGATTTTTATAAATAATTCTGTTCTGAAGGATGGACAAACGAAATCTTGGGGTGGACAAACGTTTTCTATATCTAGGTTAACGAAATCCGTCGTTGGACAAACGATTTCGATGTTTAATTGACCAAAAATCGAAATTATTCGCGAGTACACTTCTTTTTCGCGATTTTTATTAATAATTCTGTTCTGGAGGGAGGACAAACGAAATCTTGGGGTGGACTAACGTCTTCTATATCTAGGTTAACGAAATCCGTCGTTGGAAAAACGATTCCACCGATTAATTATCAAAAAATCGAAATTATTCGCGAGTACCCCTCTTTTTCGCGATTTTTATAAATAATTCTGTTCTGAAGGATGGACAAACGAAATCTTGGGGTGGACTAACGTCTTCTATATCTAGGTTAACGAAATCCGTCGTTGGAAAAACGATTCCACCGATTAATTATCAAAAAATCGAAATTATTCGCGAGTACCCCTCTTTTTCGCGATTTTTATAAATAATTCTGTTCTGGAGGGTGGACAAACGAAATCTTGGGGTGGACAAACGTTTTCTATATCTAGGTTAACGAAATCCGTCGGTAGACAAACGATTTCGATGTTTAATTAACCAAAAATCGAAATTATTCGCGGGTACACTTCTTTTACGCGATTTTTATAAATAATTCTAATCTGAACGGTGGACAAACGAGATCTTGGGGTGGACAAACGTCTTCTATATCTAGGTTAACGAAATCCGTCGGTAGACAAACGATTTCGATGTTTAATTAACCAAAAATCGAAATTATTCGCGGGTACACTTCTTTTTCGCGATTTTTATTAATAATTTGTTTCTGGAGGGTGGACAAACGAATTATAGGGGTGGACAAACCTCTTCTATATCTAGACTAACGAGATCCGTCGTTGGACAAACGATTTCGATGTTTAATTGACCAAAAATCGAAATTATTCGCGAGTACACTTCTTTTTCCTCGATTTTTATAAATAATTCTGTTCTGGAGGGTGGACAAACGAAATTTTGGGGTGGACAAACGTCTTCTATATCTAGGTTAACGAAATCCGTCGGTGGAGAAACGATTTCGATGTTTAATTAACCAAAAATCGAAATTATTCGCGAGTACACTTCTTTTTCGCGATTTTTATAAATAATTCTGTTCTGAAGGGTGGACAAACGAAATCTTCGGGTGGACAAACGACTTCTATATCTAGGTTAACGAAATCCGTCGTTGGACAAACGATTCTACCGATTAATTATCAAAAAATCGAAATTATTCGCGAGTACTGTGACGTCCCACGATTTTTCGCGCGTTTCCTATCCCAAATTCCAGCAGTAAACCTCAAATTCACTCTATCAAACTCAACTCCTACCCCATCTCCTCAATAGCCTATCACCTTGATGTTGCACCTTAGCGGTCAACAACACAAGATGATGAATACAAACCTCCACCTCGCTGATGTACCTTAGCGGTCCCCATCGCGAGATGATTGTTTCAAAACCCTCTTCGCCTATTCGTCCAACAAGGCACGAATCGTTCCCTTTAAAACGAATTCCAACAAGTCCCTCGTTACAAATCCCTCTTAAAACGTCTCAATCCCCTCTTTACGACTCACAGAGTCCAAACACTCTAACCCCTTTCCTATCAAACACCCAAAATCCAATCGAAGAGTTGAGTATCTCTACTACAGTTACAAAAACCCCACAAACCTAATTACGACGCATTTGGCGTACGTGACAAAATATGGCTATTAATAGCCATACCGTTTACAAAAACCCCGGAAGTCATACTGCGTCTTATTCCGAAATGTGTCAAGGTCTTTACCGCGCGTACCCCCGCAATACTCCTGTGAAAATACATAAATACGAGGTCCTGCGAGGCCTCGTCCTCTTTCATCGCAAAACAATTGACGAAGTATCATCCAAAAGTATTCATTAAACGGTGTTAAAGATTTATTATTATTACTAAGTATTCAAAGTGTTAAAGCCAGTGCTACGGCAACCACTGTAAGTCATTATAATTACTATTATATCACCCTCATTACATATATTTTTCCATATAAATAACGCTTATTACTTGAACGGTTCTGAACGGTGGACAAACGAAATCTTGGGGTGGACAAACGTCTTCTATATCTAGGTTAACGAAATCCGTCGTTGGACAAACGATTCCACCGATTAATTATCAAAAAATCGAAATTATTCGCGGGTACACTTCTTTTTCCTCGATTTTTATAAATAATTCTGTTCTGGAGGGTGGACAAACGAAATCTTGGGGTGGACAAACGTCTTCTATATCTAGGTTAACGAAATCCGTCGTTGGACAAACGATTCCACAGATTAATTAACAAAAAATCGAAATTATTCGCGGGTACACTTCTTTTTCCTCGATTTTTATAAATAATTCTGTTCTGGAGGGTGGACAAACGAAATCTTGGGGTGGACAAACGTCTTCTATATCTAGGTTAACGAAATCCGTCGGTGGACAAACGATTTCGATGTTTAATTAACCAAAAATCGAAATTATTCGCGGGTACACTTCTTTTTCGCGATTTTTATAAATAATTCTGTTCTGAACGGTGGACAAACGAAATCTTGGGGTGGACAAACGACTTCTATATCTAGGTTAACGAAATCCGTCGTTGGACAAACGATTCCACCGATTAATTATCAAAAAATCGAAATTATTCGCGGGTCCACTTCTTTTTCCTCGATTTTTATAAATAATTCTGTTCTGGAGGGTGGACAAACGAAATCTTGGGGTGGACAAACGTCTTCTATATCTAGGTTAACGAAATCCGTCGTTGTACAAACGATTCCACAGATTAATTAACAAAAAATCGAAATTATTCGCGGGTACACTTCTTTTTCCTCGATTTTTATAAATAATTCTGTTCTGGAGGGTGGACAAACGAAATCATGGGGTGGACAAACGTCTTCTATATCTAGGTTAACGAAATCCGTCGTTGTACAAACGATTCCACAGATTAATTAACAAAAAATCGAAATTATTCGCGGGTACACTTCTTTTTCGCGATTTTTATAAATAATTCTGTTCTGAACGGTGGACAAACGAAATCTTGGGGTGGACAAACGTCTTCTATATCTAGGTTAACGAAATCCGTCGTTGTACAAACGATTCCACAGATTAATTAACAAAAAATCGAAATTATTCGCGGGTACACTTCTTTTTCCTCGATTTTTATAAATAATTCTGTTCTGGAGGGTGGACAAACGAAATCTTGGGGTGGACAAACGTCTCCTATATCTAGGTTAACGAAATGCGTCGGTGTACAAACGATTTCGATGTTTAATTAACTAAAAATCGAAATTATTCGCGGGTACACTTCTTTTTCGCGATTTTTATAAATAATTCTGTTCTGAACGGTGGACAAACGAAATCTTGGGGTGGACAAACGTCTTCTATATCTAGGTTAACGAAATCCGTCGTTGTACAAACGATTCCACAGATTAATTAACAAAAAATCGAAATTATTCGCGGGTACACTTCTTTTTCCTCGATTTTTATAAATAATTCTGTTCTGGAGGGTGGACAAACGAAATCTTGGGGTGGACAAACGTCTCCTATATCTAGGTTAACGAAATGCGTCGGTGTACAAACGATTTCGATGTTTAATTAACTAAAAATCGAAATTATTCGCGGGTACACATCTTTTTCGCGATTTTTATTAATAATTCTGTTCTGGAGGGTGGACTAACGTCTTCTATATCTAGGTTAACGAAATCCGTCGTTGGACAAACGATTCCACCGATTAATTATCAAAAAATCGAAATTATTCGCGGGTCCACTTCTTTTTCCTCGATTTTTATAAATAATTCTGTTCTGGAGGGTGGACAAACGAAATCTTGGGGTGGACAAACGTCTTCTATATCTAGGTTAACGAAATCCGTCGTTGGACATACGATTCCACCGATTAATTTTCAAAAAATCGAAATTATTCGCGGGTACACTTCTTTTTCGCGATTTTTATAAATAATTCTGTTCTGGAGGGTGGACAAACGAAATCTTGGGCTGGACAAACGTCTTCTATATCTAGGTTAACGAAATCCGTCGTTGGAAAAACGATTCCACCGATTAATTATCAAAAAATCGAAATTATTCGCGGGTACACTTCTTTTTCCTCGATTTTTATAAATAATTCTGTTCTGGGGGGTGGACAAACGAAATCTTGGGGTGGACAAACGGCTTCTATATCTATGTTAACCAAATCCGTCGATGGACAAACTATTCCACAGATTAAATATAAAAAAATCGATCTTGTACGCGACCGCTTTGCGAGTACACTTCTTTTTCGCGATTTTTATTAATAATTTGTTTCTGGAGGGTGGACAAACGAAATCTTGGGGTGGACAAACGTCTTCTATATCTAGGTTAACGAAATCCGTCGTTGTACAAACGATTCCACAGATTAATTAACAAAAAATCGAAATTATTCGCGGGTACACTTCTTTTTCCTCGATTTTTATAAATAATTCTGTTCTGGAGGGTGGACAAACGAAATCATGGGGTGGACAAACGTCTTCTATATCTAGGTTAACGAAATCCGTCGTTGTACAAACGATTCCACAGATTAATTAACAAAAAATCGAAATTATTCGCGGGTACACTTCTTTTTCGCGATTTTTATAAATAATTCTGTTCTGAACGGTGGACAAACGAAATCTTGGGGTGGACAAACGTCTCCTATATCTAGGTTAACGAAATGCGTCGGTGTACAAACGATTTCGATGTTTAATTAACTAAAAATCGAAATTATTCGCGGGTACACATCTTTTTCGCGATTTTTATTAATAATTCTGTTCTGGAGGGTGGACTAACGTCTTCTATATCTAGGTTAACGAAATCCGTCGTTGGAAAAACGATTCCACCGATTAATTATCAAAAAATCGAAATTATTCGCGGGTACACTTCTTTTTCGCGATTTTTATAAATAACTCTGTTCTGGAGGGTGGACAAACGAAATCTCGGGGTGGACTAACGTCTTCTATATCTAGGTTAACGAAATCCGTCGTTGGACAAACGATTCCACCGATTAATTATCAAAAAATCGAAATTATTCGCGGGTACACTTCTTTTTCGCGATTTTTATAAATAATTCTGTTCTGAACGGTGGACAAACGAAATCTTGGGGTGGACAAACGTCTTCTATATCTAGGTTAACGAAATCCGTCGTTGTACAAACGATTCCACCGATTAATTATCAAAAAATCGAAATTATTCGCGGGTACACTTCTTTTTCCTCGATTTTTATAAATAATTCTGTTCTGGAGGGTGGACAAACGAAATCTTGGGGTGGACAAACGTCTTCTATATCTAGGTGAACGAAATCCGTCGTTGGACAAACGATTCCACAGATTAATTAACAAAAAATCGAAATTATTCGCGGGTACACTTCTTTTTCCTCGATTTTTATAAATAATTCTGTTCTGGAGGGTGGACAAACGAAATCTTGGGGTGGACAAACGTCTTCTATATCTAGGTTAACGAAATCCGTCGGTGGACAAACAATTTCGATGTTTAATTAACCAAAAATCGAAATTATTCGCGGGTACAATTCTTTTTCGCGATTTAATTAATAATTCTGTTCTGAAGGGTGGACAAACGATATCTTGGGGTGGACAAACCTCTTCTATATCTAGACTGATGAGATCCGTCGTTGGACAAATGATTTCGATGTTTAATTAATCAAAAATCGAAATTATTCGCGGGTACACTTCTTTTTCGCGATTTTTATAAATAATTCTGTTCTGGAGGGTGGACAAACGAAATCTTGGGGTGGACAAACGTCTTCTATATCTAGGTTAACGAAATCCGTCGGTGGACAAACGATTTCGGTGTTTAATTAACCAAAAATCGAAATTATTCGCGGGTACACTTCTTTTTCGCGATTTTTATAAATAATTCTGTTCTGAAGGGTGGACAAACGAAATCTTGGGGTGGACAAACGAAATCTTGGGGTGGACAAACGTCTTCTATATCTAGGTTAACGAAATCCGTCGTTGGACAAACGATTCCACAGATTAATTAACAAAAAATCGAAATTATTCGCGGGTACACTTCTTTTTCGCGATTTTTATAAATAATTCTGTTCTGGAGGGTGGACAAACGTCTTCTATATCTAGGTTAACGAAATCCGTCGTTGGAAAAACGATTCCACCGATTAATTATCAAAAAATCGAAATTATTCGCGGGTACACTTCTTTTTCGCGATTTTTATTAATAATTCTGTTCTGAACGGTGGACAAACGAAATCTTGGGGTGGACAAACGTCTTCTATATCTAGGTTAACGAAATCCGTCGTTGGAAAAACGATTCCACCGATTAATTATCAAAAAATCGAAATTATTCGCGGGTACACTTCTTTTTCGCGATTTTTATTAATAATTCTGTTCTGAACGGTGGACAAAGGAAATCTTGGGGTGGACAAACGTCTTCTATATCTAGGTTAACGAAATCCGTCGTTGGACAAACGATTCCACAGATTAATTAACAAAAAATCGAAATTATTCGCGGGTACACTTCTTTTTCGCGATTTTTATAAATAATTCTGTTCTGGAGGGTGGACAAACGTCTTCTATATCTAGGTTAACGAAATCCGTCGTTGGAAAAACGATTCCACCGATTAATTATCAAAAAATCGAAATTATTCGCGGGTACACTTCTTTTTCGCGATTTTTATAAATAATTCTGTTCTGAAGGGTGGACAAACGAAATCTTGGGGTGGACAAACGAAATCTTGGGGTGGACAAACGTCTTCTATATCTAGGTTAACGAAATCCGTCGTTGGACAAACGATTCCACAGATTAATTAACAAAAAATCGAAATTATTCGCGGGTACACTTCTTTTTCGCGATTTTTATAAATAATTCTGTTCTGGAGGGTGGACAAACGTCTTCTATATCTAGGTTAACGAAATCCGTCGTTGGAAAAACGATTCCACCGATTAATTATCAAAAAATCGAAATTATTCGCGGGTACACTTCTTTTTCGCGATTTTTATTAATAATTCTGTTCTGAACGGTGGACAAACGAAATCTTGGGGTGGACAAACGTCTTCTATATCTAGGTTAACGAAATCCGTCGTTGGAAAAACGATTCCACCGATTAATTATCAAAAAATCGAAATTATTCGCGGGTACACTTCTTTTTCCTCGATTTTTATAAATAATTCTGTTCTGGAGGGTGGACAAACGAAATCTTGGGGTGGACAAACGTCTTCTATATCTAGGTTAACGAAATCCGTCGATGGACAAACGATTTCGATGTTTAATTAACCAAAAATCGAAATTATTCGCGGGTACACATCTTTTTCGCGATTTTTATTAATAATTCTGTTCTGGAGGGTGGACAAACGAAATCTTGGGGTGGACTAACGTCTTCTATATCTAGGTTAACGAAATCCGTCGTTGGAAAAACGATTCCACCGATTAATTATCAAAAAATCTAAATTATTCGCGGGTACACTTCTTTTTCGCGATTTTTATAAATAATTCTGTTCTGAACGGTGGACAAACGAAATCTTGGGGTGGACAAACGTCTCCTATATCTAGGTTAACGAAATCCGTCGGTGGACAAACGATTCCACCGATTAATTATCAAAAAATCTAAATTATTCGCGGGTACACTTCTTTTTCCCCGATTTTTATAAATAATTCTGTTCTGGAGGGTGGACAAACGAAATCTTGGGGTGGACAAACGTCTTCTATATCTAGGTTAACGAAATCCGTCGTTGTACAAACGATTCCACAGATTAATTAACAACAAATCGAAATTATTCGCGGGTACACTTCTTTTTCGCGATTTTTATAAATAATTCTGTTCTGAACGGTGGACAAACGAAATCTTGGGGTGGACAAACGTCTCCTATATCTAGGTTAACGAAATCCGTCGGTGGACAAACGATTTCGATGTTTAATTAACCAAAAATCGAAATTATTCGCGGGTACACATCTTTTTCGCGATTTTTATTAATAATTCTGTTCTGGAGGGTGGACTAACGTCTTCTATATCTAGGTTAACGAAATCCGTCGTTGGAAAAACGATTCCACCGATTAATTATCAAAAAATCGAAATTATTCGCGGGTACACTTATTTTTCCTCGATTTTTATAAATAATTCTGTTCTGGAGGGTGGACAAACGAAATCTTGGGGTGGACTAACGTCTTCTATATCTAGGTTAACGAAATCCGTCGTTGGACAAACGATTCCACCGATTAATTATCAAAAAATCGAAATTATTCGCGGGTACACTTCTTTTTCGCGATTTTTATAAATAATTCTGTTCTGAACGGTGGACAAACGAAATCTTGGGGTGGACAAACGTCTTCTATATCTAGGTTAACGAAATCCGTCGTTGGACAAACGATTCCACCGATTAATTATCAAAAAATCGAAATTATTCGCGGGTACACTTCTTTTTCCTCGATTTTTATAAATAATTCTGTTCTGGAGGGTGGACAAACGAAATCTTGGGGTGGACAAACGTCTTCTATATCTAGGTGAACGAAATCCGTCGTTGGACAAACGATTCCACAGATTAATTAACAAAAAATCGAAATTATTCGCGGGTACACTTCTTTTTCCTCGATTTTTATAAATAATTCTGTTCTGGAGGGTGGACAAACGAAATCTTGGGGTGGACAAACGTCTTCTATATCTAGGTTAACGAAATCCGTCGGTGGACAAACGATTTCGATGTTTAATTAACCAAAAATCGAAATTATTCGCGGGTACACTTCTTTTTCGCGATTTTTATTAATAATTCTGTTCTGAAGGGTGGACAAACGATATCTTGGGGTGGACAAACCTCTTCTATATCTAGACTGATGAGATCCGTCGTTGGACAAATGATTTCGATGTTTAATTAACCAAAAATCGAAATTATTCGCGGGTACACTTCTTTTTCGCGATTTTTATAAATAATTCTGTTCTGGAGGGTGGACAAACGAAATCTTGGGGTGGACAAACGTCTTCTATATCTAGGTTAACGAAATCCGTCGGTAGACATACGATTTCGATGTTTAATTAACCAAAAATCGAAATTATTCGCGGGTACACTTCTTTTTCGCGATTTTTATTAATAATTCTGTTCTGGAGGGAGGACAAACGAAATCTTGGGGTGGACTAACGTCTTCTATATCTAGGTTAACGAAATCCGTCGTTGGAAAAACGATTCCACCGATTAATTATCAAAAAATCGAAATTATTCGCGAGTACCCCTCTTTTTCGCGATTTTTATAAATAATTCTGTTCTGGAGGGTGGACAAACGAAATCTTGGGGTGGACAAACGTTTTCTATATCTAGGTTAACGAAATCCGTCGGTAGACAAACGATTTCGATGTTTAATTAACCAAAAATCGAAATTATTCGCGGGTACACTTCTTTTACGCGATTTTTATAAATAATTCTAATCTGAACGGTGGACAAACGAGATCTTGGGGTGGACAAACGTCTTCTATATCTAGGTTAACGAAATCCGTCGTTGGACAAACGATTCCACCGATTAATTATCAAAAAATCGAAATTATTCGCGGGTACACTTGTTTTTCGCGATTTTTATAAATAATTCTGTTCTGAAGGATGGACAAACGAATTCTTGGGGTGGACAAACGTTTTCTATATCTAGGTTAACGAAATCCGTCGGTAGACAAACGATTTCGATGTTTAATTAACCAAAAATCGAAATTATTCGCGGGTACACTTCTTTTTCGCGATTTTTATTAATAATTTGTTTCTGGAGGGTGGACAAACGAATTATAGGGGTGGACAAACCTCTTCTATATCTAGACTAACGAGATCCGTCGTTGGACAAACGATTTCGATGTTTAATTGACCAAAAATCGAAATTATTCGCGAGTACACTTCTTTTTCCTCGATTTTTATAAATAATTCTGTTCTGGAGGGTGGACAGACGAAATTTTGGGGTGGACAAACGTCTTCTATATCTAGGTTAACGAAATCCGTCGGTGGAGAAACGATTTCGATGTTTAATTAACCAAAAATCGAAATTATTCGCGAGTACACTTCTTTTTCGCGATTTTTATAAATAATTCTGTTCTGAAGGGTGGACAAACGAAATCTTCGGGTGGACAAACGACTTCTATATCTAGGTTAACGAAATCCGTCGTTGGACAAACGATTCTACCGATTAATTATCAAAAAATCGAAATTATTCGCGAGTACTGTGACGTCCCACGATTTTTCGCGCGTTTCCTATCCCAAATTCCAGCAGTAAACCTCAAATTCACTCTATCAAACTCAACTCCTACCCCATCTCCTCAATAGCCTATCACCTTGATGTTGCACCTTAGCGGTCAACAACACAAGATGATGAATATGTAGGAAACAAGGGTTTCCAAGGTGTAATTATAAAGAATAGTGTTTATTAAAACAAGTAAAAAACAATACAAGAACACCCAATATTCTTTCTACGCACACAACGTCTATCGTCTCGCAACCGTTTACGACTTTCCGCGCTACGTTCGCTTTCGTCCAACGTCTTACAACACTCTCCAACCGTCAACGCACTCCCCTTCCGTCGTCCCCAACGCCTCGACACGCATCCCGCTTTCTCTCTCGCTCCCACTCTCTCACTCACGCCCGTTGCCACGTCAAACCTCTTCGAACGCCGTCAAACGATCCTTTGTTCTCCCGCGACACAAACCGACAAACCGGCAACCCCGCCCATGGCCTGCTCTGAGTCACCGCCGTCGTTCCGGCCGCTCGGCGTACCCGCAACTCTAGCGTTCCTACACTCGACCCCCCCCAAAAAGAATATCTGACCTCAGATATCCGATGTATCCTCGCCATCCGATGACAGATCGCTCAAGTCCTCGAGCCAAGGCTTCATGAACTCCGCAGAACTCGATGTTTGACGAGGACCCTCGTGCTCTCCCACTTTCTCCACCACATATCTGTCATTACGCAGCACACGGACAACACGATACGGACCCAAGAATTTATGTGCAAACTTCAGACCCGGACCCATTTGCGTCCTCTTGATGGCGACTAGATCCTCCTCTTCATAATGGCGAGCCTCTCTGCGATTTCGGTTGAAACTACGCCTATTTTCCTGCTGGACCTTCAGGATACTTTCTTTGGCCTGTCGTCTCAGCTCCTCGCGACTTTCTTGAAACATCTCGTTCCACTCCATGCGTATTATCTCCTGTACCTCAGGATTACTTCTGAGCTTCATATTCACACCAAACAGAATTTTGAAGGGTGTGGCACCAATGCTGCGATGAGGTGTCGCATTGAGGTACATCTGACATACTTCCAAATGTTTATGCCACTCTTCGGGTTTCGGCGCGGCCAACTTGGTCAGCATCGGGATGATCGTCCTGTTGACCCTTTCTACCTGGCCATTCGCCCTCGGCATCCCCGTCGTAATGTGACTAAGCTCAACACCTTCTGCCTTACAATATTCCCTAAACTCCTCCGAAGTAAACGCGGCTCCTCGGTCCGAAACAATCTTCCGAGGATTCCCGAAAATTGTCGCTTGCCTTTTCAAACGGTCAACAACCTCGGCCGCACTGGTCGTCTTCGTCGCATAGAGCCACACGAACTTCGCGAACGCGTCAATCACCGCAAATATGTGTTTATATTTTTTCCGCGTCGAAGGGAGCGGCCCCAGATGATCAACGTGATACACATCCAACGGAACCTCACCCTTCTCGATGGGATGCAGCAAACCGTCACGCGTCCCACTTTTTCTCTCGGCCAGAATGCACGCGACACAATTCCGCACCACTTTTCCCACTTTAGCCCTCAGGTTCGTGAACCAATAGTCTTTCCTAACCAGGGCCTCGGTTTTACCCTTCGAAAAGTGTCCGTTCTCGTGCAATTGCCGCACGATCTGTCCTTGCATAACTCGCGGTACCACTATGCGAACGTCATCATCCATTGCTCTAAACAAAAGTCCATTCCTCACTACGTATTCACCACTAGTATTCTGCCCGTTGTTCACCGATTCTAGTATGCTCTTTAGATCACTATCTTCTCGCTGCGCTTTTCCCAATCTTACAAGCACACTCGTCTCACACTCGCTCACCAGCATACACATAGGAACAGGATTTCGACTCAATGCGTCAACATGCCTCATACTCTGACCTGGGCGGTGCTCAATCTTATGATTAAAGTCCCCCAACAATATCGCCCATCTCGCAATACGCACACACAAATCTCTTTTATTCATCGTAAGAGTGAATGCACGACAGTCCGTTACTATTGTAAACGGAATTCCTAAAAGATAAACTCTAAATTTACTTACAGCCTTAATTATAGCCAATACCTCTAGTTCGTAACTAGTATATCGCGATTCCGCATCCGAAGTCTTCCAACTCGCGTAATATATTGGATGAAACCGCTGATCTACGTCATCTCTCTGCAATAAAATAGCACCAAGCCCAATACTCGACGCATCGGTATGAAGTTCCGTATCCGCGCCTACGCGATACAACTTTAAGACTGGTTCGTTTACTAACGCCAATTTTAACTGCTGACATGCCATTTTTTGCTCCTCACCAAACACAAACTTCGCATCTTTCTTTAACAAACTAGACAAAGGATTAGCTATCGTCGAATATTGCGGTATGAACTTTCTAAAATACCCAGTCAATCCCAAGAAACTCTGAACATTTTTAGCATTCTTTAGGGGTGGAAAATTCATAACGGCTAACGTCTTACGCTTCGACGGACTCACACAACCACCCTCAATCACATGACCTAGGAATTCGACACGGTTCTGAAGAAAACGGCATTTCTTCCAGTTCAAACGCAACCCATAGTCGCTTGCAGTGGACAGCACTTCTCGCAATTTCGACACTGCTTCCCCCATACTACGCGAAGGAATAATTAGATCGTCCATATACGTCAGGACAGTACCAGCTCTTATCAGATCTCGAAATACTGCATTAATAAATTTCTGGAACACGGCCGGAGCATTGCAGAGCCCAAACGGTGTTCTTAAAAATTCATAGTGGCCATCTGGCACCACAAACGCAGTATACTTGCGACTCTTTTCTTCGATAGGGACATGGAAAAACCCATTTTTCAAGTCAAGCACGCTAAATATCGTCGAACCCTGCAGACGATCCAATTGATCCTCAATCAGCGGCAGGGGATAGCGGTCTTTACATATCTTTTTGTTAACATGTCTGAGGTCCACGCACAGCCGCACCTCCCCGTCTTCCTTCTCCACGGGTACAACCGGACTACCATACTCAGATACACTTTCCTGAATGATACCTTCCCGCATCCACTCGTCTATCTGCCGGTTTACCTTCTCCCTCTGTATCGGCGCTAGCCTACGCGGAGGCTGGTACACAGGTGTGTCGTCTTTTAACACGATTTCTGTCCTGATATTCGTATCCTTGATCGCCTTCGGTTCGTAACCCTCTACAAGACTCTCTATTTCGCGCCTAACACCCTGGTCTTCAATATGCCTCAAATCTATTAAAGGACTATCGGCGGTTTTCTCATCCTCGGTTTCGTCGAAAGCACTTATGCAAAATATCGCCGGAACATCGCAATCTTCTTTCGCTACAGAATCGCGCTTTGATATTACTGCATTCCCGCCGTCTAAAATAACTCTAGCTACCTTCAATAGCTCACAACCGATCAAAAACCCATACTTCAAACACGCGTCAGATACCACATGGATTAATAATCGAAAAACGCTTCCATCGATCTGTACATTCGCATAAAATCCTCCCCGAGTGGTGACTCCACTCGATCCGAAACCCTCACACGGTACTCCTGGGACGGACAACAATGGTTTCCCTAATTTACTATATTGCTCGGCCCCCATTAAATGCAAGTCGCTACCCGTGTCTATAAACGCAACTACCTGTTTACCTATAACGGTCACGGATTTATAGACTCTACTGCCCCGATACGCGGTCGCAGTACACACGTTTACCTGCTTCTCTTGTCCCTTCTTACAGTCTACAGCCCTATGTCCGAACTCTTGGCAGGCAAAACATCTCGGACCCTTACTCTTCGCAGGGCACCTCGCGCTGAAATGATCAAGCTCTCCGCAATTGAAACATCGTCTCTCGCCCCTCGGTGCCTCCTTTCCGTCCTTTGGTGTCTCCTTCGCGTCCCTCGGTGTTTCCTTCCCGTCCCGTCCTTCCGTCTTGGCTTGTGGAAACTTCTTTGGGTCCTTCTCCAGATGCTTCTCCGAGCTCTTCTCCGGATACCTGGTATCCTTGGGCCTAGTCCCAGTGTTGGCCGGCAACGATCTTTCACGCAACGAAATCATCTTGAATGTCTCGAGCAGGTCTCCCTTGGTTTTAGCCTTCAGCGATCGCGCAAGGTCTCTCAATCCGACATCGGGAATTCCATCAATGATATAGTGAATAATCTCCCTATCACTGATCGGCACTTGATTTCCTAAAAGAACCTTCTGATGCATGTACTCTCCGAAAGATTCTTCCCTCTTCCAAACACGAACTTCAAAACGCCGTCGTAGTACAAGTACGTTCTCAGGGTGAAAGAACATTTCTCGCAAATTCACAAACAGTTCCTCGACCGTCATTGCAATGTTCTCTGGTTTTGAATGTAACCACTCGCGTGCACTTCCTTTTAATCGCGATCCAATCAAAAGCTTCGTCAGATCACCTGTCAGCTGGTATGCCGTCTTTAGAGTGCGAACCTCTTGTTCCCACGTCTCATACGTATCACTGCTTCCGTCAAAATAGCTTAACAACTCAGCGATGGTCGATATAGGCGGAGATCGCGGCAGTCTTTCCGTCACAACTTCCCGCACTGATTCCTCTGTACGCGCTGGACTAGGATTCAACCTCTGTATCCCTCTCAGCAGATCAATTTGTTGGCGAGCTACCTCAAGCTCTCTCTCCATCAGTTGCTTTTCTCGCTGCACAAGATCCATTTCACGTCGCATGAGCGCCATTTCCTTCACGACCCCAGACGCATTGTCTTCACCTTCACTGGCCTCACTCGACGCTCCTTCATCCTGCGTATTCGCCTGGACCGTCAACCATTCTCCCGACGGATCAGCCTCGTTCAATCGTTGGAACAACGTTTTATTCTCGTAGTAGAAGAAACAAAACTAAAAATATTACATTGGGTAAGTGACCTTTACATTTATTTTTATAATAATACGTATGATATTAGTGTTTATTTATTACAAATTTCTCGTTTTTTTATAGGTTGGAGTATTCCAAAAATACATAAAGTAGACTCAAGTAGCTGCCGTGCGCTATTCCGAGTAAACTTTATTGGCTGTATACTTACGCGCCTTATCTTACAACATCACTCGATAGGCTGCAGTGCGCCTTATCTCGAGTATAACCGCTTTCAATAAAGTTGGTCATCCGCGAGCGCATAACCGCTACGCTTATATATATATATATATATATATATATCATTGAATCATAACCAAACCATCTTATATTATATATATAAATAAAAGTATAATATAATATAATTCGTCATGTCTGTAATTAATCGTCGTATTAATATCTTACCGCTCAGTGTTAATAATATACAAATTATCATTAATGGCGAATGGTTAACAGATGACCATATCGAATATTTTCATAAATTATTAGAAGCTCGCTCTAATTATAAATATAAACCACGCGAGGCGTGGAGAATTCAAATGCTTGGTACAATTCAACCAGTTCCTGAAAATCAGGATCACATACAGATTTTGCACCAAAGCGATGAGATTGGAACCAATAAAAATGGACATTGGGTTTGTAGCTTCTATAAACATGATGAAAGAAGAGTTTATATTTATGATTCTTTTAATTCCTCGAAATTGCATAGTCATCATAAAATGTTTCTGCAGAGGTTATACCCTTTTTTCAACAAAGATGACGGTGCAATTGACGAAGAATTTATTAAATTTCCACGTGTACAAGCTCAACCTAACAGTCGGGATTGCGGAGTGTTTTCGATTGCATTTGCTGTCTCGTTATTATTCAAAATATCACCAGACAAAATAACGTACACTCATGCGTTGATGCGTCAACATTTGATCCACATGTTTCAATCTAATCGTATAGAACATTTTCCATGCGCTCAGGATCAACAATTAACACGTTGTGTGCACGAATATGAATCTACAATTAGTAGTACAATTAATAATAAGAATCCCTCTTGTGGAAATGATCCTGCATTTCAAATCGGTAAAAGATACATTACTAACGAAACAGATAATAATACAATATCCCCAGTTCAAAATGTAGTACTTAGTGACAAAGAAGTCACCATATATACAAAAAATGTAATTCAGACAGATCCATCATTGGTTTCGAAGTCAAAAAACAGCAATGTATACCTACCAAGTAATAGGACAGAATACATGTCTAATTATTATAAAAGGCGTAAAGAGGAAATTAGTTTAAAAAGAAAAGCTGTTTATAAAGCAAAGAAAGGAGAGTGTAATATGAAAAAAGGCAAAGATTGTAAAAAAGAGGAGAAAGGCAAAAAACTTTCTAATCATAAATATTATATCGCACACAAAAAAGGTGTAATAAAAAATAAAAAAAAGCAGTATGACGCAAATAAAGAAGTGAAATGCAGTAAGGGAAAAAATTATTATGAGCTAAATAGAGAAAGTATAATCAAAAAGACAAAAGTGCATTATGATGCAAATAAAGAAGTGAAATGCGGAAAGCGAAAAAATTATTATCAGCTAAATAAAGAAGGAATAATCAAAAAGGCAAAAGTGCATTATGACGCAAATAAAGAAGTGAAATGCGGAAAGCGAAAAAATTATTATCAGCTAAATAAAGAAGGTATAATCAAAAAGGCAAAAGTGCATTATGACGCAAATAAAGAAGTGACATGCGGAAAGCGAAAAAATTATTATCAGCTAAATAAAGAAGGTATAATTAAAAAGAAAAAAGTGCACTATGACACAAATAAAGAAGTGCAATGCAGAAAGCAAAGAAATTATGATCAGCTAAATAAAGAAGTTATCTCCAAAAAGCGGAAGGTATATTATCATGAAATACGTAAAGGAGATGATTATAATAAAATAGCAAAACGTCGTGCTGCTCTGCAAATAATAAAAAAGTATCGTTATATTGCTGTAACAAATAACAATATAGCAACCAAAAATAACAAAGAAACTTATATTAGAAAACTTTCAAAAATTATTAGCATGCCGTCCGGAGAAGCAAGTAGATTGGAAGCTGAACGTATAATAAAATGGTGCTTTCATATTAGGCAAAAGTACATTTTGAAAATGACGAAACTGTTGAAAGATTGTAAAGAAAAAGTGGAAGTTTCCTTAACGCGCGCAGCAGAATGTTTAGAAGTTGATGACAGGATTAATGCTTTGTGTGGACAATCCGGACATACATCTTCTTCAGAATCATATTTTGCGGAAAGTTCGTACCATACTTTCACCGGTTCTGAATCAATCATACTGAATTCAGAAGGGAAAGCTATAAACGTTCTACCTGTATTGCGATCGAAGAAGACGACAAAAGCATGGCATTGTAGTTATCTTTGTAAAACAAAAGATGTTGAAATTCTGGATAATTTACAGGATTTCTTCAAACGATTGTTAGAATGCTCATTAAAAAACGTACATAAGTTGAACAATCATATCAATAGCTGTTCTAATAAAGTGCATGCTGAAAAAGTTGGTCATTCTCATGGTTGTTACATAAACCCTAAACTATGTAAGTCCAATTTTTTAGCCATTGAGATTTTAGCACCTCATTTTCCGGATTTACGACATTTGAAGAGAATGATATACAAAATAGCGAGCATTTATAAAGACCAATTACATAATTTAGACAAAGCCTTAAACGACAATGACCTTGAAACACTTGAACGAATAACACTGCAAGCACGGAAAGAAGCTGAAGCGTTACAAAAAAATAATACTGACATAAGCTTGAACGAAGAAGAGATTATATCTCGATATTATTTAGCATTTAGAGCTTTCACAAAACGGTCTATGGACACACCACGCATTCCGTGTGTTTCCTGCGAGAAACTCTGTTTTAAAAGAGAGGTTCTTAAGTTTGATATTTCTAAAAGAACATATAAGGGAAATGTAATGCAAACATTGTTAAATCATATTGAATGCAAAGTTGGTGACATGCATTTTATTTGCCGATATTGTCACAATAAAATTCGCAACGATTCCATACCACCAAAATCTATTTTAAATAAGCTTGATGTACGTTCAGTTCCAGAAATAGCAGTGTTGAACGATTACGAACGAATTCTCATTCAAAGAGCTAAACCGTTTCAAACGATTGTGAGAATGGATACAGTAATGCGTAAAAATATGCCACATAAACATATGTTTCCAAAAGTAAAGGGGAGAACATTTCACCTTCCTTTGCCATTACAAGAAAATTTAAAAAAAGTCTGTCCTGCGACTGA
The DNA here is from genome assembly GCA_960531205.1 of Andrena bicolor. NCBI lineage: Eukaryota > Metazoa > Arthropoda > Insecta > Hymenoptera > Andrenidae > Andrena > Andrena bicolor. Next base: position 30,071,678 of record OY482668.1, read on the forward strand.
ACCTTTAAATCAAAATCATGAATTATACATATTGGTGCGGGGCGTTCCAACAAAATCTAAAATAGTTTGGGAAAAGTTAGTTGACTTGAAGAAAGTATGGGATGCCTTAGTATGGTTGAAAGCCAATAATCCTCTATACTCAGAAATTGTTCTGCCACAATCGCACGATTTATTGCTGAGTACCAAATTACCAGATACAGAATTTCAAGAAGAAGTTGTTGTCAACGATAATAACGAATCTATCGAGGACGTTGAAGGTGAAACACTTAATATCGATGAAAACAACAAACGTGCATTATTGACGCAAATGTCACAATCTGATTCATATTATGATCAGTTTACGATTTATCCAATGTATGACAAAAGGGTTAATGAATCTGCTACCGCACTCTATCAAATGCTTAAAGTTCATGACGTTCCATTGGGTTATCGTGCTGAACAATTAGATGTGAAATGTTTCCCAGATTTATATCCTTATGGGATGAACGGACAGCATGAAGAAAGATTGGTTCGTTTGACTGATCATGAGTTCATTAAGTCCAAACTGATGTCTAAGCATTCGCAATTTCGATTGAACATGCAATATATTTTTCATTTATTACACGATACCAATATGCGGCAATTGAACGCTGGAATTTTTCACAAAATGAACGTCGTAAATCCACGTGACAAATACACAGCTGCTGGTTTTCTAGAGCAACTCTCTAAAGATCAGCTACAAACGAACTTGAACACTATATATTCCAGATTACGTAACACAGCACAGTATTGGCGAAAACCGAGAAATGATTTGAACTGTATGATACACCATTATGGACCAGCTACATGGTTCCTCACGCTCAGTCCAAGTGAGTGGCTATGGACAGATTTAATAGAATATCTTCGTGAAGTAAACGGCCCATCGGTGGCTAAAATGTCTCCGAACGAACTCATTGCTTCTGATCCCGTTTCAACTGCTCGATTTATAGATAATGCATTCCACGCTATGCTGGATTTCATTTGTTCGCCCGACAATCCGATTGGCAAGGTCACTCATTACTTTTGGCGCAGAGAATATCAAAGCAGGGGATCACAACATTTTCATCTTTTAATTTGGATTGAAGATGCTCCTATAATCGATAAATCTTCGAAGGAAGATGTAGCACGATTCATTATGAAATACGTCACTTGCAGATTACCATCACCACATGTGTCGCCAGAATTATATAGTCGTGTAGTTGCACATCAAATGCATAAATGCAATAGCTACTGTCTACGCAACAAAAAAAATAAAAATTCCTTCTGTAAAGTATGTAGATTTTCATTTCCACGTCCAGTTACAGATACTTTGATAATAAGGGATGTGGCTGTTTCTATAGGTGCTAGAAAACAATTGAAAGCAAAAGGTAGACTCTATGATCTTCCACGTTCAATAAAGGAAGTCCGTATCAATGATTATAATGCCCCCGTTCTCACGGTTTGGAGAGGTAACATGGATATACAATATATTGGGGAAAAGACGGGGTTGGTAACATGTTACTGTACTAAGTACGTGTCAAAGCCGGAAAAAAGTTACGCTACGGACACTATGGCAGCAATAAATTCTACTAAGTCATTGGCTAGTATTCTGTGCAACCTTGGAATGCGCATGCTAAATCATAGAGAATGCGGAGCGCCTGAATGCGCTGATACTCTATTAGGATTATCATTGCATGGCACTGACTCCAGTACTACTATTAGATGGTTAGATGTAAATATACTGAGAAGTAGGAAATTGAAAACTCGCAAAGAGATTGAGGATCTGGAAGGTGAATCCACAGACATATTTTGTCCATCCCTCATAGATGATCACTATCCTAACAGACCCAAGGAATTAGAATCTATGCATCTGTTCGATTTTGCTATGTGGTATGACGTTACTAAAATTAGACCGTCTGAAAAAACTGAATATTATGAAATCCGTGCATCTTTGTTTTTGAAAAAAAGACAAAGAGGGTATCTTATCAATCATTATAAGTACAATGTTCAAACCCAACCGGAGAATTATTATTTCTCATTATTATTATTATTCCAACCTTGGAGAAACACCGACGAATTGAAAAATGGATTTAACACATATACTGAAGCTTTTCTGTCGCTACAATCCCAATTGACAGAAGCAGTTCAGTATCACGAACGAATAACGGATATTCAAGAAGCGCGTGATCATATAAAGGAAGAAATTGAAAAGAACGTGTTGAATACTGTAGAGCAAAAAGAAAGTGATCAAGGCGATCACCCATTAGAGTGTGTTCCCGTTGAAACTGTTGATGCCATGAAAGATTTTAAAGACGCGGGAAACAAATTTCATTGTGGTGATCTTCAAGAAATGATTTCGGAATTGAACCATGATCAGAAAAGGATATTTGATACAGTTACTAAGTCCTTGACGTCTAACGATAACATTCTCAGACTTTATGTGAGTGGAGAAGGTGGCACTGGCAAAAGTTTTTTAATAAAAACTATCAGACAGTGGATCAAGCAGAGTCTCGGAAAAGACACAGCCGTAACTGCTCCTACTGGAATCGCAGCTTTTAATATCGAAGGTCTTACCATACACCGATTATTTCAATTACCTGTAGAACATGGGCATACAGCCCAGTATAGGCAACTTAGCGATGCAGCCCTTCAAATTGTACGAGATCAACTCAAAAATGTTGCTTTAGTAATCATCGATGAAATTTCGATGGTTTCTAACGTAACATTCTTGTACATACATTTGCGACTTACAGAAATATTTGATACTGCAGATTCCGATGATGCTTGGTTCGGAAAAATACCTATTCTGTTATTTGGTGACTTATTACAACTTCCTCCTGTTCACGAAGAACCTGCTTTTATACAATTATCCAATAAGAGTATGGAGAAAAATGTTGGAGGATTAGGTTCTTATAATTTATGGTCTGCCTTGTTTAGCTATGACGAATTGACAATAAACATGCGACAGCAGGGTGATAATATATACAGAGATATCCTGTCGAGAATTCGCACCGGAGTAGTGACCGTTTCGGATACAAAGCTTTTAGAATCGAGGAAATTAAATTTCAAAGCGACAAATTGTAATGACCGATTAAATGAATTAAGTGATTACATGCTTAATGTGGGATCTAACACGGTGTGTTTACTTCCCACATGTCTACAGTGTGATGTTTTGAACGCTGCAATGCTCAGTCGATTTTCGTCCGAAGAAATCCATTTGATTGCTCATGATACAATGAATTGTGCACCGTACTTGAAAAAAAGGTGTCAAAGGTACTAAACAATAATGACGATGATAGCACCCGAACGGCGGGACTTGCAAGAGTCGTAATTGTTAAAGTAGGAGTGCAAATCATGATTAGAAGAAATATTGATGTTACACTAGGTCTTGTCAACGGTACCATTGCTAAACTTGTTTCAGTTACACGAGGTGTTGATAATGACGTTGAAAAATTGAAAATTATATTACCCACGGGGCAAGAACATATGATAGAACGGGTAAGTGTTAAATTTGAAGTAATGGATAGAGCGTTCGTTATTAGAAAACAATTTCCGATTTGCCTCAGCTATGGTATTACTATTCACAAAAGTCAAGGACTAAGCTTGCAGAATGCTGTCATAGAAGCAGGTAATTCAATATTTACTTGCGGACAAATTTACGTTGCTCTTTCTCGGGTGACCACATTACAAGGACTGCATCTTATCAATTATGATCCATCTTCCGTAAAGGCACAAGAATCGGCTATAATAGAGTATAATAGATTGCGAAAACAATATAGACCCGATCTTATGACTATTTCAATTTCTAAAAACCGCGTTCTCAATGTTCGTGATGCTGTTTGGGCAGTACCTAATTATAATTATAATGTATCCGAATGTGAGAATACCAAGGATCACATCGCGGATACCATTCAAAACTACGTAAGAGGTCTCCCGAATTCTGATGGTATGTCTTGTTATGCGAATGCCACAATCCAATGCATGTTATATTGTTCATCCATAAGAGAAAACTTTTTTTCGACTGAAAAAGCTGATCATATTATAAAAGCCTTTATGGACCAATATATATCGGATCAAAATCCAAACATAATATCATTACGGCAATTCGCAGGAGAAAAATACGTTAACAATCAGCTACATGATGCAGCTGAGTTTATTACCTCTCTTTGTGATCATGAAATTCTTATTAAAAATGCAGTACAACACGAAATTACAACGGTATTAAAATGTTTAGAGTGTAATTATACAAGTACTACTATCAGTACAAATTGTGTGGTACATCTTGCACTGCCCAAGATGTTAAAAAAAAAATCATTTGAATTTCAAGATATAATAAAATACAATTTCACAGGATGGAAAAATGTGGAAGATCGTTGCAATAATTGTGATAATTCAAATTCAAACACAATGAAGAAAATCGATATAACTGCTTCCAAACAAATTCTCATTGCAAAATTACATTTGTTCGATGACGATAGTAGTGGAACAACAACGAAAGTGGAAAATTTCTACATCAAAGCAATACCTACTACTAAAATACAAATGGTAGATCACTGTTATAAACTTAAGGCAGCAATTTTCCACCACGGTAAAAGTATTGCCGATGGTCATTACACGAGTATGGTAAGGGGTAAGGGCACAACGTGGGTATCCGTTGATGATTTACGAGTAGAAAAACAAGCTTGGCCACGAAATGCTAAAAATGCATACATATTTTTCTTCGAAAGGTGTTAATTGTGGTTGTTATTACACTACAATGTTAATTGTTATGATATTAAATACGTTCAGCGCCAAAGGCTGCTTTCAGCGCCATAAGCTGCTTCGCGCACCATGTATCGTACACAAAGTACCTGCTATACATATAATAATACATACATATAAATCGGCAATGCGGCTTTTCGTAGTTGTTATGTAAAATTTATCCTTAATCAAAAAAAAAAAAAAGTAAAGTACACTCACTAAGCTGCTTTGCGCTATTCCGAGTATTTCGAGTAAGCTTTACTGGCTGCATACGCGCCTTATCTTTATAACATCACTCGGTAGGCTGCAGTGCGCCGTAAACACGTGGACGTGTGACGAAGATAGATCAGAATTTTTCATTTATTGGGATTTCCTTACTTTTTTCTTATTTTTAGCACCCGTGACAGTGATATATATATAATATAATAATATAGAAGATGGCGCCGAGACGCTGCCGCGTCTCTAGATGTTTCTGAGGCAGAATTTAGCTGGCTATAAGGTACGTGTATTATTTTATGGTTTTGTAAATAATGTTTCAGGCAGTGTTCATATGATTGTAGTGAGGCCAGAAGAGGCATGATGGGGTAATGAAAATGAGAGTTATCCCATCATGTTCCTCACAAACCTAGAAATAAAAATCAAAGTTTGTCATTGTTCCAGAATGGTAAGAAACTACAAACGTAAGACGGACCGAGTTACAAACCACTGGAGACGCGGGAAGTTCAATTGCCTGCTACAATTCAACCAGATCCTGAAAGTCAGGATCAGGACATATCAATCAATGCGACAATTTGGAAACCAATGCAGGTGGACATTGGGTTTGTAGCTTTTATAAATATGAAGGAAGAAGACTTTATATTTATGATTCTTTTAATTCCTCGAAATTGCATAGTCATCATAAAATTTATCTTGAAAAGTTATATCCTTTTTTGAACAAACATGACGGAAAAGGTGATGAAGAATTTATTGAATTTCCACATATACAAGCATCACCTAACAATCGGCAGAAAGGACTTTTTCTGAATTTTTGTCTTTATTCTACTAATTCTATTAAAACCTGTACAGATTAGGTTGATCCATAATTAAACTGAAACACTTAATACCAAAGAATGGTTCAGACATAAAATTGATAAGTTGATTATGAAAACCTGTGTTTTATTCATCATCAAATCTTAACTACCCTGTCTTGCCCTACCTTCCCCTATAAGCTCAACCTAACAATCGGGATTGCGGAGTTTTTTTTGCGATTGCATTTGCTGTCTAGTTATTATTCAATCAATATATTATCAGACAAAGTAACGTACAATTCAAAAAAGTAAAAAAATTACGCCAAGTACATACATTATTTTATATATATCTTTGTAAAAAGAAGTGAGATCCCCTCCAAAAACTTCAAAAAAGTAAAAAAATTACGCCAAGTACATGAATTATCACAAAAAAAAAAGAAGATAATAATATACACCAAAAAAAAAGAAAATAATATATCACCAAAAAAAAAGAAAATAATAATAATCACCAAAAAAAAGGAAGATAATAATATACATGAAAAAGTCGAGGACGGAAAAGAGTATCAAAAATCACAAAAAATAGAAAAAATATACAATACAAAAAAAGATGTGAAATCAAAATGAGCTGCCAGTACATAAAATGCTGTGTTCATACATTCCATTACGGTGTATTACATAATATTAAGCAGATATTTATTTTTATACAAATAAATATTTTAATATGAATTAATATTTTATTCAAAATACTTGGCGCTGCGAAACCGAAAAAATTTTAATTGGCTTAGTATTAATTAATTAATAATTTACAACAACTCCCTTACAATGTATACACACATTCGCGAACGCTAGCACAAGAAAGAAAGAAAAAGATTAATGCAATTTATACATATTTATTCAGTTTAGCAACACCAATTCGGGGAGCAGCGCCAAGTATTTTGAATAAAATATTAATTCATATTAAAATATTTATTTGTATAAAAATAAATATCTGCTTAATATTATGTAATACACCGTAATGGAATGTATGAACACAGCATTTTATGTACTGGCAGCTCATTTTGATTTCACATCTTTTTTTGTATTGTATATTTTTTCTATTTTTTGTGATTTTTGATACTCTTTTCCGTCCTCGACTTTTTCATGTATATTATTATCTTCCTTTTTTTTGGTGATTATTATTATTTTCTTTTTTTTTGGTGATATATTATCTTCTTTTTTTTTGGTGTATATTATTATCTTCTTTTTTTTTTGGTGATAATTCATGTACTTGGCGTAATTTTTTTACTTTTTTGAAGTTTTTGGAGGGGATAATTCGTTTCTGGAGGGTGGACAAACGAAATCTTGGGGTGGACAAACGTCTTCTATATCTAGGTTAACGAAATCCGTCGTTGGACAAACGATTCCACCGATTAATTAACAAAAAATCGAAATTATTCGCGCGTACACTACTTTTTCCTCGATTTTTATAAATAATTCTGTTCTGGAGGGTGAACAAACGAAATCGTGGGGTGGACAAACCTCTCCTATATCTAGACTAACGAGATCCGTCGTTGGACAAACGATTCCGATGTTTAATTAACAAAAAATCGAAATTATTCGCGGGTACACTTCTTTATCGCGATTTTTATAAATAATTCTGTTCTGGAGGGTCGACAAACGAAATCTTGGGGTGGGCAAACCTCTTCTATATCTAGACTAACGAGATCCGTCGTTGGACTAACGATTTCGATGTTTAACAAAAAATCGAAATTATTCGCGAGTATACTACTTTTTCCTCGATTTTTATAAATAATTCTGTTCTGGAGGGTAAACAAACGAAATCTTGGGGCGGACAAACGTCTTCTATATCTAGACTAACGAGATCCGTCGTTGGACAAACGATTTCGATGTTTAATTAACAAAAAATCGAAATTATTCGCGCGTACACTTCTTTTTCGCGATTATTATTAATAATTCGTTTCTGGAGGGTGGACAAACGAAATCTTGGGGTGGACAAACGTCTTCTATATCTAGACTAACGAGATCCGTCGTTGGACAAACGATTTCGATGTTTAATTAACAAAAAATCGAAATTATTCGCGAGTACACTTCTTTTTCGCCATTATTATTAATAATTCGTTTCTGGAGGGTGGACAAACGAAATCTTGGGGTGGACAAACGTCTTCTATAGCTAGGTTAACGAAATCCGTCGTTGGACAAACGATTCCACCGATTAATTAACAAAAAATCGAAATTATTCGCGAGTACACTCCTTTTTCGCGATTTTTATAAATAATTCTGTTCTGAAGGATGGACAAACGAAATCTTGGGGTGGACAATCCTCTTATATATCTGGACTAACGAGATCCGTCGTTGGACAAACGATTTCGATGTTTAATTAACCAAAAATCGAAATTATTCCCGAGTACACTTCTTTTTCGCGATTTTTATAAATAATTCTGTTCTGGAGGGTGGACAAACGAAATCTTGGGATGGAAAAACCGCTTCTGTATCTGGACTAACGAAATCCGTCGTTGGACAAACGATTCCACCGATTAATTATCAAAAATTCGAAATTATTCGCGAGTACACTTCTTTTTCCCCCATTTTTATAAATAATTCTGTTCAGGAGGATGGACAAACGAAATCTTGGGGTGGACAAACCTCTTCTGTATCTAGACTAACGAGATCCGTCGTTGGACAAACGATTTCGATGTTTAATTAGCAAAAAATCGAAATTATTCGCGAGTACAGTTCTTTTTCGCGATTATTATTAATAATTCGTTTCTGGAGGGTGGACAAACGATATCTTGGGGTGGACAAACCTCTACTATATCTATACTAACGAGATCCGACGTTGGACAAACGATTTCGATGTTTAATTAACCAAAAATCGAAATTATTCGCGGGTAGACTTCTTTATCGCGATTTTTATAAATAATTCTGTTCTGGAGGGTTGACAAACGAAATCTTGGGGTGGACAAATCTCTACTATATCTATACTAACGAGATCCGTCGTTGGACAAACGATTTCGATGTTTAATTAACCAAAAATCGAAATTATTCGCGAGTACACTTCTTTTTCCTCGATTTTTATAAATAATTCTGTTCTGTAGTGTGGACAAACGAAATCATGGGGTGGACAAACCTCTTCTATATCTGGAATAACGAAATCCGTCGTTGGACAAACGATTCCACCGATTAATTATCAAAAAATCGAAATTATTCGCGAGTACACTTCTTTTTCGCGATTTTTATTAATAATTCTGTTCTGAATGGTGGACAAACCTCTTCTATATCTGGAATAACGAAATCCGTCGTTGGACAAACGATTCCACCGATTAATTATCAAAAAATCGAAATTATTCGCGAGTACACTAATTTTTCGCGATTTTTATTAATAATTCTGTTCTGGAGGGTGGACAAACGAAATCTTGGGGTGGACAAACCTCTACTATATCTATACTAACGAGATCCGTCGTTGGACAAACGATTTCGATGTTTAATTAATCAAAAATCGAAATTATTCGCGAGTACACTACTTTTTCCTCGATTTTTATAAATAATTCTGTTCTGGAGGGTGAACAAACGAAATCTTGGGGTGGACAAACCTCTCCTATATCTAGACTAACGAGATCCGTCGTTGGACAAACGATTTCGATGTTTAATTAACAAAAAATCGAAATTATTCGCGCGTACACTACTTTTTCCTCGATTTTTATAAATAATTCTGTTCTGGAGGGTGAACAAACGAAATCTTGGGGTGGACAAACCTCTCCTATATCTAGACTAACGAGATCCGTCGTTGGACAAACGATTCCGATGTTTAATTAACAAAAAATCGAAATTATTCGCGGGTACACTTCTTTATCGCGATTTTTATAAATAATTCTGTTCTGGAGGATGGACAAACGAAATCTTGGGGTGGACAAACCTCTTCTATATCTAGACTATCGAGATCCGTCTTTGGACAACCGATTTCGATGTTTAATTAACCAAAAATCGAAATTATTCGCGCGTACACTTCTTTTTCGCGATTATTATTAATAATTCGTTTCTGGAGGGTGGACAAACGAAATCTTGGGCTGGACAAACGTCTTCTATATCTAGACTAACGAGATCCGTCGTTGGACAAACGATTTCGATGTTTAATTAACAAAAAATCGGAATTATTCGCGAGTACACTTCTTTTTCGCCATTATTATTAATAATTCGTTTCTGGAGGGTGGACTAACGAAATCTTGGGGTGGACAAACGTCTTCTATATCTAGGTTAACGAAATCCGTCGTTGGACAAACGATTCCACCGATTAATTATCAAAAAATCGAAATTATTCGCGAGTACATGCCTTTTTCGCGATTTTTATAAATAATTCTGTTCTGGAGGGTGGACCAACGAAATCATGGGGTGGACAAACCTCTTCTATATCTGGACTAACGAGATCCGTCGTTGGACAAACGATTTCGATGTTTAATTAACAAAAAATCGAAATTATTCGCGAGTACACTTCTTTTTTCTCGATTTTTATAAATAATTCTGTTCTGTAGGGTGGACAAACGAAATCTTGGGGTGGACAAACCTCTTCTATATCTGGACTAACGAAATCCGTCGTTGGACAAGCGATTCCACCGATTAATTATCAAAAAATCGAAATTATTCACGAGTACACTCCTTTTTCGCGATTTTTATTAATAATTCTATTCTGGAGGGTGGACAAACGAAATCTTGGGGTGAACAAACGTCTTCTATATCTAGACAAACGAGATCCGTCGTTGGACAAACGATTTCGATGTTTAATTAACAAAAAATCGAAATTATTCGCGAGTACACTTCTTTTTCGCCATTATTATTAATAATTCGTTTCTGGAGGGTGGACAAACGAAATCATGGGGTGGACAAACGTCTTCTATATCTAGGTTAACGAAATCCGGTGTTGGACAAACGATTCCACCGATTAATTAACAAAAAATCGATCTTGTACGCGAGTACACTTCTTTTTCCTCCATTTTTATAAATAATTCTGTTCTGGAGGGTTGACAAACGAAATCTTGGGGTGGACAAACCTCTACTATATCTATACTAACGAGATCCGACGTTGGACAAACGATTTCGATGTTTAATTAACCAAAAATCGAAATTATTCGCGGGTACACTTCTTTATCGCGATTTTTATAAATAATTCTGTTCTGGAGGGTTGACAAACGAAATCTTGGGGTGGACAAATCTCTACTATATCTATACTAACGAGATCCGTCGTTGGACAAACGATTTCGATGTTTAATTAACAAAAAATCGAAAGTATCCGCGAGTACACTTCTTTTTTCTCGATTTTTATAAATAATTCTGTTCTGTAGGGTGGACAAACGAAATCTTGGGGTGGACAAACCTCTTCTATATCTGGACTAACGAAATCCGTCGTTGGACAAACGATTCCACCGATTAATTATCAAAAAATCGAAATTATTCGCGAGTACACTCCTTTTTCGCGATTTTTATTAATAATTCTATTCTGGAGGGTGGACAAACGAAATCTTGGGGTGAACAAACCTCTTCTATATCTAGACAAACGAGATCCGTCGTTGGACAAACGATTTCGATGTTTAATTAACCAAAAATCGAAATTATTCCCGAGTACACTTCTTTTTCGCGATTTTTATAAATAATTCTGTTCTGGAGGGTGGACAAACGAAATCTTGGGATGGAGAAACCGCTTCTGTATCTGGACTAACGAAATCCGTCGTTGGACAAACGATTCCACCGATTAATTATCAAAAATTCGAAATTATTCGCGAGTACACTTCTTTTTCCCCCATTTTTATAAATAATTCTGTTCAGGAGGATGGACAAACGAAATCTTGGGGTGGACAAACCTCTTCTGTATCTAGACTAACGAGATCCGTCGTTGGACAAACGATTTCGATGTTTAATTAGCAAAAAATCGAAATTATTCGCGAGTACACTACTTTTTCCTCGATTTTTATAAATAATTCTGTTCTGGAGGGTGAACAAACGAAATCTTGGGGTGGACAAACCTCTCGTATATCTAGACTAACGAGATCCGTCGTTGGACAAACGATTTCGATGATTAATTAACAAAAAATCGAAATTATTCGCGAGTACACTTCTTTTTCGCCATTATTATTAATGATTCGTTTCTGGAGGGTGGACAAACGAAATCTTGGGGTGGACAAACGTCTTCTGTATCTAGGTTAACGAAATCCGTCGTTGGACAAACGATTCCACCGATTAATTAACAAAAAATCGAAATTATTCGCGCGTACACTTCTTTTTCGCGATTATTATTAATAATTCGTTTCTGGAGGGTGGACAAACGAAATCTGGGGGTGGACAAACGTCTTCTATATCTAGACTAACGAGATCCGTCGTTGGACAAACGATTTCGATGTTTAATTTACCAAAAATCGAAATTATTCCCGAGTACACTTCTTTTTCGCGATTTTTATAAATAATTCTGTTCTGGAGGGTGGACAAACGAATTCTTGGGATGGAAAAACCGCTTCTGTATCTGGACTAACGAAATCCGTCGTTGGACAAACGATTCCACCGATTAATTATCAAAAATTCGAAATTATTCGCGAGTACACTTCTTTTTCCCCCATTTTTATAAATAATTCTGTTCTGGAGGATAGACAAACGAAATCTTGGGGTGGACAAACCTCTTCTATATCTAGACTAACGAGATCCGTCGTTGGACAAACCATTTCGATGTTTAATTAGCAAAAAATCGAAATTATTCGCGAGTACACTTCTTTTTTCTCGATTTTTATAAATAATTCTGTTCTGTAGGGTGGACAAACGAAATCTTGGGGTGGACAAACCTCTTCTATATCTGGACTAACGAAATCCGTCGTTGGACAAACGATTCCACCGATTAATTATCAAAAAATCGAAATTATTCGCGAGTACACTCCTTTTTCGCGATTTTTATTAATAATTCTATTCTGGAGGGTGGACAAACGAAATCTTGGGGTGAACAAACCTCTTCTATATCTAGACAAACGAGATCCGTCGTTGGACAAACGATTTCGATGTTTAATTAACCAAAAATCGAAATTATTCCCGAGTACACTTCTTTTTCGCGATTTTTATAAATAATTCTGTTCTGGAGGGTGGACAAACGAAATCTTGGGATGGAGAAACCGCTTCTGTATCTGGACTAACGAAATCCGTCGTTGGACAAACGATTCCACCGATTAATTATCAAAAATTCGAAATTATTCGCGAGTACACTTCTTTTTCCCCCATTTTTATAAATAATTCTGTTCAGGAGGATGGACAAACGAAATCTTGGGGTGGACAAACCTCTTCTGTATCTAGACTAACGAGATCCGTCGTTGGACAAACGATTTCGATGTTTAATTAGCAAAAAATCGAAATTATTCGCGAGTACACTACTTTTTCCTCGATTTTTATAAATAATTCTGTTCTGGAGGGTGAACAAACGAAATCTTGGGGTGGACAAACCTCTCGTATATCTAGACTAACGAGATCCGTCGTTGGACAAACGATTTCGATGTTTAATTAACAAAAAATCGAAATTATTCGCGAGTACACTTCTTTTTCGCCATTATTATTAATGATTCGTTTCTGGAGGGTGGACAAACGAAATCTTGGGGTGGACAAACGTCTTCTGTATCTAGGTTAACGAAATCCGTCGTTGGACAAACCATTCCACCGATTAATTAACAAAAAATCGAAATTATTCGCGCGTACACTTCTTTTTCGCGATTATTATTAATAATTCGTTTCTGGAGGGTGGACAAACGAAATCTGGGGGTGGACAAACGTCTTCTATATCTAGACTAACGAGATCCGTCGTTGGACAAACGATTTCGATGTTTAATTAACCAAAAATCGAAATTATTCGCGCGTACACTTCTTTTTCGCGATTATTATTAATAATTCGTTTCTGGAGGGTGGACAAACGAAATCATGGGGTGGACAAACCTCTTCTATATCTGGAATAACGAAATCCGTCGTTGGACAAACGATTCCACCGATTAATTATCAAAAAATCGAAATTATTCGCGAGTACACTTCTTTTTCGCGATTTTTATTAATAATTCTGTTCTGAATGGTGGACAAACCTCTTCTATATCTGGAATAACGAAATCCGTCGTTGGACAAACGATTCCACCGATTAATTATCAAAAAATCGAAATTATTCGCGAGTACACTAATTTTTCGCGATTTTTATTAATAATTCTGTTCTGGAGGGTGAACAAACGAAATCTTGGGGTGGACAAACCTCTACTATATCTATACTAACGAGATCCGTCGTTGGACAAACGATTTCGATGTTTAATTAATCAAAAATCGAAATTATTCGCGAGTACACTACTTTTTCCTCGATTTTTATAAATAATTCTGTTCTGGAGGGTGAACAAACGAAATCTTGGGGTGGACAAACCTCTCCTATATCTAGACTAACGAGATCCGTCGTTGGACAAACGATTTCGATGTTTAATTAACAAAAAATCGAAATTATTCGCGCGTACACTACTTTTTCCTCGATTTTTATAAATAATTCTGTTCTGGAGGGTGAACAAACGAAATCTTGGGGTGGACAAACCTCTCCTATATCTAGACTAACGAGATCCGTCGTTGGACAAACGATTCCGATGTTTAATTAACAAAAAATCGAAATTATTCGCGGGTACACTTCTTTATCGCGATTTGTATAAATAATTCTGTTCTGGAGGATGGACAAACGAAATCTTGGGGTGGACAAACCTCTTCTATATCTAGACTAACGAGATCCGTCGTTGGACAAACGATTTCGATGTTTAATTAGCAAAAAATCGAAATTATTCGCGAGTACACTACTTTTTCCTCGATTTTTATAAATAATTCAGTTCTGGAGGGTAGACAAACGAAATCATGGGGTGGACAAACCTCTTCTATATCTAGACTATCGAGATCCGTCTTTGGACAACCGATTTCGATGTTTAATTAACCAAAAATCGAAATTATTCGCGCGTACACTTCTTTTTCGCGATTATTATTAATAATTCGTTTCTGGAGGGTGGACAAACGAAATCTTGGGCTGGACAAACGTCTTCTATATCTAGACTAACGAGATCCGTTGTTGGACAAACGATTTCGATGTTTAATTAACAAAAAATCGGAATTATTCGCGAGTACACTTCTTTTTCGCCATTATTATTAATAATTCGTTTCTGGAGGGTGGACTAACGAAATCTTGGGGTGGACAAACGTCTTCTATATCTAGGTTAACCAAATCCGTCGTTGGACAAACGATTCCACCGATTAATTATCAAAAAATCGAAATTATTCGCGAGTACACTTCTTTTTTCTCGATTTTTATAAATAATTCTGTTCTGTAGGGTGGACAAACGAAATCTTGGGGTGGACAAACCTCTTCTATATCGGGACTAACGAAATCCGTCGTTGGACAAGCGATTCCACCGATTAATTATCAAAAAATCGAAATTATTCACGAGTACACTCCTTTTTCGCGATTTTTATTAATAATTCTATTCTGGAGGGTGGACAAACGAAATCTTGGGGTGAACAAACGTCTTCTATATCTAGACAAACGAGATCCGTCGTTGGACAAACGATTTCGATGTTTAATTAACAAAAAATCGAAAGTATTCGCGAGTACACTTCTTTTTTCTCGATTTTTATAAATAATTCTGTTCTGTAGGGTGGACAAACGAATTCTTGGGATGGAAAAACCGCTTCTGTATCTGGACTAACGAAATCCGTCGTTGGACAAACGATTCCACCGATTAATTAGCAAAAAATCGAAATTATTCGCGAGTACAGTTCTTTTTCGCGATTATTATTAATAATTCGTTTCTGGAGGGTGGACAAACGATATCTTGGGGTGGACAAACCTCTACTATATCTACACTAACGAGATCCGACGTTGGACAAACGATTTCGATGTTTAATTAACCAAAAATCGAAATTATTCGCGGGTACACTTCTTTATCGCGATTTTTATAAATAATTCTGTTCTGGAGGGTTGACAAACGAAATCTTGGGGTGGACAAATCTCTACTATATCTATACTAACGAGATCCGTCGTTGGACAAACGATTTCGATGTTTAATTAACCAAAAATCGAAATTATTCGCGAGTACACTTCTTTTTCCTCGATTTTTATAAATAATTCTGTTCTGTAGTGTGGACAAACGAAATCATGGGGTGGACAAACCTCTTCTATATCTGGAATAACGAAATCCGTCGTTGGACAAACGATTCCACCGATTAATTATCAAAAAATCGAAATTATTCGCGAGTACACTTCTTTTTCGCGATTTTTATTAATAATTCTGTTCTGAATGGTGGACAAACCTCTTCTATATCTGGAATAACGAAATCCGTCGTTGGACAAACGATTCCACCGATTAATTATCAAAAAATCGAAATTATTCGCGAGTACACTAATTTTTCGCGATTTTTATTAATAATTCTGTTCTGGAGGGTGGACAAACGAAATCTTGGGGTGGACAAACCTCTACTATATCTATACTAACGAGATCCGTCGTTGGACAAACGATTTCGATGTTTAATTAATCAAAAATCGAAATTATTCGCGAGTACACTACTTTTTCCTCGATTTTTATAAATAATTCTGTTCTGGAGGGTGAACAAACGAAATCTTGGGGTGGACAAACCTCTCCTATATCTAGACTAACGAGATCCGTCGTTGGACAAACGATTTCGATGTTTAATTAACAAAAAATCGAAATTATTCGCGCGTACACTACTTTTTCCTCGATTTTTATAAATAATTCTGTTCTGGAGGGTGAACAAACGAAATCTTGGGGTGGACAAACCTCTCCTATATCTAGACTAACGAGATCCGTCGTTGGACAAACGATTCCGATGTTTAATTAACAAAAAATCGAAATTATTCGCGGGTACACTTCTTTATCGCGATTTGTATAAATAATTCTGTTCTGGAGGATGGACAAACGAAATCTTGGGGTGGACAAACCTCTTCTATATCTAGACTAACGAGATCCGTCGTTGGACAAACGATTTCGATGTTTAATTAGCAAAAAATCGAAATTATTCGCGAGTACACTTCTTTTTCCTCCGTTTTTATAAATAATTCTGTTCTGGAGGGTTGACAAACGAAATCTTGGGGTGGACAAACCTCTACTATATCTATACTAACGAGATCCGACGTTGGACAAACGATTTCGATGTTTAATTAACCAAAAATCGAAATTATTCGCGGGTACACTTCATTATCGCGATTTTTATAAATAATTCTGTTCTGGAGGGTTGACAAACGAAATCTTGGGGTGGACAAATCTCTACTATATCTATACTAACGAGATCCGTCGTTGGACAAACGATTTCGATGTTTAATTAACCAAAAATCGAAATTATTCGCGAGTACACTTCTTTTTCGCGATTTTTATAAATAATTCTGTTCTGGAGGGTGGACAAACGAATTCTTGGGATGGAAAAACCGCTTCTGTATCTGGACTAACGAAATCCGTCGTTGGACAAACGATTCCACCGATTAATTATCAAAAATTCGAAATTATTCGCGAGTACACTTCTTTTTCCCCCATTTTTATAAATAATTCTGTTCTGGAGGATGGACAAACGAAATCTTGGGGTGGACAAACCTCTTCTATATCTAGACTAACGAGATCCGTCGTTGGACAAACCATTTCGATGTTTAATTAGCAAAAAATCGAAATTATTCGCGAGTACACTACTTTTTCCTCGATTTTTATAAATAATTCAGTTCTGGAGGGTAGACAAACGAAATCTTGGCGTGGACAAACCTCTTCTATATCTAGACTATCGAGATCCGTCTTTGGACAAACGATTTCGATGTTTAATTAACAAAAAATCGAAATTATTCGCGAGGACACTTCTTTTTCCTCGATTTCTATAAATAATTCTGTTCTGGAGGGTGGACAAACGAAATCTTGGGGTGGACAAACCTCTCCTATATCTAGACTAACGAGATCCGACGTTGGACAAACGATTTCGATGTTTAATTAACAAAAAATCGAAATTATTCGCGAGTACACTTCTTTTTCGCCATTATTATTAATAATTCGTTTCTGGAGGGTGGACAAACGAAATCTTGGGGTGGACAAACGTCTTCTATATCTAGGTTAACGAAATCCGTCGTTGGACAAACGATTCCACCGATTAATTAACAAAAAATCGAAATTATTCGCGCGTACACTTCTTTTTCGCGATTATTATTAATAATTCATTTCTGGAGGGTGGACAAACGAAATCTTGGGGTGGACAAACGTCTTCTATATCTAGACTAACGAGATCCGTCGTTGGACAAACGATTTCGATGTTTAATTAACCAAAAATCGAAATTATTCCCGAGTACACTTCTTTTTCGCGATTTTTATAAATAATTCTGTTCTGGAGGGTGGACAAACGAATTCTTGGGATGGAAAAACCGCTTCTGTATCTGGACTAACGAAATCCGTCGTTGGACAAACGATTCCACCGATTAATTATCAAAAATTCGAAATTATTCGCGAGTACACTTCTTTTTCCCCCATTTTTATAAATAATTCTGTTCTGGAGGATGGACAAACGAAATCTTGGGGTGGACAAACCTCTTCTATATCTAGACTAACGAGATCCGTCGTTGGACAAACCATTTCGATGTTTAATTAGCAAAAAATCGAAATTATTCGCGAGTACACTACTTTTTCCTCGATTTTTATAAATAATTCAGTTCTGGAAGGCGGACAAACGAAATCTTGGGGTGGACAAACGTCTTCTATATCTAGACTATCGAGATCCGTCTTTGGACAACCGATTTCGATGTTTAATTAACAAAAAATCGAAATTATTCGCGAGTACACTTCTTTTTCGCGATTATTATTAATAATTCGTTTCTGGAGGGTGGACAAACGATATCTTGGGGTGGACAAACCTCTTCTATATCTAGGTTAACGAAATCCGTCGGTGGACAAACGATTTCGATGTTTAATTAACCAAAAATCGAAATTATTCGCGTGTACACTTCTTTTTCGCGATTTTTATAAATAATTCTGTTCTGTAGGGTGGACAAACGAAATCTTGGGGTGGACAAACCTCTACTATATCTGGACTAACGAAATCCGTCGTTGGACAAACGATTCCACCCATTAGTTATCAAAAAATCGAAATTATTCGCGAGTACACTTCTTTTTCGCGATTATTATTAATAATTCGTTTCTGGAGGGTGGACAAACGATATCTTGGGGTGGACAAACCTCTTCTATATCTAGGTTATCGAAATCCGTCGGTGGACAAACAATTTCGATGTTTAATTAACCAAAAATCGAAATTATTCGCGTGTACACTTCTTTTTCGCGATTTTTATAAATAATTCTGTTCTGTAGGGTGGACAAACGAAATCTTGGGGTGGACAAACCTCTACTATATCTGGACTAACGAAATCCGTCGTTGGACAAACGATTCCACCGATTAATTATCAAAAAATCGAAATTATTCGCGAGTACATTCCTTTTTCGCGATTTTTATAAATAATTCTGTTCTGGGGGGTGGACCAACGAAATCTTGGGGTGGACAATCCTCTTCTATATCTGGACTAACGAGATCTGTCGTTGGACAAACGATTTCGATGTTTAATTAACAAAAAATCGAAATTATTCGCGCGTACACTACTTTTTCCTCGATTTTTATAAATAATTCTGTT
The DNA here is from genome assembly GCA_960531205.1 of Andrena bicolor. Taxonomy (NCBI): domain Eukaryota; kingdom Metazoa; phylum Arthropoda; class Insecta; order Hymenoptera; family Andrenidae; genus Andrena; species Andrena bicolor. The sequence goes on from OY482668.1 coordinate 30,091,100, forward strand.
CTGGAGGGTGAACAAACGAAATCGTGGGGTGGACAAACCTCTCCTATATCTAGACTAACGAGATCCGTCGTTGGACAAACGATTCCGATGTTTAATTAACAAAAAATCGAAATTATTCGCGGGTACACTTCTTTATCGCGATTTTTATAAATAATTCTGTTCTGGAGGGTCGACAAACGAAATCTTGGGGTGGGCAAACCTCTTCTATATCTAGACTAACGAGATCCGTCGTTGGACTAACGATTTCGATGTTTAATTAACAAAAAATCGAAATTATTCGCGAGTATACTACTTTTTCCTCGATTTTTATAAATAATTCTGTTCTGGAGGGTAAACAAACGAAATCTTGGGGCGGACAAACGTCTTCTATATCTAGAGTAACGAGATCCGTCGTTGGACAAACGATTTCGATGTTTAATTAACAAAAAATCGAAATTATTCGCGCGTACACTTCTTTTTCGCGATTATTATTAATAATTCGTTTCTGGAGGGTGGACAAACGAAATCTTGGGGTGGACAAACGTCTTCTATATCTAGACTAACGAGATCCGTCGTTGGACAAACGATTTCGATGTTTAATTAACAAAAAATCGAAATTATTCGCGAGTACACTTCTTTTTCGCCATTATTATTAATAATTCGTTTCTGGAGGGTGGACAAACGAAATCTTGGGGTGGACAAACCTCTTCTATATCTAGGTTATCGAAATCCGTCGGTGGACAAACAATTTCGATGTTTAATTAACCAAAAATCGAAATTATTCGCGTGTACACTTCTTTTTCGCGATTTTTATAAATAATTCTGTTCTGTAGGGTGGACAAACGAAATCTTGGGGTGGACAAACCTCTACTATATCTGGACTAACGAAATCCGTCGTTGGACAAACGATTCCACCGATTAATTATCAAAAAATCGAAATTATTCGCGAGTACATTCCTTTTTCGCGATTTTTATAAATAATTCTGTTCTGGGGGGTGGACCAACGAAATCTTGGGGTGGACAATCCTCTTCTATATCTGGACTAACGAGATCTGTCGTTGGACAAACGATTTCGATGTTTCATTCACAAAAAATCGAAATTATTCGCGCGTACACTACTTTTTCCTCGATTTTTATAAATAATTCTGTTCTGGAGGGTGAACAAACGAAATCGTGGGGTGGACAAACCTCTCCTATATCTAGACTAACGAGATCCGTCGTTGGACAAACGATTCCGATGTTTAATTAACAAAAAATCGAAATTATTCGCGGGTACACTTCTTTATCGCGATTTTTATAAATAATTCTGTTCTGGAGCGTCGACAAACGAAATCTTGGGGTGGGCAAACCTCTTCTATATCTAGACTAACGAGATCCGTCGTTGGACTAACGATTTCGATGTTTAATTAACAAAAAATCGAAATTATTCGCGAGTATACTACTTTTTCCTCGATTTTTATAAATAATTCTGTTCTGGAGGGTAAACAAACGAAATCTTGGGGCGGACAAACGTCTTCTATATCTAGAGTAACGAGATCCGTCGTTGGACAAACGATTTCGATGTTTAATTAACAAAAAATCGAAATTATTCGCGCGTACACTTCTTTTTCGCGATTATTATTAATAATTCGTTTCTGGAGGGTGGACAAACGAAATCTTGGGGTGGACAAACGTCTTCTATATCTAGACTAACGAGATCCGTCGTTGGACTAACGATTTCGATGTTTAATTAACAAAAAATCGAAATTATTCGCGAGTATACTACTTTTTCCTCGATTTTTATAAATAATTTTGTTCTGGAGGGTAAACAAACGAAATCTTGGGGCGGACAAACGTCTTCTATATCTAGAGTAACGAGATCCGTCGTTGGACAAACGATTTCGATGTTTAATTAACAAAAAATCGAAATTATTCGCGCGTACACTTCTTTTTCGCGATTATTATTAATAATTCGTTTCTGGAGGGTGGACAAACGAAATCTTGGGGTGGACAAACGTCTTCTATATCTAGACTAACGAGATCCGTCGTTGGACAAACAATTTCGATGTTTAATTAACCAAAAATCGAAATTATTCGCGTGTACACTTCTTTTTCGCGATTTTTATAAATAATTCTGTTCTGTAGGGTGGACAAACGAAATCTTGGGGTGGACAAACCTCTACTATATCTGGACTAACGAAATCCGTCGTTGGACAAACGATTCCACCGATTAATTATCAAAAAATCGAAATTATTCGCGAGTACATTCCTTTTTCGCGATTTTTATAAATAATTCTGTTCTGGGGGGTGGACCAACGAAATCTTGGGGTGGACAATCCTCTTCTATATCTGGACTAACGAGATCTGTCGTTGGACAAACGATTTCGATGTTTAATTAACAAAAAATCGAAATTATTCGCGCGTACACTACTTTTTCCTCGATTTTTATAAATAATTCTGTTCTGGAGGGTGAACAAACGAAATCGTGGGGTGGACAAACCTCTCCTATATCTAGACTAACGAGATCTGTCGTTGGACAAACGATTCCGATGTTTAATTAACAAAAAATCGAAATTATTCGCGGGTACACTTCTTTATCGCGATTTTTATAAATAATTCTGTTCTGGAGGGTCGACAAACGAAATCTTGGGGTGGGCAAACCTCTTCTATATCTAGACTAACGAGATCCGTCGTTGGACTAACGATTTCGATGTTTAATTAACAAAAAATCGAAATTATTCGCGAGTATACTACTTTTTCCTCGATTTTTATAAGTAATTCTGTTCTGGAGGGTAAACAAACGAAATCTTGGGGCGGACAAACGTCTTCTATATCTAGACTAACGAGATCCGTCGTTGGACAAACGATTTCGATGTTTAATTAACAAAAAATCGAAATTATTCGCGCGTACACTTCTTTTTCGCGATTATTATTAATAATTCGTTTCTGGAGGGTGGACAAACGAAATCTTGGGGTGGACAAACGTCTTCTATATCTAGACTAACGAGATCCGTCGTTGGACAAACGATTTCGATGTTTAATTAACAAAAAATCGAAATTATTCGCGAGTACACTTCTTTTTCGCCATTATTATTAATAATTCGTTTCTGGAGGGTGGACAAACGAAATCTTGGGGTGGACAAACGTCTTCTATAGCTAGGTTAACGAAATCCGTCGTTGGACAAACGATTCCACCGATTAATTAACAAAAAATCGAAATTATTCGCGAGTACACTCCTTTTTCGCGATTTTTATAAATAATTCTGTTCTGAAGGATGGACAAACGAAATCTTGGGGTGGACAATCCTCTTATATATCTGGACTAACGAGATCCGTCGTTGGACAAACGATTTCGATGTTTAATTAACAAAAAATCGAAATTATTCGCGAGTACACTTCTTTTTCGAGATTATTATTAATAATTCGTTTCTGGAGGGTGGACTAACGAAATCTTGGGGTGGACAAACGTCTTCTATATCTAGGTTAACGAAATCCGTCGTTGGACAAACGATTCCACCGATTAATTATCAAAAAATCGAAATTATTCGCGAGTACATTCCTTTTTCGCGATTTTTATAAATAATTCTGTTCTGGAGGGTGGACCAACGAAATCTTGGGGTGGACAAACCTCTTCTATATCTAGACTAACGAGATCCGTCGTTGGACAAACGATTTCGATGTTTAATTAGCAAAAAATCGAAATTATTCGCGAGTACACTACTTTTTCCTCGATTTTTATAAATAATTCAGTTCTGGAGGGTAGACAAACGAAATCATGGGGTGGACAAACCTCTTCTATATCTGGACTAACGAGATCCGTCGTTGGACAAACGATTTCGATGTTTAATTAACAAAAAATCGAAATTATTCGCGAGTACAGTTCTTTTTCGCGATTATTATTAATAATTCGTTTCTGGAGGGTGGACAAACGATATCTTGGGGTGGACAAACCTCTACTATATCTATACTAACGAGATCCGACGTTGGACAAACGATTTCGATGTTTAATTAACCAAAAATCGAAATTATTCGCGGGTACACTTCTTTATCGCGATTTTTATAAATAATTCTGTTCTGGAGGGTTGACAAACGAAATCTTGGGGTGGACAAATCTCTACTATATCTATACTAACGAGATCCGTCGTTGGACAAACGATTTCGATGTTTAATTAACCAAAAATCGAAATTATTCGCGAGTACACTTCTTTTTCCTCGATTTTTATAAATAATTCTGTTCTGTAGTGTGGACAAACGAAATCATGGGGTGGACAAACCTCTTCTATATCTGGAATAACGAAATCCGTCGTTGGACAAACGATTCCACCGATTAATTATCAAAAAATCGAAATTATTCGCGAGTACACTTCTTTTTCGCGATTTTTATTAATAATTCTGTTCTGAATGGTGGACAAACCTCTTCTATATCTGGAATAACGAAATCCGTCGTTGGACAAACGATTCCACCGATTAATTATCAAAAAATCGAAATTATTCGCGAGTACACTAATTTTTCGCGATTTTTATTAATAATTCTGTTCTGGAGGGTGGACAAACGAAATCTTGGGGTGGACAAACCTCTACTATATCTATACTAACGAGATCCGTCGTTGGACAAACGATTTCGATGTTTAATTAATCAAAAATCGAAATTATTCGCGAGTACACTACTTTTTCCTCGATTTTTATAAATAATTCTGTTCTGGAGGGTGAACAAACGAAATCTTGGGGTGGACAAACCTCTCCTATATCTAGACTAACGAGATCCGTCGTTGGACAAACGATTTCGATGTTTAATTAACAAAAAATCGAAATTATTCGCGCGTACACTACTTTTTTCTCGATTTTTATAAATAATTCTGTTCTGGAGGGTGAACAAACGAAATCTTGGGGTGGACAAACCTCTCCTATATCTAGACTAACGAGATCCGTCGTTGGACAAACGATTCCGATGTTTAATTAACAAAAAATCGAAATTATTCGCGGGTACACTTCTTTATCGCGATTTTTATAAATAATTCTGTTCTGGAGGATGGACAAACGAAATCTTGGGGTGGACAAACCTCTTCTATATCTAGACTAACGAGATCCGTCGTTGGACAAACGATTTCGATGTTTAATTAGCAAAAAATCGAAATTATTCGCGAGTACACTACTTTTTCCTCGATTTTTATAAATAATTCAGTTCTGGAGGGTAGACAAACGAAATCATGGGGTGGACAAACCTCTTCTATATCTAGACTATCGAGATCCGTCTTTGGACAACCGATTTCGATGTTTAATTAACATAAAATCGAAATTATTCGCGAGTACACTTCTTTATCGCGATTTTTATAAATAATTCTGTTCTGGAGGATGGACAAACGAAATCTTGGGTGGACAAACCTCTACTATATCTAAACTAACGAGATCCGTCGTTGGACAAACGATTTCGATGTTTAATTAACAAAAAATCGAAATTATTCGCGAGTACACTTCTTTTTCGAAATTATTATTAATAATTCGTTTCTGGAGGGTGGACAAACGAAATCATGGGGTGGACAAACGTCTTCTATATCTAGGTTAACGAAATCCGTTGTTGGACAAACGATTCCACCGATTAATTAACAAAAAATCGATCTTGTACGCGAGTACACTTCTTTTTCCTCCATTTTTATAAATAATTCTGTTCTGGAGGGTTGACAAACGAAATCTTGGGGTGGACAAACCTCTACTATATCTATACTAACGAGATCCGACGTTGGACAAACGATTTCGATGTTTAATTAACCAAAAATCGAAATTATTCGCGGGTACACTTCTTTATCGCGATTTTTATAAATAATTCTGTTCTGGAGGGTTGACAAACGAAATCTTGGGGTGGACAAATCTCTACTATATCTATACTAACGAGATCCGTCGTTGGACAAACGATTTCGATGTTTAATTAACAAAAAATCGAAATTATTCGCGAGTACACTTCTTTTTCGAGATTATTATTAATAATTCGTTTCTGGAGGGTGGACTAACGAAATCTTGGGGTGGACAAACGTCTTCTATATCTAGGTTAACGAAATCCGTCGTTGGACAAACGATTCCACCGATTAATTATCAAAAAATCGAAATTATTCGCGAGTACATTCCTTTTTCGCGATTTTTATAAATAATTCTGTTCTGGAGGGTGGACCAACGAAATCTTGGGGTGGACAAACCTCTTCTATATCTAGACTAAGGAGATCCGTCGTTGGACAAACGATTTCGATGTTTAATTAGCAAAAAATCGAAATTATTCGCGAGTACACTACTTTTTCCTCGATTTTTATAAATAATTCAGTTCTGGAGGGTAGACAAACGAAATCATGGGGTGGACAAACCTCCTCTATATCTGGACTAACGAGATCCGTCGTTGGACAAACGATTTCGATGTTTAATTAACAAAAAATCGAAATTATTCGCGAGTACATTTCTTTTTCGCGATTATTATTAATAATTCGTTTCTGGAGGGTGGACAAACGATATCTTGGGGTGGACAAACCTCTACTATATCTATACTAACGAGATCCGACGTTGGACAAACGATTTCGATGTTTAATTAACCAAAAATCGAAATTATTCGCGGGTACACTTCTTTATCGCGATTTTTATAAATAATTCTGTTCTGGAGGGTTGACAAACGAAATCTTGGGGTGGACAAATCTCTACTATATCTATACTAACGAGATCCGTCGTTGGACAAACGATTTCGATGTTTAATTAACCAAAAATCGAAATTATTCGCGAGTACACTTCTTTTTCCTCGATTTTTATAAATAATTCTGTTCTGTAGTGTGGACAAACGAAATCATGGGGTGGACAAACCTCTTCTATATCTGGAATAACGAAATCCGTCGTTGGACAAACGATTCCACCGATTAATTATCAAAAAATCGAAATTATTCGCGAGTACACTTCTTTTTCGCGATTTTTATTAATAATTCTGTTCTGAATGGTGGACAAACCTCTTCTATATCTGGAATAACGAAATCCGTCGTTGGACAAACGATTCCACCGATTAATTATCAAAAAATCGAAATTATTCGCGAGTACACTAATTTTTCGCGATTTTTATTAATAATTCTGTTCTGGAGGGTGGACAAACGAAATCTTGGGGTGGACAAACCTCTACTATATCTATACTAACGAGATCCGTCGTTGGACAAACGATTTCGATGTTTAATTAATCAAAAATCGAAATTATTCGCGAGTACACTACTTTTTCCTCGATTTTTATAAATAATTCTGTTCTGGAGGGTGAACAAACGAAATCTTGGGGTGGACAAACCTCTTCTATATCTAGACTAACGAGATCCGTCGTTGGACAAACGATTTCGATGTTTAATTAGCAAAAAATCGAAATTATTCGCGAGTACACTACTTTTTCCTCGATTTTTATAAATAATTCAGTTCTGGAGGGTAGACAAACGAAATCATGGGGTGAACAAACCTCTTCTATATCTAGACTATCGAGATCCGTCTTTGGACAACCGATTTCGATGTTTAATTAACATAAAATCGAAATTATTCGCGAGTACACTTCTTTATCGCGATTTTTATAAATAATTCTGTTCTGGAGGATGGACAAACGAAATCTTGGTTGGACAAACCACTACTATATCTAAACTAACGAGATCCGTCGTTGGACAAACGGTTTCGATGTTTAATTAGCAAAAAATCGAAATTATTCGCGAGTACACTACTTTTTCCTCGATTTTTATAAATAATTCAGTTCTGGAGGGTAGACAAACGAAATCTTGGGGTGGACAAACCTCTTCTATATCTAGACTATCGAGATCCGTTTTTGGACAACCGATTTCGATGTTTAATTAACAAAAAATCGAAATTATTCGCGAGTACCCTTCTTTTTCCTCGATTTCTATAAATAATTCTGTTCTGGAGGGTGGACAAACGAAATCTTCGGCTGGACAAACGTCTTCTATATCTATACTAACGAGATCCGTCGTTGGACAAACGATTTCGATGTTTAATTAACCAAAAATCGAAATTATTCGCGCGTACACTTCTTTTTCGCGATTATTATTAATAATTCGTTTCTGGAGGGTGGACAAACGAAATCTTGGGCTGGACAAACGTCTTCTATATCTAGACTAACGAGATCCGTCGTTGGACAAACGATTTCGATGTTTAATTAACAAAAAATCGGAATTATTCGCGAGTACACTTCTTTTTCGCCATTATTATTAATAATTCGTTTCTGGAGGGTGGACTAACGAAATCTTGGGGTGGACAAACGTCTTCTATATCTAGGTTAACGAAATCCGTCGTTGGACAAACGATTCCACCGATTAATTATCAAAAAATCGAAATTATTCGCGAGTACATGCCTTTTTCGCGATTTTTATAAATAATTCTGTTCTGGAGGGTGGACCAACGAAATCATGGGGTGGACAAACCTCTTCTATATCTGGACTAACGAGATCCGTCGTTGGACAAACGATTTCGATGTTTAATTAACAAAAAATCGAAATTATTCGCGAGTACACTTCTTTTTTCTCGATTTTTATAAATAATTCTGTTCTGTAGGGTGGACAAACGAAATCTTGGGGTGGACAAACCTCTTCTATATCTGGACTAACGAAATCCGTCGTTGGACAAGCGATTCCACCGATTAATTATCAAAAAATCGAAATTATTCACGAGTACACTCCTTTTTCGCGATTTTTATTAATAATTCTATTCTGGAGGGTGGACAAACGAAATCTTGGGGTGAACACAACGTCTTCTATATCTAGACAAACGAGATCCGTCGTTGGACAAACGATTCCACCGATTAATTATCAAAAAATCGAAATTATTCGCGAGTACACTCCTTTTTCGCGATTTTTATTAATAATTCTATTCTGGAGGGTGGACAAACGAAATCTTGGGGTGAAAAAACGTCTTCTATATCTAGACAAACGAGATCCGTCGTTGGACAAACGATTTCGATGTTTAATTAACAAAAAATCGAAATTATTTGCGAGTACACTTCTTTTTCGCCATTATTATTAATAATTCGTTTCTGGAGGGTGGACAAACGATATCATGGGGTGGACAAACGTCTTCTATATCTAGGTTAACGAAATCCGTTGTTGGACAAACGATTCCACCGATTAATTAACAAAAAATCGATCTTGTACGCGAGTACACTTCTTTTTCCTCCATTTTTTTAAATAATTCTGTTCTGGAGGGTTGACAAACGAAATCTTGGGGTGGACAAACCTCTACTATATCTATACTAACGAGATCCGACGTTGGACAAACGATTTCGATGTTTAATTAACCAAAAATCGAAATTATTCGCGGGTACACTTCTTTATCGCGATTTTTATAAATAATTCTGTTCTGGAGGGTTGACAAACGAAATCTTGGGGTGGACAAATCTCTACTATATCTATACTAACGAGATCCGTCGTTGGACAAACGATTTCGATGTTTAATTAACCAAAAATCGAAATTATTCGCGAGTACACTTCTTTTTCGCGATTTTTATAAATAATTCTGTTCTGGAGGGTGGACAAACGAATTCTTGGGATGGAAAAACCGCTTCTGTATCTGGACTAACGAAATCCGTCGTTGGACAAACGATTCCACCGATTAATTATCAAAAATTCGAAATTATTCGCGAGTACACTTCTTTTTCCCCCATTTTTATAAATAATTCTGTTCTGGAGGATGGACAAACGAAATCTTGGGGTGGACAAACCTCTTGTATATCTAGACTAACGAGATCCGTCGTTGGACAAACCATTTCGATGTTTAATTAGCAAAAAATCGAAATTATTCGCGAGTACACTACTTTTTCCTCGATTTTTATAAATAATTCAGTTCTGGAGGGTAGACAAACGAAATCTTGGCGTGGACAAACCTCTTCTATATCTAGACTATCGAGATCCGTCTTTGGACAAACGATTTCGATGTTTAATTAACAAAAAATCGAAATTATTCGCGAGGACACTTCTTTTTCCTCGATTTCTATAAATAATTCTGTTCTGGAGGGTGGACAAACGAAATCTTGGGGTGGACAAACCTCTCCTATATCTAGACTAACGAGATCCGTCGTTGGACAAACGATTTCGATGTTTAATTAACAAAAAATCGAAATTATTCGCGAGTACACTTCTTTTTCGCCATTATTATTAATAATTCGTTTCTGGAGGGTGGACAAACGAAATCTTGGGGTGGACAAACGTCTTCTATATCTAGGTTAACGAAATCCGTCGTTGGACAAACGATTCCACCGATTAATTAACAAAAAATCGAAATTATTCGCGCGTACACTTCTTTTTCGCGATTATTATTAATAATTCATTTCTGGAGGGTGGACAAACGAAATCTTGGGGTGGACAAACGTCTTCTATATCTAGACTAACGAGATCCGTCGTTGGACAAACGATTTCGATGTTTAATTAACCAAAAATCGAAATTATTCCCGAGTACACTTCTTTTTCGCGATTTTTATAAATAATTCTGTTCTGGAGGGTGGGCAAACGAATTCTTGGGATGGAAAAACCGCTTCTGTATCTGGACTAACGAAATCCGTCGTTGGACAAACGATTCCACCGATTAATTATCAAAAATTCGAAATTATTCGCGAGTACACTTCTTTTTCCCCCATTTTTATAAATAATTCTGTTCTGGAGGATGGACAAACGAAATCTTGGGGTGGACAAACCTCTTCTATATCTAGACTAACGAGATCCGTCGTTGGACAAACCATTTCGATGTTTAATTAGCAAAAAATCGAAATTATTCGCGAGTACACTACTTTTTCCTCGATTTTTATAAATAATTCAGTTCTGGAAGGCGGACAAACGAAATCTTGGGGTGGACAAACGTCTTCTATATCTAGACTATCGAGATCCGTCTTTGGACAACCGATTTCGATGTTTAATTAACAAAAAATCGAAATTATTCGCGAGTACACTTCTTTTTCGCGATTATTATTAATAATTCGTTTCTGGAGGGTGGACAAACGATATCTTGGGGTGGACAAACCTCTTCTATATCTAGGTTAACGAAATCCGTCGGTGGACAAACGATTTCGATGTTTAATTAACCAAAAATCGAAATTATTCGCGTGTACACTTCTTTTTCGCGATTTTTATAAATAATTCTGTTCTGTAGGGTGGACAAACGAAATCTTGGGGTGGACAAACCTCTACTATATCTGGACTAACGAAATCCGTCGTTGGACAAACGATTCCACCCATTAGTTATCAAAAAATCGAAATTATTCGCGAGTACACTTCTTTTTCGCGATTATTATTAATAATTCGTTTCTGGAGGGTGGACAAACGATATCTTGGGGTGGACAAACCTCTTCTATATCTAGGTTATCGAAATCCGTCGGTGGACAAACAATTTCGATGTTTAATTAACCAAAAATCGAAATTATTCGCGTGTACACTTCTTTTTCGCGATTTTTATAAATAATTCTGTTCTGTAGGGTGGACAAACGAAATCTTGGGGTGGACAAACCTCTACTATATCTGGACTAACGAAATCCGTCGTTGGACAAACGATTCCACCGATTAATTATCAAAAAATCGAAATTATTCGCGAGTACATTCCTTTTTCGCGATTTTTATAAATAATTCTGTTCTGGGGGGTGGACCAACGAAATCTTGGGGTGGACAATCCTCTTCTATATCTGGACTAACGAGATCTGTCGTTGGACAAACGATTTCGATGTTTAATTAACAAAAAATCGAAATTATTCGCGCGTACACTACTTTTTCCTCGATTTTTATAAATAATTCTGTTCTGGAGGGTGAACAAACGAAATCGTGGGGTGGACAAACCTCTCCTATATCTAGACTAACGAGATCCGTCGTTGGACAAACGATTCCGATGTTTAATTAACAAAAAATCGAAATTATTCGCGGGTACACTTCTTTATCGCGATTTTTATAAATAATTCTGTTCTGGAGGGTCGACAAACGAAATCTTGGGGTGGGCAAACCTCTTCTATATCTAGACTAACGAGATCCGTCGTTGGACTAACGATTTCGATGTTTAATTAACAAAAAATCGAAATTATTCGCGAGTACACTTCTTTTTCGCGATTATTATTAATAATTCGTTTCTGGAGGGTGGACAAACGAAATCTTGGGGTGGACAAACGTCTTCTATATCTAGACTAACGAGATCCGTCGTTGGACAAACGATTTCGATGTTTAATTAACAAAAAATCGAAATTATTCGCGAGTACACTTCTTTTTCGCCATTATTATTAATAATTCGTTTCTGGAGGGTGGACAAACGAAATCTTGGGGTGGACAAACCTCTTCTATATCTAGGTTATCGAAATCCGTCGGTGGACAAACAATTTCGATGTTTAATTAACCAAAAATCGAAATTATTCGCGTGTACACTTCTTTTTCGCGATTTTTATAAATAATTCTGTTCTGTAGGGTGGACAAACGAAATCTTGGGGTGGACAAACCTCTACTATATCTGGACTAACGAAATCCGTCCTTGGACAAACGATTCCACCGATTAATTATCAAAAAATCGAAATTATTCGCGAGTACATTCCTTTTTCGCGATTTTTATAAATAATTCTGTTCTGGGGGGTGGACCAATGAAATCTTGGGGTGGACAATCCTCTTCTATATCTGGACTAACGAGATCTGTCGTTGGACAAACGATTTCGATGTTTAATTAACGAAAAATCGAAATTATTCGCGCGTACACTACTTTTTCCTCGATTTTTATAAATAATTCTGTTCTGGAGGGTGAACAAACGAAATCGTGGGGTGGACAAACCTCTCCTATATCTAGACTAACGAGATCCGTCGTTGGACAAACGATTCCGATGTTTAATTAACAAAAAATCGAAATTATTCGCGGGTACACTTCTTTATCGCGATTTTTATAAATAATTCTGTTCTGGAGGGTCGACAAACGAAATCTTGGGGTGGGCAAACCTCTTCTATATCTAGACTAACGAGATCCGTCGTTGGACTAACGATTTCGATGTTTAATTAACAAAAAATCGAAATTATTCGCGAGTATACTACTTTTTCCTCGATTTTTATAAGTAATTCTGTTCTGGAGGGTAAACAAACGAAATCTTGGGGCGGACAAACGTCTTCTATATCTGGACTAACGAGATCCGTCGTTGGACAAACGATTTCGATGTTTAATTAACAAAAAATCGAAATTATTCGCGCGTACACTTCTTTTTCGCGATTATTATTAATAATTCGTTCCTGGAGGGTGGACAAACGAAATCTTGGGGTGGACAAACGTCTTCTATATCTAGACTAACGAGATCCGTCGTTGGACAAACGATTTCGATGTTTAATTAACAAAAAATCGAAATTATTCGCGAGTACACTTCTTTTTCGCCATTATTATTAATAATTCGTTTCTGGAGGGTGGACAAACGAAATCTTGGGGTGGACAAACATCTTCTATAGCTAGGTTAACGAAATCCGTCGTTGGACAAACGATTCCACCGATTAATTAACAAAAAATCGAAATTATTCGCGAGTACACTCCTTTTTCGCGATTTTTATAAATAATTCTGTTCTGAAGGATGGACAAACGAAATCTTGGGGTGGACAATCCTCTTATATATCTGGACTAACGAGATCCGTCGTTGGACAAACGATTTCGATGTTTAATTAACAAAAAATCGAAATTATTCGCGAGTACACTTCTTTTTCGAGATTATTATTAATAATTCGTTTCTGGAGGGTGGACTAACGAAATCTTGGGGTGGACAAACGTCTTCTATATCTAGGTTAACGAAATCCGTCGTTGGACAAACGATTCCACCGATTAATTATCAAAAAATCGAAATTATTCGCGAGTACATTCCTTTTTCGCGATTTTTATAAATAATTCTGTTCTGGAGGGTGGACCAACGAAATCTTGGGGTGGACAAACCTCTTCTATATCTAGACTAAGGAGATCCGTCGTTGGACAAACGATTTCGATGTTTAATTAGCAAAAAATCGAAATTATTCGCGAGTACACTACTTTTTCCTCGATTTTTATAAATAATTCAGTTCTGGAGGGTAGACAAACGAAATCATGGGGTGGACAAACCTCCTCTATATCTGGACTAACGAGATCCGTCGTTGGACAAACGATTTCGATGTTTAATTAACAAAAAATCGAAATTATTCGCGAGTACATTTCTTTTTCGCGATTATTATTAATAATTCGTTTCTGGAGGGTGGACAAACGATATCTTGGGGTGGACAAACCTCTACTATATCTATACTAACGAGATCCGACGTTGGACAAACGATTTCGATGTTTAATTAACCAAAAATCGAAATTATTCGCGGGTACACTTCTTTATCGCGATTTTTATAAATAATTCTGTTCTGGAGGGTTGACAAACGAAATCTTGGGGTGGACAAATCTCTACTATATCTATACTAACGAGATCCGTCGTTGGACAAACGATTTCGATGTTTAATTAACCAAAAATCGAAATTATTCGCGAGTACACTTCTTTTTCCTCGATTTTTATAAATAATTCTGTTCTGTAGTGTGGACAAACGAAATCATGGGGTGGACAAACCTCTTCTATATCTGGAATAACGAAATCCGTCGTTGGACAAACGATTCCACCGATTAATTATCAAAAAATCGAAATTATTCGCGAGTACACTTCTTTTTCGCGATTTTTATTAATAATTCTGTTCTGAATGGTGGACAAACCTCTTCTATATCTGGAATAACGAAATCCGTCGTTGGACAAACGATTCCACCGATTAATTATCAAAAAATCGAAATTATTCGCGAGTACACTAATTTTTCGCGATTTTTATTAATAATTCTGTTCTGGAGGGTGGACAAACGAAATCTTGGGGTGGACAAACCTCTACTATATCTATACTAACGAGATCCGTCGTTGGACAAACGATTTCGATGTTTAATTAATCAAAAATCGAAATTATTCGCGAGTACACTACTTTTTCCTCGATTTTTATAAATAATTCTGTTCTGGAGGGTGAACAAACGAAATCTTGGGGTGGACAAACCTCTTCTATATCTAGACTAACGAGATCCGTCGTTGGACAAACGATTTCGATGTTTAATTAGCAAAAAATCGAAATTATTCGCGAGTACACTACTTTTTCCTCGATTTTTATAAATAATTCAGTTCTGGAGGGTAGACAAACGAAATCATGGGGTGAACAAACCTCTTCTATATCTAGACTATCGAGATCCGTCTTTGGACAACCGATTTCGATGTTTAATTAACATAAAATCGAAATTATTCGCGAGTACACTTCTTTATCGCGATTTTTATAAATAATTCTGTTCTGGAGGATGGACAAACGAAATCTTGGTTGGACAAACCTCTACTATATCTAAACTAACGAGATCCGTCGTTGGACAAACGGTTTCGATGTTTAATTAGCAAAAAATCGAAATTATTCGCGAGTACACTACTTTTTCCTCGATTTTTATAAATAATTCAGTTCTGGAGGGTAGACAAACGAAATCTTGGGGTGGACAAACCTCTTCTATATCTAGACTATCGAGATCCGTTTTTGGACAACCGATTTCGATGTTTAATTAACAAAAAATCGAAATTATTCGCGAGTACACTTCTTTTTCCTCGATTTCTATAAATAATTCTGTTCTGGAGGGTGGACAAACGAAATCTTCGGCTGGACAAACGTCTTCTATATCTATACTAACGAGATCCGTCGTTGGACAAACGATTTCGATGTTTAATTAACCAAAAATCGAAATTATTCGCGCGTACACTTCTTTTTCGCGATTATTATTAATAATTCGTTTCTGGAGGGTGGACAAACGAAATCTTGGGCTGGACAAACGTCTTCTATATCTAGACTAACGAGATCCGTCGTTGGACAAACGATTTCGATGTTTAATTAACAAAAAATCGGAATTATTCGCGAGTACACTTCTTTTTCGCCATTATTATTAATAATTCGTTTCTGGAGGGTGGACTAATGAAATCTTGGGGTGGACAAACGTCTTCTATATCTAGGTTAACGAAATCCGTCGTTGGACAAACGATTCCACCGATTAATTATCAAAAAATCGAAATTATTCGCGAGTACATGCCTTTTTCGCGATTTTTATAAATAATTCTGTTCTGGAGGGTGGACCAACGAAATCATGGGGTGGACAAACCTCTTCTATATCTGGACTAACGAGATCCGTCGTTGGACAAACGATTTCGATGTTTAATTAACAAAAAATCGAAATTATTCGCGAGTACACTTCTTTTTTCTCGATTTTTATAAATAATTCTGTTCTGTAGGGTGGACAAACGAAATCTTGGGGTGGACAAACCTCTTCTATATCTGGACTAACGAAATCCGTCGTTGGACAAGCGATTCCACCGATTAATTATCAAAAAATCGAAATTATTCACGAGTACACTCCTTTTTCGCGATTTTTATTAATAATTCTATTCTGGAGGGTGGACAAACGAAATCTTGGGGTGGACAAACCTCTTCTATATCTGGACTAACGAAATCCGTTGTTGGACAAACGATTCCACCGATTAATTAACAAAAAATCGATCTTGTACGCGAGTACACTTCTTTTTCCTCCATTTTTATAAATAATTCTGTTCTGGAGGGTTGACAAACGAAATCTTGGGGTGGACAAACCTCTACTATATCTATACTAACGAGATCCGACGTTGGACAAACGATTTCGATGTTTAATTAACCAAAAATCGAAATTATTCACGGGTACACTTCTTTATCGCGATTTTTATAAATAATTCTGTTCTGGAGGGTTGACAAACGAAATCTTGGGGTGGACAAATCTCTACTATATCTATACTAACGAGATCCGTCGTTGGACAAACGATTTCGATGTTTAATTAACAAAAAATCGAAAGTATTCGCGAGTACACTTCTTTTTTCTCGATTTTTATAAATAATTCTGTTGTGTAGGGTGGACAAACGAAATCTTGGGGTGGACAAACCTCTTCTATATCTGGACTAACGAAATCCGTCGTTGGACAAACGATTCCACCGATTAATTATCAAAAAATCGAAATTATTCGCGAGTACACTCCTTTTTCGCGATTTTTATTAATAATTCTATTCTGGAGGGTGGACAAACGAAATCTTGGGGTGAACAAACCTCTTCTATATCTAGACAAACGAGATCCGTCGTTGGACAAACGATTTCGATGTTTAATTAACCAAAAATCGAAATTATTCCCGAGTACACTTCCTTTTCGCGATTTTTATAAATAATTCTGTTCTGGAGGGTGGACAAACGAAATCTTGGGATGGAGAAACCGCTTCTGTATCTGGACTAACGAAATCCGTCGTTGGACAAACGATTCCACCGATTAATTATCAAAAATTCGAAATTATTCGCGAGTACACTTCTTTTTCCCCCATTTTTATAAATAATTCTGTTCAGGAGGATGGACAAACGAAATCTTGGGGTGGACAAACCTCTTCTGTATCTAGACTAACGAGATCCGTCGTTGGACAAACGATTTCGATGTTTAATTAGCAAAAAATCGAAATTATTCGCGAGTACACTACTTTTTCCTCGATTTTTATAAATAATTCTGTTCTGGAGGGTGAACAAACGAAATCTTGGGGTGGACAAACCTCTCGTATATCTAGACTAACGAGATCCGTCGTTGGACAAACGATTTCGATGTTTAATTAGCAAAAAATCGAAATTATTCGCGAGTACACTTCTTTTTCGCCATTATTATTAATGATTCGTTTCTGGAGGGTGGACAAACGAAATCTTGGGGTGGACAAACGTCTTCTGTATCTAGGTTAACGAAATCCGTCGTTGGACAAACGATTCCACCGATTAATTAACAAAAAATCGAAATTATTCGCGCGTACACTTCTTTTTCCCACATTTTTATAAATAATTCTGTTCTGGAGGATAGACAAACGAAATCTTGGGGTGGACAAACCTCTTCTATATCTAGACTAACGAGATCCGTCGTTGGACAAACCATTTCGATGTTTAATTAGCAAAAAATCGAAATTATTCGCGAGTACACTTCTTTTTCCTCCATTTTTATAAATAATTCTGTTCTGGAGGGTTGATAAACGAAATCTTGGGGTGGACAAACCTCTACTATATCTATACTAACGAGATCCGACGTTGGACAAACGATTTCGATGTTTAATTAACCAAAAATCGAAATTATTCGCGGGTACACTTCTTTATCGCGATTTTTATAAATAATTCTGTTCTGGAGGGTTGACAAACGAAATCTTGGGGTGGACAAATCTCTACTATATCTATACTAACGAGATCCGTCGTTGGACAAACGATTTCGATGTTTAATTAACAAAAAATCGAAAGTATTCGCGAGTACACTTCTTTTTTCTCGATTTTTATAAATAATTCTGTTCTGTAGGGTGGACAAACGAAATCTTGGGGTGGACAAACCTCTTCTATATCTGGACTAACGAAATCCGTCGTTGGACAAACGATTCCACCGATTAATTATCAAAAAATCGAAATTATTCGCGAGTACACTCCTTTTTCGCGATTTTTATTAATAATTCTATTCTGGAGGGTGGACAAACGAAATCTTGGGGTGAACAAACCTCTTCTATATCTAGGTTAACGAAATCCGTCGTTGGACAAACGATTCCACCGATTAATTATCAAAAAATCGAAATTATTCGCGAGTACATTCCTTTTTCGCGATTTTTATAAATAATTCTGTTCTGGAGGGTGGACCAACGAAATCTTGGGGTGGACAAACCTCTTCTATATCTAGACTAACGAGATCCGTCGTTGGACAAACGATTTCGATGTTTAATTAGCAAAAAATCGAAATTATTCGCGAGTACACTACTTTTTCCTCGATTTTTATAAATAATTCAGTTCTGGAGGGTAGACAAACGAAATCATGGGGTGGACAAACCTCCTCTATATCTGGACTAACGAGATCCGTCGTTGGACAAACGATTTCGATGTTTAATTAACCAAAAATCGAAATTATTCGCGAGTACACTTCTTTTTCCTCGATTTTTATAAATAATTCTGTTCTGTAGTGTGGACAAACGAAATCATGGGGTGGACAAACCTCTTCTATATCTGGAATAACGAAATCCGTCGTTGGACAAACGATTCCACCGATTAATTATCAAAAAATCGAAATTATTCGCGAGTACACTTCTTTTTCGCGATTTTTATTAATAATTCTGTTCTGAATGGTGGACAAACCTCTTCTATATCTGGAATAACGAAATCCGTCGTTGGACAAACGATTCCACCGATTAATTATCAAAAAATCGAAATTATTCGCGAGTACACTAATTTTTCGCGATTTTTATTAATAATTCTGTTCTGGAGGGTGGACAAACGAAATCTTGGGGTGGACAAACCTCTACTATATCTATACTAACGAGATCCGTCGTTGGACAAACGATTTCGATGTTTAATTAATCAAAAATCGAAATTATTCGCGAGTACACTACTTTTTCCTCGATTTTTATAAATAATTCTGTTCTGGAGGGTGAACAAACGAAATCTTGGGGTGGACAAACCTCTTCTATATCTAGACTAACGAGATCCGTCGTTGGACAAACGATTTCGATGTTTAATTAGCAAAAAATCGAAATTATTCGCGAGTACACTACTTTTTCCTCGATTTTTATAAATAATTCAGTTCTGGAGGGTAGACAAACGAAATCATGGGGTGAACAAACCTCTTCTATATCTAGACTATCGAGATCCGTCTTTGGACAACCGATTTCGATGTTTAATTAACATAAAATCGAAATTATTCGCGAGTACACTTCTTTATCGCGATTTTTATAAATAATTCTGTTCTGGAGGATGGACAAACGAAATCTTGGTTGGACAAACCTCTACTATATCTAAACTAACGAGATCCGTCGTTGGACAAACGGTTTCGATGTTTAATTAGCAAAAAATCGAAATTATTCGCGAGTACACTACTTTTTCCTCGATTTTTATAAATAATTCAGTTCTGGAGGGTAGACAAACGAAATCTTGGGGTGGACAAACCTCTTCTATATCTAGACTATCGAGATCCGTTTTTGGACAACCGATTTCGATGTTTAATTAACAAAAAATCGAAATTATTCGCGAGTACACTTCTTTTTCCTCGATTTCTATAAATAATTCTGTTCTGGAGGGTGGACAAACGAAATCTTCGGCTGGACAAACGTCTTCTATATCTATACTAACGAGATCCGTCGTTGGACAAACGATTTCGATGTTTAATTAACCAAAAATCGAAATTATTCGCGCGTACACTTCTTTTTCGCGATTATTATTAATAATTCGTTTCTGGAGGGTGGACAAACGAAATCTTGGGCTGGACAAACGTCTTCTATATCTAGACTAACGAGATCCGTCGTTGGACAAACGATTTCGATGTTTAATTAACAAAAAATCGGAATTATTCGCGAGTACACTTCTTTTTCGCCATTATTATTAATAATTCGTTTCTGGAGGGTGGACTAACGAAATCTTGGGGTGGACAAACGTCTTCTATATCTAGGTTAACGAAATCCGTCGTTGGACAAACGATTCCACCGATTAATTATCAAAAAATCGAAATTATTCGCGAGTACATGCCTTTTTCGCGATTTTTATAAATAATTCTGTTCTGGAGGGTGGACCAACGAAATCATGGGGTGGACAAACCTCTTCTATATCTGGACTAACGAGATCCGTCGTTGGACAAACGATTTCGATGTTTAATTAACAAAAAATCGAAATTATTCGCGAGTACACTTCTTTTTTCTCGATTTTTATAAATAATTCTGTTCTGTAGGGTGGACAAACGAAATCTTGGGGTGGACAAACCTCTTCTATATCTGGACTAACGAAATCCGTCGTTGGACAAGCGATTCCACCGATTAATTATCAAAAAATCGAAATTATTCACGAGTACACTCCTTTTTCGCGATTTTTATTAATAATTCTATTCTGGAGGGTGGACAAACGAAATCTTGGGGTGAACACAACGTCTTCTATATCTAGACAAACGAGATCCGTCGTTGGACAAACGATTTCGATGTTTAATTAACAAAAAATCGAAATTATTCGCGAGTACACTTCTTTTTCGCCAGTATTATTAATAATTCGTTTCTGGAGGGTGGACAAACGAAATCATGGGGTGGACAAACGTCTTCTATATCTAGGTTAACGAAATCCGTTGTTGGACAAACGATTCCACCGATTAATTAACAAAAAATCGATCTTGTACGCGAGTACACTTCTTTTTCCTCCATTTTTATAAATAATTCTGTTCTGGAGGGTTGACAAACGAAATCTTGGGGTGGACAAACCTCTACTATATCTATACTAACGAGATCCGACGTTGGACAAACGATTTCGATGTTTAATTAACCAAAAATCGAAATTATTCGCGGGTACACTTCTTTATCGCGATTTTTATAAATAATTCTGTTCTGGAGGGTTGACAAACGAAATCTTGGGGTGGACAAATCTCTACTATATCTATACTAACGAGATCCGTCGTTGGACAAACGATTTCGATGTTTAATTAACAAAAAATCGAAAGTATTCGCGAGTACACTTCTTTTTTCTCGATTTTTATAAATAATTCTGTTCTGTAGGGTGGACAAACGAAATCTTGGGGTGGACAAACCTCTTCTATATCTGGACTAACGAAATCCGTCGTTGGACAAACGATTCCACCGATTAATTATCAAAAAATCGAAATTATTCGCGAGTACACTCCTTTTTCGCGATTTTTATTAATAATTCTATTCTGGAGGGTGGACAAACGAAATCTTGGGGTGAACAAACCTCTTCTATATCTAGACAAACGAGATCCGTCGTTGGACAAACGATTTCGATGTTTAATTAACCAAAAATCGAAATTATTCCCGAGTACACTTCTTTTTCGCGATTTTTATAAATAATTCTGTTCTGGAGGGTGGACAAACGAAATCTTGGGATGGAGAAACCGCTTCTGTATCTGGACTAACGAAATCCGTCGTTGGACAAACGATTCCACCGATTAATTATCAAAAATTCGAAATTATTCGCGAGTACACTTCTTTTTCCCCCATTTTTATAAATAATTCTGTTCAGGAGGATGGACAAACGAAATCTTGGGGTGGACAAACCTCTTCTGTATCTAGACTAACGAGATCCGTCGTTGGACAAACGATTTCGATGTTTAATTAGCAAAAAATCGAAATTATTCGCGAGTACACTACTTTTTCCTCGATTTTTATAAATAATTCTGTTCTGGAGGGTGAACAAACGAAATCTTGGGGTGGACAAACCTCTCGTATATCTAGACTAACGAGATCCGTCGTTGGACAAACGATTTCGATGTTTAATTAACAAAAAATCGAAATTATTCGCGAGTACACTTCTTTTTCGCCATTATTATTAATGATTCGTTTCTGGAGGGTGGACAAACGAAATCTTGGGGTGGACAAACGTCTTCTGTATCTAGGTTAACGAAATCCGTCGTTGGACAAACGATTCCACCGATTAATTAACAAAAAATCGAAATTATTCGCGCGTACACTTCTTTTTCGCGATTATTATTAATAATTCGTTTCTGGAGGGTGGACAAACGAAATCTGGGGGTGGACAAACGCCTTCTATATCTAGACTAACGAGATCCGTCGTTGGACAAACGATTTCGATGTTTAATTAACCAAAAATCGAAATTATTCCCGAGTACACTTCTTTTTCGCGATTTTTATAAATAATTCTGTTCTGGAGGGTGGACAAACGAAATCTTGGGATGGAGAAACCGCTTCTGTATCTGGACTAACGAAATCCGTCGTTGGACAAACGATTCCACCGATTAATTATCAAAAATTCGAAATTATTCGCGAGTACACTTCTTTTTCCCCCATTTTTATAAATAATTCTGTTCAGGAGGATGGACAAACGAAATCTTGGGGTGGACAAACCTCTTCTATATCTAGACTAACGAGATCCGTCGTTGGACAAACCATTTCGATGTTTAATTAGCAAAAAATCGAAATTATTCGCGAGTACACTTCTTTTTCCTCCATTTTTATAAATAATTCTGTTCTGGAGGGTTGATAAACGAAATCTTGGGGTGGACAAACCTCTACTATATCTATACTAACGAGATCCGACGTTGGACAAACGATTTCGATGTTTAATTAACCAAAAATCGAAATTATTCGCGGGTACACTTCTTTATCGCGATTTTTATAAATAATTCTGTTCTGGAGGGTTGACAAACGAAATCTTGGGGTGGACAAATCTCTACTATATCTATACTAACGAGATCCGTCGTTGGACAAACGATTTCGATGTTTAATTAACAAAAAATCGAAAGTATTCGCGAGTACACTTCTTTTTTCTCGATTTTTATAAATAATTCTGTTCTGTAGGGTGGACAAACGAAATCTTGGGGTGGACAAACCTCTTCTATATCTGGACTAACGAAATCCGTCGTTGGACAAACGATTCCACCGATTAATTATCAAAAAATCGAAATTATTCGCGAGTACACTCCTTTTTCGCGATTTTTATTAATAATTCTATTCTGGAGGGTGGACAAACGAAATCTTGGGGTGAACAAACCTCTTCTATATCTAGGTTAACGAAATCCGTCGTTGGACAAACGATTCCACCGATTAATTATCAAAAAATCGAAATTATTCGCGAGTACATTCCTTTTTCGCGATTTTTATAAATAATTCTGTTCTGGAGGGTGGACCAACGAAATCTTGGGGTGGACAAACCTCTTCTATATCTAGACTAACGAGATCCGTCGTTGGACAAACGATTTCGATGTTTAATTAGCAAAAAATCGAAATTATTCGCGAGTACACTACTTTTTCCTCGATTTTTATAAATAATTCAGTTCTGGAGGGTAGACAAACGAAATCATGGGGTGGACAAACCTCCTCTATATCTGGACTAACGAGATCCGTCGTTGGACAAACGATTTCGATGTTTAATTAACCAAAAATCGAAATTATTCGCGAGTACACTTCTTTTTCCTCGATTTTTATAAATAATTCTGTTCTGTAGTGTGGACAAACGAAATCATGGGGTGGACAAACCTCTTCTATATCTGGAATAACGAAATCCGTCGTTGGACAAACGATTCCACCGATTAATTATCAAAAAATCGAAATTATTCGCGAGTACACTTCTTTTTCGCGATTTTTATTAATAATTCTGTTCTGAATGGTGGACAAACCTCTTCTATATCTGGAATAACGAAATCCGTCGTTGGACAAACGATTCCACCGATTAATTATCAAAAAATCGAAATTATTCGCGAGTACACTAATTTTTCGCGATTTTTATTAATAATTCTGTTCTGGAGGGTGGACAAACGAAATCTTGGGGTGGACAAACCTCTACTATATCTATACTAACGAGATCCGTCGTTGGACAAACGATTTCGATGTTTAATTAATCAAAAATCGAAATTATTCGCGAGTACACTACTTTTTCCTCGATTTTTATAAATAATTCTGTTCTGGAGGGTGAACAAACGAAATCTTGGGGTGGACAAACCTCTTCTATATCTAGACTAACGAGATCCGTCGTTGGACAAACGATTTCGATGTTTAATTAGCAAAAAATCGAAATTATTCGCGAGTACACTACTTTTTCCTCGATTTTTATAAATAATTCAGTTCTGGAGGGTAGACAAACGAAATCATGGGGTGAACAAACCTCTTCTATATCTAGACTATCGAGATCCGTCTTTGGACAACCGATTTCGATGTTTAATTAACATAAAATCGAAATTATTCGCGAGTACACTTCTTTATCGCGATTTTTATAAATAATTCTGTTCTGGAGGATGGACAAACGAAATCTTGGTTGGACAAACCTCTACTATATCTAAACTAACGAGATCCGTCGTTGGACAAACGGTTTCGATGTTTAATTAGCAAAAAATCGAAATTATTCGCGAGTACACTACTTTTTCCTCGATTTTTATAAATAATTCAGTTCTGGAGGGTAGACAAACGAAATCTTGGGGTGGACAAACCTCTTCTATATCTAGACTATCGAGATCCGTTTTTGGACAACCGATTTCGATGTTTAATTAACAAAAAATCGAAATTATTCGCGAGTACACTTCTTTTTCCTCGATTTCTATAAATAATTCTGTTCTGGAGGGTGGACAAACGAAATCTTCGGCTGGACAAACGTCTTCTATATCTATACTAACGAGATCCGTCGTTGGACAAACGATTTCGATGTTTAATTAACCAAAAATCGAAATTATTCGCGCGTACACTTCTTTTTCGCGATTATTATTAATAATTCGTTTCTGGAGGGTGGACAAACGAAATCTTGGGCTGGACAAACGTCTTCTATATCTAGACTAACGAGATCCGTCGTTGGACAAACGATTTCGATGTTTAATTAACAAAAAATCGGAATTATTCGCGAGTACACTTCTTTTTCGCCATTATTATTAATAATTCGTTTCTGGAGGGTGGACTAACGAAATCTTGGGGTGGACAAACGTCTTCTATATCTAGGTTAACGAAATCCGTCGTTGGACAAACGATTCCACCGATTAATTATCAAAAAATCGAAATTATTCGCGAGTACATGCCTTTTTCGCGATTTTTATAAATAATTCTGTTCTGGAGGGTGGACCAACGAAATCATGGGGTGGACAAACCTCTTCTATATCTGGACTAACGAGATCCGTCGTTGGACAAACGATTTCGATGTTTAATTAACAAAAAATCGAAATTATTCGCGAGTACACTTCTTTTTTCTCGATTTTTATAAATAATTCTGTTCTGTAGGGTGGACAAACGAAATCTTGGGGTGGACAAACCTCTTCTATATCTGGACTAACGAAATCCGTCGTTGGACAAGCGATTCCACCGATTAATTATCAAAAAATCGAAATTATTCACGAGTACACTCCTTTTTCGCGATTTTTATTAATAATTCTATTCTGGAGGGTGGACAAACGAAATCTTGGGGTGAACACAACGTCTTCTATATCTAGACAAACGAGATCCGTCGTTGGACAAACGATTTCGATGTTTAATTAACAAAAAATCGAAATTATTCGCGAGTACACTTCTTTTTCGCCAGTATTATTAATAATTCGTTTCTGGAGGGTGGACAAACGAAATCATGGGGTGGACAAACGTCTTCTATATCTAGGTTAACGAAATCCGTTGTTGGACAAACGATTCCACCGATTAATTAACAAAAAATCGATCTTGTACGCGAGTACACTTCTTTTTCCTCCATTTTTATAAATAATTCTGTTCTGGAGGGTTGACAAACGAAATCTTGGGGTGGACAAACCTCTACTATATCTATACTAACGAGATCCGACGTTGGACAAACGATTTCGATGTTTAATTAACCAAAAATCGAAATTATTCGCGGGTACACTTCTTTATCGCGATTTTTATAAATAATTCTGTTCTGGAGGGTTGACAAACGAAATCTTGGGGTGGACAAATCTCTACTATATCTATACTAACGAGATCCGTCGTTGGACAAACGATTTCGATGTTTAATTAACAAAAAATCGAAAGTATTCGCGAGTACACTTCTTTTTTCTCGATTTTTATAAATAATTCTGTTCTGTAGGGTGGACAAACGAAATCTTGGGGTGGACAAACCTCTTCTATATCTGGACTAACGAAATCCGTCGTTGGACAAACGATTCCACCGATTAATTATCAAAAAATCGAAATTATTCGCGAGTACACTCCTTTTTCGCGATTTTTATTAATAATTCTATTCTGGAGGGTGGACAAACGAAATCTTGGGGTGAACAAACCTCTTCTATATCTAGACAAACGAGATCCGTCGTTGGACAAACGATTTCGATGTTTAATTAACCAAAAATCGAAATTATTCCCGAGTACACTTCTTTTTCGCGATTTTTATAAATAATTCTGTTCTGGAGGGTGGACAAACGAAATCTTGGGATGGAGAAACCGCTTCTGTATCTGGACTAACGAAATCCGTCGTTGGACAAACGATTCCACCGATTAATTATCAAAAATTCGAAATTATTCGCGAGTACACTTCTTTTTCCCCCATTTTTATAAATAATTCTGTTCAGGAGGATGGACAAACGAAATCTTGGGGTGGACAAACCTCTTCTGTATCTAGACTAACGAGATCCGTCGTTGGACAAACGATTTCGATGTTTAATTAGCAAAAAATCGAAATTATTCGCGAGTACACTACTTTTTCCTCGATTTTTATAAATAATTCTGTTCTGGAGGGTGAACAAACGAAATCTTGGGGTGGACAAACCTCTCGTATATCTAGACTAACGAGATCCGTCGTTGGACAAACGATTTCGATGTTTAATTAACAAAAAATCGAAATTATTCGCGAGTACACTTCTTTTTCGCCATTATTATTAATGATTCGTTTCTGGAGGGTGGACAAACGAAATCTTGGGGTGGACAAACGTCTTCTGTATCTAGGTTAACGAAATCCGTCGTTGGACAAACGATTCCACCGATTAATTAACAAAAAATCGAAATTATTCGCGCGTACACTTCTTTTTCGCGATTATTATTAATAATTCGTTTCTGGAGGGTGGACAAACGAAATCTGGGGGTGGACAAACGCCTTCTATATCTAGACTAACGAGATCCGTCGTTGGACAAACGATTTCGATGTTTAATTAACCAAAAATCGAAATTATTCCCGAGTACACTTCTTTTTCGCGATTTTTATAAATAATTCTGTTCTGGAGGGTGGACAAACGAAATCTTGGGATGGAGAAACCGCTTCTGTATCTGGACTAACGAAATCCGTCGTTGGACAAACGATTCCACCGATTAATTATCAAAAATTCGAAATTATTCGCGAGTACACTTCTTTTTCCCCCATTTTTATAAATAATTCTGTTCAGGAGGATGGACAAACGAAATCTTGGGGTGGACAAACCTCTTCTATATCTAGACTAACGAGATCCGTCGTTGGACAAACCATTTCGATGTTTAATTAGCAAAAAATCGAAATTATTCGCGAGTACACTACTTTTTCCTCGATTTTTATAAATAATTCAGTTCTGGAGGGTAGACAAACGAAATCTTGGGGTGGACAAACCTCTTCTATATCTAGACTATCGAGATCCGTCTTTGGACAAACGATTTCGATGTTTAATTAACAAAAAATCGAAATTATTCGCGAGTACACTTCTTTTTCCTCGATTTCTATAAATAATTCTGTTCTGGAGGGTGGACAAACGAAATCTTGGGGTCGACAAACGTCTTCTATATCTAGACTATCGAGATCCGTCTTTGGACAACCGATTTCGATGTTTAATTAACAAAAAATCGAAATTATTCGCGAGTACACTTCTTTTTCGCGATTATTATTAATAATTCGTTTCTGGAGGGTGGACAAACGATATCTTGGGGTGGACAAACCTCTTCTATATCTAGGTTAACGAAATCCGTCGTTGGACAAACGATTCCACCGATTAATTATAAAAAAATCGAAATTATTCGCGAGTACATTCCTTTTTCGCGATTTTTATAAATAATTCTGTTCTGGAGGGTGGACCAACGAAATCATGGGGTGGACAAACCTCTTCTATATCTGGACTAACGAGATCCGTCATTGGACAAACGATTTCGATGTTTAATTAACAAAAAATCGAAATTATTCGCGAGTACACTTCTTTTTGCGATTTTTATAAATAATTCTGTTATGCAGGGTGGACAAACGAAATCTTGGGGTGGACAAACGTCTTCTATATCTAGGTTAACGAAATCCGTCGTTGGACAAACGATTCCACCGATTAATTAACAAAAAATCGGCATTATTCGCGAGTACACTTCTTTTTCGCGATTTTTATAAATAATTCTGTTCTGGAGGGTGGACAAACGAAATCTTGGGGTGGACAAACCTCTTCTATATCTGGACTAACGAAATCCGTCGTTGGACAAACGATTCCACCGATTAATTATCAAAAAATCGAAATTATTCGCGAGTACACTCCTTTTTCGCGATTTTTATTAATAATTCTATTCTGGAGGGTGGACAAACGAAATCTTGGGGTGAACAAACGTCTTCTATATCTAGACAAACGAGATCCGTCGTTGGACAAACGATTTCGATGTTTAATTAACAAAAAATCGAAATTATTTGCGAGTACACTTCTTTTTCGCCATTATTATTAATAATTCGTTTCTGGAGGGCGGACAAACGATATCATGGGGTGGACAAACGTCTTCTATATCTAGGTTAACGAAATCCGTTGTTGGACAAACGATTCCACCGATTAATTAACAAAAAATCGATCTTGTACGCGAGTACACTTCTTTTTCCTCCATTTTTATAAATAATTCTGTTCTGGAGGGTTGACAAACGAAATCTTGGGGTGGACAAACCTCTACTATATCTATACTAACGAGATCCGACGTTGGACAAACGATTTCGATGTTTAATTAACCAAAAATCGAAATTATTCGCGGGTACACTTCTTTATCGCGATTTTTATAAATAATTCTGTTCTGGAGGGTTGACAAACGAAATCTTGGGGTGGACAAATCTCTACTATATCTATACTAACGAGATCCGTCGTTGGACAAACGATTTCGATGTTTAATTAACCAAAAATCGAAATTATTCGCGAGTACACTACTTTTTCCTCGATTTTTATAAATAATTCAGTTCTGGAGGGTAGACAAACGAAATCTTGGCGTGGACAAACCTCTTCTATATCTAGACTATCGAGATCCGTCTTTGGACAAACGATTCCACCGATTAATTATCAAAAAATCGAAATTATTCGCGAGTACACTCCTTTTTCGCGATTTTTATTAATAATTCTATTCTGGAGGGTGGACAAACGAAATCTTGGGGTGAACAAACCTCTTCTATATCTAGACAAACGAGATCCGTCGTTGGACAAACGATTTCGATGTTTAATTAACCAAAAATCGAAATTATTCCCGAGTACACTTCTTTTTCGCGATTTTTATAAATAATTCTGTTCTGGAGGGTGGACAAACGAAATCTTGGGATGGAGAAACCGCTTCTGTATCTGGACTAACGAAATCCGTCGTTGGACAAACGATTCCACCGATTAATTATCAAAAATTCGAAATTATTCGCGAGTACACTTCTTTTTCCCCCATTTTTATAAATAATTCTGTTCAGGAGGATGGACAAACGAAATCTTGGGGTGGACAAACCTCTTCTGTATCTAGACTAACGAGATCCGTCGTTGGACAAACGATTTCGATGTTTAATTAGCAAAAAATCGAAATTATTCGCGAGTACACTACTTTTTCCTCGATTTTTATAAATAATTCTGTTCTGGAGGGTGAACAAACGAAATCTTGGGGTGGACAAACCTCTCGTATATCTAGACTAACGAGATCCGTCGTTGGACAAACGATTTCGATGTTTAATTAACAAAAAATCGAAATTATTCGCGAGTACACTTCTTTTTCGCCATTATTATTAATGATTCGTTTCTGGAGGGTGGACAAACGAAATCTTGGGGTGGACAAACGTCTTCTGTATCTAGGTTAACGAAATCCGTCGTTGGACAAACGATTCCACCGATTAATTAACAAAAAATCGAAATTATTCGCGCGTACACTTCTTTTTCGCGATTATTATTAATAATTCGTTTCTGGAGGGTGGACAAACGAAATCTGGGGGTGGACAAACGCCTTCTATATCTAGACTAACGAGATCCGTCGTTGGACAAACGATTTCGATGTTTAATTAACCAAAAATCGAAATTATTCCCGAGTACACTTCTTTTTCGCGATTTTTATAAATAATTCTGTTCTGGAGGGTGAACAAACGAATTCTTGGGATGGAAAAACCGCTTCTGTATCTGGACTAACGAAATCCGTCGTTGGACAAACGATTCCACCGATTAATTATCAAAAATTCGAAATTATTCGCGAGTACACTTCTTTTCCCCCCATTTTTATAAATAACTCTGTTCTGGAGGATAGACAAACGAAATCTTGGGGTGGACAAACCTCTTCTATATCTAGACTAACGAGATCCGTCGTTGGACAAACCATTTCGATGTTTAATTAGCAAAAAATCGAAATTATTCGCGAGTACACTACTTTTTCCTCGATTTTTATAAATAATTCAGTTCTGGAGGGTAGACAAACGAAATCTTGGGGTG
The DNA here is from genome assembly GCA_960531205.1 of Andrena bicolor. Classification (NCBI taxonomy): domain Eukaryota; kingdom Metazoa; phylum Arthropoda; class Insecta; order Hymenoptera; family Andrenidae; genus Andrena; species Andrena bicolor. The sequence continues at coordinate 30,122,172 of OY482668.1, forward strand.
GACAAACCTCTTCTATATCTAGACTATCGAGATCCGTCTTTGGACAAACGATTTCGATGTTTAATTAACAAAAAATCGAAATTATTCGCGAGTACACTTCTTTTTCCTCGATTTCTATAAATAATTCTGTTCTGGAGGGTGGACAAACGAAATCTTGGGGTCGACAAACGTCTTCTATATCTAGACTATCGAGATCCGTCTTTGGACAACCGATTTCGATGTTTAATTAACAAAAAATCGAAATTATTCGCGAGTACACTTCTTTTTCGCGATTATTATTAATAATTCGTTTCTGGAGGGTGGACAAACGATATCTTGGGGTGGACAAACCTCTTCTATATCTAGGTTAACGAAATCCGTCGTTGGACAAACGATTCCACCGATTAATTATAAAAAAATCGAAATTATTCGCGAGTACATTCCTTTTTCGCGATTTTTATAAATAATTCTGTTCTGGAGGGTGGACCAACGAAATCATGGGGTGGACAAACCTCTTCTATATCTGGACTAACGAGATCCGTCATTGGACAAACGATTTCGATGTTTAATTAACAAAAAATCGAAATTATTCGCGAGTACACTTCTTTTTGCGATTTTTATAAATAATTCTGTTATGCAGGGTGGACAAACGAAATCTTGGGGTGGACAAACGTCTTCTATATCTAGGTTAACGAAATCCGTCGTTGGACAAACGATTCCACCGATTAATTAACAAAAAATCGGCATTATTCGCGAGTACACTTCTTTTTCGCGATTTTTATAAATAATTCTGTTCTGGAGGGTGGACAAACGAAATCTTGGGGTGGACAAACCTCTTCTATATCTGGACTAACGAAATCCGTCGTTGGACAAACGATTCCACCGATTAATTATCAAAAAATCGAAATTATTCGCGAGTACACTCCTTTTTCGCGATTTTTATTAATAATTCTATTCTGGAGGGTGGACAAACGAAATCTTGGGGTGAACAAACGTCTTCTATATCTAGACAAACGAGATCCGTCGTTGGACAAACGATTTCGATGTTTAATTAACAAAAAATCGAAATTATTTGCGAGTACACTTCTTTTTCGCCATTATTATTAATAATTCGTTTCTGGAGGGCGGACAAACGATATCATGGGGTGGACAAACGTCTTCTATATCTAGGTTAACGAAATCCGTTGTTGGACAAACGATTCCACCGATTAATTAACAAAAAATCGATCTTGTACGCGAGTACACTTCTTTTTCCTCCATTTTTATAAATAATTCTGTTCTGGAGGGTTGACAAACGAAATCTTGGGGTGGACAAACCTCTACTATATCTATACTAACGAGATCCGACGTTGGACAAACGATTTCGATGTTTAATTAACCAAAAATCGAAATTATTCGCGGGTACACTTCTTTATCGCGATTTTTATAAATAATTCTGTTCTGGAGGGTTGACAAACGAAATCTTGGGGTGGACAAATCTCTACTATATCTATACTAACGAGATCCGTCGTTGGACAAACGATTTCGATGTTTAATTAACCAAAAATCGAAATTATTCGCGAGTACACTACTTTTTCCTCGATTTTTATAAATAATTCAGTTCTGGAGGGTAGACAAACGAAATCTTGGCGTGGACAAACCTCTTCTATATCTAGACTATCGAGATCCGTCTTTGGACAAACGATTTCGATGTTTAATTAACAAAAAATCGAAATTATTCGCGAGTACACTTCTTTTTCCTCGATTTCTATAAATAATTCTGTTCTGGAGGGTGGACAAACGAAATCTTGGGGTCGACAAACGTCTTCTATATCTAGACTATCGAGATCCGTCTTTGGACAACCGATTTCGATGTTTAATTATCAAAAAATCGAAATTATTCGCGAGTACACTTCTTTTTCCTCCATTTTTATTAATAATTCGTTTCTGGAGGGTGGACAAACGATATCTTGGGGTGGACAAACCTCTTCTATATCTAGGTTTACGAAATCCGTCGTTGGACAAACGATTCCACCGATTAATTATCAAAAAATCGAAATTATTCGCGAGTACATTCCTTTTTCGCGATTTTTATAAATAATTCTGTTCTGGAGGGTGGACCAACGAAATCATGGGGTGGACAAACCTCTTCTATATCTGGACTAACGAGATCCGTCGTTGGACAAACGATTTCGATGTTTAATTAACAAAAAATCGAAATTATTCGCGAGTACACTTCATTTTCGCCATTATTATTAATAATTCGTTTCTGGAGGGTGGACAAACGAAATCATGGGGTGGACAAACGAAATCATGGGGTGGACAAACGAAATCATGGGGTGGACAAACGTCTTCTATATCTAGGTTAACGAAATCCGTTGTTGGACAAACGATTCCACCGATTAATTAACAAAAAATCGATCTTGTACGCGAGTACACTTCTTTTTCCTCCATTTTTATAAATAATTCTGTTCTGGAGGGTTGACAAACGAAATCTTGGGGTGGACAAACCTCTCCTATATCTAGACTAACGAGATCCGTCGTTGGACAAACGATTTCGATGTTTAATTAACAAAAAATCGAAATTATTCGCGCGTACACTACTTTTTCCTCGATTTTTATAAATAATTCTGTTCTGGAGGGTGAACAAACGAAATTATGGGGTGGACAAACGTCTTCTATATCTAGGTTAACGAAATCCGTCGTTGGACAAACGATTTCGATGTTTAATTAGCAAAAAATCGAAATTATTCGCGAGTACACTACTTTTTCCTCGATTTTTATAAATAATTCAGTTCTGGAGGGTAGACAAACGAAATCATGGGGTGGACAAACCTCTTCTATATCTAGACTATCGAGATCCGTCTTTGGACAACCGATTTCGATGTTTAATTAACAAAAAATCGAAATTATTCGCGAGTACACTTCTTTTTCGCCATTATTATTAATAATTCGTTTCTGGAGGGTGGACAAACGAAATCTTGGGGTGGACAAACGTCTTCTGTATCTAGGTTAACGAAATCCGTCGTTGGACAAACGATTCCACCGATTAATTAACAAAAAATCGAAATTATTCGCGCGTACACTTCTTTTTCGCGATTATTATTAATAATTCGTTTCTGGAGGGTGGACAAACGAAATCTGGGGGTGGACAAACGTCTTCTATATCTAGACTAACGAGATCCGTCGTTGGACAAACGATTTCGATGTTTAATTAACCAAAAATCGAAATTATTCCCGAGTACACTTCTTTTTCGCGATTTTTATAAATAATTCTGTTCTGGAGGGTGGACAAACGAATTCTTGGGATGGAAAAACCGCTTCTGTATCTGGACTAACGAAATCCGTCGTTGGACAAACGATTCCACCGATTAATTATCAAAAAATCGAAATTATTCGCGAGTACATTCCTTTTTCGCGATTTTTATAAATAATTCTGTTCTGGAGGGTGGACCAACGAAATCATGGGGTGGACAAACCTCTTCTATATCTGGACTAACGAGATCCGTCGTTGGACAAACGATTTCGATGTTTAATTAACAAAAAATCGAAATTATTCGCGAGTACATTCCTTTTTCGCGATTTTTATAAATAATTCTGTTCTGGGGGGTGGACCAACGAAATCTTGGGGTGGACAAACCTCTACTATATCTGGACTAACGAAATCCGTCGTTGGACAAACGATTCCACCGATTAATTATCAAAAAATCGAAATTATTCGCGAGTACATTCCTTTTTCGCGATTTTTATAAATACTTCTGTTCTGGGGGGTGGACCAACGAAATCTTGGGGTGGACAATCCTCTTCTATATCTGGACTAACGAGATCTGTCGTTGGACAAACGATTTCGATGTTTAATTAACAAAAAATCGAAATTATTCGCGAGTACACTTCTTTTTTCTCGATTTTTATAAATAATTCTGTTCTGTAGGGTGGACAAACGAAATCTTAGGGTGGACAAACCTCTTCTATATCTGGACTAACGAAATCCGTCGTTGGACAAGCGATTCCACCGATTAATTATCAAAAAATCGAAATTATTCACGAGTACACTCCTTTTTCGCGATTTTTATTAATAATTCTATTCTGGAGGGTGGACAAACGAAATCTTGGGGTGAACAAACGTCTTCTATATCTAGACAAACGAGATCCGTCGTTGGACAAACGATTTCGATGTTTAATTAACAAAAAATCGAAATTATTCGCGAGTACACTTCTTTTTCGCCATTATTATTAATAATTCGTTTCTGGAGGGTGGACAAACGAAATCAAGAGGTGGACAAACGTCTTCTATATCTAGGTTAACGAAATCCGTTGTTGGACAAACGATTCCACCGATTAATTAACAAAAAATCGATCTTGTACGCGAGTACACTTCTTTTTCCTCCATTTTTATAAATAATTCTGTTCTGGAGGGTTGACAAACGAAATCTTGGGGTGGACAAACCTCTACTATATCTATACTAACGAGATCCGACGTTGGACAAACGATTTCGATGTTTAATTAACCAAAAATCGAAATTATTCGCGCGTACACTTCTTTTTCGCGATTATTATTAATAATTCGTTTCTGGAGGGTGGACAAACGAAATCTTGGGGTGGACAAACGTCTTCTATATCTAGACTAACGAGATCCGTCGTTGGACAAACGATTTCGATGTTTAATTAACAAAAAATCGAAATTATTCGCGAGTACATTCCTTTTTCGCGATTTTTATAAATAATTCTGTTCTGGAGGGTGGACCAACGAAATCATGGGGTGGACAAACCTCTTCTATATCTGGACTAACGAGATCCGTCGTTGGACAAACGATTTCGATGTTTAATTAACAAAAAATCGAAATTATTCGCGAGTACACTTCTTTTTCGCCATTATTATTAATGATTCGTTTCTGGAGGGTGGACAAACGAAATCTTGGGGTGGACAAACGTCTTCTGTATCTAGGTTAACGAAATCCGTCGTTGGACAAACGATTCCACCGATTAATTAACAAAAAATCGAAATTATTCGCGCGTACACTTCTTTTTCGCGATTATTATTAATAATTCGTTTCTGGAGGGTGGACAAACGAAATCTGGGGGTGGACAAACGCCTTCTATATCTAGACTAACGAGATCCGTCGTTGGACAAACGATTTCGATGTTTAATTAACCAAAAATCGAAATTATTCCCGAGTACACTTCTTTTTCGCGATTTTTATAAATAATTCTGTTCTGGAGGGTGAACAAACGAATTCTTGGGATGGAAAAACCGCTTCTGTATCTGGACTAACGAAATCCGTCGTTGGACAAACGATTCCACCGATTAATTATCAAAAATTCGAAATTATTCGCGAGTACACTTCTTTTCCCCCCATTTTTATAAATAATTCTGTTCTGGAGGATAGACAAACGAAATCTTGGGGTGGACAAACCTCTTCTATATCTAGACTAACGAGATCCGTCGTTGGACAAACCATTTCGATGTTTAATTAGCAAAAAATCGAAATTATTCGCGAGTACACTACTTTTTCCTCGATTTTTATAAATAATTCAGTTCTGGAGGGTAGACAAACGAAATCTTGGGGTGGACAAACCTCTTCTATATCTAGACTATCGAGATCCGTCGTTGGACAAACGATTTCGATGTTTAATTAACAAAAAATCGAAATTATTCGCGAGTACACTTCTTTTTCGCCATTATTATTAATGATTCGTTTCTGGAGGGTGGACAAACGAAATCTTGGGGTGGACAAACGTCTTCTGTATCTAGGTTAACGAAATCCGTCGTTGGACAAACGATTCCACCGATTAATTAACAAAAAATCGAAATTATTCGCGCGTACACTTCTTTTTCGCGATTATTATTAATAATTCGTTTCTGGAGGGTGGACAAACGAAATCTGGGGGTGGACAAACGCCTTCTATATCTAGACTAACGAGATCCGTCGTTGGACAAATGATTTCGATGTTTAATTAACCAAAAATCGAAATTATTCCCGAGTACACTTCTTTTTCGCGATTTTTATAAATAATTCTGTTCTGGAGGGTGAACAAACGAATTCTTGGGATGGAAAAACCGCTTCTGTATCTGGACTAACGAAATCCGTCGTTGGACAAACGATTCCACCGATTAATTATCAAAAATTCGAAATTATTCGCGAGTACACTTCTTTTCCCCCCATTTTTATAAATAATTCTGTTCTGGAGGATAGACAAACGAAATCTTGGGGTGGACAAACCTCTTCTATATCTAGACTAACGAGATCCGTCGTTGGACAAACCATTTCGATGTTTAATTAGCAAAAAATCGAAATTATTCGCGAGTACACTACTTTTTCCTCGATTTTTATAAATAATTCAGTTCTGGAGGGTAGACAAACGAAATCTTGGGGTGGACAAACCTCTTCTATATCTAGACTATCGAGATCCGTCTTTGGACAAACGATTTCGATGTTTAATTAACAAAAAATCGAAATTATTCGCGAGTACACTTCTTTTTCCTCGATTTCTATAAATAATTCTGTTCTGGAGGGTGGACAAACGAAATCTTGGGGTCGACAAACGTCTTCTATATCTAGACTATCGAGATCCGTCTTTGGACAACCGATTTCGATGTTTAATTAACAAAAAATCGAAATTATTCGCGAGTACACTTCTTTTTCGCGATTATTATTAATAATTCGTTTCTGGAGGGTGGACAAACGATATCTTGGGGTGGACAAACCTCTTCTATATCTAGGTTAACGAAATCCGTCGTTGGACAAACGATTCCACCGATTAATTATAAAAAAATCGAAATTATTCGCGAGTACATTCCTTTTTCGCGATTTTTATAAATAATTCTGTTCTGGAGGGTGGACCAACGAAATCATGGGGTGGACAAACCTCTTCTATATCTGGACTAACGAGATCCGTCATTGGACAAACGATTTCGATGTTTAATTAACAAAAAATCGAAATTATTCGCGAGTACACTTCTTTTTGCGATTTTTATAAATAATTCTGTTATGCAGGGTGGACAAACGAAATCTTGGGGTGGACAAACGTCTTCTATATCTAGGTTAACGAAATCCGTCGTTGGACAAACGATTCCACCGATTAATTAACAAAAAATCGGCATTATTCGCGAGTACACTTCTTTTTCGCGATTTTTATAAATAATTCTGTTCTGGAGGGTGGACAAACGAAATCTTGGGGTGGACAAACCTCTTCTATATCTGGACTAACGAAATCCGTCGTTGGACAAACGATTCCACCGATTAATTATCAAAAAATCGAAATTATTCGCGAGTACACTCCTTTTTCGCGATTTTTATTAATAATTCTATTCTGGAGGGTGGACAAACGAAATCTTGGGGTGAACAAACGTCTTCTATATCTAGACAAACGAGATCCGTCGTTGGACAAACGATTTCGATGTTTAATTAACAAAAAATCGAAATTATTTGCGAGTACACTTCTTTTTCGCCATTATTATTAATAATTCGTTTCTGGAGGGCGGACAAACGATATCATGGGGTGGACAAACGTCTTCTATATCTAGGTTAACGAAATCCGTTGTTGGACAAACGATTCCACCGATTAATTAACAAAAAATCGATCTTGTACGCGAGTACACTTCTTTTTCCTCCATTTTTATAAATAATTCTGTTCTGGAGGGTTGACAAACGAAATCTTGGGGTGGACAAACCTCTACTATATCTATACTAACGAGATCCGACGTTGGACAAACGATTTCGATGTTTAATTAACCAAAAATCGAAATTATTCGCGGGTACACTTCTTTATCGCGATTTTTATAAATAATTCTGTTCTGGAGGGTTGACAAACGAAATCTTGGGGTGGACAAATCTCTACTATATCTATACTAACGAGATCCGTCGTTGGACAAACGATTTCGATGTTTAATTAACCAAAAATCGAAATTATTCGCGAGTACACTACTTTTTCCTCGATTTTTATAAATAATTCAGTTCTGGAGGGTAGACAAACGAAATCTTGGCGTGGACAAACCTCTTCTATATCTAGACTATCGAGATCCGTCTTTGGACAAACGATTTCGATGTTTAATTAACAAAAAATCGAAATTATTCGCGAGTACACTTCTTTTTCCTCGATTTCTATAAATAATTCTGTTCTGGAGGGTGGACAAACGAAATCTTGGGGTCGACAAACGTCTTCTATATCTAGACTATCGAGATCCGTCTTTGGACAACCGATTTCGATGTTTAATTATCAAAAAATCGAAATTATTCGCGAGTACACTTCTTTTTCCTCCATTTTTATTAATAATTCGTTTCTGGAGGGTGGACAAACGATATCTTGGGGTGGACAAACCTCTTCTATATCTAGGTTTACGAAATCCGTCGTTGGACAAACGATTCCACCGATTAATTATCAAAAAATCGAAATTATTCGCGAGTACATTCCTTTTTCGCGATTTTTATAAATAATTCTGTTCTGGAGGGTGGACCAACGAAATCATGGGGTGGACAAACCTCTTCTATATCTGGACTAACGAGATCCGTCGTTGGACAAACGATTTCGATGTTTAATTAACAAAAAATCGAAATTATTCGCGAGTACACTTCATTTTCGCCATTATTATTAATAATTCGTTTCTGGAGGGTGGACAAACGAAATCATGGGGTGGACAAACGAAATCATGGGGTGGACAAACGAAATCATGGGGTGGACAAACGAAATCATGGGGTGGACAAACGTCTTCTATATCTAGGTTAACGAAATCCGTTGTTGGACAAACGATTCCACCGATTAATTAACAAAAAATCGATCTTGTACGCGAGTACACTTCTTTTTCCTCCATTTTTATAAATAATTCTGTTCTGGAGGGTTGACAAACGAAATCTTGGGGTGGACAAACCTCTCCTATATCTAGACTAACGAGATCCGTCGTTGGACAAACGATTTCGATGTTTAATTAACAAAAAATCGAAATTATTCGCGCGTACACTACTTTTTCCTCGATTTTTATAAATAATTCTGTTCTGGAGGGTGAACAAACGAAATTATGGGGTGGACAAACGTCTTCTATATCTAGGTTAACGAAATCCGTCGTTGGACAAACGATTTCGATGTTTAATTAGCAAAAAATCGAAATTATTCGCGAGTACACTACTTTTTCCTCGATTTTTATAAATAATTCAGTTCTGGAGGGTAGACAAACGAAATCATGGGGTGGACAAACCTCTTCTATATCTAGACTATCGAGATCCGTCTTTGGACAACCGATTTCGATGTTTAATTAACAAAAAATCGAAATTATTCGCGAGTACACTTCTTTTTCCTCGATTTCTATAAATAATTCTGTTCTGGAGGGTGGACAAACGAAATCTTGGGGTCGACAAACGTCTTCTATATCTAGACTATCGAGATCCGTCGTTGGACAAACGATTTCGATGTTTAATTAACAAAAAATCGAAATTATTCGCGAGTACACTTCTTTTTCGCCATTATTATTAATAATTCGTTTCTGGAGGGTGGACAAACGAAATCTTGGGGTGGACAAACGTCTTCTGTATCTAGGTTAACGAAATCCGTCGTTGGACAAACGATTCCACCGATTAATTAACAAAAAATCGAAATTATTCGCGCGTACACTTCTTTTTCGCGATTATTATTAATAATTCGTTTCTGGAGGGTGGACAAACGAAATCTGGGGGTGGACAAACGTCTTCTATATCTAGACTAACGAGATCCGTCGTTGGACAAACCATTTCGATGTTTAATTAACCAAAAATCGAAATTATTCCCGAGTACACTTCTTTTTCGCGATTTTTATAAATAATTCTGTTCTGGAGGGTGGACAAACGAATTCTTGGGATGGAAAAACCGCTTCTGTATCTGGACTAACGAAATCCGTCGTTGGACAAACGATTCCACCGATTAATTATCAAAAAATCGAAATTATTCGCGAGTACATTCCTTTTTCGCGATTTTTATAAATAATTCTGTTCTGGAGGGTGGACCAACGAAATCATGGGGTGGACAAACCTCTTCTATATCTGGACTAACGAGATCCGTCGTTGGACAAACGATTTCGATGTTTAATTAACAAAAAATCGAAATTATTCGCGAGTACATTCCTTTTTCGCGATTTTTATAAATAATTCTGTTCTGGGGGGTGGACCAACGAAATCTTGGGGTGGACAAACCTCTACTATATCTGGACTAACGAAATCCGTCGTTGGACAAACGATTCCACCGATTAATTATCAAAAAATCGAAATTATTCGCGAGTACATTCCTTTTTCGCGATTTTTATAAATAATTCTGTTCTGGGGGGAGGACCAACGAAATCTTGGGGTGGACAATCCTCTTCTATATCTGGACTAACGAGATCTGTCGTTGGACAAACGATTTCGATGTTTAATTAACAAAAAATCGAAATTATTCGCGCGTACACTACTTTTTCCTCGATTTTTATAAATAATTCTGTTCTGGAGGGTGAACAAACGAAATCGTGGGGTGGACAAACCTCTCCTATATCTAGACTAACGAGATCCGTCGTTGGACAAACGATTCCGATGTTTAATTAACAAAAAATCGAAATTATTCGCGGGTACACTTCTTTATCGCGATTTTTATAAATAATTCTGTTCTGGAGGGTCGACAAACGAAATCTTGGGGTGGGCAAACCTCTTCTATATCTACACTAACGAGATCCGTCGTTGGACTAACGATTTCGATGTTTAATTAACAAAAAATCGAAATTATTCGCGAGTATACTACTTTTTCCTCGATTTTTATAAATAATTCTGTTCTGGAGGGTAAACAAACGAAATCTTGGGGCGGACAAACGTCTTCTATATCTAGACTAGCGAGATCCGTCGTTGGACAAACGATTTCGATGTTTAATTAACAAAAAATCGAAATTATTCGCGAGTACACTTCTTTTTCGCCATTATTATTAATAATTCGTTTCTGGAGGGTGGACAAACGAAATCAAGGGGTGGACAAACGTCTTCTATATCTAGGTTAACGAAATCCGTTGTTGGACAAACGATTCCACCGATTAATTAACAAAAAATCGATCTTGTACGCGAGTACACTTCTTTTTCCTCCATTTTTATAAATAATTCTGTTCTGGAGGGTTGACAAACGAAATCTTGGGGTGGACAAACCTCTACTATATCTATACTAACGAGATCCGACGTTGGACAAACGATTTCGATGTTTAATTAACCAAAAATCGAAATTATTCGCGCGTACACTTCTTTTTCGCGATTATTATTAATAATTCGTTTCTGGAGGGTGGACAAACGAAATCTTGGGGTGGACAAACGTCTTCTATATCTAGACTAACGAGATCCGTCGTTGGACAAACGATTTCGATGTTTAATTAACAAAAAATCGAAATTATTCGCGAGTACATTCCTTTTTCGCGATTTTTATAAATAATTCTGTTCTGGAGGGTGGACCAACGAAATCATGGGGTGGACAAACCTCTTCTATATCTGGACTAACGAGATCCGTCGTTGGACAAACGATTTCGATGTTTAATTAACAAAAAATCGAAATTATTCGCGAGTACATTCCTTTTTCGCGATTTTTATAAATAATTCTGTTCTGGGGGGTGGACCAACGAAATCTTGGGGTGGACAAACCGCTTCTGTATCTGGACTAACGAAATCCGTCGTTGGACAAACGATTCCACCGATTAATTATCAAAAATTCGAAATTATTCGCGAGTACACTTCTTTTTCCCCCATTTTTATAAATAATTCTGTTCTGGAGGATGGACAAACGAAATCTTGGGGTGGACAAACCTCTTCTATATCTAGACTAACGAGATCCGTCGTTGGACAAACCATTTCGATGTTTAATTAGCAAAAAATCGAAATTATTCGCGAGTACACTACTTTTACCTCGATTTTTATAAATAATTCTATTCTGGAGGGTGGACAAACGAAATCTTGGGGTGAACAAACGTCTTCTATATCTAGACAAACGAGATCCGTCGTTGGACAAACGATTTCGATGTTTAATTAACAAAAAATCGAAATTATTCGCGAGTACACTTCTTTTTCGCCATTATTATTAATAATTCGTTTCTGGAGGGTGGACAAACGAAATCAAGGGGTGGACAAACGTCTTCTATATCTAGGTTAACGAAATCCGTTGTTGGACAAACGATTCCACCGATTAATTAACAAAAAATCGATCTTGTACGCGAGTACACTTCTTTTTCCTCCATTTTTATAAATAATTCTGTTCTGGAGGGTTGACAAACGAAATCTTGGGGTGGACAAACCTCTACTATATCTATACTAACGAGATCCGACGTTGGACAAACGATTTCGATGTTTAATTAACCAAAAATCGAAATTATTCGCGGGTACACTTCTTTATCGCGATTTTTATAAATAATTCTGTTCTGGAGGGTTGACAAACGAAATCTTGGGGTGGACAAATCTCTACTATATCTATACTAACGAGATCCGTCGTTGGACAAACGATTTCGATGTTTAATTAACAAAAAATCGAAATTATTCGCGAGTACACTTCTTTTTTCTCGATTTTTATAAATAATTCTGTTCTGTAGGGTGGACAAACGAAATCTTGGGGTGGACAAACCTCTTCTATATCTGGACTAACGAAATCCGTCGTTGGACAAACGATTCCACCGATTAATTATCAAAAAATCGAAATTATTCGCGAGTACACTCCTTTTTCGCGATTTTTATTAATAATTCTGTTCTGAAGGATGGACAAACGAAATCTTGGGGTGGACAATCCTCTTATATATCTGGACTAACGAGATCCGTCGTTGGACAAACGATTTCGATGTTTAATTAACCAAAAATCGAAATTATTCCCGAGTACACTTCTTTTTCCTCGATTTTTATAAATAATTCTGTTCTGTAGTGTGGACAAACGAAATCATGGGGTGGACAAACCTCTTCTATATCTGGAATAACGAAATCCGTCGTTGGACAAACGATTTCGATGTTTAATTAATCAAAAATCGAAATTATTCGCGAGTACACTACTTTTTCCTCGATTTTTATAAATAATTCTGTTCTGGAGGGTGAACAAACGAAATCTTGGGGTGGACAAACCTCTCCTATATCTAGACTAACGAGATCCGTCGTTGGACAAACGATTTCGATGTTTAATTAACAAAAAATCGAAATTATTCGCGCGTACACTACTTTTTCCTCGATTTTTATAAATAATTCTGTTCTGGAGGGTGAACAAACGAAATCTTGGGGTGGACAAACCTCTCCTATATCTAGACTAACGAGATCCGTCGTTGGACAAACGATTCCGATGTTTAATTAACAAAAAATCGAAATTATTCGCGGGTACACTTCTTTATCGCGATTTTTATAAATAATTCTGTTCTGGAGGGTTGACAAACGAAATCTTGGGGTGGACAAATCTCTACTATATCTATACTAACGAGATCCGTCGTTGGACAAACGATTTCGATGTTTAATTAACCAAAAATCGAAATTATTCGCGAGTACACTTCTTTTTCCCCCATTTTTATAAATAATTCTGTTCTGGAGGATGGACAAACGAAATCTTGGGGTGGACAAACCTCTTCTATATCTAGACTAACGAGATCCGTCGTTGGACAAACCATTTCGATGTTTAATTAGCAAAAAATCGAAATTATTCGCGAGTACACTTCTTTTTCGCCATTATTATTAATAATTCTGTTCTGGAGGGTTGACAAACGAAATCTTGGGGTGGACAAACCTCTCCTATATCTAGACTAACGAGATCCGTCGTTGGACAAACGATTTCGATGTTTAATTAACAAAAAATCGAAATTATTCGCGCGTACACTACTTTTTCCTCGATTTTTATAAATAATTCTGTTCTGGAGGGTGCACAAACGAAATTATGGGGTGGACAAACGTCTTCTATATCTAGGTTAACGAAATCCGTCGTTGGACAAACGATTTCGATGTTTAATTAGCAAAAAATCGAAATTATTCGCGAGTACACTACTTTTTCCTCGATTTTTATAAATAATTCAGTTCTGGAGGGTAGACAAACGAAATCATGGGGTGGACAAACCTCTTCTATATCTAGACTATCGAGATCCGTCTTTGGACAACCGATTTCGATGTTTAATTAACAAAAAATCGAAATTATTCGCGAGTACACTTCTTTTTCCTCGATTTCTAAAAATAATTCTGTTCTGGAGGGTGGACAAACGAAATCTTGGGGTGGACAAACGTCTTCTATATCTAGGTTAACGAAATCCGTCGTTGGACAAACGATTTCGATGTTTAATTAACAAAAAATCGAAATTATTCGCGAGTACACTTCTTTATCGCGATTTTTATAAATAATTCTGTTCTGGAGGATGGACAAACGAAATCTTGGGTGGACAAACCTCTACTATATCTAAACTAACGAGATCCGTCGTTGGACAAACGATTTCGATGTTTAATTAGCAAAAAATCGAAATTATTCGCGAGTACACTACTTTTTCCTCGATTTTTATAAATAATTCAGTTCTGGAGGGTAGACAAACGAAATCTTGGGGTGGGCAAACCTCTTCTATATCTAGACTATCGAGATCCGTCTTTGGACAACCGATTTCGATGTTTAATTAACAAAAAATCGAAATTATTCGCGAGTACACTTCTTTTTCCTCGATTTCTATAAATAATTCTGTTCTGGAGGGTGGACAAACGAAATCTTCGGCTGGACAAACGTCTTCTATATCTATACTAACGAGATCCGTCGTTGGACAAACAATTTCGATGTTTAATTAACCAAAAATCGAAATTATTCGCGCGTACACTTCTTTTTCGCGATTATTATTAATAATTCGTTTCTGGAGGGTGGACAAACGAAATCTTGGGCTGGACAAACGTCTTCTATATCTAGACTAACGAGATCCGTCGTTGGACAAACGATTTCGATGTTTAATTAACAAAAAATCGGAATTATTCGCGAGTACACTTCTTTTTCGCCATTATTATTAATAATTCGTTTCTGGAGGGTGGACTAACGAAATCTTGGGGTGGACAAACGTCTTCTATATCTAGGTTAACGAAATCCGTCGTTGGACAAACGATTCCACCGATTAATTATCAAAAAATCGAAATTATTCGCGAGTACATTCCTTTTTCGCGATTTTTATAAATAATTCTGTTCTGGAGGGTGGACCAACGAAATCATGGGGTGGACAAACCTCTTCTATATCTGGACTAACGAGATCCGTCGTTGGACAAACGATTTCGATGTTTAATTAACAAAAAATCGAAATTATTCGCGAGTACACTTCTTTTTTCTCGATTTTTATAAATAATTCTGTTCTGTAGGGTGGACAAACGAAATCTTGGGGTGGACAAACCTCTTCTATATCTGGACTAACGAAATCCGTCGTTGGACAAGCGATTCCACCGATTAATTATCAAAAAATCGAAATTATTCACGAGTACACTCCTTTTTCGCGATTTTTATTAATAATTCTATTCTGGAGGGTGGACAAACGAAATCTTGGGGTGAACAAACGTCTTCTATATCTAGACAAACGAGATCCGTCGTTGGACAAACGATTTCGATGTTTAATTAACAAAAAATCGAAATTATTCGCGAGTACACTTCTTTTTCGCCATTATTATTAATAATTCGTTTCTGGAGGGTGGACAAACGAAATCAAGGGGTGGACAAACGTCTTCTATATCTAGGTTAACGAAATCCGTTGTTGGACAAACGATTCCACCGATTAATTAACAAAAAATCGATCTTGTACGCGAGTACACTTCTTTTTCCTCCATTTTTATAAATAATTCTGTTCTGGAGGGTTGACAAACGAAATCTTGGGGTGGACAAACCTCTACTATATCTAGACTATCGAGATCCGTCTTTGGACAACCGATTTCGATGTTTAATTAACAAAAAATCGAAATTATTCGCGAGTACACTTCTTTTTCCTCGATTTCTATAAATAATTCTGTTCTGGAGGGTGGACAAACGAAATCTTCGGCTGGACAAACGTCTTCTATATCTATACTAACGAGATCCGTCGTTGGACAAACAATTTCGATGTTTAATTAACCAAAAATCGAAATTATTCGCGCGTACACTTCTTTTTCGCGATTATTATTAATAATTCGTTTCTGGAGGGTGGACAAACGAAATCTTGGGCTGGACAAACGTCTTCTATATCTAGACTAACGAGATCCGTCGTTGGACAAACGATTTCGATGTTTAATTAACAAAAAATCGGAATTATTCGCGAGTACACTTCTTTTTCGCCATTATTATTAATAATTCGTTTCTGGAGGGTGGACTAACGAAATCTTGGGGTGGACAAACGTCTTCTATATCTAGGTTAACGAAATCCGTCGTTGGACAAACGATTCCACCGATTAATTATCAAAAAATCGAAATTATTCGCGAGTACATTCCTTTTTCGCGATTTTTATAAATAATTCTGTTCTGGAGGGTGGACCAACGAAATCATGGGGTGGACAAACCTCTTCTATATCTGGACTAACGAGATCCGTCGTTGGACAAACGATTTCGATGTTTAATTAACAAAAAATCGAAATTATTCGCGAGTACACTTCTTTTTTCTCGATTTTTATAAATAATTCTGTTCTGTAGGGTGGACAAACGAAATCTTGGGGTGGACAAACCTCTTCTATATCTGGACTAACGAAATCCGTCGTTGGACAAGCGATTCCACCGATTAATTATCAAAAAATCGAAATTATTCACGAGTACACTCCTTTTTCGCGATTTTTATTAATAATTCTATTCTGGAGGGTGGACAAACGAAATCTTGGGGTGAACAAACGTCTTCTATATCTAGACAAACGAGATCCGTCGTTGGACAAACGATTTCGATGTTTAATTAACAAAAAATCGAAATTATTCGCGAGTACACTTCTTTTTCGCCATTATTATTAATAATTCGTTTCTGGAGGGTGGACAAACGAAATCAAGGGGTGGACAAACGTCTTCTATATCTAGGTTAACGAAATCCGTTGTTGGACAAACGATTCCACCGATTAATTAACAAAAAATCGATCTTGTACGCGAGTACACTTCTTTTTCCTCCATTTTTATAAATAATTCTGTTCTGGAGGGTTGACAAACGAAATCTTGGGGTGGACAAACCTCTACTATATCTATACTAACGAGATCCGACGTTGGACAAACGATTTCGATGTTTAATTAACCAAAAATCGAAATTGTTCGCGGGTACACTTCTTTATCGCGATTTTTATAAATAATTCTGTTCTGGAGGGTTGACAAACGAAATCTTGGGGTGGACAAATCTCTACTATATCTATACTAACGAGATCCGTCGTTGGACAAACGATTTCGATGTTTAATTAACAAAAAATCGAAATTATTCGCGAGTACACTTCTTTTTTCTCGATTTTTATAAATAATTCTGTTCTGTAGGGTGGACAAACGAAATCTTGGGGTGGACAAACCTCTTCTATATCTGGACTAACGAAATCCGTCGTTGGACAAACGATTCCACCGATTAATTATCAAAAAATTGAAATTATTCGCGAGTACACTCCTTTTTCGCGATTTTTATTAATAATTCTATTCTGGAGGGTGGACAAACGAAATCTTGGGGTGAACAAACCTCTTCTATATCTAGACAAACGAGATCCGTCGTTGGACAAACGATTTCGATGTTTAATTAACCAAAAATCGAAATTATTCCCGAGTACACTTCTTTTTCGCGATTTTTATAAATAATTCTGTTCTGGAGGGTGGACAAACGAAATCTTGGGATGGAGAAACCGCTTCTGTATCTGGACTAACGAAATCCGTCGTTGGACAAACGATTCCACCGATTAATTATCAAAAATTCGAAATTATTCGCGAGTACACTTCTTTTTCCCCCATTTTTATAAATAATTCTGTTCAGGAGGATGGACAAACGAAATCTTGGGGTGGACAAACCTCTTCTGTATCTAGACTAACGAGATCCGTCGTTGGACAAACGATTTCGATGTTTAATTAGCAAAAAATCGAAATTATTCGCGAGTACACTACTTTTTCCTCGATTTTTATAAATAATTCTGTTCTGGAGGGTGAACAAACGAAATCTTGGGGTGGACAAACCTCTCGTATATCTAGACTAACGAGATCCGTCGTTGGACAAACGATTTCGATGTTTAATTAACAAAAAATCGAAATTATTCGCGAGTACACTTCTTTTTCGCCATTATTATTAATGATTCGTTTCTGGAGGGTGGACAAACGAAATCTTGGGGTGGACAAACGTCTTCTGTATCTAGGTTAACGAAATCCGTCGTTGGACAAACGATTCCACCGATTAATTAACAAAAAATCGAAATTATTCGCGCGTACACTTCTTTTTCGCGATTATTATTAATAATTCGTTTCTGGAGGGTGGAAAAACGAAATCTGGGGGTGGACAAACGTCTTCTATATCTAGACTAACGAGATCCGTCGTTGGACAAACGATTTCGATGTTTAATTAACCAAAAATCGAAATTATTCCCGAGTACACTTCTTTTTCGTTATTTTTATAAATAATTCTGTTCTGGAGGGTGGACAAACGAATTCTTGGGATGGAAAAACCTCTACTATATCTATACTAACGAGATCCGACGTTGGACAAACGATTTCGATGTTTAATTAACCAAAAATCGAAATTATTCGCGGGTACACTTCTTTATCGCGATTTTTATAAATAATTCTGTTCTGGAGGGTTGACAAACGAAATCTTGGGGTGGACAAACCTCTTCTATATCTGGACTAACGAAATCCGTCGTTGGACAAACGATTCCACCGATTAATTATCAAAAAATCGAAATTATTCGCGAGTACACTCCTTTTTCGCGATTTTTATTAATAATTCTATTCTGGAGGGTGGACAAACGAAATCTTGGGGTGAACAAACCTCTTCTATATCTAGACAAACGAGATCCGTCGTTGGACAAACGATTTCGATGTTTAATTAACCAAAAATCGAAATTATTCCCGAGTACACTTCTTTTTCGCGATTTTTATAAATAATTCTGTTCTGGAGGGTGGACAAACGAAATCTTGGGATGGAGAAACCGCTTCTGTATCTGGACTAACGAAATCCGTCGTTGGACAAACGATTCCACCGATTAATTATCAAAAATTCGAAATTATTCGCGAGTACACTTCTTTTTCCCCCATTTTTATAAATAATTCTGTTCAGGAGGATGGACAAACGAAATCTTGGGGTGGACAAACCTCTTCTGTATCTAGACTAACGAGATCCGTCGTTGGACAAACGATTTCGATGTTTAATTAGCAAAAAATCGAAATTATTCGCGAGTACACTACTTTTTCCTCGATTTTTATAAATAATTCTGTTCTGGAGGGTGAACAAACGAAATCTTGGGGTGGACAAACCTCTCGTATATCTAGACTAACGAGATCCGTCGTTGGACAAACGATTTCGATGTTTAATTAACAAAAAATCGAAATTATTCGCGAGTACACTTCTTTTTCGAGATTATTATTAATGATTCGTTTCTGAAGGGTGGACAAACGAAATCTTGGGGTGGACAAACGTCTTCTGTATCTAGGTTAACGAAATCCGTCGTTGGACAAACGATTCCACCGATTAATTAACAAAAAATCGAAATTATTCGCGCGTACACTTCTTTTTCGCGATTATTATTAATAATTCGTTTCTGGAGGGTGGACAAACGAAATCTGGGGGTGGACAAACGTCTTCTATATCTAGACTAACGAGATCCGTCGTTGGACAAACGATTTCGATGTTTAATTAACCAAAAATCGAAATTATTCCCGAGTACACTTCTTTTTCGTTATTTTTATAAATAATTCTGTTCTGGAGGGTGGACAAACGAATTCTTGGGATGGAAAAACCGCTTCTGTATCTGGACTAACGAAATCCGTCGTTGGACAAACGATTCCACCGATTAATTATCAAAAATTCGAAATTATTCGCGAGTACACTTCTTTTTCCCACATTTTTATAAATAATTCTGTTCTGGAGGATAGACAAACGAAATCTTGGGGTGGACAAACCTCTTCTATATCTAGACTAACGAGATCCGTCGTTGGACAAACCATTTCGATGTTTAATTAGCAAAAAATCGAAATTATTCGCGAGTACACTTCTTTTTCCTCCATTTTTATAAATAATTCTGTTCTGGAGGGTTGACAAACGAAATCTTGGGGTGGACAAACCTCTACTATATCTATACTAACGAGATCCGACGTTGGACAAACGATTTCGATGTTTAATTAACCAAAAATCGAAATTATTCGCGGGTACACTTCTTTATCGCGATTTTTATAAATAATTCTGTTCTGGAGGGTTGACAAACGAAATCTTGGGGTGGACAAATCTCTACTATATCTATACTAACGAGATCCGTCGTTGGACAAACGATTTCGATGTTTAATTAACAAAAAATCGAAATTATTCGCGAGTACACTTCTTTTTTCTCGATTTTTATAAATAATTCTGTTCTGTAGGGTGGACAAACGAAATCTTGGGGTGGACAAACCTCTTCTATATCTGGACTAACGAAATGCGTCGTTGGACAAACGATTCCACCGATTAATTATCAAAAAATCGAAATTATTCGCGAGTACACTTCTTTTTCGCCATTATTATTAATAATTCGTTTCTGGAGGGTGGACAAACGAAATCAAGGGGTGGACAAACGTCTTCTATATCTAGGTTAACGAAATCCGTTGTTGGACAAACGATTTCGATGTTTAATTAACCAAAAATCGAAATTATTCCCGAGTACACTTCTTTTTCGCGATTTTTATAAATAATTCTGTTCTGGAGGGTGGACAAACGAAATCTTGGGATGGAGAAACCGCTTCTGTATCTGGACTAACGAAATCCGTCGTTGGACAAACGATTCCACCGATTAATTATCAAAAATTCGAAATTATTCGCGAGTACACTTCTTTTTCCCCCATTTTTATAAATAATTCTGTTCAGGAGGATGGACAAACGAAATCTTGGGGTGGACAAACCTCTTCTGTATCTAGACTAACGAGATCCGTCGTTGGACAAACGATTTCGATGTTTAATTAGCAAAAAATCGAAATTATTCGCGAGTACACTACTTTTTCCTCGATTTTTATAAATAATTCTGTTCTGGAGGGTGAACAAACGAAATCTTGGGGTGGACAAACCTCTCGTATATCTAGACTAACGAGATCCGTCGTTGGACAAACGATTTCGATGTTTAATTAACAAAAAATCGAAATTATTCGCGAGTACACTTCTTTTTCGCCATTATTATTAATGATTCGTTTCTGGAGGGTGGACAAACGAAATCTTGGGGTGGACAAACGTCTTCTGTATCTAGGTTAACGAAATCCGTCGTTGGACAAACGATTCCACCGATTAATTAACAAAAAATCGAAATTATTCGCGCGTACACTTCTTTTTCGCGATTATTATTAATAATTCGTTTCTGGAGGGTGGACAAACGAAATCTGGGGGTGGACAAACGCCTTCTATATCTAGACTAACGAGATCCGTCGTTGGACAAACGATTTCGATGTTTAATTAACCAAAAATCGAAATTATTCCCGAGTACACTTCTTTTTCGCGATTTTTATAAATAATTCTGTTCTGGAGGGTGAACAAACGAATTCTTGGGATGGAAAAACCGCTTCTGTATCTGGACTAACGAAATCCGTCGTTGGACAAACGATTCCACCGATTAATTATCAAAAATTCGAAATTATTCGCGAGTACACTTCTTTTCCCCCCATTTTTATAAATAATTCTGTTCTGGAGGATAGACAAACGAAATCTTGGGGTGGACAAACCTCTTCTATATCTAGGTTAACGAAATCCGTTGTTGGACAAACGATTTCGATGTTTAATTAACCAAAAATCGAAATTATTCCCGAGTACACTTCTTTTTCGCGATTTTTATAAATAATTCTGTTCTGGAGGGTGGACAAACGAAATCTTGGGATGGAGAAACCGCTTCTGTATCTGGACTAACGAAATCCGTCGTTGGACAAACGATTCCACCGATTAATTATCAAAAATTCGAAATTATTCGCGAGTACACTTCTTTTTCCCCCATTTTTATAAATAATTCTGTTCAGGAGGATGGACAAACGAAATCTTGGGGTGGACAAACCTCTTCTGTATCTAGACTAACGAGATCCGTCGTTGGACAAACGATTTCGATGTTTAATTAGCAAAAAATCGAAATTATTCGCGAGTACACTACTTTTTCCTCGATTTTTATAAATAATTCTGTTCTGGAGGGTGAACAAACGAAATCTTGGGGTGGACAAACCTCTCGTATATCTAGACTAACGAGATCCGTCGTTGGACAAACGATTTCGATGTTTAATTAACAAAAAATCGAAATTATTCGCGAGTACACTTCTTTTTCGCCATTATTATTAATGATTCGTTTCTGGAGGGTGGACAAACGAAATCTTGGGGTGGACAAACGTCTTCTGTATCTAGGTTAACGAAATCCGTCGTTGGACAAACGATTCCACCGATTAATTAACAAAAAATCGAAATTATTCGCGCGTACACTTCTTTTTCGCGATTATTATTAATAATTCGTTTCTGGAGGGTGGACAAACGAAATCTGGGGGTGGACAAACGCCTTCTATATCTAGACTAACGAGATCCGTCGTTGGACAAACGATTTCGATGTTTAATTAACCAAAAATCGAAATTATTCCCGAGTACACTTCTTTTTCGCGATTTTTATAAATAATTCTGTTCTGGAGGGTGAACAAACGAATTCTTGGGATGGAAAAACCGCTTCTGTATCTGGACTAACGAAATCCGTCGTTGGACAAACGATTCCACCGATTAATTATCAAAAATTCGAAATTATTCGCGAGTACACTTCTTTTCCCCCCATTTTTATAAATAATTCTGTTCTGGAGGATAGACAAACGAAATCTTGGGGTGGACAAACCTCTTCTATATCTAGACTAACGAGATCCGTCGTTGGACAAACCATTTCGATGTTTAATTAGCAAAAAATCGAAATTATTCGCGAGTACACTACTTTTTCCTCGATTTTTATAAATAATTCAGTTCTGGAGGGTAGACAAACGAAATCTTGGGGTGGACAAACCTCTTCTATATCTAGACTATCGAGATCCGTCTTTGGACAAACGATTTCGATGTTTAATTAACAAAAAATCGAAATTATTCGCGAGTACACTTCTTTTTCCTCGATTTCTATAAATAATTCTGTTCTGGAGGGTGGACAAACGAAATCTTGGGGTCGACAAACGTCTTCTATATCTAGACTATCGAGATCCGTCTTTGGACAACCGATTTCGATGTTTAATTAACAAAAAATCGAAATTATTCGCGAGTACACTTCTTTTTCGCGATTATTATTAATAATTCGTTTCTGGAGGGTGGACAAACGATATCTTGGGGTGGACAAACCTCTTCTATATCTAGGTTAACGAAATCCGTCGTTGGACAAACGATTTCGATGTTTAATTAACCAAAAATCGAAATTATTCCCGAGTACACTTCTTTTTCGCGATTTTTATAAATAATTCTGTTCTGGAGGGTGGACAAACGAAATCTTGGGATGGAGAAACCGCTTCTGTATCTGGACTAACGAAATCCGTCGTTGGACAAACGATTCCACCGATTAATTATCAAAAATTCGAAATTATTCGCGAGTACACTTCTTTTTCCCCCATTTTTATAAATAATTCTGTTCAGGAGGATGGACAAACGAAATCTTGGGGTGGACAAACCTCTTCTGTATCTAGACTAACGAGATCCGTCGTTGGACAAACGATTTCGATGTTTAATTAGCAAAAAATCGAAATTATTCGCGAGTACACTACTTTTTCCTCGATTTTTATAAATAATTCTGTTCTGGAGGGTGAACAAACGAAATCTTGGGGTGGACAAACCTCTCGTATATCTAGACTAACGAGATCCGTCGTTGGACAAACGATTTCGATGTTTAATTAACAAAAAATCGAAATTATTCGCGAGTACACTTCTTTTTCGCGATTATTATTAATAATTCGTTTCTGGAGGGTGGACAAACGAAATCTGGGGGTGGACAAACGCCTTCTATATCTAGACTAACGAGATCCGTCGTTGGACAAACGATTTCGATGTTTAATTAACCAAAAATCGAAATTATTCCCGAGTACACTTCTTTTTCCTCGATTTCTATAAATAATTCTGTTCTGGAGGGTGGACAAACGAAATCTTGGGGTCGACAAACGTCTTCTATATCTAGACTATCGAGATCCGTCTTTGGACAACCGATTTCGATGTTTAATTAACAAAAAATCGAAATTATTCGCGAGTACACTTCTTTTTGCGATTTTTATAAATAATTCTGTTATGCAGGGTGGACAAACGAAATCTTGGGGTGGACAAACGTCTTCTATATCTAGGTTAACGAAATCCGTCGTTGGACAAACGATTCCACCGATTAATTAACAAAAAATCGGCATTATTCGCGAGTACACTTCTTTTTCGCGATTTTTATAAATAATTCTGTTCTGGAGGGTGGACAAACGAAATCTTGGGGTGGACAAACCTCTTCTATATCTAGGTTAACGAAATCCGTCGTTGGACAAACCATTTCGATGTTTAATTAGCAAAAAATCGAAATTATTCGCGAGTACACTACTTTTTCCTCGATTTTTATAAATAATTCAGTTCTGGAGGGTAGACAAACGAAATCTTGGGGTGGACAAACCTCTTCTATATCTAGACTATCGAGATCCGTCTTTGGACAAACGATTTCGATGTTTAATTAACAAAAAATCGAAATTATTCGCGAGTACACTTCTTTTTCCTCGATTTCTATAAATAATTCTGTTCTGGAGGGTGGACAAACGAAATCTTGGGGTCGACAAACGTCTTCTATATCTAGACTATCGAGATCCGTCTTTGGACAACCGATTTCGATGTTTAATTAACAAAAAATCGAAATTATTCGCGAGTACACTTCTTTTTCGCGATTATTATTAATAATTCGTTTCTGGAGGGTTGACAAACGAAATCTTGGGGTGGACAAACCTCTACTATATCTATACTAACGAGATCCGACGTTGGACAAACGATTTCGATGTTTAATTAACCAAAAATCGAAATTATTCGCGGGTACACTTCTTTATCGCGATTTTTATAAATAATTCTGTTCTGGAGGGTTGACAAACGAAATCTTGGGGTGGACAAATCTCTACTATATCTATACTAACGAGATCCGTCGTTGGACAAACGATTTCGATGTTTAATTAACCAAAAATCGAAATTATTCGCGAGTACACTACTTTTTCCTCGATTTTTATAAATAATTCAGTTCTGGAGGGTAGACAAACGAAATCTTGGCGTGGACAAACCTCTTCTATATCTAGACTATCGAGATCCGTCTTTGGACAAACGATTTCGATGTTTAATTAACAAAAAATCGAAATTATTCGCGAGTACACTTCTTTTTCCTCGATTTCTATAAATAATTCTGTTCTGGAGGGTGGACAAACGAAATCTTGGGGTCGACAAACGTCTTCTATATCTAGACTATCGAGATCCGTCTTTGGACAACCGATTTCGATGTTTAATTAGCAAAAAATCGAAATTATTCGCGAGTACACTACTTTTTCCTCGATTTTTATAAATAATTCAGTTCTGGAGGGTAGACAAACGAAATCTTGGGGTGGACAAACCTCTTCTATATCTAGACTATCGAGATCCGTCGTTGGACAAACGATTTCGATGTTTAATTAACAAAAAATCGAAATTATTCGCGAGTACACTTCTTTTTCCTCGATTTCTATAAATAATTCTGTTCTGGAGGGTGGACAAACGAAATCTTGGGGTGGACAAACGTCTTCTATATCTAGGTTAACGAAATCCGTCGTTGGACAAACGATTCTACCGATTAATTATCAAAAAATCGAAATTATTCGCGAGTACACTTCTTTTTCGCCATTATTATTAATAATTCGTTTCTGGAGGGTGGACAAACGAAATCATGGGGTGGACAAACGTCTTCTATATCTAGGTTAACGAAATCCGTTGTTGGACAAACGATTCCACCGATTAATTAACAAAAAATCGATCTTGTACGCGAGTACACTTCTTTTTCCTCCATTTTTATAAATAATTCTGTTCTGGAGGGTTGACAAACGAAATCTTGGGGTGGACAAACCTCTCCTATATCTAGACTAACGAGATCCGTCGTTGGACAAACGATTTCGATGTTTAATTAACAAAAAATCGAAATTATTCGCGCGTACACTACTTTTTCCTCGATTTTTATAAATAATTCTGTTCTGGAGGGTGAACAAACGAAATTATGGGGTGGACAAACGTCTTCTATATCTAGGTTAACGAAATCCGTCGTTGGACAAACGATTCTACCGATTAATTATCAAAAAATCGAAATTATTCGCGAGTACACTTATTTTCCCTCGATTTCTATAAATAATTCTGTTCTGGAGGGTGGACAAACGAAATCTTGGGGTCGACAAACGTCTTCTATATCTAGACTATCGAGATCCGTCTTTGGACAACCGATTTCGATGTTTAATTAACAAAAAATCGAAATTATTCGCGAGTACACTCCTTTTTCGCGATTATTATTAATAATTCGTTTCTGGAGGGTGGACAAACGATATCTTGGGGTGGACAAACCTCTCCTATATCTAGACTAACGAGATCCGTCGTTGGACAAACGATTTCGATGTTTAATTAACAAAAAATCGAAATTATTCGCGAGTACACTTCTTTTTTCTCGATTTTTATAAATAATTCTGTTCTGTAGGTTGGACAAACGAAATCTTGGGGTGGACAAACCTCTTCTATATCTGGACTAACGAAATCCGTCGTTGGACAAACGATTCCACCGATTAATTATCAAAAAATCGAAATTATTCGCGAGTACACTCCTTTTTCGCGATTTTTATTAATAATTCTATTCTGGTGGGTGGACAAACGAATTCTTGGGGTGAACAAACCTCTTCTATATCTAGACAAACGAGATCCGTCGTTGGACAAACGATTTCGATGTTTAATTAACAAAAAATCGAAATTATTCGCGAGTACACTTCTTTTTCGCCATTATTATTAATAATTCGTTTCTGGAGGGTGGACAAACGAAATCATGGGGTGGACAAACGTCTTCTATATCTAGGTTAACGAAATCCGTTGTTGGACAAACGATTCCACCGATTAATTAACAAAAAATCGATCTTGTACGCGAGTACACTTCTTTTTCCTCCATTTTTATAAATAATTCTGTTCTGGAGGGTTGACAAACGAAATCTTGGGGTGGACAAACCTCTACTATATCTATACTAACGAGATCCGACGTTGGACAAACGATTTCGATGTTTAATTAACCAAAAATCGAAATTATTCGCGGGTACACTTCTTTATCGCGATTTTTATAAATAATTCTGTTCTGGAGGGTTGACAAACGAAATCTTGGGGTGGACAAATCTCTACTATATCTATACTAACGAGATCCGTCGTTGGACAAACGATTTCGATGTTTAATTAACCAAAAATCGAAATTATTCGCGAGTACACTTCTTTTTCCTCGATTTTTATAAATAATTCTGTTCTGTAGTGTGGACAAACGAAATCTTGGGGTGGACAAACCTCTTCTATATCTGGAATAACGAAATCCGTCGTTGGACAAACGATTCCACCGATTAATTATCAAAAAATCGAAATTATTCGCGAGTACACTTCTTTTTCGCGATTTTTATTAATAATTCTGTTCTGAATGGTGGACAAACGAAATCTTGGGGTGGACAAACCTCTTCTATATCTGGAATAACGAAATCCGTCGTTGGACAAACGATTCCACCGATTAATTATCAAAAAATCGAAATTATTCGCGAGTACATTCCTTTTTCGCGATTTTTATAAATAATTCTGTTCTGGAGGGTGGACCAACGAAATCATGGGGTGGACAAACCTCTTCTATATCTGGACTAACGAGATCTGTCGTTGGACAAACGATTTCGATGTTTAATTAACAAAAATCGGAATTATTCGCGAGTACACTTCTTTTTCCCCCATTTTTATAAATAATTCTGTTCTGGAGGATGGACAAACGAAATCTGGGGGTGGACAAACCTCTTCTATATCTGGACTAACGAGATCCGTCGTTGGACAAACGATTTCGATGTTTAATTAACAAAAAATCGAAATTATTCGCGAGTACACTTCTTTTTGCGATTTTTATAAATAATTCTGTTATGCAGGGTGGACAAACGAAATCTTGGGGTGGACAAACGTCTTCTATATCTAGGTTAACGAAATCCGTCGTTGGACAAACGATTCCACCGATTAATTAACAAAAAATCGGCATTATTCGCGAGTACACTTCTTTTTCGCGATTTTTATAAATAATTCTGTTCTGGAGGGTGGACAAACGAAATCTTGGGGTGGACAATCCTCTTCTATATCTGGACTAACGAGATCTGTCGTTGGACAAACGATTTCGATGTTTAATTAACAAAAATCGGAATTATTCGCGAGTACACTTCTTTTTCCCCCATTTTTATAAATAATTCTGTTCTGGAGGATGGACAAACGAAATCTTGGGGTGGACAAACCTCTTCTATATCTAGACTAACGAGATCCGTCGTTGGACAAACCATTTCGATGTTTAATTAGCAAAAAATCGAAATTATTCGCGAGTACACTTCTTTTTCGCCATTATTATTAATAATTCTGTTCTGGAGGGTTGACAAACGAAATCTTGGGGTGGACAAACCTCTCCTATATCTAGACTAACGAGATCCGTCGTTGGACAAACGATTTCGATGTTTAATTAACAAAAAATCGAAATTATTCGCGCGTACACTACTTTTTCCTCGATTTTTATAAATAATTCTGTTCTGGAGGGTGCACAAACGAAATTATGGGGTGGACAAACGTCTTCTATATCTAGGTTAACGAAATCCGTCGTTGGACAAACGATTTCGATGTTTAATTAGCAAAAAATCGAAATTATTCGCGAGTACACTACTTTTTCCTCGATTTTTATAAATAATTCAGTTCTGGAGGGTAGACAAACGAAATCATGGGGTGGACAAACCTCTTCTATATCTAGACTATCGAGATCCGTCTTTGGACAACCGATTTCGATGTTTAATTAACAAAAAATCGAAATTATTCGCGAGTACACTTCTTTTTCCTCGATTTCTAAAAATAATTCTGTTCTGGAGGGTGGACAAACGAAATCTTGGGGTGGACAAACGTCTTCTATATCTAGGTTAACGAAATCCGTCGTTGGACAAACGATTCTACCGATTAATTATCAAAAAATCGAAATTATTCGCGAGTACACTTATTTTCCCTCGATTTCTATAAATAATTCTGTTCTGGAGGGTGGACAAACGAAATCTTGGGGTCGACAAACGTCTTCTATATCTAGACTATCGAGATCCGTCTTTGGACAACCGATTTCGATGTTTAATTAACAAAAAATCGAAATTATTCGCGAGTACACTCCTTTTTCGCGATTATTATTAATAATTCGTTTCTGGAGGGTGGACAAACGATATCTTGGGGTGGACAAACCTCTCCTATATCTAGACTAACGAGATCCGTCGTTGGACAAACGATTTCGATGTTTAATTAACAAAAAATCGAAATTATTCGCGAGTACACTTCTTTTTTCTCGATTTTTATAAATAATTCTGTTCTGTAGGTTGGACAAACGAAATCTTGGGGTGGACAAACCTCTTCTATATCTGGACTAACGAAATCCGTCGTTGGACAAACGATTCCACCGATTAATTATCAAAAAATCGAAATTATTCGCGAGTACACTCCTTTTTCGCGATTTTTATTAATAATTCTATTCTGGTGGGTGGACAAACGAATTCTTGGGGTGAACAAACCTCTTCTATATCTAGACAAACGAGATCCGTCGTTGGACAAACGATTTCGATGTTTAATTAACAAAAAATCGAAATTATTCGCGAGTACACTTCTTTTTCGCCATTATTATTAATAATTCGTTTCTGGAGGGTGGACAAACGAAATCATGGGGTGGACAAACGTCTTCTATATCTAGGTTAACGAAATCCGTTGTTGGACAAACGATTCCACCGATTAATTAACAAAAAATCGATCTTGTACGCGAGTACACTTCTTTTTCCTCCATTTTTATAAATAATTCTGTTCTGGAGGGTTGACAAACGAA
Source organism: Andrena bicolor (assembly GCA_960531205.1). Lineage (NCBI taxonomy): Eukaryota > Metazoa > Arthropoda > Insecta > Hymenoptera > Andrenidae > Andrena > Andrena bicolor. The sequence continues at coordinate 30,152,288 of OY482668.1, forward strand.
ATCTTGGGGTGGACAAACCTCTACTATATCTATACTAACGAGATCCGACGTTGGACAAACGATTTCGATGTTTAATTAACCAAAAATCGAAATTATTCGCGGGTACACTTCTTTATCGCGATTTTTATAAATAATTCTGTTCTGGAGGGTTGACAAACGAAATCTTGGGGTGGACAAATCTCTACTATATCTATACTAACGAGATCCGTCGTTGGACAAACGATTTCGATGTTTAATTAACCAAAAATCGAAATTATTCGCGAGTACACTTCTTTTTCCCCCATTTTTATAAATAATTCTGTTCTGGAGGATGGACAAACGAAATCTTGGGGTGGACAAACCTCTTCTATATCTAGACTAACGAGATCCGTCGTTGGACAAACCATTTCGATGTTTAATTAGCAAAAAATCGAAATTATTCGCGAGTACACTTCTTTTTCGCCATTATTATTAATAATTCTGTTCTGGAGGGTTGACAAACGAAATCTTGGGGTGGACAAACCTCTCCTATATCTAGACTAACGAGATCCGTCGTTGGACAAACGATTTCGATGTTTAATTAACAAAAAATCGAAATTATTCGCGCGTACACTACTTTTTCCTCGATTTTTATAAATAATTCTGTTCTGGAGGGTGCACAAACGAAATTATGGGGTGGACAAACGTCTTCTATATCTAGGTTAACGAAATCCGTCGTTGGACAAACGATTTCGATGTTTAATTAGCAAAAAATCGAAATTATTCGCGAGTACACTACTTTTTCCTCGATTTTTATAAATAATTCAGTTCTGGAGGGTAGACAAACGAAATCATGGGGTGGACAAACCTCTTCTATATCTAGACTATCGAGATCCGTCTTTGGACAACCGATTTCGATGTTTAATTAACAAAAAATCGAAATTATTCGCGAGTACACTTCTTTTTCCTCGATTTCTAAAAATAATTCTGTTCTGGAGGGTGGACAAACGAAATCTTGGGGTGGACAAACGTCTTCTATATCTAGGTTAACGAAATCCGTCGTTGGACAAACGATTCTACCGATTAATTATCAAAAAATCGAAATTATTCGCGAGTACACTTATTTTCCCTCGATTTCTATAAATAATTCTGTTCTGGAGGGTGGACAAACGAAATCTTGGGGTCGACAAACGTCTTCTATATCTAGACTATCGAGATCCGTCTTTGGACAACCGATTTCGATGTTTAATTAACAAAAAATCGAAATTATTCGCGAGTACACTCCTTTTTCGCGATTATTATTAATAATTCGTTTCTGGAGGGTGGACAAACGATATCTTGGGGTGGACAAACCTCTCCTATATCTAGACTAACGAGATCCGTCGTTGGACAAACGATTTCGATGTTTAATTAACAAAAAATCGAAATTATTCGCGAGTACACTTCTTTTTTCTCGATTTTTATAAATAATTCTGTTCTGTAGGTTGGACAAACGAAATCTTGGGGTGGACAAACCTCTTCTATATCTGGACTAACGAAATCCGTCGTTGGACAAACGATTCCACCGATTAATTATCAAAAAATCGAAATTATTCGCGAGTACACTCCTTTTTCGCGATTTTTATTAATAATTCTATTCTGGTGGGTGGACAAACGAATTCTTGGGGTGAACAAACCTCTTCTATATCTAGACAAACGAGATCCGTCGTTGGACAAACGATTTCGATGTTTAATTAACAAAAAATCGAAATTATTCGCGAGTACACTTCTTTTTCGCCATTATTATTAATAATTCGTTTCTGGAGGGTGGACAAACGAAATCATGGGGTGGACAAACGTCTTCTATATCTAGGTTAACGAAATCCGTTGTTGGACAAACGATTCCACCGATTAATTAACAAAAAATCGATCTTGTACGCGAGTACACTTCTTTTTCCTCCATTTTTATAAATAATTCTGTTCTGGAGGGTTGACAAACGAAATCTTGGGGTGGACAAACCTCTACTATATCTATACTAACGAGATCCGACGTTGGACAAACGATTTCGATGTTTAATTAACCAAAAATCGAAATTATTCGCGGGTACACTTCTTTATCGCGATTTTTATAAATAATTCTGTTCTGGAGGGTTGACAAACGAAATTTTGGGGTGGACAAATCTCTACTATATCTATACTAACGAGATCCGTCGTTGGACAAACGATTTCGATGTTTAATTAACCAAAAATCGAAATTATTCGCGAGTACACTTCTTTTTCCTCGATTTTTATAAATAATTCTGTTCTGTAGTGTGGACAAACGAAATCTTGGGGTGGACAAACCTCTTCTATATCTGGAATAACGAAATCCGTCGTTGGACAAACGATTCCACCGTTTAATTAACCAAAAATCGAAATTATTCGCGGGTACACTTCTTTATCGCGATTTTTATAAATAATCTGTTCTGGAGGGTTGACAAACGAAATCTTGGGGTGGACAAATCTCTACTATATCTATACTAACGAGATCCGTCGTTGGACAAACGATTTCGATGTTTAATTAACCAAAAATCGAAATTATTCGCGAGTACACTTCTTTTTCCTCGATTTTTATAAATAATTCTGTTCTGTAGTGTGGACAAACGAAATCTTGGGGTGGACAAACCTCTTCTATATCTGGAATAACGAAATCCGTCGTTGGACAAACGATTCCACCGATTAATTATCAAAAAATCGAAATTATTCGCGAGTACACTTCTTTTTCGCGATTTTTATTAATAATTCTGTTCTGAATGGTGGACAAACGAAATCTTGGGGTGGACAAACCTCTTCTATATCTGGAATAACGAAATCCGTCGTTGGACAAACGATTCCACCGATTAATTATCAAAAAATCGAAATTATTCGCGAGTACATTCCTTTTTCGCGATTTTTATAAATAATTCTGTTCTGGAGGGTGGACCAACGAAATCATGGGGTGGACAAACCTCTTCTATATCTGGACTAACGAGATCCGTCGTTGGACAAACGATTTCGATGTTTAATTAACAAAAAATCGAAATTATTCGCGAGTACACTTCTTTTTTCTCGATTTTTATAAATAATTCTGTTCTGTAGGGTGGACAAACGAAATCTTGGGGTGGACAAACCTCTTCTATATCTGGACTAACGAAATCCGTCGTTGGACAAACGATTCCACCGATTAATTATCAAAAAATCGAAATTATTCGCGAGTACACTCCTTTTTCGAGATTTTTATTAATAATTCTATTCTGGAGGGTGGACAAACGAAATCTTGGGGTGAACAAACCTCTTCTATATCTAGACAAACGAGATCCGTCGTTGGACAAACGATTTCGATGTTTAATTAACAAAAAATCGAAATTATTCGCGAGTACACTTCTTTTTCGCCATTATTATTAATAATTCGTTTCTGGAGGGTGGACAAACGAAATCATGGGGTGGACAAACGTCTTCTATATCTAGGTTAACGAAATCCGTCGTTGGACAAACGATTTCGATGTTTAATTAGCAAAAAATCGAAATTATTCGCGACTACACTACTTTTTCCTCGATTTTTATAAATAATTCAGTTCTGGAGGGTAGACAAACGAAATCATGGGGTGGACAAACCTCTTCTATATCTAGACTATCGAGATCCGTCTTTGGACAACCGATTTCGATGTTTAATTAACAAAAAATCGAAATTATTCGCGAGTACACTTCTTTTTCCTCGATTTCTAAAAATAATTCTGTTCTGGAGGGTGGACAAACGAAATCTTGGGGTGGACAAACGTCTTCTATATCTAGGTTAACGAAATCCGTTGTTGGACAAACGATTCCACCGATTAATTAACAAAAAATCGATCTTGTACGCGAGTACACTTCTTTTTCCTCCATTTTTATAAATAATTCTGTTCTGGAGGGTTGACAAACGAAATCTTGGGGTGGACAAACCTCTACTATATCTATACTAACGAGATCCGACGTTGGACAAACGATTTCGATGTTTAATTAACCAAAAATCGAAATTATTCGCGGGTACAATTCTTTATCGCGATTTTTATAAATAATTCTGTTCTGGAGGGTTGACAAACGAAATCTTGGGGTGGACAAATCTCTACTATATCTATACTAACGAGATCCGTCGTTGGACAAACGATTTCGATGTTTAATTATCAAAAAATCGAAATTATTCGCGAGTACACTTCTTTTTCCTCGATTTTTATAAATAATTCTGTTCTGGAGGATGGACAAACGATATCTTGGGGTGGACAAACCTCTACTATATCTATACTAACGAGATCCGACGTTGGACAAACGATTTCGATGTTTAATTAACCAAAAATCGAAATTATTCGCGGGTACCCTTCTTTATCGCGATTTTTATAAATAATTCTGTTCTGGAGGATTGACAAACGAAATCTTGGGGTGGACAAATCTCTACTATATCTATACTAACGAGATCCGTCGTTGGACAAACGATTTCGATGTTTAATTAACCAAAAATCGAAATTATTCGCGAGTACACTTCTTTTTCCTCGATTTTTATAAATAATTCTGTTCTGTAGTGTGGACAAACGAAATCTTGGGGTGGACAAACCTCTTCTATATCTGGAATAACGAAATCCGTCGTTGGACAAACGATTCCACCGATTAATTATCAAAAAATCGAAATTATTCGCGAGTACACTTCTTTTTCGCGATTTTTATTAATAATTCTGTTCTGAATGGTGGACAAACGAAATCTTGGGGTGGACAAACCTCTTCTATATCTGGAATAACGAAATCCGTCGTTGGACAAACGATTCCACCGATTAATTATCAAAAAATCGAAATTATTCGCGAGTACACTAATTTTTCGCGATTTTTATTAATAATTCTGTTCTGGAGGGTGGACAAACGAAATCTTGGGGTGGACAAACCTCTACTATATCTATACTAACGAGATCCGTCGTTGGACAAACGATTTCGATGTTTAATTAACCAAAAATCGAAATTATTCGCGAGTACACTACTTTTTCCTCGATTTTTATAAATAATTCTGTTCTGGAGGGTGAACAAACGAAATCTTGGGGTGGACAAACCTCTCCTATATCTAGACTAACGAGATCCGTCGTTGGACAAACGATTTCGATGTTTAGTTAACCAAAAATCGAAATTATTCGCGAGTACACTACTTTTTCCTCGATTTTTATAAATAATTCTGTTCTGGGGGGTGAACAAACGAAATCTTGGGGTGGACAAACCTCTCCTATATCTAGACTAACGAGATCCGTCGTTGGACAAACGATTTCGATGTTTAATTAACAAAAAATCGAAATTATTCGCGTGTAACGTCTCACGCAGACACAAACCCAGCGTTACCGACCGTAGGTAAAACAGTACTACTTATAAAATTGCGCAGACCTTTATACATACTTTTTTATATAATTTAGGAATTAAGCGAAATAAATATCTTAGGATCATTAGGAATAACATAATATAACTGTTAGCAAAAGCATAGGACAAAGCGTAATGTAATAAATGAGTAAAGAGTAAGTTAAGAAGTAACGATTCACTGCGCATGCGCCAAAACACTAAATCTTGGGTATAAAAGGAGGTGCACGCAGCACAGTAGTCACTTCAGACTCTGCCAACAGAAGCGAGCTCGCCCCGGAGACGGAAGCGGCCGCTCTAGCAGCAGATATAGCTAAAGAGTAACGAGCTCGCCCCGGAGACGGAAGCGGCCGTTCTTACAGCTAGTATTGCCAAGAGTACAAGCTCGCCCCGGAGACGGAAGCGGCCGTACACTGCAATACACGAAGACACTGTAGAGAAAGAAATCTGCCAGGAGTAACGAGCTCGCCCCGGAGACGGAAGCGGCCGTACACTGCAATACACGAAGACACTGTAGAGAAAGAAATCTGCCAGGAGTAACGAGTTCGCCCCGGAGACGGAAGCGGCCGTTCTTATAGCAGACGTTGCCAAGAGTAATAGCTCGCCCCGGAGACGGAAGCGGCATTACACTGCGACATACATATACCTTGTTCATATAATATATATATATATAGAATACAAAAAAACCCAAAAAACATAAAACACATAATCATAGCTGTAGTCAAATTAAGTTGTTATTGTTAAAAGTAGAATTAAGTATTACTGAATAAATAGTCATTGTTAAGTTAAAAGTTTGGATTTTAATCCTTAACTCTCTACCAACGAATCCCACCTATCCTATACTTGAGGGGAAGCCGCTCTTCTCTCAAGAGCCTACTAGCATTCGGTTGCCTCCGAGCAACGGAACGTTACAGGTTGGATATTTTTGGTGACAGCGGTGGGATTATTCGTTAGAAAAGGATATTTTGCTCAGTAAAGTTACTCCAAAAGTGAGTATTTTCATCGAAATTTTTCTCTTTTCTTGGTAAAATCTTCAGAGGCTTGAAACTTCACAATGCCTGACACACTTGGAGAAAAAATGGCTAACCTAGCAATCAATACGGAGACTCAGGGAACTCCAGGAAATACAGACACCTTAAATACCTCAGACGATATTTCGGGAACTTCAAATCCTCAAATTAATATGAATACAGCTACGAATACATATCCTCACCTACCACACATTAGCTTACGCGACACAGCGGACACAGTCCCTTCTTTCAATGGTAGGAATATACCGTTACATCAATTTATTAAAAGTTGTCGACATGCACGACGCATGATAAACTCAAACGCGGAATACGGATTAGTTCAGCTCATAAAAAATAAGCTTTACGGACAAGCTTCGAGAGTAGTTTTAAGCGGAGAATATAACACAATTAGCGACCTTATTTCTGTACTAAGCTCACGGTTCGCACCATTATACACTTTAATTCAATTATACGGTGAACTGTCAAAAATCGCGCAACTACCAAATGAAACAACAGTAGACTATAGTAGCCGCGTATCAAACATACTCTTGCAAATCAAACATTGTAATACGATAGAAGTAACGGCGCGCGAAAGTGAATTCAATATAAATGCGGAACAGAACGCCATTAAAGCCTTTCTAACGGGATTAAAATTCGAGATATATAGTAGAATACACGACCACACCTTCAGCAGTCTTGATCGCGCTATCAGTTACGCCATTAAAGCAGAAGCAGAGTATAACGAATACCAAATAAGAACTGGACTAGCAACAGGAACAGTACAAACTAATCGATGTACAAACTGTCTTGGATATGGCCATGATATCACCACTTGTAGTCAACAAGCCTCACGCACCGACTGGCGACAAAAGTTTTGTCAACATTGCAAAAAAATAGGACACACAATACAAGAATGCAGGAGTCGTAATAGAACCCAAACTGATACATTCGGTGACTTCTGCCAAAGGCCAGGTCACATGACGCAAGATTGCAGGAACCGGTGTTATACAAACAGAGCTCCTCAATCTAATGCATATTGCGATCATTGCCGAAAAACAGGTCACACAATACAAGAATGTAGAAGTCGAAATTACGCACAAATATACTGTGAATATTGCAAATTTAGAGGCCATACAGTGGAGCAATGCAGGAAAAAGATGTACTTCGATAGAAAAGAGAAGGAAGAAGCACAAACTCGTTCGGTACATAAACAGGCTATACTCAGACTTAAGACGGAGCAAATAAGAAAACCCCCTAATATCCTTCTCTCTGATGCAGGATTTAACGGAGAAGAAGCAACATTAATGATCGACACTGGATCCGACTTGAACGTAATTAAAAGGAGCGCTGTTTCCCCCGACATTCCAATTTTCACGGACACTCTCTTCGACCTCAATGGCATTACAGACGGTCTACTCAACACCATAGGGTATATAAAGATAAGAACCTTGAATACAGAAATTATTCTCCACGTCGTGGAGGATCTTCCCATTAAACAAGATGGAATATTAGGGACAGACTTCTTCCAAACCAATGGAGCCACTATCGACTATATGAAGTCAGCAATAACTATTGGGCGAGACACTATTCCATTTATCGACCCAGAAACAATCACAATACCAGCCAGAACAAGAAGCCAAATATATGTACGAGTCCTTAATACACAGTTTAACACAGGATATATTCCAAAGATCAAAATACACCCTAACTTACACATGGGAAATGCAATAGTATCAAATAACAACGGCGTAGCATACCTCTTTGCAATAAACACATCTACAAAAGATATCAAAATTCCTGTGCCATCCATTGAATTAGAACCATTTGAAGAGGCACCTGTAGAGGAGGAGACGTTAGACAAATACAAACAAACGAACAGGACGCACCAACTACTCCAACAGTTACGATTAGACCATTTAAATTCGGAAGAACGAGCCAGTATAGAGGAACTAATAAAAGAACACGCAGACCGATTTTACCTTCCGGGAGAAAAATTAGAAGCACCCAATAAAGCCTACCATAGAATAATAACAGAAAATGATGTTCCTGTCTTTACAAAACAATATAGATATCCCCAAACATATAAAGAAGAAGTAAGAAAACAAACTAAAGAATTACTTGAGAAAGGCCTACAGCCCTCTTCCTCCCCCTATAATTCACCTATATGGATTGTATCAAAAAAGGAAAAAGCAGAAGGAATAAAGAAAATTAGAATTGTAATTGACTTTAGAAAATTAAACGAGAAAACAATAGGAGATGCTTATCCTTTTTTTTTTTTTTTGTTTTACTTGGTGGAAATCCCCACGGATACCCCCCGCCCGCGGGGGCGGGCAGGGGGTTATGTGGGACTCGAACCCACTAAAACCACCAAGGTGATCTACCTCGCGCGCGGAGCTGCGCGCCCGAGGGGAGGGATTTGGACGCGAGATCAAACAAGCGATACGTTCGCTACCCTCCCCCCTTGCGCTTCAATGCAGCCCCGCGCTAGGTCCCCTGAACGGGGTCGTCCCTGGGGGAGTATGACAACCTCCCCCAGCAATATTCTCCGGGACCGGCGACTCGCGACGGATCACGCGCCCGAGTCGCCCCTTCCGGGGTCGCTGCTGCTAGGGCGGTGGTGTCCCCCGACACCCCCGCCCCGCGACCCCGCGAACGAGCTCCCAACCGGTCGCCGCGCAATGCTTGGTAGCGCGCGGCCGGGCCGGGGCACACTGCGTACCCCGGGGGAAGCTCGATCGCTCAGACGGGAGCGGCGGCCGCCGCTCCCCTGGCGGGGGGGGGGGCTTTAAGACGGCCCCCCCGTTCTCCGTGCCTCGCGACGCCGCCGCGGCCCTGGCGAGTCCGATGCCACGACTCGCCGACCGCGGCGGTCACCCCCGTCGCTTCGTCGTCCGCGGCGGCCCTTCGCGACAACGGGGGCCGCCGCGTTTCCCGACTCCTTCCCGACGTCCCCCGGCGTGCGTCCCCCTCCGACACAGAGGGGGCGGCGCACCGGGGGGCGTAACGGCCGCGCCCGTTGCGCGGCGCGGCCCCGTCCCGATCCCCTACAGCGGGGAGCGGCGAGACGGCGCGACCCGGGGCCTGATATCCGGGGGAGCGGGGCGACTTACGCAACTAAGTCGCCGCGCGACCTCCCCCGGCCCCGGGTCATCTCCCTCTCCCGCGCCGCCTCCTCCTTCTCGAGCATTATAGCCTCGGAGAAGGAGGCGACAGCGTCCCAACAGTCCCGATCTCCCGCCATGCGACGCACGACCGTCGCCAGCGAGAGATCGGGACCCAGCTGCAGCTCCAGGACTCGGCGGTCATCGAGCCACTCCGCGCACCTCGCCAGAGTGTGATCCGCCGAGTCCACGTCGCCCCGGCCGCAGCTGTGGCACTGCGGCGCCTCCTCCCGCCCGATGCGACACAAGAAGTCACCGAAGCAACCGACTCCGGTGAGCATCTGTGTCAGGCGGAAGGTAAGCCTGCCGTACCTACGCCCCACCCATTCCCCGAGAATGGGCAGCAGCGCCCCGACGACGCGTCCCCCCCGATGTTCCGGGAGGGAGAGCCAGTCGATCCATCTGGCTCCCATGCGTCGCCGGGCCTGGTCCCGCGCGTCGGGTCCGACCGGCGCCAGGGGGTCCCTCGCTCCGCTGAGATCGTGCGAGGCGAAGTACACCTCCGCCTCCATCTCAGCGAGCAGATGGAATGGTGGGGACCCACCCAGCGCCGACAGCTCGGCGTGTGACACCGTGCGGTAAGCCCGCACGGCACGGAGGACTGCGTGGCGATGAACCTTTGCCAGAAGGTCTCGCCCCACGCGACAGCCCCCCAGGTCGCCGGCCCAGACCGGGGCTCCGTAGAGCGCCATGGACCGGACGACCGTCACGTATAGTCGCCGAACTGTTTCGTGCGGGCCTCCCAGGTTGGGCATGATGCGCCCGAAGGCGAACACCTGTCGCTCCAACCTGGGGCCCAGGACCCGAAAGTGACGCGCGAATCGCCAGTAGGTGTCCAGGGTCAGACCGAGATACCTCATCGATCGGCCGACCCTGATGCAGGCCTCCCCGACTCTTAGAGACGCTCCGACGGGAATGCCAGTTCCCACCCTGTCCGCGAGCCATACCGCCTCCGTTTTATCGGAGGCGACTCGCAGACCGAGCGCCTCTATCCCGGGGATGACGAGCCGCAGTGCTCTCTCCGCGAGGTCTAGTGCTGCCAGCCACCTCGGCCCGGAGGCCACCACCAGCGTGTCGTCGGCGTAGCACACGAACGACACGTCAGTCGATGGCAACTCCACCCGCAGCACCGCGTCGTACGCCAGGTTCCATAGCAGGGGCCCTAAAACGGACCCCTGTGGCACGCCGCGGTGCACGCGAGCCACCCCGTCCCCGTCTCACCCGACGTAGGAGATCACTCGGCCACGGAGGTAGTCCCAGATCAGGCGGCGAAGGTAGAGCGGGACGCGATGGTATACCAGCGCCCGCTCGATCGCCGCCCAGGAGACGGTGTTGAACGCGTTGGCGATGTCTAGAGACACCGCCACGCTGACACCGCCCCCCTCGACCGCCCGGCGCGACAGCGACCGAACCAGTAGGATGGCATCTACGGTCGATCGCTGCCGCCTAAAACCGAACTGGCGGTCGGACAGATCCGGGAACTCCGCAGCTCCGAGATGGTCCATGAGGCGGGCAGCTATGATCCTTTCCAGGAGCTTGCCCGCCTCGTCGAGGAGACAGATCGGCCGATAGGCCGAGGGTGAATCTGCGGGCTTACCAGGCTTTCGCAGCAGCACCAGCCTCGCCTCTTTCCACGCGCGGGGAAACCTCCCGGTCCTCAAGGCCGCGTCGAAGACGCGCCTGAGGCCGCTCCCTAGGGCGCTCATCGCGCAGGCCCAGACACGCCCGGGCACACCGTCCGGTCCGGGTGCAGCGTTCTTCGAACGCATTCGACGCACCGCGGACTCGAGTTCCTCGTCCGAGACCCTGGGGGCATCCGCTATGGCGGTGCCCCACGCGAGCTCCGGATCCCCCGAAGCGTCGACGCCACCCTCCCCCGGAACCGGGGGAGGGGGAAACAGCGCCGACAAAACCTCCAGGAGAAACCGGGGCTCGAGACCCTCCGTGACAGGGGGCGCCCAAGGACCGAGTTTCACGGACACGGCCTTGTACGGGCGCCCCCAAGGGTCCCGATTCAGGGTCTCGAGGAACTCCTCGTGCGAACGGGTCTTGGCCCGGGCTATGGCTGCACGGAGCTCTCTGCGCGCCGCGGAAAACACGGAGCGCAGCTCCTGCAGCTGGTCCTCCGTCACCTGCCGTCGGTCTTGACGGCGGGCATTGGTGTACTGGCGCTGGGCGCGGACGCTCGTCGCGCGGAGATCGGCGATCTCCTCGCACCACCAGTACACCGACCTCCGACCCCCGCCCGGCGGCCCGACTCGCGGCATCGTGGCGTCGCAGACACGCTGCAACGCCCGCCGGAGCCATAGGGCGCCGTTGGAGGGGTCGTCGAGGACGTCGCCCGGCAGGGAAGGCCAGGCGACGACGGAGGACGCCATCTGGGCCGCGCTAGCATCTAGCTTTTTGAGCGCCCAGCGCGGCGGCTGTCTACCGGCACGAGCGGGAGGAAGCGTGGCGGCGGAGGTGGCCAGCATGACGTACATGTGGTCCGAGCCAGTCTCTGACTCCTCCGCCACCCAGCAGTCCGACGTCAACGCCGCGGCCGCGGGGTTAACCCAGACGAGGTCGATAACCGACTCGCCCCGCGACCCGCGAAACGTCGTGACCGCGTAGGGGTTCTTAAGGACGAACCCCATCGCCTCCGCCCACTCGAGGAGCACCTCGCCCCGGCAGTCCGTTCTGGGGGAGCCCCACTCGCGAGCGTGGGCATTGAAGTCCCCCAGAAGGACCACCGGCCGAGCTAATTGGGGGGCTAGAAACGCCCCCACCTCGCTCAGCCGGTCCTCGAACTCCGGGACGTTCAGGCTCGGTGCCAGGTAGCAGCCGACCACGAGGAAGCCTCCCCATCTCGCGCCCATCCAGCCCCGTCCGTGCTGGGCGACCACGCACGACGGGGCTCCTCTTCCCACTTCCCACGTCATCGCCACCTGCCGATCCGGGTTGGTGGACCGAGAACATCGGTCCGCCAGCGGATACGGCTCGGCGATGACGGCCAGCCCAACGCCCATCTCAATGCGAGCCTGCTCAAGCAGGTCGTGCGCTCGCATGGAGTGGCACGCGTTCATGAGGAGTATCGGGGGGCCTCGAGACATTAGCAAGTCTCAAGGTCGGCCCCCCCCGACACCTCCTCTGGCTGGACCGCGCCCCCGTTGGCAATCGGGGGCGCCGGACGCTTCTCCTCGTCGTCCGGGAAGTGGGCACCTCCGTACGAGGCCGCGACCGAGCGCGCCAACCCCAGCGCCTCGGCCGCGTCCTCCTCCCTCGTTGTCGCGCTCGCCGTCGGAGGGACCACCGTGGCCTTTAAAAAGGCCTCCCTCCCGACCGGCGGCGGACACGCCGGGGGGAGCCCTGGGCTGCTCCCCCCCTTTCCCTTTTTCTTCCGTCCCCCGCCTACCACGGGGGACCCCCCGCGAGCCGGGGAAGAGAGGCCGCTGGTCGGAGCGTCCGACTCTTCTCGTTCCTTTCTCTTCCCCGCGCCCGCACCGGCCACGGATGCCGAGGCCAGCGGCGCTGTCTCCATAGCCTCCGACGGGGACGCCGGGGGCGGAGACGCGGAGGGCGCGGGGATCGCGGGCGGGACACCCGCGACGGACGAAGATGCCGGGGTGGGCTTCGCGCCCCTGCGGCCCCGGGCCGTAGCGCGGGTCACGGGAGGGGGCCGGCAAGCCGGTCCCCCCATTCTATGCCCACTGGGCAGGTCCGCCGCCGCGCAGAGCGGGCAGACGGGGGGGGCCTCGCAGAAGCGGGCCGCGTGTCCGTCTTTACCGCACCGGTAGCACGCGCCGCTCCTGTCCGTGGGGCTGCTGCACTTGGCCCTGACGTGGCCGAACTCTAGGCAGCGGAAGCACTGTAGCTTCCGCTGCGCCAGCGGTACCACGCGGGCCATCAGGGAGTCCACCACGACGGTGGACGCCCTTAACAGTTTGGCAGCAGCTGCCACGGGCGCGCGGACCCAGAGGGAGAAGAGTCCGGCGGTGTCCGGTCGCTTAGCGCCGACCGTGACGTCCTCCGCCGGACAGGCCCCCTGGGCCGCGATTGTCCCCCGAACCGTCTCCACGGTCGCGAGCTCGGTGAGCCCGCACACCCGGAACTCGGCCAGTTTTTGGGGGCACTGCACCTTGATGCCGGTGCCCCCCAGCTGCTCCGCCAGCCTCGCCTTGAGGGCGGCAGCCTTGGCCGAGCTCTGCGATCCTGGAATCTCCAGGATCAACCCCCCGGTCACGGCGCGCCTCGGCCGCATCGCTGCGATGCCGAGGTCGGCGACGTTGATCGCCGCCATCGCGCCCGCGACCCGCGCGGAGAAACTCTCCTCCCCTCCCACGGGGGCGGTGATCGTCACCGCCGCCGTCCTGGGAGCGCGCGGGATCGCAACTGGGGGAGACCCGGGTGTGCGAGCCTGTTGGGGGGCCGCCGTCTTCGGCCGAGCCCCCGCACCGGCACCGCTAGCGGCCGCTCCGGCCGCCCTCCGCGCGGCCCTCTTCGCCTTGCGGCCCACCACCTGCGCCCATGTGCCCTCCGCGGCAACGCCGCACGGGCCGGGGGCCGAGGCCGGGGTGTTCGACGCCACGGGCGTCGCGGGGGCAGCTGCCCTCGCCTTCCCGGCCTTCTTCTTGGCGGCCCCCTTTTGCTGCTGCTTCGCAGCCGCGGGAGCGCCCGTCTTCGCCCGGACATCGGGCAACACCGAAGCCGGGAGCCCCGGGGGACCGGTCGCCTTCTTCCCCTTCGAGGTCGAGCGGGGGGGGGGCCGTAAGCGGGGGAACAACCCCTCGCTCGCCCGAGGGCGCGCCCGCAGGGCCGCTGGCAGTCGCGCCAGCGCCCGCGACCCGCGCAGCCCCGCTCGTCTAGCCCCCCTTACGGGACGGGGCGGAAACCCCGCTCCCGGCAGAGGCGCCCCCGGCGATCTCGGCCCATTGGAGGGCTAGGGCCGTCGGCTGAGCGGCCGGCCCGGAAGTCGGACCGACCATTACCCGGCCCAGGGCCAGGAGGCGCGCGTCGACGCGCCTCTCCAGGCCCTCCATCCGCCGCAGCACCGCGTCCCACGGCTGCTCGGCAGGAGCGCTCGCTCCGCCGCCACCGGACGCCGGGCCCGGCGTCGGGGTCGGGGGCAGGGGGGAACGCTCCCTCCTCCTCTTCTTCTTTACCCCCTGCGTCGCCGCGGGAGCGCCGCTCTCCGTCGGCTCGCGCGGCAGAGGGCCAGGCCTCGCCGCCGACGAGGGACCCGGGGCAGCCCCCAGCACGGCACCGCCGTCGTCCGTCCAGGGGGGCACGCAGGACGGGAGGAGCTCGGCGCGGGTGGGCAGCGGGACGGACGGGTGGAATGGCATAGCCTCCGCCTCCGTCACGTCCACGCCCTTGACCCTCGCCCGCGTCTCCAGGCGGGTATACTTCCCCCGCAGGAACTCGAGCTCCCGCTCCCTGACGTGCAGGAACTCTCCCAGGGTGTGCGCCTGCTCCGTCAGGGCCCGCACCTGCGCCGCCAGGCTGTGGGACTTTTTCTCCCACTGCCCCTGGCGGAAGACCACCTCCCTGGCCGGCCTGTCGGGGTTCTCGCCCCTCTCCGCCCTGCCGGTGAGCTCCGCGGCCAACGCCGAAGCGCGCCTTATGGCGACGCGGATCGCACGCATGTCGGTGGTCTTCATGTGACCAGTGGCACTCACGACTGCGGCGACCGCGTCAAGCTCGCGCTGCGCCTGTCCGGCAAGGCCCCCCACCGACATCGTCTCGGCCCAGTTTCTTAGGTCCGAGCGAGTCGGCAGGGCCTTCATGCCCGGGCCGAGCCGCCGGGGGTCCGTCCAGACCCCCGGCTTACGTCCGCGCATGCCCGGCACAAAGCCGGGCCTCCCACCCCCGTCGGTGAGGCCATCCGACGAACACGGTAAGGGGACGTCGCCGGGGCACACCTCCGTCGGCCCCTCCTCCTCGGTCTCCGACGCGACTAGGGGGACAACCCCCCTCTTGCCCTCGCGCCGGGCCGGGCCCGGGACGGGTTCGCTGTCGACGTCCATGGACGCCGACCCCGCCCCACGAGCGCCCGCGCTCGCCCCGGGTCTCCTCTCCTCCCCCTCCTCGTCCGAGGAGATGACGACCGGCCTCGAGACGGGCGCGTCGCATCTGTCGAGGACTACGCGGGGGAACCACCGCGCAGCCTCGACCTCCAGCGCCAGCGTCGTCGACCGGGCGGACCCTGCCGGCGACGCGCATCGCGGGGTGGCCGCGATCGGAACGGCGCCCGGGTCGAGCCGACCCATGAGCGCCGCGACCTCCTCCCGCAGGCCGAGGAGATGGGACGCCTCCTCCGCCGTCGGAATCTCCACGCTCCTCACGTACGGTGCACCCCTGGTGACACGTGGCACCGCACGCCGAGCGCTCCCGACTCGTGGGGCTGAGGCTTTCGCCTCGCTCGGGACGGGGATGTCCTCCCACTCCCCATCTATGTCTTGCGTCGGGATAGAGTGGTCTCCCGACGCGCACCCCGGTGTAACGGTGCTCGGGCCACCAACCCGACCGTCCCCGGTGATCTCTCCGGCGCACTGGACGCGCCCGGGTGCAGGGGCGTTGGACGCTCCCTCTCCCGTGGGCAGGTCATTCCCATGACCTGTCCCCTACCCTCCCTCCCCGAGGCCAGCAACCCGCGAAACCGCGATCGTATACTGGTCCTCGTACGAGGCCGGTGACCCGCACGAAGCGATCGTGCACCGGTCCTCGCTAGACGGCGACATTACCCGGTCTCCGGTCGGGGGCGTTGTTGACCGGTCGCCAGCCGGTGGTGTATGCGCTACACCGCGTAGTATTGACTCCATAAGTGTCCCACGAGTAACCACTTTAAGGGAGTCGCGCAACGGTAGAGGTGGCCTGCCGTTGCGAAGTCTATACCCGGGCCCCTAAGGGCGCGGGCTACGTCTGGGGGGCGACATTTCCCCAGCCGGATCACGGTTAGGCGGAGCATACCCGCTCCGCTCACGTGCCCCTCGCGAGAGGGAACACGTGCCCTGGCACCACCGTTGGGGCTCAGGGTTGGGGGTTTGATTATAGAGGTTTTTCCTTACCTCGCGATCCGGCCGGTTAAGGCAAGATCATCGGTCCGTGGTGGCTTCGCATACCCTCGCGAGAGATGACTCTCTCGACGAGGGGTCGTCGTTCCACCGCCACGG
Source organism: Andrena bicolor (assembly GCA_960531205.1). Taxonomy (NCBI): domain Eukaryota; kingdom Metazoa; phylum Arthropoda; class Insecta; order Hymenoptera; family Andrenidae; genus Andrena; species Andrena bicolor. The sequence goes on from OY482668.1 coordinate 30,168,926, forward strand.
ATTACGATACTCCCGGAAGCGATACGCTTCCAGGCTTCCCCAATAAATTGGGGGACACACCGCAGTCGGGGATAGCGCTCCGCGACTGCGATCCTGCCCGGCACGCGGATCAGATCCAACGTGCCGCGATGAATGCCATGCCCGCGTCCGCGCCCCTACCCGACAGTGTCGTGTAGGGACCCCGGGAGCACCGACGTGGAGGTGCGGTACATGGTCTTACCCCGGTCGGGCCTCCAACTTCGTCCAAGTTCTCCGCCCTGGGCTGACGCTGGATCCTCCCCTCGCGGCCAAAGGCCCGGGGGGTACCACCAGAGTCGACGACCCAGTTGAGAGAACATGGAACCCATCGGAGTTCCCCATCGACTACATGCCGGCAAGCCGACTGCCGATGGAGCGCCCTTCCAGAGCCATCCACTCCCGAGATGCTTATCCTCTGCCAAACATATCTGACATATTGGATCAGTTAGGAAGTGCAAAGTACTTCTCTGTATTCGATCTTGCATCCGGATTCCACCAAATTCCAATGCACCCAGACGATCGTCACAAAACAGCCTTCTCCACAATATACGGACATTTTGAATTTAACAGAATGCCATTTGGTCTTAAAAACGCACCAGCCACCTTCCAAAGACTTATGGATCAAGTCTTAACGGGCCTTCAAGGAATAGAACTCTTTGTATATCTGGACGATATTGTTATATATGCCTGCTCTCTTAAGGAACATACGACAAAATTTAAACGCCTAATGAATAGACTGACGGAAGCCAACCTCTATCTCCAACCAGATAAATGTGAATTTTTGAAAAAAGAAGTATCGTACCTAGGACACATAATAGGAGAAGAAGGAGTCAAACCTGACCCACGGAAAATAATAGCTGTAAAAGAATTTCCAACACCTACAACAGTCAAAAATGTAAAACAGTTCCTAGGACTGAGTGGATACTATAGAAGATTCATTAAAGACTTTTCAAAAATTGCACGACCACTATCCAATCTTACCAAGAAAAATTACCAATTCGAATGGACTCACAAACAACAAAAAGCATTTGAAACTCTGCGAGAAACCCTTTGCAATGAACCGATACTACAATTTCCAGACTTCGAAAAAACATTCAATATCACGACAGACGCTTCAGGTATTGCTGTAGGTGCAGTCCTTAGCCAGGGTGAAATCGGAAAAGATTTACCAGTAGCGTACGCATCTCGGGTCTTAAATGATGCAGAAACACGTTACTCTCCAACCGAACGAGAACTATTAGCAATTATATACGCGGTATTCCACTTTAGACCCTATATTTACGGTAGAAAATTTTACTTAATAACAGATCATAAACCGTTAGAATGGCTACAAAATCTTTCAAATCCTACATCTCGGTTAATGCGATGGAAACTTAGACTAGCGGAATACGACTATAAAATCCTATATAAACCAGGGAAATATAACACAAACGCGGACGCATTGTCAAGAAACCCGATAGCATTACCTTTAGACGCAAAACGAGCACACTCAGAAACGAACTCTCACGAAAATAAAAAACAAAAACAATTCCACCAATATAATACACGACAACGGGAAACTACTGCTTCAACCTCGGGAAAGCCAGCTCCGCGCAAACAACTTAGAATTATTTCTTCAGATTCTGATTCCTCATCATACGACGAAAGCGACTCAATAAATACAAAACGGAGAAAATTAAAACGAAAAAAAGAAAAAAACACTTCCTCGTCTCAACCAGAAGTAAAAAAACGAAGCGTCGAAACATATACACCCCCTCAAATCTCGGTACCTGTAGAAGTACATACGCCCCCTCAAGACATAATACCGGTAGAAGTACATATACCCTCCCAACATAAAAACAACACAAGAGCATCCAGAACACCTCACATCAAGACACCCCAAGAAGAGGATCTAATAGAAGAAATCGACGAGACATACATAGTACCAAGTCATAACTATAAAGACCCTCCCCAAATCGATGCAGAGACAAGTACGGACAAAAGCACTCACCGCACACCTAAAAAGAAGAAAAAACAAAAATTATATTCCAGCACCGATACTGCTCCTATAACTCCTATAAAAATTAGAGACGGAAGAATACTTACCTCTTCTCCATTATCCCTTCCACCGTTATCTATTTCCCCACCGTTATCCCCACATCTACCACTATCTCCTCCTACACTACAATCTTTTCCTCCTCCACAACACACAGCAGGTAGACCAAGACCAATATCAAACATACCTGTCAAAACACAAAACATTGAAACAGAAGATCACCTGTGGATGGGAAAAGGATACATCATCACATTCATCAACACAGAGGGAAGACCAATAGGACCAATAGGAGAAAGATTATACAAAGAGAAAAATATAAAACTGCATAAAATTCCACTTCCATTAAAAACTGGAGACTTAGTCAAAATTAAAGAAGGAAAGCACACAATCTATGGACTTACTATAACAGACGACCCAACAGAAGAGGATGTATACAAGTCATTAAGAAATCTCCATACCCAACTAATACTTGAAAATGCCACAAAAGTATATATATCAGGGGAAGAAAATAAAATTCCACTAAACAAACTATGGAACTTAATAAACATAATATTTTTACAAGAAAACATCCAGTTTATATTCTGTAAAGGCACACTCTTAACTCCTTCTATACAAGAGAGACAGCAAATCATTCAAGAAAATCATCAAAGTCCTGTAGGCGGACATAAAGGAATAAATAAAACATATCACCGAATAAAGAATAAATATTACTGGAAAAACATGAAGTATGAAATAACACAATTCATCAAAACATGTTTAGAATGCCAGAAAACGAAATTAGTAAGGGTAAAAAATAAAGAACCCATGATATTAACAGATACACCAGTTGATGCATTTGATAAAGTTTCTATGGATATAGTAGGACCACTACCTTCAACAAATACAGGAAACAGCTATATACTTACTATCCAAGACAATCTGACAAAATATTCTCTTGCAATACCATTGGCAAGCACCACCTCAGAGACCATAGCTAAAGTATTTTCAGAACATTTCATTTGCAAGTTTGGAAGTCCTAAAGCCATCCTTACAGATCAGGGACCAAATTTTATGAGTGCCCTTATGAAAAAATTTGCCAAAGCATTCCACATCAAACAGTATCGAACCTCTGCATATCATCCTCAGTCCAATGGATCATTAGAAAGAAGCCATCACGTCCTTGTCGAATATCTACGCCACTATGTGTCAAAAGAAAAAGAATGGGATCAATGGTTACCACAAGCAATGTTCTCATACAATACCAGCATTCACGAAGGCACAAAATTTACACCTCACGAACTTATTTACGGTAGAAAGGCACGTCTTCCTTCAAGTATTCCTCCCACAGACAATATTGGAACATATCCGGACTACGTCGACAAACTAATGGTTAAACTTCATCACACCCGACAAATGGCGCGAAACAATTTAGAGGAATCAAAAGTTCGGCAGAAATATTACTATGATCGGAAGATTCAACCTGAAACATACAAGATAGGAGATTGGATCTGGTTGCTAAAACCAAGACGTGAAAAACTGGAACCTTTTTTTTTTTTTTTTTTTTATAGAGGGGGAAAATGCTTTATGCATACCCCGGCGCGAGTAATACCGGGGTTATGTGGGACTCCCCGGGATATACCCGGGATACCCACTAAAAACCCACCTCTAGGTGCCGCCTTGCCCGACCCTTCAGCTGGGGGGGGGGGGGGGGCTTAATATATTACTGCCCCCCCAGCCTCCCATCCGTGGATGGGAAGGGTTCGCACCTTAGTCGGTCGTGTGTCCACACGACCGACTCCGCCTTCTTCCCACCGCCGCCCATATAGGAACGACGGGGGGAGCCACCATGGTGCACGGAGAACGAACCCCCCCGCGCAGCCACCAAACATCTGTGGCGGAGCACACATAATAAAAAATAAAATGGGTATAATATAAATATAAATAAATAAGATAAAACACAAAAAAAGCGGTGATGAATAAATACGCGGATAAAAACATGCGGTGGTCAATACATAAAATAATATCGCACCAAAAAAGTGGTGACGGAATAAATACGCGGATAAAGATAAATAATGTCAAGAGGTAACATAAAACACCAAAAAGCGGTGTCGGTAAAAGTACGCGGGTAAAAGTAAAATAAAAATAAGTAAATAAATAACATAAAATACATACTAAAATAAGTACACAAACACCCGGACACGACGGAGTAAATACGCGAAGACACATCGGTCGGGACCTACTACAATATCAAAAATAAGGGGAGGACAAAATCGCGCCCCCGGCCATGGGTCACCGACCACTGGCCGTGAGCCAGGGCACCAACGTCCCCCCAGGTGGGGTTATCCTCCTCGCCTTGGCCGGCCTGGGGTTTCCGCCCCCCACCGGAGGGCCATTCTTCCTCTTCCTGGCCCTCCGCCTATTCAGGAGCGCCCTGGCAGCCGCCTCCTCCCGGGCCCGTCTGCCCAGCTCCTCACGATTCCTCTTCTCGAGCTCGACCTCTTTATGGGCTCTGTCTCCCATTACCTTCTCGGCAAAGGCCCGGAAGGCCGACCACTTCTCGGTCGAGCCCGCGGCCAACCCTATTACCGTGGCGACCGCCACCGGGGCACCCAGGGCTCCCTCGAGCTCCGCACGTTCCACGTTGTAGGCGGGGCAAACTATCAAGACGTGCTCCGCATCGTCTCGGGGTGCCCCGCAGTCGCCACAGGCCGCGCTACTGGCCTTGCCGAGTCGGACCCGGAAGGAGGCAAAGGACCCGTGCGAGGTGAGCAGCTGCATTGTCCAGTAATCCATCTGGAGCAGCATACTCCCCTCGCAGAATGTACGAACGGAGGCTATCAGCCTCCGGGTCCAGTTATCCCTGTCGAAATCGTCCCAGAGGGACTGCCAGGTGTTCATGGCCTCTTCAAGGGCGCTCCTTTTGAAGGCCGTGATCCTCGCACGAGCCCCCGCATCGGCGGGGGGACCCCTACTAACCGGGTCCCCAGCGGAGGCAAGGAACACAGCCCTCATCATTCCGGCCTTGACGTCCAGGGGCATTCTGCCAGCCAGGACGCAGACCGCCTGGTGCGCCACGGTCCTATATGCGGTGGTGGTCCTGACCAGGGCCGACCTCTGACAGCGTCTCAGGATGGCCCTGTTAACTTTGACGCTAAGGGCCCCGGCCCACGCCGGGGCGGCATACAGGACCACCGACTCCCAAACCGCGTAATACAAGCGCCTGGCTTGTCTCGAGGGACCCCTGGTGTTGGGCAGGAGGGACGCGAGCGCTCCGACGAGCTTATCAGCTCGCAATGTCGCGTCGCTGAGATGAACTTTGAAACGCCTCCTGCAATCCAACGTCACTCCCAGGTACCGGAGTGACTGCCCCGAGATACATTTCGCCCCCAGGATGTCAAAGTCCCTAATCTTGGACGACCTTAGGCCAGCCAACAAAACCACTTCGGTTTTGTGGGTGGCAATCTCCAGGCCAGCCAACAAAACCACTTCGGTTTTGTGGGTGGCAATCTCCAGGCCAGCCGTCCCGAACCAATGCGCGACCTTGCCCATCGCGGCCCCCATCATCGCCTCCAATTGCGGAACATCCCTGGCCGAGAAAAGCAGGGCAAGGTCGTCCGCGTAGGCAACCGCCTTCATAAACCGCCCCGTGTTAAGGGCGGTTATCATTCCGTCGTACACTAAGTTCCATAAGAACGGGCCTAGGACCGATCCTTGCGGGACACCCGCCACGATCTCCCTATCGACTCGTTCCTGGGGGGTGTAGGCCGTCACCCACCTATCGGAGAGGTAGTCTCTCATTACTCTCTGGACGGCCCTTGACACCCCTCTCCTGTCCAGCTCCGCAAGGATCAGGTCCCAGCCCAGGGTGTTGAACGCATTTTTGACGTCCAAGGTGACCATGGCACATAATCGCTTCTTGGTTTTGGCCACGCAGCCTTCCGCGAAGCTGGTGACCTCTATAATCGCGTTGACCGTGCCACGGCCCCTCCTAAAGCCAAACTGGCTAGGGTGAAACGGGTCACTGCCGATTTGACCCTCGATTATCGCCTTGATAATGTGCTCCCACACCTTACTCAAGGCGGGGAGCACGCTTATGGGTCTAAAGGCCCCGGGAGACATAGGGTCCTTACCCGGCTTCGGGATCAGGACCACTCTTGCCCTCTTCCAAGACGGGGGAATCGTCCCCCGCCTTAGCGTGTCGCAGACCATCTCCATAATTTCCAAGGGGAACGCCTTCGCGACGCAGGCGACCACCTCGGACGGGACAGCGTCCATGCCGGGGGCCTTCTTGGGTCTGATCCGCCCCACGGCATCCCGCACCATTGCGTCGCTGACGCCCCCTATGGTCTGCGCGATGTCCTCGTTATCGGGCACAGCCACTCCCCGGTTAGGCACACCCCCCGTCCCTGAGAGGGCACAGGGGGGGGATGATACTGGTGGTGCAGGGGGGGGGGTGACGAAGAGGGCCCCGATAGCTTCCCGGACCTGCGCTGGCGACATCACGAGCCTCTGGGGGGCCCCCTTCAAACGGGACATAACGGCCTTATAGGGCTTCCCCCAAGGATCGACGTCCACCAGCGCGTGGAGGTCCCTCCATTGGGCCTCTTTGGCCCTCCAGATCTTAAACTGGACCGTTTTGCAGGCGTCTAGGTATGCCAGCCTGGCCACCTCAACGTCCGCGGCCTTCCTCTTTCTCTTCTTCTGGAAGGACCTCCGTTTCCGGAAGGACTCCCTCCGGGCCTCGGCGATGTCCTCGTTCCACCAGCCGTTAGGTTTCCGCGAGCCCCGCGGAAGGGACTTCAACGGCAAGGTGGAACGAGTTACTTCCTCGAGGGTCCTCTGTAGCCTTTCAGCCCTCGACTCGCCGGCGGGCACCAGTACCCCCTGATCGTTAGGCCCGTGGTCGTTTAGGTGTCCGAAGACCCGGGCCACCTCGTCAGGATCCATACCCTTTGTCGAGTACCGCCGACAGACCACAGCACGCGCAGGACCGCTCGTCCTCCTACTGATACTATGAAGCACGTAGCTGTGGTCCGAGTACGAGGGCTGCCTGAGGACCTCGCTCTTGAGTCCTCGGGCAGTGACCCGATCCACCGACATTATGTCGATAAACGACCTGCGCCCATTGCGCTCGAACGTGTGTTTGAACCTGTCGGGGACCCTTACAGGCACCAGCCCGTGCCTCCCCAACAGGTCCAGGATTGCCGTCCCCTTTCTGTCCTGACGGCAACCCCCCCAGGCGGGGGACCTCGCGTTCCAGTCCCCCGCCAGCACAACTCCAAAACCCGCCGCTCTCTTCTCAACGAGAATCCCCTCGATTGAGTCGAGAAAACTCCCGAACTCCGGGAGCTTTGTCCTAGGGGAACAGTAGCAGCTGATGAGGACCTTATCCTCCCAGCTAACAGCTGCTGCTCCCTTTGCGGCCACCGGGCGCCACATCGTGGGAAAATGGCCATTAAAGCCGGTCACCCAGATGGCCGCATCCCCGCTCGCGTCATTAAACCAATACCTCTGCTGGCGGTAGGGCTCGGAAATGAAGACCACGTCTACCGCCAGCTCGGACATGGTGTGCTCCATCATATCTTGGGCAAGGCGGCACCTATTCAGATTGATCTGTGCGATCCTAAGGGCCATGTCCCGGGCCTTTACCACCATGACCCCTCGGCTCCGTCCTGGGTTTGAAAGCACCGCTAGACGGCCTGTTGGACGGGCACGCCAGGGACGCCGTAACATGGGCGGTCCTGGGCCCCGTCAGCCCCTCCTTCGAACATATCCCGCACTTGGGGGGGTTGGAGCACTGGGCTATTAGGTGGTCGGTCGCCCCGCACCTCCTACAAAGCTCCTTCCCCTCCTCCACGGTAGGGCACTCCCTCGCCATATGACCGGCCATATGGCATCTAAAGCACCTCGTGATGCGAGGGAGGACTCTGGCCCTGGCCCACGTGAGGCCCGACCTGAAGCGAACCCCGCCCTCGCGGAGGTTGCTCAGGTCGTTAAGGGCGGCCTCCACCACCGCTGTCTGGGTGCCCCTCGGGCCCAACCTCAGGGTCCTCAACTTAAGTCCCTCGGGGGGGACCTTGAGGGCCCCACCTAGGTCCTGCAGTATTTCGGGGCCCTCGACCATTGGGTCCAAATCCCTAATTTCTAGGGACACCCGATTCTGCAGCGGGGTGCAGACCAGCCCCTCTCCGACCTTTGCTCTTATATTTTGGGCCAGAGCCTCCGCATTCGTGCCCTTCTCGATTTCGAGGAGAATATGTCCCTGTCGGGATTTCTTTACGCCTTTAACCCCCTTCAGGGTCTCCCTACCCTTCGAAAGGAGGAGCTTGTAACACTCCAGGTACGTCGCCGTTGGGGGGACCCTTACTAGGATCGCCTCAGGTCTTTTCCTCGCTTGAGGGGGGGGGGCTTCGGAGGAGGAGGGGGAATCTTCTTACCCTCCTGACCGCCCCTAGAGTTAGCCCCCCTGGGCTTGCCGGGGGTCCCGGGAGACCCCACCAGCTCCCCCTGCGCCTGCCGCGGTTGCTTGCGGGACAACGCCGGTGGCGGCCGCTGCTGCTGCAGCAGCTGCTGTTGCTGCTGGAGCTGCAGCAGCTGTTGCTGCAGATGTTGTTGTTGCTGCTGCAGCCGCTGTTGTTGTTGCAGATATTGCTGCTGCTGCTGCTTCTGGCCCTGCTGAAGTTGCGGCCGCAGCAGCGGCTGTTGATGTTGCTGCTGCTGTCCCGGCAGGGGGGGCCACTGGAGTCGCTGTACGACCCGGTCAGGCCCCTGGGGAGGAGAGGGCCACTGTGTCCACAGCTGCGACTGCATAGTCGACAGAGTCGGCTGCAGCAGCGGCCACTGTTGGGGGGGCAGGCCCTTTCCAAGCTCCCACTGCCCCGTCGATGGGCCAGCGGCGAGCTTCTGGGCTTGAAGGTCTTTCGCCCTCGCCTCCTTGCGCTCCCTCCTTATCTGGCCCTTGGTCTTTACCACGACCATCGGCCCCTCCTTCGCCCTCTCGCTCCCGGGGAGTGTCCCCACCTCCTCGGGAGGTGCCAAAGGCGCGGCTCCCTCCGGTGGGGCTACACCCACCCCAGCTCTATCCGCCGGGGGACCCGGTAACGACGGCAAGCCCTCTCCGGCCTCCGTCAAGGCCCTCTTCTTATTTGCCTCCTGCAGCGGAGACGGGGAGTCCCTGGTCCTCTTACTCACCCCCGTACCAGGGGGCCTCGGCACCACGCTACCAGGGGGTGCGGGATGGGGAGTACTCCCACCCGCATCCGTAACCTGGTTCGCCAGGGGGGAGCACTGAGTGCCCCGATCCCGCGTATGCTTCCTGGGGGCCTCCTTCCACCTGGAGACCTCTCCCGCAGCGGCCACCTCCGTAACCGTGGCCACCGCCCTTTCACATCTCCTGGTCACATTACCCAGGAAGCCGACCACCCACTTTACCGAGACCACCTTTGAGGACGCCTTCCTCTCAGCAAACTCCCTGGTGGCCTTACCGCACTCTCCTATCACCTCCCTCAGGAGGGCGACCACTTCGGCCAGACGGAGGCCGGGGACCCCGTCCGGTACGCCGCCCCCGATCTGGGTAGCGACGACCGTGGCCTTCGCACCTTGCATGGGCGGCACCGCCGAGTTTGCCACGACGGCCTCCGCCCCATCCCGCTCACACGGGTTAACACCCAGGCCCTCACCGACTTCGTCGGCCCCCGAGGTCGAGCTCTCCTTCCCCTCCACTACTGGGTTCTTGGGGGCCGACACCTGGGTTCCGCTACCGGACGGGGTCGAGGGCGGAGGGGTCCTCGTCAGGCCCCTCCCCTTGAAGATCCCCGTAGGCGGGTCCTCCGAGGCACCACCCGGGGGGGGCTGCACCGGGTCAAACAGAAGCTGACCCACCCTCCTCACCGCTTTCTCCTTGGGTGAGGGGGTCTCCGGGATGAGGCACGACCCCAGATCCCTCACAGATTTGGCCCTCTGCAGCCATGCCTCAACCCCACCTCTCGCATCAATCCGATCGGTATCCTTCTCGAAATCCATAGAAAACTTGCCTTGGTCCACAGCTGTGACTTTTTCCGGGGAGGCCTCCCCGGTGGCACCGGCCCGCTGCGTCAGCACGGTGTCAATGGTTGCAATACCTCCCATCACGCTACCATCATTGCGCGAGGGCCCCGCCATTACTTCAGGGATCACCGAGTTTTTACCATCCGAGGCTCGGTTTTTCTCTGACATAATTCATGGGGTGTGTCTTAAGGGCGACGGCCCTACCGCCCAGCGGATTTCGCCACACACACGGACCCGATGAACGGTCGTAGCAGCTAACAGGACGGCCGGACCCCTAATGCTGCAAAGGGTTCCATCCCAGGCCGTGTGGGTCACACCTTACGGGTGTTACACGTTCTCCCATCCAATAAGGAGTCCGCGCTCCGGGCAACAAAAGTCGGGACCCCAACGGAGGGCCCCATCCGTCCCATCGCAACAGCGAAGGGAGGGGAGGGAACCACCCGAGGGGGAGCACTACTCCCGAAGATAATAATCCCTACTAATTCTCTGTTTCAGGTGCGACAGGCACACAGGCCGTACCCGGCACGACGCGTGGCGTACACTCACCGTCAGGTAAGAACCGAGCAGAAGTTGGGCTCGGAATACTTTGTGCCGGAATCTCGTTCTTCTTCCAGGCACCGCTACCGCACCCGGATGGGGGACTCCTGCCAACGGGCACCCACAAGGCGTCCACGGCGCCAGTAAGATAGTAGTCCGGGGGGATTAAGGGCAACAGGGGAGAAAAACACCCCCGGACGCACCGAACAAGAGACGAACACACAGGACCCCGTCCCGCATACGTCACATGACGCGCATGGGACGGGGGGAGGGGAGGTAAGGAAACGGGGGCCCACCCCACCACGTCCCGCATACGCCGAAGCGCGCATAGGGCGGGGGAGCAGGGGGGAAGGGGGGAAAACACACACCCATCCCGCATACGCCAGAGGCGCGCATGGGATGGGGGGGGGGCAGCACGGGATAGGGGAGACAATCACACAGCCCATCCCGCATACGCCGAAGCGCGCATGGGATGGGAGGACACAAGGAGGGATACACGAGTACACACCCATCCCGCATACGCCGAAGCGCGCATGGGATGAGGAGGGAGGGAAACGACTAGGAGGGGAGGAGGACGGGGAGAGTCACCCACCCACCCCGCATACGTCAAGGACGCGCATGGGGTGGGGGGGAATCTTGGGGAGTCTGGGGGGGGGGGGCCCACCTGCACCACCACACCCCGCATACGCCGGGGCGCGCATAGGATGCGGGCACAGGGGGGAAGGGGGGAAGGGTCATCCTGCACCACCGCGTCCCGCAACGCCGAGGCGCGCCTAGGACGGGGGTAACAGGGGGGGGTGACCCCACGTCCCATCCCGCATACGCCCTAAACGCGCATAGGACGGGGCGCGGAGCAATAAGGGACAGACCCCGCCCCTACCCACCCCGCTACGTCGAAGCGCGCATAGGGCGGGAGGGGTGGGGGGGGGGAGGGGGCCTGCACCACCACATCCCGCATACGCCGCAGCGCGCATAGGACGGGGGTGCAGGGGGGAGGGGGGTGCCCCAGCTACCCGTCCCGCATACGTCCGAGACGCGCATGGGACGGGGCGTGGAGCGATAAGGGGCAAGGGGGAAGACAGACCACAAAAGGGGGGGGTGACCTACACCACCGCATCCCGCAACGCCATCAATGCGCGCATAGGACGGGGGTGCAGGGGGGAGGGGGTGCCCCGCCCCTCCCGCCCCGCTACGACGAAGCGCGCATAGGGCAGGGAGGGGGGAAGAGGGTGGGAGAGACAAAATACAAAGGGGGGAGGGGGGAAGACACGACACACAAGGGGGGGCGAGCATCCCGCATACGCCCGGTGGCGCGCATGGGATGCAGGGGGGACCCGACTGGGTAACGACGCCCACCTCCTATACTGCGTGGGATCCGGCCCACGTCTGCTTTTGGCCAACCCTTAGCCAGGAAGGCAGCATCCCCCATCAGCTACTGCGCGAGGAACAGTTACCTCGCGCAGCGTCCGAAGGGGAACATAGCCGCTTTCCCAGAGCCCCCTCACCACGCTCAAGGCGGTTGACCCTGGAGGGGGTAGAACTACATATACTAGATATACAAAAATATTATGAAAGCTGTATAAAAACTAAATGAAAACAATATAAAAACTGTATAAAACCTGCTTGCAAACATTCGGTCAAAAACATTTAAACAAATGCATCTGTTTCTTGTTTTCCATTGTTTTGGAAGCATTCATAAACATTTGTTTGTATGGAGATCTAATTAGGCTTTACGTGTTCGATCTATCCATACTTCGTGGATGGTATAGGTTATTTAGACAGCGGTTACAATCCCCGGTTTCCTTTAATTAATCTCTAAAATAACACACAGATGGCTTAAAAACATATTTAAACGCTTCTTTCAGACCTAACCAAAACGTTTTAAAAACGTCTTACATTCGCCTGTTTCGGACGTAACCAAACCGTATTCTGGACGTTTTTAAAACGTCCGTAAAGTACGTTTTCTGGACCTTTTCTCGACGTTTTAAAGACGTCCAGAAAACGTCCATAAAACGTCCAGAAAACGTTTTAAAAACGTCCATTTTCACAAATCAAGCCGTGGACGTTCAGACCTAAAATGGACGTAAAATGGACGTTTTTAAAACGTCCTGTGCTATCTGGGTATAGTCTATAGAGATTTATTCAGAAATTTTATTGACTTCAGTTCTTAAGGCAAGATATTTCACTTACACAACAGAATAAGCACTTGAAGTTTAAAGAGTTTCGAAGCCTTACAAAGTTTCGGATTCAAGTTTCAAAAATTTAAAAAGTAGGTTCGAACTCAGTCTCAATATTTAGTAAACTTTTTATTTTAGCACTTCCGCCGTTCAAAAAATTGAATTTTTTGCATATTCACATCCCAGATAGCACAGGACGTTTTAAAAACGTCCATTTCACGTCCATTTTACGTCTGAACGTCCACGGCTTGATTTGTGAAAATGGACGTTCTTAAAACGTTTTAAAAACGTCCAGAAAAGGTCCAGAAAACGTACTTTACGGACGTTTTAAAAACGTCCTTTTCCGTACGTTATAAAGATAGCCATGTTTGAAGCGTTTCAAAGCGTTTCTCGGAGTGTGGTATGAAGTACTTAGCGTGTTAAAGAAAAAGTTATTAAGAACAATGGTTTAGTCACGGCCGTCGGCCGTGGTTCAGTGCATCGTGCCTTTGTGCAAAAACAGATCAGATTCTGAAAATTGGAAGAAAAGGAATGATGGTAATAGTAACAACCAGAAAGTTACTTTCCACAGGTATTGAGGTTATTTTATTAATTCATAATGGAACAAATTATTATATTTAATACGTTCACTACCGCCTTTTAAGGAAAAATATATAAAGGTATACTGGGTAGCAAACGTGTTAAAGTAACTATATTTTCAAAACATATCTTATTTTGAACTTTATTTCTGTTTTTATAGATTTCCAAAGAATTCTGATACTTGTGAAGCTGCAAAGGCCACCATACACGCTGCTTCTTGCTGTTCCATTTGCTTGTACAGTCAAAAGTGAGAATGCAAGACTTGAGCGTGTGTGTCCACAAATCGGTCAATTTAGTACGTGCGTACTGTCAATTTCCTGCCATGAACGCAATTACAAGTTTTGACTGTACAAGCAAATCGAACGGCAAGTAGAGACATTTTATTAAGACACATTTTATGCACAAAATATTACTCTTTATTACATATAACAAAATTGTGATTTTGCTTTGCGCTAGTCTTTTAGTGTATTGTAAATCAATAGCATTTTCAATTGTGAATAATGCAGAGAAAACATTTTCCTCAATACTTTGAGATCTTTCAACGAATTTGTAACAATGTTATAAACATCTATTGTAAGTGCAGATATTTGACATATTCTGTACCTATATTTTGTATAATATGTATAATCTATGTGTACTACCTACATGTTCTACATACTTCATATCTATTTTAAGTGGTATATTCTCTGTATTCGACTTTGTACTGACATTTTCATGTATCTATTGTAAGTAAACGAAATAAATTGTTATCGAGTTTGGTAATATTTTGAAAACAATTTACATCCATAAATTTTTATTTAATCGAACCAGTACCAACCTCCTAAAAACGTCCAGAAAACCTCCTAAAAACGTCCAGAAAACGTCCAGAAAACGTTTTAAAAACGTCCAGAAAACGTTTTAAAAACGTCCAGAAAAGGTCCTGAAGACGTTTTAAAAACGTCCTAAAAACGTCCAGAAAAGGTTTGAAGACGTCCAGACAACGTTTTAAAAACGTCCAGAAAACGGTCTGGTTTGTGAAAATGGACGTTTCTAGGACCTTTTCTGGACGTTTTTAAGACGTCCCGAATGTCTGACCTGGACGTTTTAAAAACGTTTTTAAAACGTCTTTGTGCTATCTGGGATTCAACAACATTTAAAAAATGTCCACTTAAAATTTTCCTAACGGTACAGATTTTATAGGCAGTTCAGCGGGATCATCAGTGTGACAGCCTTTAAATAGGTGTTTTTTGAAGATGGACTCTGATGCAGGTATAATGGACAGAAATGTGATTTTTGTTTTAATCAATAATACATTTATTGATCTACAAAGAGAATCAATTTTTATTTTAATCAAGAGACACAGAGTGTATCTATTACGCCGCGACCCGCTATCAAAAACCCTGAGATTATCGAATCTCAATAACCGCTGATCCGATTAGATTTTGAATGGTCTTAATGGATAGCTTGGGTTCGATTTACATAAGAAAAGTGTCTTTGCTTTGGTCCTACGCGCCTTATGAGCTGAGATATTTCAATGCAAAGTTCCAATTTGGCGAATTTTATGTTCTCAAGAATTAAGAATCGTCATCGTCAAGTGTGGGCAAGAGGGGAACATGAAAGGGAGAGGAAATGTCTCCAATATCCACGTCGTTGATTCGATAAAGGTCTCGGCACTTTCGGCCAATCGCGTAACAAATCGTTGTCACGTGACAGCTAGCAGAGAGCAGAACTGTCGAGGTAAACGTAACCTAGCTAGTGTCAAACAATTATAACCTGTCAAGTGTGAAATAAGGAAACTAGTTAAAATTTTTAAATTATACGAGTTTTTACACCATAGAGGACACTGAATTATTGTCTCAATTAACAAGGTAAGTCGCCAAAATTTTTTTATAGACTATTTATGTAGAGCATATAGAAACGGAGGGAACGCACAGACTTGGAAGTTGCCGGAGGAGGTTTGACAGTAAAGCATCTTCTTTCCCAGAAGTTTCGACAAAATAATATATTGTTTTTATACCAGCAAACTATTTTTACATTAGAGTTTTTATGTATAAAGCTTATAGAAATGAATGAAGGGGACGCACGGGCTTATATAGAAACGAAAGGAATGGACAGGCTTGGGTAAAAATGAAGGGGACGCACAAGCTTCGATAGAAATGAAGGGGATGTACAGCCTTGGAGGTTGTCCGAAGAAGGATAGATAGACAGAGAAGCTTGAAAGAAATTTGTCAAATAAGGTAAATCGACGAACTTTGTCAAATTAGCGTAGCATTAAGAATTAAGAAAATTATAGCTTACTGCTTGCAATGTATAGAAAGTTACATTATTGATTGAAGAAAGTGCGATGAAAACGCATCTCCCTTGATACTTTTCTATCTCTTGTGAAAGATATTTCTAAAACTTTATTTTAAAATCCACCGTAGTTCCCACGCTAATCATTAATTTTATTAGTTTCACATTACCAATATTTAAATTCACTAATTGTTACAAGTATAGTTTAGCGGATCGGCGTTAGCAAGTTTATAGACGTGAATAACGAGGTACGAGCGAATTTCTTTAAGCAAGACGATATGAATTTAATGGTTTGAACGTAAAGTATATTGATTAACACTTATATGGTTTACAGGCACAATTATACATTTAGCGGCAGTTAAAGCGGCACAAATAGTTATTAAGCACGCGAAGCTGTACAATTACACGTTCTGATTAGAGTTTCTATTATAATTTAAATTTCTGTACAAGGATTACAACGTCAAATATATAACTTTTACACGCACAGTCAATAGTCAATTTACAATAATTATTTAGTATATAAAGCGAGTGTTGAGCACTATTCTAAGTTGCGAAGCAATGTCGCGAAGCTTAGGTTTCGTAGCCAAGCGAAGGTAATGCAAGCAAATGTGCAGGTATATTGTAAAGCAATGTATAGTTACCAAGCAGGGTGAGATCACGAGCAGAGTGGTCGATTCCGAGAAATCACTGTCAATTTCTAGGAAGCGCAAGCCTCCCCCTTCCAGGAATCGAGCGCTGATGGAAGGGGACGCGACTCGCGCTCCACATGAGTGAGCAGGCCTATGCCACTTGCTTAATTAGTACAAACGTCAATAGATGTCACTAAGGTGTCACTTTCGTGAACATTCTCCCCGGCATTCATCATTCGATGAATCTGAATTTATCTGGTAAGCGTTACAAGATCGATACACCGATCGATAGCACGTTGACTATAGCGTAGCGGTGGCGCCGCTCAACTCATGTGAAGACTTCAGACGACTCTAGTGGTATTATTGATCGCGATCTAATGTAACTGAATCGTGAAGTGAAGGTGTTTGTTCGGTGTTCTGTGTAAATGGCAAGAAAACTAATTTAGTGACGGGTCTTACAAATTCTGAACGAGCAGTCTTTACAGTAACAACGCGAGTTAACCCATCGTCGCCCGGATGCAGGTGAGTAATTCGCGCAAGAGGCCATCGGGCAGGTGAGGTTAATTCAGATTTAATTATGCACAGGTCACCGACGCGGGGCTGAGGGCGAGGGCGGATCCATTTGTTGCGTGCTTGGAGCGATTGTAGGTACTCGGTGGTCCAACGTCTCCAGAATTGCAACCGCATCTGTTGCAGCAGGTGCCATCGAGAGAGCCGAGAAGGTGGGACGTCCTCGATGACAGGATCGGGTAAGCTCAGTAGTGCATCGCCGATCAAGAAATGACCGGGCGTCAGTGGAGTCAGGTCGCCAGGGTCGTCGCTCATCGCTTGCAGTGGACGGGAGTTGAGGCAGGCCTCGATCTGGTGGAGCAGCGTCGACATCTCCTCGAAGGTGAGGTTCTGATCGCCTACCACCCGCCTTAGGTGGTACTTTGTAGACTTGACGGCTGCTTCCCAGAGTCCTCCGAAATGAGGAGCAGCAGGAGGATTGAATCGCCATTCTATTCCCTCCTTCAACAGTGTGGAGTGGATACGGTCGTGGGAACTGTCAATGGTCGACAGCATCTCCTTCAGCTCGCGGGCGGCGCCCACGAAGTTGGTACCTCTGTCGCTCTGGATCACCGTGCAGAGACCTCGCCGAGACGTGAAGCGGCGCAGGGCAGCGAGGAAGGCATCAGTACTGCAATCAGAAACCAATTCAAGATGGACCGCTCGCGTGCTCAGGCAGACGAACAACGCAACATAGCCCTTATGTGTGCGTCGACCTCTCCCTCGGGACATTAGCAGCGATACAGGGCCGGCATAGTCGATTCCCACGTGGAGGAAGGGGCGGGCTGGAGTTACACGCGTAGCAGGTAAGTCTCCCATCAGCTGTTGTCCAGTTGACGCGCGCCAACGTATGCAGGTCGGGCAGCGGCGTACTGTTGCCTTCACCCGTTGTCTTCCTTGTAGTATCCAGTAGTTCTGGCGCAGTGTGGCCAAGACGAGTTGTGTTCCACCATGCAGCGTGCGTTGATGGGCTTCGTCCACCAGGAGCTCCGTCAGCCTACTATCCCGAGGCAACAGCACCTGATGTTTGGCGTCCAAGGGTAGTGCTGCATGACGAAGCCTTCCTCCAACACGCAGGAGACCATGGGCGTCTAGGTACGGATTAAGCCGTAGCAGACGGCTGCGACTTGGTAAAGGTTGACCAGATTGTAGTAGTTGAATCTCCGATTCAAACTCCTGGCGTTGTACAATGCGCAGCCAGCGGTTCCGGGCTGCTTCTATCTCGTCTGGTAGGAGGTAAGCTCCTCGCTTCGTTAGAGCACTACTCCGTAGCCACCGCAAGCACCAGGCGGTGATTCTAAATAGAGATTGAGCGGATGAATATCGTTTTAAAATTATCTCGCCTGTTGCAGGTTCACCCGACGTCACTAGCGCAGCTGTTCGGGCCTCCAAGTCGGTCTCGGGCAGTGGAGGCTGATTGGCGGCGGTCCATCCGTTGGTAGTAGTCAGCTAGCTCGGTCCTGTCCACCACAGTCCTAGCTCCGGTAATTGGTTGGGCCGTAGTCCTCTGGAGGCACAGTCAGCTGGGTTGTCCGGGCTGGCCACGTGGTGCCACTGCGCTTCAGGCAGTGTCCGCTGTATTTCGGACACTCGATTCGCCACGTACGTCTTCCACTGGGCCGGATGGCCGCGAATCCAGGCGAGCGTAATGGTGGAGTCGCTCCACATGTGAATAGTGGCTCTACTCATAGCTAAGCTCTCGCAGGTAAGTGCCATTAGTTTTGTCAGAAGCACGGCAGCACATAACTCCAGTCGGGGTAGTGAAATCTTCTTCAGCGGTGCCACCTTTGTTTTAGCTGTGACCAGCTGGGTCCGTGCGGTGCCGTCGGGGTCCAGAACTCGAAGATAGATCGCAGCAGCATAGGCACGTTCCGAGGCATCAGCGAACCCGTGTAGTTCCCTGCGTTGAGCTGTCGGTCTCATTCCGATCCAGCGAGGAACAGCAATACGGTTTAGCGACGGCAGGTCAGATAAGAACTGCGTCCAGTATCCGGCTTCTACCGGTGGTAATGGTGAGTCCCAATCTAAGCGTAATAACCAGAGTGATTGCATGAATATTTTGGCGTTAACAGTGACAGGGGATACCAAGCCCAATGGATCAAATATCCTTGCAAGTGTTGACAGAACCAAACGTCGAGTTATCCCGCTCCCCGGCATTGAGGGTTGAACGCGAGCACGGAAGCAATCGTCCGCCGGACTCCAGTTGACTCCTAGAGCTGAGTGAGTTTCGCCTGCCTGCCATTTGAACTCTGGAATGGCATCCTCGGCGGGTATTCGTTCCATTACGGCAGGATGACTGGAGGCCCATTTCCTGAGGTTGAATCCTCCCGCCTTGCAAAGTAAGCGTAGTTCGTCTTGAAGATTGATGGCTTCCTGCTCCGAATCTGCTCCCGTCAAGACGTCGTCCATATAGACGTCTCGTTGTAGGATGGCGGCTGCCCTTGGGTACCTGGTTTGCTCGTCCATTGCCAGTTGACGTAACGTGCGAATCGCCAAGTAAGGGGCACACGCTAATCCATAGGTGACCGTGTTGAGCTGATAATCACTTATCTCTCGGTCCTCACTTTCTCGCCAAAGGACTCGCTGGTATCGTCGATCGTCAGGGTGGATCAGAATCTGCCGGTACATTTTTTCCACATCGGCAGTGAGGCAGACCCGATGTATCCGCCAGCGGAGGAGTAGCTGCTGCAGATTGGGCAGGAGATTGGGTCCGACCAGTAGCATGTCGTTGAGAGATCGACCAGACGTGGTGATAAAGGACCCATTGAATACCACACGTAATCGGGTGGTGGTGCTGCTTTCTTTCATCACCCCATGGTGAGGTAAGTAGTAGCTGCATTCTGTAGAGTCATTGGCTACTTTAGACATGTGTGAGAGTTGCATATACTCACGCATGAATGAATTGTAGGCCTGAGCAAATGATGGATCCTTCTTGAATTTGGCTTCCATTCTTTGCAGCATTCTTCTGGCCCCGTGGCGAGACTGGCCGAGTTCCGGTGTCTCCCGAAATGGCAGGCGAGCCATATAGCGTCCGGACGGCAAGCGTTGGTGAGTCGTCCTGAAGTGGTCTTCGCACTGCTGTTCTTCTGCAGTATAAGTGGATGATACCGCCATTTCTTCCTGTTCCCAGAAGCGTTGCACCAAGGGCAGCAGGTCCTCCTCGGTGGAACATGACAGGGCTGAATGTTCTCGACGTTCAGCGTCTTCGGATCCAACGTCCGATGTAGCAGGCCCGGATACGATCCATCCCAGAGTAGTTTGCTGGGCAATGGGCTCGCTGGGTCGGCTTCTTGCGATGCCGTCGCGTAATACGAGGGCAAAGGCGTCGGCTCCCAACAGCAACTCAATCGGCCCCTCCTCGTCGAAATCAGGATCAGCTAGTGTAAGTCCTTTTAGATGCTTCCACGTATCGGCACGTCTATCAATTCGTGGTTGGTAGGAGGTAATCCGGGGCAGGATCAGAGCGACTATCATGTGGTGATCTGTGGAATTAAAATGTGCAGAAAATTCTAATTGCACCCTGCCGCGGATGCGTTCCGGTTGGTGACTGCCGACCCCGACTAGGTTGATACGAGCAGATCGCCGGGGTAGCATTAGCTGCTGGGCCAGTGCCTCGGTGATGATTGATACCTCGCTGCCTTGATCGACGAGTGCGCGCACCATCCTGGAGCCGCCACCTTGTTGGAAGACCTTGACTCTCGCTGTGGCCAGTAAAACCGCAGGTACTGAGGTTGACACGCAGCTCGAAGTGTTTGTAGAGATTTCCTTATCGAAGGTACGGTCCTCAATTGCTTCATGAATAGTTGTATGGTGCTTCCCGTTGCACTTCTGGCAGCGTCTCTCCGAGTTGCAATCACGCACGTGATGTTTGCTGAGACAATTGTAACAGAGGCCGGCGGTTTGTAAGGCCACGCGGCGCTCGGCAGCTGTTTTCGACTTATATAATCGGCAATACAAAATGAAATGATTTGCCTCGCAGATACTGCACGGGTCTGGTTGGCGCTTGACTTGACTGACCTGATGCGTCTTGGCCGTCTTCTGGTACGTGGCTGGCTTCGCAGATGGATTCTTAGGCCCCTTGCGTTCTTCCTCCAAGGCCTCAAGAGTATTGACTCTGCCCTCCAGAAATTCCTGTAGCTCATGAAAGGTCGGTGGGTCCTTCATTTTTCCGATGAGGGTTTCCCACTCACGCCGGGTTTGTGGGTCTATCCGCTCTACTATTAAGTGGATAAGCCAGTCGCCGCTGGCGTCGAAGGGACGTTTCATGCTTGCAAGAGCCTTGACCGTATCGCACACGGTATAGAATAAACGTTTGAGCTCTGTTCCAGATTCGCGTGTAAGAGTTGGTAAGTTAAAAATTGTAGTTAATTGCGCCTTAACCATCAGTCGCTTATTCTCGTAGCGTTCCTGAACCAGTGTCCAAGCAGCTTCGAAATTCTCCTCATCCTCCGGAATGTTGCGAAGGAGGAGCGCAGCATCACCCTTAAGAGCACCGCGGAGGTAGTGAAGGCGCTCCGCATCCGATAGCGTGGGTTCTCGGACTACTAACGATCGGAAAAGCCCTTTAAAGGACGGCCAGTCCTTATGTTGACCTCCGAAGGTAGGTAACGGTATCTTTTGCAGTGAAGAAGGTGTACGAGTGGCCGCAGCAGTAGAACGATCACCCGTTTTCTCGTCAGAGGCCAAACGCTCCATGGTACGAGTCACAATCCTTTCATTTTTCTCGATCTCGTCTAGCTTTTCCATAAGAAGGCTCTCTTGCTCAAGGAACTTCTCTTCTGTATGCGATGGTTCGTCATTGTCCCAATATTTGTCCTCCATTATCTTTTTATCCGACGTTAAAGTAAGTAATTGATCGTGTTGCGATTCGAATTTAGCCCAATTCCTGCGAAGGGCTGTTAATCGCGAAGACACGTTGGCTTTGGTAAATTTAGCAGCTCCCATCTTCCTCAGATTTTCAAATGTATTCGTAATTCGGCGGTTAAGATCGCGCTGACTTTCAAGAAGGTGGCTCATTGTTTGGCAGGTGGAGGTCACACGCGACGGTTGGACGACACCTCGTACAGAAAAACTGTTTGCGGAAGATGTTCACGCGCGAAGGTCACACGCGACGGTTGGACGACACCTCGTACAAGAAAAACTGTTGGCGGAAGAGGTTCACGCGCGAAGGTCACAGCACTACCGAACGTTTGAACTGTTTCACAGGCAGCGGCTCCGGCTCGAAGGACCAAAAAATGTTACAAGTATAGTTTAGCGGATCGGCGTTAGCAAGTTTATAGACGTGAATAACGAGGTACGAGCGAATTTCTTTAAGCAAGACGAAATGAATTTAATGGTTTGAACGTAAAGTATATTGGTTAACACTTATATGGTTTACAGGCACAATTATACATTTAGCGGCAGTTAAAGCGGCACAAATAGTTATTAAGCACGCGAAGCTGTACAATTACACGTTCTGATTAGAGTTTCTATTATAATTTAAATTTCTGTACAAGGATTACAACGTCAAATATATAACTTTTACACGCACAGTCAATAGTCAATTTACAATAATTATTTAGTATATAAAGCGAGTGTTGAGCACTATTCTAAGTTGCGAAGCAATGTCGCGAAGCTTAGGTTTCGTAGCCAAGCGAAGGTAATGCAAGCAAATGTGCAGGTATATTGTAAAGCAATGTATAGTTACCAAGCAGGGTGAGATCACGAGCAGAGTGGTCGATTCCGAGAAATCACTGTCAATTTCTAGGAAGCGCAAGCCTCCCCCTTCCAGGAATCGAGCGCTGATGGAAGGGGACGCGACTCGCGCTCCACATGAGTGAGCAGGCCTATGCCACTTGCTTAATTAGTACAAACGTCAATAGATGTCACTAAGGTGTCACTTTCGTGAACACTAATGAACATATTAAATTAATTTTATTCCAACACCAATAAATTGTGCGTTAAATATATTGGAGCTCTTCGTTCATTTTTGATAAATTACCATTAGCATTTAAATTTCCTTCAACAAGAGTTTCTGCCATACGCTCTCACCTCCTTCGGACACATTATGTAGTCTCCACGCTTACTATAGGAAAAGTCCACCCTTCTTCTAAAACTTATATTGTTTAATTTTATATTGTATAATAAAGTTATATTGTAACTAATATGTGGATTTTATATATTTACAGATAACTGAAGCACATGATGATGCAGTGTGATCTACGTCAGAAAAAAAATTTATTGTAATATAGTATAATATTAATTAAACTTTAATTAAACTTTTATTCAGCTTCGATCCTCTGTGTGGTTCTTGTATGTTTGTTTCATATTTGAAAACTCAAATTTAAACCAATTCCACCAATTCAATTGTCTTGTAGCTTTGCAGGTGTGCGTAGTTTGGACGACAATATAATATATTGTTAATTAAAAAAAATAACTTCGACGGGGTGAAAAAATTATCCAGTCATCAATAAACACTACAAAATGTGTGAAATCCTCACAAAATTACCTTTTTCAAAAAAAAGGTACAAAAAAGAGCGCCAAGTATATAATCCCATCAAAAAGGATCCCATTTAAAAACGTTGTCGTAAATTAATAGCTTTACAAAACTAATGATATACACCAATTGCGCCAATTATCGCAATGACTATTTATACAAACAAAAAAATGTATCAAATAATAGTAAACAGATATATTTTTATACAAATAAATATTTTAATACGAATAAATATTTTATTCAAAATAGTTGGCGCTGCTCTCGGAATTGGTGTTGCTAAACTGAATAAATATGTCTGAATCAATAAGTCTGGCCTTGTTTTATTTATTAACCAAGACACTTAACATTTTTTTCAGAGAGCAGCGCCAACTATTTTGAATAAAATATTTATTCGTATTAAAATATTTATTTGTATAAAAATATATCTGTTTACTATTATTTGATACATTTTTTTGATTGTATAAATAGTCATTGCGATAATTGGCGCAATTGGTGTATATCATTAGTTTTGTAAAGCTATTAATTTACGACAATGTTTTTAAATGGGATCCTTTTTGATGGGATTATATACTTGGCGCTCTTTTTTGTACCTTTTTTTGAAAAAGGTAATTTTGTGAGGATTAATAGTTACTGGAAACTATGTCGATAAATAAAGCTGATTAATTTTTTGAAAAATACACAGCACTGCTATTAATAAAATCAAATATTTCTCCGATGGCGCTTCATCACAATATAAAAATAAATACAATTTACTGAATCTTAACTTCCATTTTGAAGATTTCGGAATTAACGCCGAGTGGCATTTGTTTGCAACATCACATGGCAAAAATGCATTCGATGGATTTGGGGGGTCATTAAAACGTCTTGCAGGCCGAGCCAGTTTACAAAGACCACTAGAAGAACAAATAACGACACCACAAAAATTGTTTGATTGGGCGACTGCCAACATTCAAAACATTCATTTTCAATTCAGCTCAATAGAACAATATCAAAAACATTCACGATTATTACTAGAGAGACGTGGACTTGCAAAAACAATTTCTGGAACACGAAACTTTCATTCATTTATACCAACGGACACAGTGTCTCATTTAAAAGCTAAAGTCTATTCATACAGTGACAAATCAAAACTTGTAGCAATTATCAAATAAGTAATCACATAACCGGCCATTTATTCCAAAAGACGCTCAAAGATACGACAAAATATTTATCCTTTAACATAATCCTATCATATCCCATCCTCTCCCGATGGAAGAATAGTCACCACCTTCTCGTGGTTTCCATTGAATGATGGCTACTTAAATGTTTCAAACAATAAGTGCCATCGACAGAGAGTGAGTTTCACTCTTATTTCACTATATTTCAAGGAGCTCCAACATCCACAATTTTTGACATTTCGCAAAATCCTTCGAGATATGTTTATATACCCCTAAGGACTACAACATATCCAAGTTGCACCAAAATCCGAAATGTTACTCCGAAAAGTGTCCGACTTCCCATACAGCACACTTCGTTGCGGCAAAGTTGCAGGATGGTTGCAGTAACCTTGCGATCTTGCATAGTTGCAGCGCAATGTCGATGTATGGTTGCGGCATAGTTTCCGTGCAAAATTGCGCGGAGCGGACATAGAATTGTTGCTGCATAGTTGCGGCATAGTTGCAGTGCATAGTTGCAACGCAACTATGCCGCAAGTGTGCCGAAAGTATGCCGCAAGTATGCCGCAAGTTTGCCGCAAGTATGCCGCAACTATGCCGCAAGTATGCCGCAAGTATGCCGCAAGTATGCCGCAAGTATGCCGCAAGTTTGCCGCAACTATGCCGCAACTATGCCGCAAGTTTGCCGCAACTATGCACTGCAAGTATGCTTAATCACTATATATACCATTTACAGTAATCTATATCCAAGAAGGTTCCGTAGCCCCAGCGGTAGCGCGTCAGATTGTCATGCGGGCGGCCCGGTGTTCAAGTCGCCCTGAACCCGATAACTTTTTTTTTATTTTTTTTAACAGTTTTTCCCGTGGAAATATATTTTGTGAATAATTGCCTCAAAGTTGCCGTGCAACTTTGCAGCAGGCGGACATAGAATTTTTGCGGCATAGTTGCGGCAACCTTGCATGAGTCCTTGCCATCTTGCGCCGCAAGTATGCTGCAAATATGCCGCAAGGAGAGTGTGCTGTATGGGTTGGCGTGGAACTTCAAATTAATTTGGCAAGTGATAAAGCCACTAGCACCGCGTACCAAGTAGTTAACCGAGCCTTACAATCCCAAGAGAAAGGACAAATCTTTCGCGCGAGTGTCGGTAGTTCAGAACTGTAAGTAATCGAAATCGATATAAGTGAAACAAACTGTTATTTATAAATTTGATTATCATGAAAAAAGTGTCATTGGCCCAGAGCAGATTGTTCTTAATAAAATATACAGAGCGAGCAATTTTCTTATCTGAAACTCACCGCATCATTGTCTTTAACACCTCATTTTCTCAATTCGCTCATCTTCTTTTCGTAATCTCATCGCTTCTTGATATAGTCATAGTTTTATGTAGCTCATCACACATACTTGTTTTGCATTCCCAGAATAAATAATGGATACATAGACAGTACTCAAGTTCATCGATGACGGTACTGTCGAAGTCGTCCGATCCTTATGGATAGATGGAGAAAAGTGCTTGTTAAGACAAACTGTCTGTTATTTGGGCTCGCATGTCTGACGCCGCGACAGTGGTCAAATCAACAGAGCCGATACTGTTGGGAGAAGGTTCGATTCTCTCTCGCTTGTAACGGTTTTAGGCGTGACTCGACGCGCTTTACAGGATTTCAGGATTGGTTCGTGTGGCGTGCGATAAAGAATTAAAATTCAAGAACAAGAATTTAACTTAAATAGTGTTTATTCATGAAAACACTTCTAAATGATACATGGAAATATAATTAAACGCCTTAATACTAAAGAAATTAAAGAAATTAATTAGCTTGCGACTCTAGGTCGTTACAAAAGTAAAGCTGATCGTCTTGGGTTGCGACACTAGGTCGTTACAAAAGTAAATACCCGTTTGAGCGATCGATTTGGAATTATAAAACTTAATTAATTAATAATGACGTTTAGCCAAATGAAAGGAATTAGTATATCGATAATGACTCTCGGTCGATAAAGGAATTAGCTTATTGATCTAGGAGTTTGATTATAGATAGCGACTCTCGGTCGATATAGGAGTTAGCTTATAATTTAGGAATTAGCTTATAGATCTAGGAAATTGAATATGTTAAGTTTGAGAATCGTTTGAATTGTTTCATTGTCATCAGGGGCGGTATTGCCACCTGGAATAGTCTTGTTCCCTCGTCGCTCAGGAGTATTAGTACTAACCTGAGAATAACATTTATCAATGACTTGGCTTCATCAACTAAGTGTCCAGCAAAGCGGCCTCCACGGCAGAAAACCTCTCGCTAAACTTGGCGTCTATGGCCTTAGTTTATTACGATCGGCTCGACCAAGTGTCCAGCAAAGCGGCCTCCAAAGTTGGAGCATTAAAATTAGGTTGGAATCAGCCAATGGCCATAAATGATTCGGAGCAGTCTCTGCATTGAATTTGTGATTCATAATGATATCTCTGGGCCTTCTTGCCCGTATTTATACATATTCGGGGAATTGGGAGCGCACCAATAGGAACTGAGTTTGGCTATTACGCATCGATCATTCTCGTCTCGCTCGATCTGTTCTCTATTCGATCTGCAAAGCGACTAGTTATGCGCAGGCGCGCGCGTGGAACGCTCGGTTCCCTCTCTCAATTGACATGCACCAATTACAATCATTGCTTCTGATCCTTGCTCTCGTCGATCCGCTGATCGACTGAGGATCACGCATGCGTTCGATTCTCCCGCTCCTTTATACTCTCGTCGTACTCGCGTCTCGCGGTATCCTGAACTAATATTAATATTAATCCTAAACACACATTATAAATGTAAGAATAATAAGATTATAATAAGAATGTAAGTATTTAAGTAGTTATTAGTTAAGTTTAGTATCGAAAAAGAAAAGGGGCATTTTGGGGTTTGTTACACGCTAGTAAGCAGTCGTTACGAAACGTCCGTTTCGTGAAAATCGAGTGTTTATCAGCAGTGTACTTATTGTCTATTAAACTTATATTCTAACGAAAAGATCAACAGTGCTGTTGGCCGTTATTGACGAAGGATAAAGTGGCGCATGCTATTAAACAGTGTGAACCTCCCCAACAAACGTTGGCCAACACATAGTGTAATCACCTTTCGAAATGCCACATTTGGTACGTTCAAATTACGAGAGAGAATAAATATGCAATTCAATTAATTACTAATATGTACTTCCAGATGACTATAATGAAGCCGGGAAGGCGGCCAAGCTGGTGGCAGAAATGAGTGGTCGCCCGTTGAGAATCGAATCGGAAAAGCTAAAACGGAAATCAAAAATATCGCTGAGCAGTGACGATTAATTGGATGAGCCCCTTTTACTGACGCCTCCCACAATTTGCCACAGATTCATCGCGTAACCGAATGTTAGGTGGGTAAATACAAAGAGGATGCTATAAAAAATTATAACATCTTGAGCTATTTATATCTTTTTGTTATAATCGGTGAATATACTTACTTAGAATGTACTACTTTGATTTCAGATAACGTTTTAATCCGCGCGGATTAAACACGCGCACATATGACGCGCTGGTGGCCGTGGGGTTTCAGTGGGTAAAAATCCCACACTACCTTGGCAGGGTGTCTTTTGAAGATTTCCCCACGTAAAAAAAAAAAATTTCAACAAGAGAACCATTGAAGAGCTCACGATACTCTTAGGGTGAGATCAGACGGTGCGTGGTTCGGCGATCTTTGCGCGTGAATCGCCGATCCACGCGCCATCTGATCGGTCGTGGATCGCCGCATCGGGCTCGCCAAGCCGACTTGCCGAACCTGGACGAGCCGAGCAAGCTCGCCGATTCACGGGCCACAGAATATATTCTACAGATTTAACGAGCTTCACAATGCTATTTTTTAATCCAAAATGGAAATAACGACCTGATTAGACGATTCTACATTCGACTATTATAACTGTTTTCAAAATGGTTCTGGCATCTGATGGTAAATTATTATTCGGAACTGTTTCCTTGAAGATAGGGATCAAATCATTAATTGCGGAATGTGTAATATTATGTTTCAAAGCCCACTGTGCCTACAAAAAAGAAAAATATGGATGATTCGTTTCATCTGTAAAGTCTTCACCCATACAGCACACTCTCCTTGCGGCATAGTTGCAGCATACTTGCGGTGCAAGATGGCAAGGACTCATGCAAGGTTGCCGCAACTATGTAGCAAAAATTCTATGTCCGCCTGCTGCAAAGTTGCACGGCAACTTTGAGGCAATTATTCACAAAATATATTTCCACGGGAAAAACTGTTAAAAAAAATAAAAAAAAAGTTAGCGGGTTCAGGGCGACTTGAACACCGGGCCGCCCGCATGACAATCTGACGCGCTACCGCTGGGGCTACGGAACCTTCTTGGATATAGATTACTGTAAATGGTATATATAGTGATTAAGCATACTTGCGGCAAACTTGCGGCAAACTTGCGGCATACTTGCGGCATACTTGCGGCATAGTTGCGTTGCAACTATGCACTGTAACTATGCCGCAACTATACAGCAACAATTCTATGTCCGCTCCGCGCAACTTTGCACGGCAACTATGCCGCAACCATACATCGACATTGCGCTGCAACCATGCAAGATCGCAAGGTTACTGCAACCATCCTGCAACTTTGCCGCAACGAAGTGTGCTGTATGGGCAGTGATATTATTAAGGGGGTAGACACGGGTAATGCAGCGCGCTGTATACCGACACAATCTGGCCCGAAACATGGGTTTAGTAGAATACGCTTTTCGTCCTTATATGAGCGAATTTTTGGCTGGGCGAGGTCTCATTCGAAAGAGGAAGGTTCAGTGCAGCGCGCTCTGGTCATGGTTCGACGAGATTGTGTTGATATCTAATAATATGAGTGTGCAAAGTAGAGCAAAAGGCCACAAAATACACCCGCAAGAATCCAAGTATTTTTAGGTCACTAAAAGAGACTTTTGACTCAAATGATGACCAGAGCGCGCTGCACTGAACCTTCCTCTTTCAAATGAGACCTCACCCAGCTCAAAATCTGCTCATATAAGGACGAAAAGCGTATTCTCGTGATTGCATTCACGAATACGAATTCCGCCATATTGGCGATAATACAGAGCAAGTCACGTGACAAATTTAGTTGAGCTAGTGGACACGAGATGGCGCCTACTCGGGAGGACCGCTAACGTGGAATCATAGCAAAATTGAAGGCAGGGTCTGGCGATCTCCAGCTATCGGGGCACACCTACAGGAGCGGTGGCAATGTGTGCATGAACTGGGCACAGCTCCTGTATGTGTGCCCGATAGCTGGAGATCGCCAGGCCCTGATTGAAGCGTTAGCTGAATACACGAGCTGACGGGCCACAGTAAAAGTGTGATGCAGTCAATGTATGCATTTTCGGACGATTTTAGGTTAGGTGATATGCATTTTAAGCATACATTGACTAGGAACTGCTAGGAATTGTATACATTTACTAAATTAACGCTTTTACCGTAACACATATATCACTTCAAATCGCTATCAAAATGTTATAGTAATTGAGACAGTTACAGCAACAAACGGACTAACCCACATTAAAAAATTTGTTTTCCTATTATATATGATTAGTAGAGTATATTGGAATACGTTATTGCTACTAAGTCAATTTCGAAAAAAATGTGGGTTACATAGTCCGTTGTTGCTCTCACTGCCTCAATTATATGGCAAAATACCAAAGATGGGCATTACGTAACACTTTAGTGCTCAGACACTTTTCCCGACGGAAAAAAATTATTTATTGCGATTAGTTAACTGAAAAATGGTGCCAATATATGCATTCATTATTCTTTTCCCTAAAAAAAAAGTCAGTCACACTGGGCGTGTACGGAGTAAAATGTCGCTCAATATTTAAATACAAAGTTTGTGTTTTAAATGCATGTTTACTATAATGTGTAAGAGGTCTTAAAAGTATAAATGCATAAGACACGAGTATATCTTGTGTAAACATTTCTAAACAATATAGTCGTGTACGTTCTATTCATTTATACTTATAACATCTCTTACATTACACCGCAATGGTATCTTTAGGAAATCGGGTATAGCATATAGGTTATATTTTCTGTCACTTTGAGGAGTGGATTTTCTGTCCTCGAAGTGACAGAAAATATAACCTATGTATATGCTATATGGCAATAAATGTTGAGCGGCTATTTCGTTCTGTTGCGCTACATTTGTGAACTTTTTATCATCTTTCCGAATCATCAAGAGACACGGTAGTGTCTCGCGCCAAGTATATATATAGATATATGCGCCGCGCGAGACACAGAGTGTATCTATTACGGCACGCCGCGCTATCAAGTACCCTGAGATTATCGAATCTCAATAACGGCTGGTCCGATTAGACTTTGAATGGTCTTAATGGATAGCTTGGGTTTAATTTACATAAGAAAAGTGTCTTCGTTTTGTTCCTACGTGCCTTAGGAGCTGAGATATTTTGATGTAAAGTTGCAATTTGCCGAATTTTATGTTCTGAAGAATTAAGAATCGTCATCGTCAAGTGTGGGCAAGAGGGGAACATGAAAGGGAGAGGAAATGTCCAATATCCACGTCGCTGATTCGCTGAAGGTTTCGGCCAATCGCGTAACAAATCGTTGTCACGTGACAGCTAGCAGAGAGCAGAACTGTCGAGGTAAACGTAACCTAGCTAGTGTCAAACAGTTATAACCTGTCAAGTGTGAAATAAGGAAACTAGTTAAAAATTTTTAAGTGACACGAGTTTTTACACCATAGAGGACACTGAATTATTGTCTCAATTAACAAGGTAAGTCGCCAAAATTTTTCAATAGACTATTTATGTAGAGCATATAGAAACGGAGGGAACGCACAGACTTGGAAGTTGCCGGAGGAGGTTTGACAGTAAAGCATCTTCTTTCCCAGAAGTTTCGACAAAATAATATATTGTTTTTATA
This sequence comes from Andrena bicolor, assembly GCA_960531205.1. Classification (NCBI taxonomy): domain Eukaryota; kingdom Metazoa; phylum Arthropoda; class Insecta; order Hymenoptera; family Andrenidae; genus Andrena; species Andrena bicolor. The sequence continues at coordinate 30,200,289 of OY482668.1, forward strand.
CCAGCAAACTATTTTTACATTAGAGTTTTTATGTATAAAGCTTATAGAAATGAATGAAGGGGACGCACGGGCTTATATAGAAACGAAAGGAATGGACAGGCTTGGGTAAAAATGAAGGGGACGCACAAGCTTCGATAGAAATGAAGGGGATGTACAGCCTTGGAGGTTGTCCGAAGAAGGATAGATAGACAGAGAAGCTTGAAAGAAATTTGTCAAATAAGGTAAATCGACGAACTTTGTCAAATTAGCGTAGCATTAAGAATTAAGAAAATTATAGCTTACTGCTTGCAATGTATAGAAAGTTACATTATTGATTGAAGAAAGTGCGATGAAAACGCATCTCCCTTGATACTTTTCTATCTCTTGTGAAAGATATTTCTAAAACTTTATTTTAAAATCCACCGTAGTTCCCACGCTAATCATTAATTTTATTAGTTTCACATTACCAATATTTAAATTCACTAATGAACATATTAAATTAATTTTATTCCAACACCAATAAATTGTGCGTTAAATATATTGGAGCTCTTCGTTCATTTTTGATAAATTATCATTAGCATTTAAATTTCCTTCAACAAAAGTTTCTGCCATACGCTCTCACCTCCTTCGGACACATTATGTAGTTTCCACGCTTACTATAGGAAAAGTCCACCCTTCTTCTAAAACTTATATTGTTTAATTTTATATTGTATAATAAAGTTATATTGTAACTAAAATGTGGATTTTATATATTTACAGATAACTGAAGCACAAGATGATGCAGTGTGATCTACGTCAGAAAAAAAATTTATTGTAATATAGTATAATATTAATTAAACTTTAATTAAACTTTTATTCAGCTTCGATCCTCTGTGTGGTTCTTGTATGTTTGCTTCATATTTGAAAACTCAAATTTAAACCAATTCCACCAATCCAATTGTCTTGTAGCTTTGCAGGTGTGCGTAGTTTGGATGACAATATAATATATTGTTAATTAAAAAAAATAACCCCGACGGGGTGAAAAAATTATCCAGTCATCAATAAACACTACAAAATGTGTGAAATCCTCACAAAATTACCTTTTTCAAAAAAAGGTACAAAAAAGAGCGCCAAGTATATAATCCCATCAAAAAGGATCCCATTTAAAAACATTGTCGTAAATTAATAGCTTTACAAAACTAATGATATACACCAATTGCGCCAATTATCGCAATGACTATTTATACAAACAAAAAAATGTATCAAATAATAGTAAACAGATATATTTTTATACAAATAAATATTTTAATACGAATAAATATTTTATTCAAAATAGTTGGCGCTGCTCTCGGAATTGGTGTTGCTAAACTGAATAAATATGTCTGAATCAATAAGTCTGGCCTTGTTTTATTTATTAACCAAGATACTTAACATTTTTTTCACAGAGCAGCGCCAACTATTTTGAATAAAATATTTATTCGTATTAAAATATTTATTTGTATAAAAATATATCTGTTTACTATTATTTGATACATTTTTTTGTTTGTATAAATAGTCATTGCGATAATTGGCGCAATTGGTGTATATCATTAGTTTTGTAAAGCTATTAATTTACGACAATGTTTTTAAATGGGATCCTTTTTGATGGGATTATATACTTGGCGCTCTTTTTTGTACCTTTTTTTGAAAAAGGTAATTTTGTGAGGTTATTATTACGCCGCAACGCCGCAATCTTTAGGAAATCAGGAATATAGCATATAGGTTATATTTTCTGTCACTTCGAGGGCAGAAAATCCGCTCCTCCAAGTAACAAAAAAAACCGCTCCTCCAAGTGACAGAAAATATAACCTATACGTTAGACCCGATTTCCTAAAGATACTGTTGCGGCGTAATAATAATGTTTCGGAAGGATGATGAAAAGTTCACAAATTTAGCCCAAAAGAATGAAACAGCCGCTAAACATTTATTGTCATATAGCATATTCATAGGTTATAATTTCTGTCACTTCAAGGAGGGACCACATAATAATTATGCGTTGGATTCAACATCAAACACAAGTTTATATATGATTGTTCATAAATGCTTTCTGCATAGGATATGTATCTCATGTTCTGTTTCAGTGTTTTGCTAATTAAAAAATGTCTATCCTAACAAATTTCATTTTCTGGGGACATGTCCTCGTGTATTTTTCTTTTTCATTTATAATTCTGTACTGCCAACGTAGAATATTGTAGCATAAGCACATTTCAAGTAAATGTACAATGAATTTTCTACGTTTGCAGTACCAGCAGACTTTCTGTTTAAATTTTTACAAGTGCAACGCAACAGCTGAGAATTTCTTTCCACATTCAAAATAGAATATGGAAATAGCAAACAGCTCCCTCTCGCGTGCAGAGGCAGCCGCGTATTTATGGGTATTACCATTTCTGTGCAGAAAAAATCTGCTGTAATACCGACCGGCCCCGCCGGCCAGACCACGTGACGTGTCTACCCCCTTGAGGTAGTTCCTAACCAACTATATTAATCAAAGTAGAGATGGGCAATAAACGATAAATATAAAGTAGTATGATACTGTTACGTCCCTACTTTTTATTCGGGCTGCGTTTTTTTTAAAGGAATTTATATTTACGATCCGCTTTCGAGCGAATCCTGGGATTCTATGCTCTGGGATAGTTGAGACCTTGGTATGGATGCATTAACGCGATATTTTAAACTGGTTACCTTTTAATTAATAATCGGTATGAGTCGCCAGGGAATGGGAAGCTTGCTGACTCCGTCAATTTCCGACGCAGCGTTGGGTTTTGGGAGAACCCAGGGTCCTGCGTCGATGAATCGTTGATGGAAAACGACCTTGGGTTTTACGTAGACTCCCAACAAAGATTCTGGCGCAGCTGGGGCACACTGATAATTTTGTAATAGTCTACGTAGTTGCACTTTTCGGCCGGCTCTGTTGCTCTTGGGCATCTGATGGTTAAATTAATCTTTGAATTTGATTCTAATGGAACCCGCTCTGTACTTGACTCCAGAGGACACTGGTGGGCATGGTTATGCGCGCCAATGACTCCGAAAATCAGCTTGAACGTATTTATTTAAATTATTAATGATTTGAAAAATCTATTAGTAGTTTTTGACCGCGTAAACAGATTGACCTCTAGTATTTAGTGGCATAGTGGGCAGGTTACTGCTCGCCAATGACACTTTCAACGTAAGAGAATCTGTTTTCCTTTATGTTCAATTTTTCGGTGGTACATTAATAAAACTTCAAACGCCCAAAATATCAGAAACCGACTAATAAAACACTTGAACACTGAATTTGATTTTAATACTTTTATTTTAGTATAAAATAAAACTTCACTTACAATAGTCACTTGTTTTAGCTTTTTACACTTTGAATATTTGAATGTTTGTTTTATCAGAGTTTTTATGGTAACTATAATAATGATTGATTAATTGAACATTAACATAATAATCATCGCTCCGCGGGTGGTCTGATCCCTTTTTATAGGGCAATCGGTCACTCCTTCTCTAGGTTTGTCACATGACAATTTAGACGGTGGGAGATGAAATCTTCCAATCATCTGCCGTGGGATCCACCTGAAGAATTCTTTCCAGAGGGCTATCCGAGAGTTTTGTTTACTGCAGAATTTGAGCTATTGCGCGCCTATTTCGGTGTCTTCTGACTTACTTAAGACGTATTTCTGCCGTTATACGAAACTCTCAGCAGCGTCGATAGTTAGATTCTTAGTTTAATTCATTTTTTTGATGCTTACGCTATTGGGTTTTCGATGTGCTCTGTACGAGTGCTTTCGTACAGCCCACATACTAGGGATTGAAGTTAATGTACATCGGTTCCGTAGTGGAGCTCGATTTACTGGATATTAAGGGAGGGCAAATTTGTGGCGATGATCAGGAGCACAGCTTCGTGAAGGTGTCAACTCCGCTGGCGGAAGGGGCCTCTGACCCATCAGCTGGCGTCTACTGGTCCCCTTGGTGTGCGCGGTTGGCTGGCTGGTGTGCAGCCAGTCAGTGTGTGGCTACCTCCTTCGTGCTGGTTCTCCTGCTCACTATTGCCGTTGATGATTCTTGACTTGGTTTTCTTATCGCGAGTTTCGATTATAATGCCTTTTCGGCTATGTCTTATATTTATAACTTATTAGAGATGGTTATAAAATACTAAAGTACGAAATAGTAAGTTTGAATGATTTAAAGGATTAAATAATAGTAGACTCCACGTCGCGGGACGTGACAGATACTATGGAAATATTAATAATAATTTTTAACATCATGTATATATATATTTTAAGAAGTTCAATGTTAACATAAATAATTGTACTACAAAAATAGAATATTAAATTGGTTAGCGTAGTGAATTGGAGCAGCAGATCTGACAACGTCACATTCATTCGGAGCGTTTTTTATAACCAAAATGTCAGAAAAAACGTTCAATGAATCTGAATCTTCGTTCGATATTTAAATGTCTAAACATATCGATTGTGCGACGTTGCCACGTTGACTGCTTACGTGGTTTCTAAAAAATTTTCACGTGATCCTATTTTTTTTATGGGCAATTACGAAGAAACTATGCGGTCAGTTTTGCAGAAATTAATAAATTCATTTCCTGACATTTCGATGTACTTTTGTGCCAATTTTGGTACGTTTCTTAAATATGGTTTTCCTGTTTCAGAAGAAAAACTGAAACTATAACCCTCTTTTTTGACTTTGCCATATGCCACCGTGTTAAAATGCATCAACTTTAAATAACAATTTCTCGATAACTATGCGGTAAATCGATTTTAAACTTTGTACAAGGGTTTCTTGTATTCCAAATTAGTTTTGTACGAAATTTGAAAGAATTCTGTAATATAGTAGATTATTCAGGAACTATTAATAGTGGAATTATGTTCATCTGAATTAACGATTAATGAATTTTCGAAGACGGTTCGACAACATCTACTTACCAGATTTCCAAAGGGCAATCAAGAACGTACTTCCGCGGGTCTTTAAGAATTTAGAGATTATTCGATGCGAACGAATACGCCCCCTTTCGTTAATCCGTATATTGCTCTGTTGGCGGGTGGTATATTTGATAACCATCCGTACCCGCGCGCACCGTTGTCCACGGCCGCCTCGTGGGACAATACTGTCATAACAGCCTAGCCAGTTTTTCCGAAACAACTGGTTCATTAGGCCCAACGTGTAATAAAATTTTACATCCTTTACGACAATGTATACCTGAGGTTCCCGTTCGCTACGCGTAGCGAGTTGAATATATAGTGTATTTAGTTTTCACCACAACTGCCGCAATTGAAGAATTCTAATCATCCGTATTTCATAGTTTGATCTGTAGTGTACGTTGACAAATTTGCGCCAAAATGGATCAACAATCTATATAAGAAAATGGAGTAAAAATGACTACATTTTCACATACTGTTTAAACAAATTTACGTATTATTCGTAATTTGATCACAATTGGCTGAATTCGTTATAAATAGATGCGTTATTTTCGCCTCAAAGATTTTCTCTATGGTGCCTACTTTCCGAGATATTGCGGCAGACGAGTCTTTTTCACTCCCAACTTTGAGGGCCGCGCGCAGTCAAAGAACTACCCCTTTTGTTCCTGTGTCCTTCCACCAAGTGTATTGACGATATAGTAAACGCGTGTGATTTTTTAATGCAAAAGCGAGGTAGTGGGATTGGAAAGATTAACAACAATACTGGACGTATTGAACAAAAAAAGGAGATGTTAATAATAATTACTGTAAAGTATTACAGTACATCATGTAGTCAATGCATATTGTTAAGAATGCAATGTATATATGTACACATGTGTTCATCTTCATCGGAATCTCATTGCTATCGTGATGTAAGAAATATAGACTAAATTCTTAAATTGATTCGATTTGCCCTGTGATCCGATTCGCTGTAGTCTACCTTATAAATTAGTATAAATGGTTTTCCTTATAATAATTCACAAGTACAATCGGTTTCCTTAAAAATAGGCAACCATGGGAAAATTGAAAGCCCTATATTTTTTAAACAAATTCGAAAGCAGTAGAATAACTTATATCACATTTTATTTCAATCAATATGCCTGACGTAGGCCAGAAAAGTAATGGATATATAGTGAAATAATCTACTCTTCTTTCACAGTACATAATTGTAACTGCCCAAAACTATTTTCCAATTTAAACCCCGTTTATATTCCACAAATTTAGTTATGTATAACATCTTTTGGCATTTGGGAACGTACCCTTAGGCCACAATACACTGGTATTCATTCTATACGGAAAGTAGTTTACCTTTTCCCTGATCGTTTTAGTGTTTTACAATAGGGTAGGTACTAATTATGTCGTTACCCATAAAATTCCTAAGCAGAAGAATCCTTTCAAAGCGGGCTAATTACCATTCTCTCTGGACACATTTTGTTTTCTCCAAGGAAAGTAAGGTTTGTCGAGGAACATTTGGAGGAACATTTAGAGGAACATTTAGAGGAACATTTGGAGGTACATGTAGAGGAACAAGTCGAGGAAATTCCACGGACTGAAAGTTCCGCATCCCCGAGTACCCTTATCGGTAAATTAATTTTTTTTCTAAAGATATTGCACACGAAAATATTTTTTAACGTCAACAGTTGCAGTGAAAAAATATGAGATGTAACAAATAATTTTCAGAAAATGTAGCAGTCCCTAGCTGCAGCGGCTGCATGAAGAAAGATAAACAAATCGAAGCTTTCACGACACAAATGTTCTTAATTCGGGATCTTGTCACGGATACGCTACAAGAAGTCCGAAATTTAAGAAAAGAAGTCCTAGGCGGCCGAGCGGCAGAGCAGTCTGTCGCCCTGGAAAAATTGCCGAAAGTTGACACTGCGTCAAATCACACCGGCTAGACTGGCTGAGCCGTGCGGTACTCGCAGCGGCCAAGCGGCTATATCACGTATATTAAGCTGGCGTAGCCACTTGTTGTATCTCTGTACCTAAGACAGATATCAATACCATTCTTACAGCATATTTTTTTGCTAATTATGTGCTCTCAATCCCTCGAATATTAATTTTTTTTGCTGCAGTCTTTTTCACTCCTTGTACTATGTCAACACTGACAATCACTCTCGCGGTTAAGGGTCAATTTTTATTGGATTCGCTTGAAATTTGGGGGGAATTTTCGTAATACAATTATCTTCAGTTAAACGTACCAGTTTTTTGATCGAATAATTCACGTAATTTTGGCAGCATAAAATATTAGTTGAATGTATGTATTTTCAGTTGGCAATAAGGATTTTTCGTACGAAGTTACATTTCATTATAAACGAATGTCTTGAAAATAGCCTTTATTTTCGACCGTCACAGAGGCTGCCCCCCTTAACTTCGGTTGGCAACAACGACGCTAACGGTCTGAATACCATAAACAGAACTGTTTAAAAAAGTGTCCTCGCGTATACGCTTCCCAATATTCTCGAACATTCTATTGCGTTCTGAAACAATGGCACCCGCGTGCACGTTCGCGAATTTGCCTGTTGGCGTCACCAAATTTAAGGGTGATGTCGAAGGCGGATAGCCCCATGCTGGGTGGCCTTCAAGGATTTATGGCAGGAACCCTTGGCCTGTGTACGGTATTGAAAGAGGGCACGTGAGACTAAACAGACCTGGCGACGGGCGATGGCTGATGACCACGTTGGGTCTCATAGCGATCGGGTGTCGAAGGATTGGTTGTTTAGATTAAGTTAAAAATTATATAGGAATAGCAATCGGCCCGACGCCGTATTGCCCAAGCATAGGGACTCTCTTCCTGGAGGATGTGGCCACAGAGTGGTGAAGGTTTTGCCTTCTGGTAAGAGGACTGTGATGAACCACACGGCACTTACCCCAAAACTGTCGTGGAACGCGGTACCTTATTTTCTTTTTCTAACATGTCCGTTTCAACCGCCGGATCAGCACTATTCGAATTCCACTTCAGAAATTTATACCCTGCTGTATCCGTGAGAACAGGGTGTTAATAATTCTTCAGTTAGACAGTCAGAAACGAAGTGTCAAGAAGAAAGACACGCGGTCATATACACGTTGCACTTGACTCGTTGAGCTTTGGGCCGTATGCAGCCATGCAAACTCTGCCGCCCGTAAACGTATCGTCGCTGTGGCCGCGTAAAGGCACGGTTAAACACGTGTAAGGCGCGTTGCAGAAGACCCTTGAAAGGGTCTATTTCAATGGGTCGACGCGCTCATGAATGACCGCGTGCCGTAAGAAACGTATGGACAGACAACAAAAGCATTTGCGCGCGTTGCAAATGTTTAACCTTGCCTTTATAATCCAAATGTTTTTCCTGCACGTTTGTAAAGTTACGTATCGTGTTCTCTTACCTTCGTTTCGCGTACACGTTGTTCCTGCCCGTCTGCCATCGACTGATCACGAACGCAATCGCGTGTCGTCGATCAGCTACTTCACTGGTAACCGATTTAGATCCCCACAATTAACGTTTGAAACCGAAAGCCACTGGCGACCGCAATTCAACTACTTTACGACACACTTTATTGTCAAAGATACACTTTTCAGTCGGCTCGGTCTGATCGCCAACCGCTTTCTGCAGATTCTCCTTCCGGCCGTTACGTACATCAGCTCTCTCTCTATCTCTCACACTTATTTCTCACGCGCTAGGAATCCTCTATCTACGGAGTGATCGGGCAAACGTGTAGGTATTGTCGCTGATTGGTTGCCGCCTTTTGCGCTAAAATTGCGGAAGTTACCAGAGAAACAAACTGTAAAAAGGAAAGAGACAGGTATACGGATAGACAGAGATAGATAGACAATCAGCTCGAAAAGCAAACGATTTAAGGATGTATTGGACCTATTTTCAAAATAGTGCCAAGTTAATGAAAAATCGTGAGATTGTTCTTTTTAACCTTCCTGATGTGCTCCAAAAATTTTAAACGAATTCACTAAACGGTTTCCGAGTTATAACGATTTTAATTTTCACTGATTTTACACGTACTCTTATGGAAAGAGACGATCTTGACGAATAAATCGTCTGGAAAAATGTTGAAGAAATAGTCCCAATGTTTTAAATTTTTTTGTACATGCAGTGTATGGGTAGATGAAAATATCTGTCGAGGTTCAATTGTTTTCTCTACACCGTTTAATGACGTGTACATTAAAAGTGACAGATAATATTATTTTATTATTATTATTAAATTATTTTAACGAAATAAATTATAACTTGAGAAAATTGTGAATTCTGGGCATTTTCACTGCCAAAAGTTTAGCAAATAATGCTTGAGAAAGCTTTTGTAAAGTGAAAAATACCTTCCTAGGATTAAAAATAAGACTCCCACTGTCGTTCGAATTCCTTACATCTAGATTTACTATGCGTAAGACGTAGCTATTCAAGTATTTCAAATTTCATGTACTTTTGTCTGATATTGTACGTGCAATACATCCTATTACTCCCTAGAGGATCACTGCTCACGCGCCACTGAGGCAAACCCGCGAAATTCGTACTACAAGTAGAGCTGTTCAAGGTTCAAGTACCCGGAAAAAGCAAGCCGAGCTGCGCTCGGCTTGAAAGAACCGGGCATCTCGGATAGAACCAAGTACTTGAAAGAAGCGAGCGGGCCGAATGAACTTCGAGCAGATCGAAATTTATTTGTCCGGTTATTTGAAACTTGGTACACATATTCTTAATGGTATTATCTAAAATGTAGCATATCATTTTATTTTATGCGATAACCCATTCGTATATAATAAATGTTTCACGTTTGCCTTGTTAGGTAAACAATTAAGGGGGGGTTCTGCTTTGTGGGACCGAAAAGGTAGGTGATATTTGCGAATTTTTTATAAAAAAAACCGTTCAATGGATTTCTTTAAAATTTGGCAAGTTGTTTTATTATACTTTTGAGTATTGTTACAAATTTTGATGAGACTATACAAAAAAAATGTGCGTGTGTAAAGCGTTAATTGCAGAACGTTGAAAAAAAACGGCTCGTGCTGGCGTTGATGGAAAGTGCCCTATGGTTTATCTGAAACACAAAAAGGAAAAGGGATTCTTAACCTGCATGAACATGGCCATCTCTGGAAATGATAGTAATATTCACATTAATAATGATATTCACCTTGCTCCCATTTGTACTATAAATTATTTTCTTCTGAAATCCGTATGCTAATTATCTTGTTCCTTTCCGCGTCACCTTGTCCGCGTGGTTTAAGCTACAGGTACAGGTAAAACGGCCTTTCGCCCCTACGGCGTAGGAGCTATGCGGATTTATGCTACTACCAATAAAATAATAAAACGTTTCGTACCGACCGTAGCAAAGTACAATGAGATGCCACGTTTATTTCTTAAGGACCTCCGCTGAATTGTACGTGTCATGTATTTTTTTCGCCGAAGTTATTAAACACGACCTTCCGTTGGAAAAAGAATTTCAAACAACGAGATATGTATTTTCGTCGTAATTGCCGCCACATGAAATGAGACAAATTCAATGAAATGAATTTTGCCGTACTTGCTCCTTTTTCACGCAGATCGTTCGTTTATCCTCGGCGTGAGCTGCTTACGTTCAATATTAATTACGTCTTTGTCTCGTAATATTTCTGCCACTTCCTTTCTCCCAATACCCGAAACGCGTTCCTTTTAACGGGCTAACAATTTTACGGTCCCAGGTTTATCTAATATGAGAAAGACCATGATTCTAGTGCTCATTAATAAAATAATCTAGCATACCGATTTGAGAAGAAAAAAAATTATTGTACAAATGAGAGCAAGGTGAATATCACTATTAATTGTTTACGTAACACGGCAAACTTGAAACATTTATTATATACGAATGGGTTATCGCATAAAATAAAATGATATGCTACATTTTAGATAATACCATTAAGACTATGTGTACCAAGTTTCAAATTAATCGGACAAATAAATTTCGATCTGTTCGAAGTTCATTCGGCCCGCTCGCTTCTTTCCAAGCCGCCCGGTTTCTTTCGGGCCGCTTGAAAAGAAATCAAGTACTTGGTTCTATCCGAGATGCTCGGTTCTTTCGGATACCTGGCTCGGCTGGGAAACCGAGCCCCAGATTGTTTCGTAAAATTAATCTTATGGTCCGCACGATGACCAAAAGAAGAAGATGTTCTGATGTTAGATCGAAGAATGTTTCCCCGGCAATGGGGTAGGAAACGAAATAACTCTGAACAAGTACCAGTACGCCTCGCGGTGAGACACAGGGACAAAAGGGGTAGGCCCCCGCCTGCGCGTGGTCTTGCCCGCGTCGTCCTCCCCCCTTCTCCGACTCCCTCATCTCTCGAGTATAAACACGCGCTCGAATTTTAAAACAAAAGCACGCGTTGACGTCACAGTTGTGCTAATTGAATTACACTGTAATTTAATTACATTGTATTTCAATTACATAGTAATTCAATTACGTTATAATTCAATTACATAATTTAAACTTTTCGATTAATTCAATTCCTAATTACTGTAATGGTGTGTCTAATTGAATTACAATGTAATTGAAATACAGTGTAAATAATTTACAGCTCAAAACTCTGAAGAAGTGAGAAAAAAGTGGAAAAAATGTAACAAGAGCGTTTAGTTCTCTTTATATATTATAAATTTATGAATAATACCATATTCTGCACTCATAGTAATTTCTTTCTGTTCGAAACCTTTACCTACATATTTCTTTCCCACCTCTTATTACCTCTCAATTTGGTTAGGTTCTTAATTCAAGTTTATAATTCAATTACATCGTACTATGCAATTACAATTGCAAAAATACATTGCAATTACGAGTTACGATGTATTTTAATTGAATGCGAGATCTGAACTACGAATTACAATGTAATCGAATACGATGTATTTGAATTATTTTGTAATTATAATTCATGGAGTAATTCAATTGTAATTCTGCACAACTCTGGTTGACGTATTCCGTGCGAGAGAGAAGGTGAACCTTAGGGAGGGGGTATTTGCTGTGAAGAGGGCCTCTTCCAGAGAGTGGCCGTTTGGGACGAATATGTACAAGCCCGATTGGTTAGGGAGCAGCTTACATTAGAACCAAGCGACGCCGAAAACACGCAAAAAAAACGGGCCCGAAACATCATCTGAAAAAAAAGTGACCGTATCCACGCGCGAAAAATACTTACCTCTGGGAGTCTGGTTGCCAGATGTGTAGCTTGGCTTATAGCCCGACTCACCTCGGACCTCGGGGGAAAACCCGACGTTATGCCGAAAATCATAAAGTCCTTTTACCTGAGAACCGAAGCAGGATAGCGGCGAAAGTCGAAATCCCTGAAAAACGGCACGGTGTCGATTGCCCCTTATCGACATATCTGGTAGGCAAATGTTTCCGAACGAACGCTTCGAGAACAAGCGATTGCCTAGTCGCAAAGAAACGAAGAAATTTCGCTTTATAAATACCAAATTTCCAGCCGTAAATCGCCTGCACCGCCAGGACTGTGCAGCTTACGCACCCCCTTTCGAAGCCAGATACATACAGCGTAAATCTCCACCGGAAAACCGTCGAACGTAGAACAGCATGGGCCCAACCGCCCTTGACTATACTTATACCTATTAAAAATCACGTTGACTGGAACAGTTTGTACATAATACTAATATGCAGAGTTGTGCAGAATTACAATTGAATTACTCCATGAATTATAATTACAAAATAATTCAATTACATCGTATTCGATTACATTGTAATTCGTAGTTCAGATCTCGCATTCAATTAAAATACATCGTAACTTGTAATTGCAATGTATTTGCAATGGTAATTGCATAGTACGATGTAATTGTAATTGCATAGTACGATGTAATTGTAATTGCATAGTACGATGTAATTGTAATTGCATAGTACGATGTAATTGAATTATAAACTTGAATTAAAACAAACAATTGAAACAGAAAAGAAACAATTGTTGCGCGCCGTCGCGCGATGCTTGTAACTGCATTCTCCTTGTTAGCAGTTTCATAGAAGGACTAGTGAGAAAACATTTTATGTAAGACATGAAGTCTTTTACTGAATTTGTACGCGAAATAAATTCGGAAGAAAAATGTATAGATTATCTAATCGAAAAGAACATTTTTCAAAATGTTATTCAGTACCCTAAATGTGACAAGGCAATAAAACTTAATCGCGAAACATTGTTCTTTCACTGTCTTGCCACATCGTACGAAGCAAAAAATAAAACAAAGAGGAAAAGGGTTCGATGTAATTATTTGAAATCCATTAGAACCGAGATACGTGGTTTGAAAACGTTCGTTTACAGTTATTAACAGCTGTAACATTTATTGACGAATGGCTATGGTATCCACCGCCACGTTTCGGGGTAATTACCAATGACCTACATATTGGATCACACACCTTCGTCGATTGGAGTAGTTTTTGCAGAGAGGTAAGATTTTCTGTATGGTCTTAAATTCATTAGTAGTTAGGCTATGCGGATTCTGGACCAAGTGGAGGCGAGGGGGTGAGGCGGGGCGGGGGGTACCGAGTTCGTGGGTGAGGGCGATGACGTCACAGGGGAGGGGGATTCCAAGATGGCGTCGACCGAGTTCGTTGATGAGGGGGATGACGTCACAGGGGAGGGAGATTTTCAAAATTTTCAAAATGGCGTCGCGCGCGCAGGTCGAGTTCGTGGGCGAGGGGGTTGACGTCACGGGGGAGGGGGAGGATTTTCAAATTTTCAAAATGGCGTCGCGCGCATTTCGTGTTGGCGCCACCTACTGGACGTTTAAGGTACTTTGGGCCCGCGTCGGTATTTGGGCCCGCCTTGGTACATTTTCCAGATTTTTCATACATTTTCTATTGACGCCACCTATTGGATGTTTAAGGTACTTGGGTCCGCGTCGGTATTTGGGCCCGCCTTGGTACATTTTCCAGGTTTTTCATACATTTTCTATTGACGCCATCTACTGCATGTTTAAGGTACTTGGGCCCGCGTCGGTATTTGGGCCCGTCTTGGTAAATTTTCCAGGTTTTTTCATACATTTCGGGTTGGCGCCACCTATTGTACGTTTAAGGTACTTTGGGCTCGCCATGGTAAATTTTCCAAGATTTTTTCATACGTTTCGTGCTGACGTCACCTGTTGCATGTCTCTAAGGTATATTTGGGCACGCGTCGCCGCCGCGCAATCTCCGTACGTGTGCGGGGATCGGTGCGCAGGCGCGACCGCGACCGATTCGTGGAAATTCAAATCGCGTTTTCGATGATGATTTCTGAGAAAGAGGGTGGACCATGATTTCTGAGAAAAGATAAGGAAATATTTGAATCGTGGGACCGATACAGCGCACGTGCAATGATATAAACATAGAGCAATAATTATTATAAATCAATCATCGCGATAGCCCATGGAATAAACATTGCACCGCGACATGCAGTGTGTTTACATCTGAACAGGATCGAACACGTTTCGGGCGCCTACGTGCACACTCTTCGTGCCGTGTGTTTATGTTTCAATCGTGGGACCGATGCAGCGCACGTGCAATGATGTAAACATATAGCGATAATTATTGTAAATCAATCGGTGCGATAGCCCTTGGAATAAACACGACATTGCATTCCATGATAAGTTCTGAGAAAGAGGGTGTGTTGATGTATATATATATCTGAGCATTGACTTTTCCCAAGACTAGGACCTCTAAGAAGTACCCTCGAGAAAACGCAATGTCCCCGAAACAATAAATTAGGCGTTCCTTTCACGCGACCAGCTAAGCGATAATTATTCGGGGTAGAGTTCCAAGTATTTTCACGATCGAGAACACGGCGACGTCTCAAGCACCCTTCTCGAGGGTCTGCGAGTCAAGCGTCGTGGGAGCGTGTAAGGGCGAAAAGAATTCGTACATAGACTTTCACACCGAAGTCCATAGAGTAAACATAACATTGCACCGCGCGATACCGCGTGTTTATATCTGATTCGTGGGAGTAGTATACAGCGATCGTCTAAGGGTGGGGGAAAAATTTGAGGATACGTTCGAACTGCATCTGACGTCAACATAGTTCGATGGCGTTTTGAGAATCACGGCTAGGATAGGTGCCTAGTATATTAAATCCTGCAGTCGCTCGATGAAAATCGTGAAGTACGTTACGTGTGCATAATATGGACCTTTTCGTGAATTCGTACAAGTTGTTACAGGACGCGATAAAACAGTTGCGTACCGAAGAAGAGTTCAGTGAGTGGTTTATATCGTGTAACGAGTGCATACACAATATCAACGAATATCTTAAGATTCAAGAAGTATCAGAATCTAATCGTCGACGTTTGAAAACACTTAAGATTGATATTGAAACATTGCGAATACGGGTCCGAAGCAAAATAGCATGCATACTCGATGAAGAGGACGCGCGTGATGCATTGCTAGCGTCTTCCGACGATGACGATGATTATTGGATAAGTCCTTTATCGACGATTCCGCAGTTGGATGACGAAACACTGACGATCGAGAGGCATAAGATTCGTGACGTATTAAGCACTCCATCATTATTCGAGACGTTATGGATTAACATCTTCCGACAGGGATTTATGCAATTACCGCGTGAACATCGTCAACTGTTACGTCATACCGCGCGATATAGTGCTGCGAGCAAATGCACATTATATTGCATCGTTGCTGATACGGATCTGTGTCGCAAGCGACCGAAGTACACTACCGCGATCGCGTGTACACCGTTAACGCTTCTACACGACATCGAAAACGGCTCGGTCCAAGTACGAGAAGAATTGAGTCCCGAAACAGTGAAAATCACAGTACGCGAGTTTTTGTCTCGGGAATTATCTAAATTTTTGGATAATTGCATGAGTCTACCGCGGAACTCGAATCGTACACTTATACCGCTGAGTTTTCGATGGCCTGCTGAGGACCATGAACACATCACCTGGAAGATGCGCATAAAGAAGGTGAATCAAGTCGTACGTCTGTGGGAGGTTAACTATTTTTGAAAATCGAATTATATGTGAAGTAGTGAACATGGATATGATCATGGACATGTACAGGGTTTTGACCCAGAGATCGAAGCTTGTACAGTCTGTTGAGGAATTCCTAGACTGGTCGAATCAGTGCGACTCGTGTATACGACGCATCGTTGAATATCAGAGCAGCGGAGGAGTGTCCGTGCACGCGAAACAACGCCTAGTATCGTTGAACGCGCAAATAACAACGTTGCGTGCGGACGTGCGGGAGAACAACTTTTCGCGAGTGGGATACGGGGTTTCGGCTCATTCGACGACACCCAAAGTCGTATGGGAAGACGTGGAAACTGCGTTTATAAGCCGTATTTCAACCGGCGCGGTCATCAACGTGGGATACGTCGATCCACGTAAATTTTTGGAGGGTGCTCGACAGATAGTAATGTCACGCGTCGCGAATGCTATCACGGTACATAATGGAGTGTCTGTGAATACCGTCTTAAACGCGGAGTTTTCGTTAAACGCGGAGTTTACGTTAGATGCGAATATTGACGTGAAAAGTTTCAATACGCGAAATCACGTACTGTTATTAGATTCGAACGTGCGCGAGTGGTACTCGAAGTGCGTGATCGCACCCACGTTAGTGGCGATCGAGGAGTTTCAAGATCGCGACAGTGGATGGACCCTAAGGACTGTGCTAAATATGCTAGTGAATATTAATAAGCATAATCCACTTCGAGCCGGTTGCAACGTCCCGCTGCCGCGCGCCGTCGTCCTGAAGAAAGCGGTGCTGAACATAAAGAACAGAGATAATGCGTGCTTCATGTGGGCAGTCGTCGCAAGTTTGTACCCTGCTGCTACGCATGTGGATAGGGTCGCGTCGTATCAACACTACACAGATTTGCTTCGCACGGGCGACATGACTCTTCCCATGACGTTGGATCAGCTGACGAAGTTCGAGAGGATGAACGACGTGTCGGTGAATGTGTACGCGTGGTCCGACGGAAGCTGCGTTCCTATGCGTTTAACCAAGGACAAGCGAGAGAGACACGCGAACCTGCTGCTGGTACAGGATCCCAACGAGTCCCAACGATTTCACTTCGCGTGCATTCGAAGCATGTCGAGGCTGATTTCGAAGCAGGTCGGCAATCACAAGAGTCAAGTATTCGTTTGCGACAGGTTAGTAAAATATGGTATATTTCGATTGATGTATCATTGATTATTATGTTTTATTATTGATATCGTTATCGTTGTAGATGCCTGAATTACTTCTACTCGATGGAGCGATTACGTAAACACGACGTGGACTGCCAACACCTGAACGAGTGTGCCGTCGAATTGCCGTCCGCGGGGGATAAATGGCTGCACTTCAAAAATTTCAAAAATAAGGAACGAGCGCCGTTCATCATTTACGCAGACTTCGAATGCATGCTGGAGGACGTCGAGCCTGCGGAGCGGAGTCGGACGTACACGTACCAGCAGCATAGAGCATACAGCGTGGGATACTACATCCACTGTTCCACCGACGCGTCCCTGTGCCGTTATCGCGCGTATCGTCACGAATCCGAGTGCGTGAAGTGGTTCGTACAAGAACTTCGTGACTTTGCCGACACTGCGTATTCGTGGTTGCGGAACGCGAAACCAATGAAAACGCTAACGAGACAACAGATGCGTAGTCATGACAGTGCGATCGTATGCCACGTGTGCGAACAACCATTCGTCGACACGGACATAAAAGTGCGCGACCATTGTCACTCGACGGGCGAGTACCGAGGCGCGGCCCACGTGGCTTGTAACTTACAATTTCAACGATCGTACACGATACCGGTAGTGTTCCATAATTTATCAGGCTACGACGCGCATTTCGTGATCAATGAGTTGGCGTCCGCGTTCGAGGGACAGATCGACCTACTGCCGCTGACGAAGGAGCGCTACATATCGTTCACGAAACACGTTAAGGGAATCGACACCGAGCACAATGATTGGAAGAGGGGGCTGAAGTTTCGCTTCATCGATTCGCTGAAGTTTTTGGCAGCGAGTCTGGAGAAACTCGCTTCGGACCTTGGCAGGGAACGGCTTGTTATTCTACGACACGAGTTTAAAGACATGCCGGACTATCAATTCAATCTCCTGACCAGGAAGGGTGTCTTCCCGTATGACTACGTGACGTCATACGCCAAGCTGAACGAAACGCGTTTACCGTCCCGCGAAACTTTCTATAACCGGTTGAACGATAGTACCGCGTCGGAGCCTGATTACGCGCACGCCGTGAACGTGTGGAATACTTTTCCCATAAAGACATTAGGCGAGTACAGTGATTTGTACTTGAAAACAGATGTGCTGTTACTCGCCGACGTATTCGAGGGTTTCCGCACTGACTGTATCGCGAGTTACGATCTCGACCCTGCGCATTATTTTACGCTACCGAGTTTCACGTGGGACGCGATGCTCAAGTACACCGGCGTACGATTAGAGCTTCTGACAGACGTGGACATGTTACTGTTCGTAGAGCGTGGCATACGTGGTGGTCTGAGTCAGTGCTCGCACAGGTACGCGCGTGCCAACAACAAGCACCTGCCTGCAGGGATGTACGACGAATCGAAGGCGTCGACGTATCTGATGTACTTCGACGTCAACAACTTGTACGGGTGGGCGATGTCGCAGGCTATGCCGAAAGGTGGGTTTCAATGGCTGGACGATGCGACGGAGGCCGCGCTCGACGTATCATCCCTACCCGACGGCGAGGACTCCGAGGAATCCGAGGGATACCTGTTGGAGGTTGACATCGAATACCCCAAGGAGATACACGACGCCCATGCCGACCTTCCATTCTGGGCACGCTCCAGAAGGAAAACAGGCCAAGCTGCTTGCCACGCTCGACGATATCGAACGATACATCATCCATTATCGTTACCTGAAACAGTGCGTGCGACACGGTTTACGCGTAACGCGAATTCATCGGGTGTTGCGATTCGATCAGTCGCACTGGTTGCGCGACTACATCCGATTGAATACCGATTTGAGGACGCGAGCTACTAGCGAATTTCAGAAGACTCTATTTAAATTAATGAACAATGCGGTGTACGGTAAAACAATGGAGAATGTGCGGAATCGCGTAGACGTGCGACTGGTGACGCGGTGGGACGGTCGTTACGGCGCGGAAGCGCTGATCGCGAAACCGAACTTTCACAGTCGGACGATCTTCTCCGAGCAGTTGGTGGCCATCGAAATGCGAAAACTTAAAGTGAAGTTCGACAAGCCGATATACGTGGGGATGAGTGTACTGGACGTATCAAAAGAATGCTTGTACGAATTTCATTATTCATATATGCGTGCAAGGTTCGGTGATCGGTGTAAGGTTCTGTACACCGACACCGACAGTTTAATGTATAGTGTGGAATGCGAGGATGTGTATAAAACGATTAAGTGTGACATTGCGCGGTTCGACACGAGTGATTACGCGGTGGACAATCCGTACGGTATGCCGCGCGTAAATAAAAAGGTGCCGGGACTCATGAAAGATGAGAACAACGGCGCCTTGATGACCGAGTTCGTCGGACTACGTTCGAAGATGTACGCGACTAGAACGTTTAACGCTGCAGTGGGGTCTACGAGCGAGATTAAAAAGGTGAAGGGTGTGCGGAGACACATAGTCGCGAATGTAATACAATTTGGTGATTACATTCAATGTCTTTATAATCTAACCGAGAAGTCGGTCCGACAGAATAATATACGCTCTAAGAAGCATGATGTGTATTCCGTGAGTGAGGAAAAGAACGCTCTGAGTCCGTTCGACGACAAGCGGTGTATCTTAGCCGATCGGATACGCACCCTTCCGTGGGGTCATTATCGAATCCCCGAGCTCCAGACCCACGAGTTACTCGAACGTGCGCCCGACGAGTTCCTCGAGAACCCCATTGTATAGTACGTTTACATGTTTTGTATGTTGTATGTTTGCATGCACATATGTATATAACTAAAATTGTATTTTATACGCGTCGGTATATATGTATATATTTTTCATACTTTTAAGATTAATTGTACGCATATACGAGAATGTGGAAAATTGAATAAACGGACACTGTTTATCTATTTATATATATATATTTATATGTATTTATTTTTATTTATTTCAGTAACATATAGTGCGTTTATGATTGGTAATCATAGAATATCCTTGTCGCTTATCCACGAGTTCCGCGACGAATCGAATCCGAGCCACTTAACGTACACCTGGTTTCCCTTGCGACGAATAATCTTCTCGATCAGATAGACTTCCGGATTCGCGACCGAATGCAGTTCGTACTCGTAGAATCCACCCGAGATCGGTTCTCCCGCGGAATCACGCAGAATGTACGTCACCGGGAACGTTCGTTGTACGGTTACGATTTCGAACACCTCGGTCGACCAGTTCGGAGTGTATTCCTTCTCGAAGAGGGTCTTGAACTTGCTCACGCGTACCTTATCCCCGACTTTGAATTTCGCGCGTCGTCGAATACCTTTAGTTACAGAGGGTGAGAGGGGTTCATTCACGGCGAATGACAAACGCGTCGCGGGGGTCACGTCGACGGGTCGGGCGTTGATCGTTCGATGCTTGTTACGCAGCGAATCCAAATCATAAACCTTTGCCGACGACTCATTATCCTGAATTTTTTCATCATCTTCGTCGTCGACATCATCAACAATATCATCAACAACATCATCGTCAACATTATCTTCATCGTCAACATCATTGTTGTCGTTATCGGTATTGTTGTTGTTGTTGTTGTCATTGTTGTCGGCGTCGTTGTCGTTGTTGTCGGTGTCGTTGTCATCATCGTCGTCGTCGTCGTCGTCGTCGTCGTCATAGTCGCTAGAATCTGGAGGGTTATTCGGACGTTCGTTGGTTATCGATGGAGTAACGAGACGAAGTCTCTTCGATGATTGTTGTTGTTGTTGTTGTTGTTGTTGTTGATCGTATTCGTGTTTCCTCTTCACTGGTCGGGATCTAGGTATTGAACGCATTTTCAACGCCGACGAGTTCTCGATCAATCGTTTCAGCGGTTCGACGATATGACGCGTGCTCGCCTCCACAGCCGCTTCCGTAGCCATTTTACCAATTTTCAAGGCCAAGCTCTTTTTGCGTATAACGTCACTGACTTTGGCGATTTCCGCCTTTGTGTCCGCACACCGACGTTTCGCCCCCTTTTGATGTTTCAGCCCTTTTTGATGTTTCGTTCCTTTTTGTCGATGACGACGTCGGCTATGTTTTTGCGAATGCTTCGCGTCGACGTTGCTCGAGGTTATCGTAGTCGCGGACGATTCGTTAGACATTTCGTGCTGCTCGATGAATGACTCGCGGTTTACTGATGTCAGTGAGCTACGACAAACTCGTTAAATCCTCTTCGATATCGACCTTCGTACATGGAACTATCCTTATCGATCACCACGAAATCGTATCGCCGACGCCAACATTTCGCACACAAGTCGTTGAACGATTCGAACGTCATGTCTGTGTTCACGTGATCGTTGTACACGCGGCGCAAGTTCGTGCCATCTTGTTTGAACAGCATGAGAAAATTCGCGTTGTCCCTGATCAAATGTTTAGGT
This sequence comes from Andrena bicolor, assembly GCA_960531205.1. Taxonomy (NCBI): domain Eukaryota; kingdom Metazoa; phylum Arthropoda; class Insecta; order Hymenoptera; family Andrenidae; genus Andrena; species Andrena bicolor. The sequence continues at coordinate 30,221,725 of OY482668.1, forward strand.
ATTCTAGCGTACGACTGACACAAATAAAAGCAATCCACGTTCGCGTGACGGCCCATGGAGAAGTATTCGCGTATCGCATTCTGTTCGTCGCACGCCACATCGTCGAACACGAAGATCGAATCGGGCCGAGCGTCTCTCGGTGGAACGATCTCAGCGTTGTCCGAGTATGGAAAGTATTCGATTCCGTCGACGAGCGACAACACCTGTTCGAGATATCGATACTTTGGCTGATGCAATGATTTCGAGTATACGTACACGTTCTCGAAACCCAAACCGTTCGGACTCTCTAGCATACTTAGAAGTACGTTCGTTTTTCCGCACCCAGACGGACCGCAAATCACGCCTCGTACGCTGTGCGGTAATAATGGGCCGTGTCTGTTCGATCGACTCGAATCCCTATCATCCTCGAGCATTCTGTTCGCGGTCACGCGAATAACGTCCGACTGTTTCGCGAATCGCATATTATATAATCAACTATTTATATTCGTGGCACGCGTCGCGCAGGTCACTATCACAATGATCGGTGACGCGTGCGTACGCGTTTATTATTGTAGTAGCTATCGTGACTATTCTAACGTATATGATTGTATCAACGACCGCAACGTCTCACGGACTAGGGAAGAATCAGAGGAGGAAGAAGACTGGATCAGGTCTCGTAAACGGTATCATAAACCGTCTGCCGTTCGAACTACACGTTCCAGGTTATCAGTTCTGCGGACCGGGAACGCGTTTGCTAAAGCGATTGGCTCGTGGCGACAAAGGTGTGAATCCTCTGGACACAGCGTGCCGCGATCACGATATCGCGTACTCTAGTCGCAAGGATTTAGAGGGGCGACACGAGGCGGATCGTGCGTTAGCCGAACGAGCGCGAGAACGAGTATTCGCGAACGACGCGACCTTTGGTGAAAAAGCAGCCGCGACTGGAGTGTGGGCAACGATGAAGGCTAAGACTAAACTCGGCATGGGTATGAGAAGGACGAAACGTAAACAGCGAAAGTCTGGAAGGAAACATCCGCAACGGCGACGACGACATCGCAATCTACGAGTGGCGAAACGCGGGGGCTTTCTTCCATTTCTTCCGTTCGTGCTACCTGCTTTATCAGCTATCGGGGCATTGGCCGGTGGAGCGGCTGGTATAACCAAAGCGGTCAATGATTCGAAGGCCTCTCGAAAACAGCTGAAAGAGACTTTGCGTCATAATAGGGCGATGGAGGGGCGAGGGATGCATCTGACACCGTACAAGCGAGGCGCGGGCTTGAACCCGAGACGCCAACGACTGCGAACAAAGAAAAAAAAAACGCCGATCGCATAGGCGCGTGGCGACGGTGGCAGCGATAACGCAACAACCTATGACGAACCTGCAATTAGAACGTGAATGCGCCAGCATCCCGTTCTTTCGAGGCGTGTTTATGCGCGACACGCTTCCTACGCGCGTACGAAGCAACGAATGCGGTATCGCGAATCTGGATGAAAATCGAGGCACCGGTACGCACTGGGTCGCGTACGTCAAACGCGGACCGCGAGTACAGTACTTTGATAGTTTTGGGAATCTGCGACCTCCCGCGGAATTGATCTACTATTTCGGACGCGGTACAACGATCACCTACAATCACAATCGTTTTCAACGTTTCGACGAGATGAATTGCGGCCGCTTGTGCATGCAATTTTTACAGCAAAAGTCTATGGAATTATGGCCTATATACTAATATTACTACCGGTGTGCGTGCGTGTGTTTGTGTGTACTAAGATTATGTTGCAATGTATCCATGCGTAATGGCGATTCGCACCTTCTATAATAAAGACTCATAATATCGATAAATTGCCGAGTATTCGTACGCGCGCGTCACTTCCCCTCTCTCCGTCTCGCGAGTGTAATCTATGATATGTCGTTCACGCTCACGTTAACGGGTCGCAGCAGCGCGCTCACGGTAAACTATTTTCCGCCGATAGATTTGAGTGATGGTCAATACGAATTAGGACTCGCAGACTTGGAGACGTTTCACACGATACCAAACATCGTGTCACGTCCTGGGTTGAGGTCTTTGGGGACGATGACTATGTGGGGTAAGAAATCAGGCGAGAATGTGAAATCCTGCACGCTGAGGGTTTTCGGGAGTCAGGCGAGAACGTAAAATCCTACACACTGAGGATTTGCGGGAATCAGGCGAGAATGTGTAATCCTGCACGCTGAGGGTTTCAGGAGTCAGGCGAGAACGTAAAATCCTACACACTGAGGATTTTCGGGAATCAGGCGAGAATGTGTAATCCTGCACGCTGAGGGTTTCAGGAGTCAGGCGAGAACGTAAAATCCTACACACTGAGGATTTTCGGGAATCAGGCGAGAATGTGTAATCCTGCACGCTGAGGGTTTCAGGAGTCAGGCGAGAACGTAAAATCCTACACACTGAGGATTTTCGGGAATCAGGCGAGAATGTAAAATCCTACACACTGAGGATTTTCGGGCGTCAGGCGAGGATGTGTAATCCTGCACGCTGAGGGTTCAGGAGTTAGGCGAGAATGTAAAATCCTACACACTAGGTTTAGGGGGAAATCAGGCGAGGATCTTAAATCCTGCACGCTAATCGACCAGGGAAGGTTTAAAGGTAATCGCGCGCCAGGGAGACACCCGTTAGACCACTTGTGGTTGTTACTTTAGTTTTGGTAATCGGATTTACGGTTGCATTGTCATAAGAAGCCGCCCGTGCTATTCCGCGAAATTCGTCTAGACGTTGGTCGAACGCGAGTTATGTAAAAGTAAGCCCGGTAAATATTATAAGAACTCCGGTGTTCGCGCAGCCCGATCAGCTGTTGCAGCAGTTTGTTTTGGAAGGGAACCTTCGTTTCGAGGATTTAACACAATAACTCGAAGCGTGAATTAAATGAAACTGATTTATTCAGTTAGTAGCACCAAATAAGCCATGCATATTATTGTGCAGGTAATTTAGTGTATAATAATGCGTTAGGCGTTTAGCATTAACACAAAACAATTATATAAATGGTTATTTATAAAGATATAATTTTGGATATGATGTACATGAATATAAATCGTGGTAGAGATATAAAACAATAGACATGAAACAATAGACCGTCGCAATAAGCGGGTAATAATGATATAAAACAATAAAAGTTAGCAATGATAGCAATATATAGCAATAAGCATGAAATAGTAATATAAATGGTAAGAGTTAGCAATAGTACATGAGAAATAAATGAGGGTGATATACCGTGTAACAATATTTAATATTAATTGCTTACGATGAATATCGATGAGTAATTCGTTGAAATTGATTTTAAGCACTTGATAGTTATAATGATACTTTCCGAGTGATGTTTCTGCAGAAAGAGAGACCTCTGTCTCCCGGGCCCTTGTATTTATATGAATTTTACATGATTGTTAGGTATGAAGGGTACGCGCGGTATGGACCTTGGCCTACTTACGAAATATGCGTCGCAATAGGACTTCCGGGGTTTTTATAGGATATGCGTCTATAATTAGTTAAGGACACGTGGATGAAATCTTCGTGGCGATAAGACTTTCGGGGTCTTACGTAGGTTTCTGATGGGGAGATACTCAACCTATTGGATGGGTTTTTGGAGGTTTGATTGGAAAGGGGTGAGTGTGGCTTTGACTTCTTTGGTCATGGAGAGGGGGTGAGACGTGGTCTCGAGATAAGGAGCTTTTGGGGCGAGGGACTTGTTTAAATGTAAATATGAGGGAAGAGATCGTGCCTCGTAGGGCGAATAAGGAAAGGGGATTTCGTACCGATCGTCTTGAGATGGGGACCGCTAAGGTACATCGTCAAGGTGATCGGCGATTGGGAAAAGGGGTGAGAGTTGAAGTTTGGGGACTTTCGGTGGAGTTATGGAGTGGTTTATGGGGGAGAGTTGAAATAGTACCGCGCGAAAAATAGTGTCTCGTCACACCTTCCCCCTTATATGAAGAAATTCTTACATTTCTTAACAATAAGGCGCGGGGTGTGGATCTAATTACTCGTAACAGGGGTCTATACGGGGCGAAGGGGCAGTGGCATCTTGGAGCTGCTCTCAGTTGACTGATGTTGGAGCGGGGCAGTCATCTTTGGTGACGACTGTCTCCGGGGGCGCCTCCATGATGATGACAGATGAGATCACCTTAGGGAGGAGGGATATGATATTCCTTCCTTCCCTCTTAACGGCATACCCACGTGAGTGGTGGTTGCAAAAATGTTGCAGTAGCAACGATCTAGGCGGAAAATTGATTAGAGTATTTTGTTTGTGGCGACTAGGGGTCAACCGGGACTCTCGCGCACGAGGGCATGGCGATCGTAATATCTTTTGCACCGTGGTTCTCTACCCAGTTTTGAAAGATAACCATAGTGTGTTTCATTTTCGATGTCTTTAAGAACCGGTTTCCGGCTGGATATCCGAGCTAATTTCCCGAATAATAATAATAATTCATGTGAAGTATATTCAGTGCCCTTCTGGACACCGGTATTGTACGAGAACGCGGCCAAGTTGGTCCATTCGTCCCAGTCACTGTATCTACCGATTAACAATTTTAAACATTCGGTCAAAACGAGATGCAATCTCTCTAAAGAGCCGTTAGACGGTGGGTGAAAGGCTGTGGTTCGGAATTGTTGGATTTTACATTTCCGTGGTACTGCTTGCGTGAAATTGCGATTAAAATTTGCTGCTTGGTCGGTGAGGGTGGCTCTAGGAGCTTCGAAGTCACAAATGAATCTTTTAATAAATGTGTCGGCTTTCTTAATTGATGTGTATAAGCTGAGGAGCACGTACACAAAATATTTTATGAATAAACCCTGTATGGGTAATATATAAGTGGTGTCTACTTTCGTTGTAGTTAGTCGTTCACGTATGTTTTCTGGGTAGGATGGTAGTGGAATTTCTACAGGTGATATTTTCCGGCGCATCTTTCTGTGCAGTTGAATCCTTTTGGGTACTCTTCCTAGGTGAGCGCTGGATGTGGGTATTGCAGGGTCGACGGGGTTGCTGCCACTCGTTGGCGCATGGATCGGCGATTTTGAGAATCGAGGCCTCTTGGGACCGCTTGGTCTACGTTTGGGCCAGTCCTCCGAGTCGTAGTTAGGTTTTTCGCGTGGTCGTTTGGCGCATGCCTCCACTGCATGGGAAGTATGGGATAAGGCGTCTGTAGTGACGTGGAATTTCAGTTCAAAATTCGGGCATTCCAGGATGACTTCCTTCTGCAATACTGGTTTAAAGTAGTCGAAAGCTGTTTGCTGGGACAGTCCCCAGTCAAATGATGTGCCTTTCTTCAATAATGAGGTCAATGGGTGAGCAGTTTTAGAAAATTCTGGGATAAACCCTCTGTAATATCTGGTCAGACCAAGGAATTCTTTAATTCGTTTTGGTGTACGAGGTGCAGCGTCAGCGACCTTATTGCTCTTCCCGGGATTCGGGGGTTCTTTGAAGATTGACTGAATTGATTGTCCTGCCTTTGTAGGAATTTCTTCAGATTTTTCCATTATTTTTGGTTCCAACGTAGCCGCAAGAGACTCTTGGGATTTTAGGGGAAGGGTTGATTTGGCATATAGCGCAGGGGGTAAGAGTTGGTACATCGTCGCGGATGCCTCAAGATGGTGGATCGACGGATCCAGGGTTAAGAGGGACTTGTTTTTTATTAGGTCAGGGATGGGAGTGATACCTGTCGGCGTCGTAGTCTCTTTTGGTCGTACTGGTTTGTGTTCTGGAATTATTCTATCCAAATTTTCTAATTCGATGGCAGGCATGGTAGGTAGAGTGTTAATCTCGCTGGAGTTTATAATTTTCAGCTGGTCCTTTAGGTCCGGATTAGCTGTATGTACGAAAAAGGAGGGTTGTAATCTCGCCGGTAACACGACTGAATTCTTGTTTACGAATGGGATGGAAATCCCATTGAGGTCCAACTGCTTCGTGAAGTAGTTTATTGTTACATTTTTCTCCGTCAGGAATCCTGACCCTATTATTCCTTGAGTTTTGATTGGGAAGTCATCTTCAACTACGTTGAACGTGATATCATCGCCCAAAATGGTTACCTTTATTGTTCCAAGGGTGGAGGTAGGGTTCGGAGAGATGCCTTGTAATAGCACTTGCTGCGTCGGATCTATGTCCTGAAATCGTTTTACGGCCTGAAGTTTTAATACGTTTACCTCAGTACCGGTGTCGATCATTAATTCAATTATTTTCCGGAAGTCTGGTGAGTGCATTATCACAGACGGGGCTTCGTTAACTGAATTTAGTTGAACTGTACCGATTTTTACGGTATTTCTGGTGTCTTGGGTTGAATCGTAAGTGGGTGCGCTCCTGCTTGGCTCACTCCACGAGACGCATCCATCGGTGCTCGGAGGAGTTATTCCAGACCCTGTTTCCCACAAGGTTCTTGGATCCTTGGTGATGATGCTGGTGCGTTTTCTGCATTCTGAGATCACATGTCCGGGCTTCTTGCAATATCCGCAGATTTGTGACTCTGTAGATCTCGGAGGAGGAGGAAGTCGGTTTTCGTTCCAATGGGAGACCTGGGGTTTGGGTCTTTGGTACCCGTATTCCGCAGCGCGGTTTAAAGGGTGTCTTTCGGGAAGTTGGGAGGCTGAACCTTGATTGTTCCAACAGGACCGTGCGTCGTGACCTGTCTTATCACAAAGTTGGCAGGTTAATTTGGGAGCCTTCTGTTCGGAGAACCTGAGGCGATCCATATCAATCTTTTTATCCACGAGAATTGCTTGATCGAACGCTTCGTCGAGGGTTTCGAATTGTTGTTGGAGTAATCTTGTCCTTATGTGGGGCGGGAGGCCATCGATGAAGGAATTTAATGTTAGGCGATCTAAATCCTGAGGGTGATTCCGTGCGAAGTCGCGGTAATATTCCTTATCCTCTTCTAAGATAGTGAATCGGAGGTCCTTAACGCGTGAAATATATTCCAACATGTGCTCGTTGGTTCCTTTAATAACGTTGGCGAGTTCTCCACGATAGTGGTCCGACGTTTTAGCAGGGGAGAAAGTACGTTTAAGTCGTTTGATTAGATCGTTTACGGAGTCGAAGACCCGATCCTCAACAGCCAAGTACGCATGGTCTTGCAGCTTATTTCTCAACAACCTCGCTAGCTGGGGTTCGGCTTGCGAGGGAACCAGAGCCTTAGCCCTATTGCAGGCTCTCGCGAATTTCAAAACGGGCATGTTGTGACCGTTAAAATTTGGGACTGTTTCTATAGCGTCCTTTAATTTGATCTGGGGCGATGGACCCTGGTCCGGAACATTGTTATAATTTAATACTGGTTTGCTAGTTGCCATTGGCGGTGGTGAAAGAAGTTTTTCTATCATTCCGCGCATGGCTTGCATCTGGTCGGAAAGACCTTCCAACGTGGGGCCGCCCGATCCGGTGACTACGCCCGAACGCGTATTGGGTTCCGGATTTGTAGCAAATTTCGCATGCAAGCTTTCCATTTCAACTTGTTTATGCATTAACAATTGCACCCGTTCCATTAATTCGTAAGCCGCGGCTTCTACAGTTTTAGTGGGAGGGCCCGCGTCTCGATCCATTACGCAAGAGTCCTCGGTTTCGTCGTACACGGACATGTTAAATTCGTTCGATTCTACTTTCTTAAGTAGTTTGATATTTTCGGCGTCCGGCAGCCGTTATTTAAAAATCAGGACGTTCTATCCCTGGTGGTAATTATTCGATTGATTGTAACTCCCTTGAGAGAAGGTAATGTTCTGTGCACGCGTTGCATCTGCTTATGGGACGCGTTTGAAGTAGTATATTATTGCACCGAGGGCAATTAGGGAACGTATAGGGCGTTTGGTAGTAATGAATTCGATATACTGTCACCGTATTTGTTGGATCTAGCTGGGAGCAATTTAAGCAAATTTCGTCGTCTTCGTTATTTGCTACAATGGTCCCAGAAACGCAGATCATCCACTGTATGAATGCCGTCAAACTTTGTAATTGGTGGCTCGTGTGAGCTGGTTTCCACGGACTAACGTGTTCTGTATACATGCTAAATAGGCAATTGTGGGTACCGTACTTTTAGAGAATCTATTTCCCTTTTGACAGTTAACGAGATCCCACCGCTGTCACCAAAATTATGTCACGTCCTGGGTTGAGGTCTTTGGGGACGATGACTATGTGGGGTAAGAAATCAGGCGAGAATGTGAAATCCTGCACGCTGAGGGTTTTCGGGAGTCAGGCGAGAACGTAAAATCCTACACACTGAGGATTTGCGGGAATCAGGCGAGAATGTGTAATCCTGCACGCTGAGGGTTTCAGGAGTCAGGCGAGAACGTAAAATCCTACACACTGAGGATTTTCGGGAATCAGGCGAGAATGTGTAATCCTGCACGCTGAGGGTTTCAGGAGTCAGGCGAGAACGTAAAATCCTACACACTGAGGATTTTCGGGAATCAGGCGAGAATGTGTAATCCTGCACGCTGAGGGTTTCAGGAGTCAGGCGAGAACGTAAAATCCTACACACTGAGGATTTTCGGGAATCAGGCGAGAATGTAAAATCCTACACACTGAGGATTTTCGGGCGTCAGGCGAGGATGTGTAATCCTGCACGCTGAGGGTTCAGGAGTTAGGCGAGAATGTAAAATCCTACACACTAGGTTTAGGGGGAAATCAGGCGAGGATCTTAAATCCTGCACGCTAATCGACCAGGGAAGGTTTAAAGGTAATCGCGCGCCAGGGAGACACCCGTTAGACCACTTGTGGTTGTTACTTTAGTTTTGGTAATCGGATTTACGGTTGCATTGTCATAAGAAGCCGCCCGTGCTATTCCGCGAAATTCGTCTAGACGTTGGTCGAACGCGAGTTATGTAAAAGTAAGCCCGGTAAATATTATAAGAACTCCGGTGTTCGCGCAGCCCGATCAGCTGTTGCAGCAGTTTGTTTTGGAAGGGAACCTTCGTTTCGAGGATTTAACACAATAACTCGAAGCGTGAATTAAATGAAACTGATTTATTCAGTTAGTAGCACCAAATAAGCCATGCATATTATTGTGCAGGTAATTTAGTGTATAATAATGCGTTAGGCGTTTAGCATTAACACAAAACAATTATATAAATGGTTATTTATAAAGATATAATTTTGGATATGATGTACATGAATATAAATCGTGGTAGAGATATAAAACAATAGACATGAAACAATAGACCGTCGCAATAAGCGGGTAATAATGATATAAAACAATAAAAGTTAGCAATGATAGCAATATATAGCAATAAGCATGAAATAGTAATATAAATGGTAAGAGTTAGCAATAGTACATGAGAAATAAATGAGGGTGATATACCGTGTAACAATATTTAATATTAATTGCTTACGATGAATATCGATGAGTAATTCGTTGAAATTGATTTTAAGCACTTGATAGTTATAATGATACTTTCCGAGTGATGTTTCTGCAGAAAGAGAGACCTCTGTCTCCCGGGCCCTTGTATTTATATGAATTTTACATGATTGTTAGGTATGAAGGGTACGCGCGGTATGGACCTTGGCCTACTTACGAAATATGCGTCGCAATAGGACTTCCGGGGTTTTTATAGGATATGCGTCTATAATTAGTTAAGGACACGTGGATGAAATCTTCGTGGCGATAAGACTTTCGGGGTCTTACGTAGGTTTCTGATGGGGAGATACTCAACCTATTGGATGGGTTTTTGGAGGTTTGATTGGAAAGGGGTGAGTGTGGCTTTGACTTCTTTGGTCATGGAGAGGGGGTGAGACGTGGTCTCGAGATAAGGAGCTTTTGGGGCGAGGGACTTGTTTAAATGTAAATATGAGGGAAGAGATCGTGCCTCGTAGGGCGAATAAGGAAAGGGGATTTCGTACCGATCGTCTTGAGATGGGGACCGCTAAGGTACATCGTCAAGGTGATCGGCGATTGGGAAAAGGGGTGAGAGTTGAAGTTTGGGGACTTTCGGTGGAGTTATGGAGTGGTTTATGGGGGAGAGTTGAAATAGTACCGCGCGAAAAATAGTGTCTCGTCACAATCGACTCGAGCAACGATAAATTCTATTTCGTCGTAAACTATAACACCGAAAACAGCACCAGCGCTGACGCCGCTCACGAATACATTACGATTCCCCACGGCTCCTACGAATTAGACGCTATCGCCGAGTACCTGAAGCAACGATTACTCGATCGATATCCTCGAAGACGCGGTAACAACGAGAACGATGATGACGACAAGTACCCTCTAATGCTACGAGCTAACAACAACACCATGAAAAGTGAACTGTACTGTTCGTTCTTTGTGGACTTTACGAAACCGAACAATGTGGGTTCGTTGCTAGGATTTTCCCCGAATCGCGTCTTATTACCGAGAATCTGGCACGAATCCGACGGAACCGTAAATATTATAAACGTTAACGTGATCAGAGTAACGTGTAACGTCACTACCGGCGCGTACAGTAACGATAAACAGGTACACACGATCCATGAATTTTCGCCTCGCGTACCTCCAGGATATAAGATATCGGAAACTCCGCGACATGTCATTTACCTGCCGATCGTCGCACGAGCAATACACGATCTAACGTTGTGCATCGTTGATCAACACGATCGCCCTATAGACTTCCGTGGAGAAGAAATAACGATTCGTTTACACGTTCAACGACGTCCGCGCGATAGGTAGCGTGACCGTACGTGTATGCGCGCGTGTGTAGTATGTTAGTGTTAGATCATACGTATGAATCATCAATCGTCGCTGATACTCCTACCGTCTCTACATCGCGTCATCTACGTAACCCTTTATCTACAGACGAAAGTGTAAGAAGAATAAAGACCGGAGGAGCGATAAGAAGAGGACCGGTAAGAAGCATAAGAAAACCGTTGACTCGTCGAAACGTACGTTACCTACGATCGTTAGGCTTCATCGTTGCATATTAGACGCGCAATCACGATGTCGATTACTTTGGACGTGGCGAATACGCCAACCTTCGACAATCGTATCACGAAGATCGAGTTACATACGTATAATCCGTACGCCAACACAACGTTCGACAATAGCGACGAGATAAGAATCCCCATACAGCAGCAAGATTTGTACACGCTTCCGTGCGAAAGTTTTCTCTACATCGAAGGTCGTGGCACGTTGACAGCGCAAGACGCGAAAGGCCCGCCAACGTCCGCGACCGCTGTTCTCGACAATAATTGCGTCGCGTTCATGTTCGATGAGATTCGATACGAATTGAACGGTGTCGAGATCGATCGTTGTCGAAATCCAGGAATCACTACCACGTTGAAAAATTTCGTTTCGTTGTCAGCCGAGAGAAGCAAAGCGCTTGCGAATGCCGGTTGGAATTATGACATCGATTACGAAGAGGATACTTTTCATTCGGGCGCTTTTAATTTCTGCGTACCCCTGAACGTGTTATTAGGATTCTGCGAGGATTACAAACACATCGTGATGAACGCGCGACACGAGCTAATTCTTATACGAGCGCGAGATGATTCGAACGCGATGCATTGCACCTCCGCCACTGCGATCCCGAAACTTGAGATACGCAAGGTGCAGTGGCGTATGCCCCACGTCGTTTTGGAGGAAGTGAATAAACTATCGATGCTTCGTATATTGGACGACCGATCGCGATGAGTTTCCGATCTTGGAGCGTGCACGAGTATCCATTACTGCAAGCGACAACGAAACATACGTGGACCGTGAAAACTACGTCGCAAATCGAGAAACCACGATACGTGTTATTCGGCATGCAAACGGATCGAAAGAATCGTCCAAATAAACCCGCGTGGATATTCGACCCGAATAATCTCACAAACTTTCGACTCTACCTAAATTCCGAGACGTATCCGTACGATGACATGCAAATAGATTTTCCCAAATATAAATTTGCGATCATGTACAATATGTACGCAAATTTCATCCGATCGTACTACGGTCACGGAGAACCGTTGCTGAGCGCGAACGAATTCCTTAAATACGCGCCTATCGTGGTCATAGATTGTTCTAGGCAAAATGAATCGTTGAAGAGCGCTACGGTGGACGTGCGAATAGATTTCGAATGTAAAGAAAATATTCCCGCTAATACTTCAGCCGTCTGTTTGTTCATACACGATCGTATAGTCGAATACGGCCCTTTAACCAACATGGTACGCAAACTAATATAGCGCGCGTACGTGTTCGATTACTACTACTACTACTACTACTAATACTAATACTACTACTACGAATACTGATACTGTTTTAAATCGTCCAAGTCGAAGACCTCAGTTGCTGTTCCGACATCGTCGCCCGCGGTGCTATCTAAAACGTATAATAATGTTCGCCATTGTCGATCTACAAGGATTCAATATTGAACGCGAGTTCGTCGTCAAAGAGATCGCGATTCGTGCAAACATCAACAACGATAAAACACCGACGATCAGTCATTGGATCTTCGAACCGCCATACTTCTGGGAACATCTGAACGGTTTCGCACCTCCGAAAAATAGTACGCCGCGTGTTTATCGTATTAGTAGCCGTACCCGACAAGCAATCGCCATAGATACCATCGACTGTAATTTGAAAGAAGGATATTTACCACTGATTAAAACAATAGATGGAATTTATATTGGAGAAGCGTTGGTAAAAGTTAAAAACAACGTGTGCCATGTTCTCGCAATAAATACCTTGGAAAAAGATATTGAAATAGAAATACCGCCTCAAGAAATTTTACCTTTTGAATATCATAATTTTCCTGAAGAACGCGAATACTTCGATTCTGACTCTGAACAGCAAGAGTCACCGGTATCAATGGACCGTGTAACCAGAATTTTATCAAAATTGCGTTTAGATCATTTAAATGACGAAGAAAAAGATCACGTAATTAAACGCCCCTCCCCCCCCCCCCCCAATAAACATGACTCATGTATGAAAGAAGCTAATTCCCTTTAATTCTCGAAAAAAGTTCACATGCTAAGATTGTGTAATCATCATTGCTAATTCCAATTGTATTTTCGTTCTCCGTTCGAACACTGATTCCTCTGTCACTTTTTATACTTGACATTCCTTTATTGGTCACAAATCAATTCAGTGCTCAGATTTTCAGCTTCGGTTTTAAGGAATTAGCGGGCGAGGCCAGTAATTGACACAAAAACTTTTATAAGAGCGACATGTTCTGTTAAAAATGACGTATGGAAATCGTATTACGATGGAAAATAATAAAAACTTGGTAGTCATCATCAAGGTTTTTTTCTTATACAACGCCCGCTAATTCCTTAAAACCGAAGCTGAAAATCTGAGCACTGAATTGATTTGTGACCAATAAAGGAATGTCAAGTAAAAAAAGTGACAGAGGAATCAGTGTTCGAACGGAGAACGAAAATACAATTGGAATTAGCAATGATGATTACACCTCTCAATTGGTCGCTACGCGAATTGTAGCGGCATCATACTTGAGACATTCTTGGCGGCCAATCCGAACCTACAGAGTTTTGGCGTTAAGAGCACCGATTTTCCTACATCCGAAAAACTCCACCACAATACATTGCAGAGCCTAACGAACATCAGACTGTCCAGATGGAATTCATGTCGTGAGTCCTGGAGCTAAATGCTGCGGATGGGTGGACAAGGGACGAATTCATCGAGGAGACCAACGTCTAAAACCCATCATCATGGCTTAACATCGCCGGGTGTACCAACGTGCGAAGAGTTCGTGCTGGATGCATTAAGTGTATTGAAACAGTGTGCGAAATTATTGTACTCGGACGTCGGTGCTCGATTCCTAAAGGACTTGTCGTTTCTCGGGGAATTGACTTGTAGGGATAACCGGGGTGTATGATTGTGGTCTGGTTAGAAATTGTTCAAAAATAGCAATAGTGTAACATAGAAGGCTGCGTACATATAGGACGGCCTTTTATAGAATGCGTATACTCCGCCCTGCGTGGCGACCCTCACAAACATCGAATCGAAATCTATGTCGGCGAAACAAACGCGGTGCCTCACCGGCGTGGCAGACAGTTACTTCATGTTTTTATAAACTATACTCGGCACTCTAAATGTCCTTATACCTAGTTATCATCGGGACGATGATTCCAAGGGGGGAAGGATGTTACGTGCCGACTACTTTTTCAAAATTAAAGATATTGACAATTGGTTCAACCATCACGTGTTATGGGAACTTCCCCAATCAATTGCCGATTATCTGTGAATATGCTTAATAGTTGCAATCGAAATTAGCTTTAAGCCTGTCACGCCACGGCAAGTTCTCACGAAAGAGTATTATAAACGATCTTTCAACGCCGTCGACGTTCCTAGAATGCGCGCTGCGATAAGGTTTCGGAAACTTAAGCATTGTAGTAGACCATTTATATTTTACTTTCTTCTAAATTTCCATTACACCGTCATTGACAACTGATTCAACCATTGCGAGTTATGGGAGTTTCCCTCGGTCAATTGTCAATGATCTACAAACTGAATTATAATAATAATTAAATGCAAGTCGTTACGCCACTGCGTTTCTTCCTTGAGAAAATCTTTCATCAGCATCGACGTTCTTGGAACGCCGGATGCGATAGCACTCGAAAACCTAAGCACTGCGAGGCTGGGAACGGTCCGAGGCGATGACGGTTGGGCCGTGTGCATGAGGTGCAGAGTCAGCAATTTGGCGGTCCTTGTTTCAAAGTCCCGAGTGCTCGGGCCTGCCCTGCGAACGCTCGGGGCAGTCGCCTGTTAAGTCGCATAGTGCGCTGGCGTTCTGTCCGAGGACATATTGCTATTCGCTAAGATAGTTTTGAGCCGGAGTTCCCGTGTGTCTTATAGTGCGTGGAAGGACTCAGTCCCCGTAGAGATTTATATATATATTTTTGCGTTTTTCCACCAATTTAACCCTTATTTGTTTTATACGTGTTATTTTATTAAGTGATTAATTTGACATTGGTGTATTGTGTGCGACCCTCCTGCGCTTCACCATCTAGGACGCGGGATCCTCCAAGTCGTGGAGACAGAGACAGAGAGAGAGAGTAAGCGACACTTTAAAATTTAGACAGTTTCTACCCTACATTGGTGAGCCCGTTATTTTATTACAATATTGTACGGAAGCAGCAGCTGATTCAACCACCTAGTGGGTTATGGGTTATCCCTCGATTAGCTGTTATCTTCCCCTCGGCGTGTGACGTGATACAAAAACTGTCTTGCTTCGAGTGATGCAAATTGCGACCAAACTAATCATTCAAACAACTCGAGTGAATGTACAAAATTAAGAACAAACGCGATTATTGATCCAACCATTTAGGGTTGTGGGGTTTCCCTCGATCAATTATTGTTGACCCGTTATTTGTTCACCGTCAACCTTCCCGTCCACATTCAATTGCGACTAAATCAAATCCTCCTAAACGAGTCTAGGATTCTACATAATTGGATTCTTATTTATACATAGTTTGGTGAAACACAAATCCATGTAATTTTCCCCATTTTGTACCACCTTTCAAAACTCCTTTTATATATATTATTTTGTAATACATGGTATATTATTCCTTAATTTGTCTAATTTTGTTTCGAACCAGTCTCCTCTAAAATACCACATCCTGATTGGACAACCTGTACGGGTTGTAGACGAAAGCCGCGCCCCAAAGCAATCCTGATTTTTGCGTAATAATCACTGATTATGTTAAAATTATAACTTTTCCCTTTAAAATTCGTTAAGCGTTACTTGAGGAAAGGGTATAGCCGGTTAAGACGGTCAAATGTGCCCCTGAACCAAATTCAAATCCCGATGAGTCATTCGAAAGCTTATAAAAAAAGAATGATTTCTGTCAAGTTTCAACCTTGTATCTCTACCCGGGGGGTAGTAAAGGGTAAAAATAGAAAATCAGGTTTTTGCCGAATTTCTACTATACCAGGGAATGAAAAATTTTGAAAAAATTCAGAGGCATATCTGTTATCGGGGCACATATTAGGGAATTAATTCAGATTTTTAAATTGAAAAACCAAGCTGTGAAAAATAAAAAACGTCAAAAAATGATGAAAAATGCCGGTTGTGTATCGAAGCAGTTGCAGAACTATAATCATATTTTTACTGTAAGTACGTATCACTGTTACTATTGTCCTGAATTTTTTTCAGATTTTTCAATTTGGTGCGCCGCAGTTAAAAAAATTAAAAACCGAGTTTTTCGTCGTTTTTTCCGTCTGAGAGTAACTAATAGGTCGAATTTTCGTACATACTTTATGGAATACGTCTTTTATGCAATCTTCAATGTCTTCACACGCAGTAAAACAGCGTAGAAATTAAAAGAACTAAACATGCCGTGACACTACAGTGTAAAATGTGTAACATATTTTCAACGGCGTCGATGGTGCAGTGGTAAAGTGTTGGACTGCTGAATTGCTGCGAACTTTTTGAACGTCGGTTCGAGCCTCGGAAATTCTAAGTCCGCGCACAGTCATTTTTTTTCACATTAATTATGTATTTTTTCGATTTCCAACTATAAGACAATGGTCAATATTTATTTACAAAGTTTTTAATAGTATTTTTACGTATATTTCAACGTTTAATATACGTTGATTTTACGTATATTTCAACGTCATTAAAAACATTGTAAATAAATATTGACCATTGTCACATAGTTAGAAATCGAAAAAATACATAATTAATGTGAAAAAAAATGACTGTGCGCGGACTTAGAATTTCCGAGGCTCGAACCGACGTTCAAAAAGTTCGCAGCGATTCAGCAGTCCAACACTTTACCACTGCACCATCGACGCCGTTGAAAATATGTTACACATTTTACACTGTAGTGTCACGGCATGTTTAGTTCTTTTAATTTCTACGCTGTTTTACTGCGTGTGAAGACATTGAAGATTGCATAAAAGACGTATTCCATAAAGTATGTACGAAAATTCGACCTATTAGTTACTCTCAGACGGAAAAAACGACGAAAAACTCGGTTTTTAATTTTTTTAACTGCGGCGCACCAAATTGAAAAATCTGAAAAAAATTCAGGACAATAGTAACAGTGATACGTACTTACAGTAAAAATATGATTATAGTTCTGCAACTGCTTCGATACACAACCGGCATTTTTCATCATTTTTTGACGTTTTTTATTTTTCACAGCTTGGTTTTTCAATTTAAAAATCTGAATTAATTCCCTAATATGTGCCCCGATAACAGATATGCCTCTGAATTTTTTCAAAATTTTTCATTCCCTGGTATAGTAGAAATTCGGCAAAAACCTGATTTTCTATTTTTACCCTTTACTACCCCCCGGGTAGAGATACAAGGTTGAAACTTGACAGAAATCATTCTTTTTTTATAAGCTTTCGAATGACTCATCGGGATTTGAATTTGGTTCAGGGGCACATTTGACCGTCTTAACCGGCTATACCCTTAGACTTGTTACGAGCCGGGGCTGCGGCAACGCGAGAGGCCGGCGAGAAGGGTATTTCCCAAGGAATATGGTTTATGAGTTTGTTAGTTAGGTGCGTGGACGAACCTGATGCGAAATCAGGGAGCCACTAGGATTATTGACGGCGAGGACGAACCTGATGCGAAATCAGGGAGCCTCTAGGAATGGAGTCACACGCGGACGAACCTGATTCGAAATCAGGGAGCCGCAGGAGGGTGAAACGTCGTGAACGAACCCGATGCGAAATCGGGGAGTCACTAGGATAAAGTTCACAGACGAACCCGGTGCGAAACCAGGGAGCTGTTAGGAGGTTGGATTATTCACAGACGAACCTGGTGCGAAACCAGGGAGCTGTTAGGAAGTTGGTAGATTTACAGACGAACCTGATGCGAGATCAGGGAGCTGTAGGATACGGACGAACCTGATGCGAAATCAGGGAGCCGTAGGAGGGTGAGGTTTCGTGGACGAACCCGATGCGAAATCGGGGAGCCACTGGGTTGGAGAAGATTCCTTGTTTTGGATGAAAAGGTTGCGAACGAACCTGATGCGTGATCAGGGAGTCGCGGGAAATGTTAGTAATGCCTCGTAACTCTTAATTAATATTTGATACAACTCGAGCGGTAAAGTTGTATCAATGGGTGAGTGCTACTAATATTATAAGGATCACTGGGTAAAAGATGGGTTTAACGAATCTACTCGATTTACACGTGAACACCATTCGTATATTCAATAATCAGTTATTGTACAAATGTAAGTGTCGCGATTAAATAATTAAATAAAGTGTGAAATTATTCTTCCACCGTGGGGAGTGGAAGGACGGTTGCGCGCGCACGAGCCGCGGAGTGGGGGAAGCCGCGATCGTGGAGGGGATCACTCCGGGCCGAGCCGCCGCGGAGACCTCTTCAGACCGGACCCACCGTCGGAAAATTTTCAGAGGCGGAATGACCCCCAAAAAATCTCTTTCAAAACCTTGGCCCACCCCAAAAAATTTTTTATACCTAACCGAGGGAGGGGACGACCCCCAAATAATTTTCCAAACCATTATGCGATGGAATTGTTTAATACATTATCCAAAATTGTTTCGGACAATGTCGGGAAAGATCGGTGTTTTCACACCGCGTCTTCGGGGAGGGAAAGAGACAGAGCATTACTGTGAAGCTAAAATTTTGGAGGAGGGAAAGAGACAGTATTATTTTAAAGCTAAACAATCTGCGCGTGATTTAAACGGCGGGTCGTAATCGTTGGGGAAATGTTTGCCAGCACGTTAGTCCGCGGAGATTCTGACGGCAGCGTGTCGATTAAATTTCACTAATTCTTTAATTTCTAATTGTAAGGAAACTGTTTATTGAAACGCGGAATCTTAAAATTAGGTGGCGAGGAGAAGGAGGGTAAATGAAATGGTACAATGAAATATGTTTAAGAATATATATATTGTTACAATAAAAATATGTTTAAGAATAAAAAAACATAAAAAAAATATAAAAAAATGAAAAAGTTATGGTGGTGGTGGTGGTGGTGATGGCTGTCGCATATAAGATACATCCTAGAACACAGATACAAACGTTGATATAATAACGATACATTAAACATAATAAACATCACGCACACAAACACAATGTAGTGTCCTACACACTTGCGGAGGCGGCGACTGCGGAGGCGGCGACGGCGACGGCGAGATTTCTTCTCAAACATAATGTTTTTAAAAGGGATTCTTTTTGATGGGTATTAATTTACGACAATGTTTTTAAATGGGATCCTTTTTGATGGGATTATATACTTGGCGCTCTTTTTTGTACCTTTTTTTAAAAAAGGTAATTTTGTGAGGATTTCACACATTTTGTAGTGTTTATTGATGACTGGATAATTTTTTCACCCCGTCGGGGTTATTTTTTTTAATTAACAATATATTATTTTGTCATCCAAACTACGCACACCTGCAAAGCTACAAGACAATTGGATTGGTGGAATTGGTTTAAATTTGAGTTTTCAAATATGAAGCAAACATACAAGAAGCACACAGAGGATCGAAGCTGAATAAAAGTTTAATTAAAGTTTAATTAATATTATACTATATTACAATAAATTTTTTGTCTAACGTAGATCACACTGCATCATCTTGTGCTTCAGTTATCTGTAAATATATAAAATCCACATTTTAGTTACAATATAACTTAGAAGTTTTAGAAGAAGGGACTTTTCCTATAGTAAGTGTAGAGACTACATAATGTGTCCGAAGGAGGTGAGAGCGTATGGCATAAACTCTTGTTGAAGGAAATTTAAATGCTAATGGTTATTTATCAAAAATGAACGAAGAGGGAACTACTGTAGATTTTAATAAAGTATTACGAATATCTTTCATAAAAGATTAGGAAGTATTGAGGGAGATGCATTTTCAACGTACTTTTTTCACTAATGTAACTTACTTTACACTGCAAGCACTACGCCACAATTTTCTTAATTCTTAATGCTACGCTATTATGAAAAATTTTGTCAATTTACCTTATTTGACAAATTTCCAGAAACTTGTGCGAAACAAGATGCTTCTCTGTCTATCTAACTAAATGTAAAAATAGTTTCGTTGTATAAAAACAATATATTATTTTGTAGAAACTTGTGGGAAAGAAGATGCTTCTCCGTCGAACCTTCTCAGGACAACTTCCAAGTCTTTGCGTCCTCTCCGTTTCCATAAGCTCTGCATAAATAGTCTATTAAAATTTTTTTGTGACTTACCTTGTTAATTGAGACAATAATTCAGTGTCCTCTATGGTGTAAAAACTCCTGTCACTTAACATTTTAACTAGTTTCCTTATTTCACACTTGACAGGTTATAACTGTTTGACACTAGCTAGGTTACGTTTACCTTGTTACGTACGCAGATCTATCTTTGACTTTTTAACCCTTTCGGGTGTCCGGAATGCACGTGACCCGGCGGGGTCACCGTTTCCTGCAATGGTGTGATGCAACCGAGTTTTCCCCGAAAAACTAATATTCAATGAAGGCACTCATATCCCCACTACTTTCTAGCCGAATTTCACTGTATAAAAAGGGCCACGAATCCACACTCGTGGGCTCATTTGAAATCTAGTACTCATAGACGAAAGAGGCTTATTACTTTAACTTAAACCAGACAGCATGTAGAGTTGCTGATAGGTGTTGTTACTATTAAACTCTTTGAGACCCCCGCATTTCTCAGTGCGTCAAAACCGAGAGGTGGACTTAGGTACCTTTTTTTTTTTTTGTTTTACTTGGTGGAAATCCCCACGGATACCCCAACGAATAATAATTCGACATCTTCCTGTGTGAGAAGTAGGATACTAGAACCCCCAGGGTTGCGGTTGAGGCGCCCCTCCTTTCCAATTCATCCAGTATGAGCGGCTATCTTAGCGTATTAAACGCATTTTTAATATCGACGGTCACCAGCGTACACGTGCTTCGCTTTGCCTTGCAGTTTTCTGCGAAGGCCGCAACAGCCATTACCGCGTCGACAGTACCCGCCCTCCTGCGAAATCCAAATTGGTGGACGTGGAATGGGTCCTGGCCAATTTCTTCTTCCAATATATACTTAATTGCATACTCCGATGCCTTACTCAGCACCGGGTGTATGCTAATAGGCCTATATGCACCTGCTGTTAATGGGCCCTTACCGGGTTTCGGGATCAGAACCACCCGGGCCGTTTTCCAGGACTCAGGGATGGTTACCCTCTCCAGGGTGTCCTTGTTAGCCGTAGACAGGTGGTCCGGTCTAGCCTTCATGGTACACAAGGCTAATTCCCCCGGTACCCTGTCTAGCCCCGGGGCCTTTTTGGGCTTGATCCTCGTCAGGATCTCTTTACTGATCAATTCCGGAGTTATCATCTCGATTGCCCTCTGATTAGCCCTAGTACATCGCCGCCTAAGAGTCAGAGATCTCCGGGCCCAGGTCTCCGCCGGCCCAGCCACGAAAGGTTGGACCAGTAACATTGAAATTTACCTATACAAACGTTACTAACACAACCATCTTCTCGTCACCGTCGATTGTTTCGCAGTCGACGATATGTATAATGCATAGGGATACGGTAACATAAACTGGACGCAAGCGAAGTGTATAAATAAATGTATGTTAATCAAAACGTGTCGATCATTTCCAAAATCTGTCAGATTTACTATTCAGTTAGGTTTTGCGTACGAACTCATACATTATTGCTGTTAACTTATTTCAAGACAACGCATTCGACTTTCCAATAGGGGTGTGCGGATCGTCCCGAGGCTCGGGTTCCGGGACCGGGAAAAGTTTCGGGCAGGATCGGTCGGGTTTCGATATTATCGTATTGCTCGAGATCCCGAGATCCTCGGGATCCCGAGACTCGTTTCGGGCTACCAGCATGACCGCCGTGGGCGGGCAATTTGGTTTCAGGTCGGCTCGGCAAAACTCGGACGCGATCGGGTCAAAAGCCAGCTATTGGCGGCTATGCTTGTATCCCGAATCGAATCTCGAGATCCAGAGACTGTCGGGATCTCGAGCAATACGAAAGTATCAGGATCGCGCCCGGTCTCGCCCGAAAGTTTCCGACCCGTCCCGAGCCCGAAAAGTCGGGTACCCGCATACCCCTGATTTCCAATGTCTCTCGGGTGTTAGTATTTTCATTGCAGGATCACAAAAAAAGTTTAAAAAACGACCTTCACTATTTTCTTCGTTATTCCCATCAATTGCAATTTTTTCCAAAACGACAAAACATGTCACGTAGCAAACTAATCCTTCTAGCTTAAAAAAAATCAAGTCGATTGGATTAAATTTAAAAAAGTTATGCAATTTTAAAAAGTGTCCGAATATTTTTGAAAGTCACTGTAGGTAGATTTCAATGTATTATGCCGAAAATTTTTTATTAATATCTTAGAAACTAACAAATACCCGCAGCTGAAATTTTATATTAGAGGTTCTCTCCTTCTCCCGCCCAACCTCTCAAAATTTCAGTTGATTCCGTTGGTTAGGTCATACCGTAGTATATGCAACTATATACTTAAAATGATTTATCAGCAGTGGTACTTACCTGATGTTAAAACGCAAATTAGTTATATTTTCTGCGAGACAATGTAAATGGCAATTGTGGACAATGCACGTCCAGAATTGAAACGTGGTTCGCGCCGTGATACCACGATTTTCAAATATATATAACAAAACACTAATACGAAGTATAAAAAGGATAAAAAAAATAGTAAGTATAATATAATGTAAAAAAGAAATTAACTGGAACTAAAAGCGCTCTTCAAAATCAGAGATGCTTGTTCTTTCAGAGTTTACTTCGATTTAACGAGCGATTGCACGCAGGGTTGGCCGAAGGCAGGGGCGGCAGGGTTGACACGATCTCTTCGCGTTGCGGCGCGGTAGAGGATGACCCGGGGCCGGGGGAGGTCGTGCGGCGACTTAGTTGCGTAAGTCGTTCCGCTCCCCCGGGTGTTAGGCCCCCGGGCCGCGTCATGCCGCTACTCCCCGTCCTCTGGGAGTGGGATGGGGCCGCGCCACGCAACGGACGCGGCCGTATTGCCCTGTGCGCCCCCTCTGTGAGAGGAGGGGTGCGCACTAAAGGGTATCGGGACGCAGTCGGAGGTGCGGCGGCCTTCGTTATTATGAAGGGCCGCCGCGAACGATGCGACGGGAGGCCGCCGTGGTCGGCGAGTCGTGGCATTGGACTCGCCAGGGCCACGGCGGCGTCGCGGGGAATTGTGAACCGGGGGGGGGGGGTCCAAGTCAAGCCCCCCCCCCTGGGGGAGCGGTAGCTGCCTTTCCCGTCCGAGCGATCGAGCTCTCTCGGGGCAAGATAAGCGGCCGATGGTGGGCCGCCCGTAGACGTTTTCGTCAGCCACCCGACCGAGGTGTTCTTCTCGGTCAGGGTGGTTCGGGCGGCCCTCGAGGCCGTCAGCGCCCCGGCCCGGTCACTCAACCGTAGTTACGCGGCGATCGGGTAGGAGCTCGATCGCGGGGTCGCGGGGTCGCGGGGTGCGGGTGTCGGGGGACACCACCCGCCCTAGTAGCAGCGACCCCGGGAGAGGCGACGCGGACGCGTGATCCGTCGCGCGTCGCCGGTGCCGGAGACCATTGTTGGGGGAGGTTGTGATACTCCCCCAGGGACGACCCCGTTGAGGGGACCTCGCGCGGGGAGAAGGGAATTGACAGAAATATTACGACCAAAGTACGCGTCTCGTTGGTTGAAATTCTTTCTCCAACGAAACGTCGTGTTTAATAGCTTCGGCGAAAAGAATACAAGACAATTACAATTCAGCGGATGTCCTTAAGAAATAATCCTGGCAAGTCATTTAACTTTGCTAGGATCGGTTCGAAACGTTTTATTACTTTATTGGTAATAACACAGGTATATCCGCATAGGTCCTAAGCCGTAGGAGCCGATTAGACGATTAAAGGGTCCCACAGACCAACGCGATATATCGGGAACCGCAGCGGAAAAGTTCCGTTTTGGTCTGGGGGAACCTTTAACCTGCAGTTAAATCCGCGCGGAAAGTAACAAGACAATTAGGGGACAACCCAATTATAAAAGCGAAAATGTGAGATTGGTGGGAGTCATGTACTAATGGAAATACCAAGCCCGTGCATACGTTCAAATTAGGCACAAAAGGTTGAAATTTTGTCTTTTGCGCTTCATCTTGATAAAACAGCCATTTGAAAACGATCAAATTATTCTGGAAATTATAGTGTTCCCTGAATTTTTACCAGCAGTGTATTTTACCTGAAACGGGGTGCGCCGCTGTCTTTAATAGCTTCCTATGTTCCTACGACGTTCAATATGTAAATTACCAACAAGAGATAGGCTCATATATATAAACTTTATTATTCCCCTAGGGGTTATAATCTTCCCATACATACCTACATATACAGTCCTTAAATCTACCTTACCATTACCAACAAGAGATAGGCTCATATATATAAACTTTATTATTCCCCTAGGGGTTATAATCTTCCCATACATACCTACATATACAGTCCTTAAATCTACCTTATCCTATATCTTCTCCTTCTCCTTCTTCCAACCTTAACCTATTCTTAACCTATTCTTAATTCTACTCTCGCTCGCTCGCTTGTCCGCTCTCCCGTCACCTCTCCCCCTCCTGGACCTCCGCTTCCACTCGCCGCCCTTTCATTCCCATCTCTTCATTCGCCTCACCACTCACCCCTCTTTTCCTCCACATTCCTCCCTTCTTTCCTCTAAACTTCTTAACCACTCCTCAC
This sequence comes from Andrena bicolor, assembly GCA_960531205.1. NCBI lineage: Eukaryota > Metazoa > Arthropoda > Insecta > Hymenoptera > Andrenidae > Andrena > Andrena bicolor. The sequence continues at coordinate 30,246,278 of OY482668.1, forward strand.
CCTGCCCCTCCTCCCCCAAAACCTCGTCCACCATCTCTTGCCATCCCCTTTCTTTTCCCCACCCCATACATACCTCCCACACATGCTCCCAAGACTCCTCATCCCAGCCACATACCCTGCACCTCCTTTTCTCCCCCTCCTCCCAATACCTCCCCCCTCTCATTCCATTTCCCAACCTAAACTTGGCCACCTTTTGCCATCTACTCTCCCCCCATCCCTTTCTCAAATATCCCGGTATCCCCGGGCCCTTTACCCTCCCATACCACTTGTTAAATTTTGACTCCCCTATCTTCATCCACCTTTCCTCCTCCTGCATCTTCCTTTCCCTGTCCACTATCTCCTCACCTCTTACCTCCCCCCTTTCCCTTCCCCTTTCTACCTCCTCAACTGTCCACCCCCTTTCCCTGAAGAACTGTTCCCTTTCCTTTTCCCACCCCTCCAACACCTTTCCCCTCTTGAATCTCCCCTTCATCTCCCCCCAGCACAACCTCGCTAACTCCCCTCCTTCTCCCTCTTCCAATTTCCTTTCAAACCCCCACGCCCTCATCCCTGCCCTACCCCTCAACTTCCCCCTTTGTAACTCCTCTCTTACCATGTAACCTGGCGTGTCCCTACCCACCCCCAACACCCACTTCAAGAATCTGTCCTGCAGCGCCTCTACTTTTCCCCTCTCCTTCCACCCCCACACCTCCACCCCATATCCCACCACTGCCCACACCAATTTATCAAATAGCCAGATCCTTCTGCCCCAATCCTTTCCAAATAGTCTTTTTCCCAATCCCCACACCTTCCCCATTACCGCTGCCCCCTTCCTCACTCTCTCCTCCACATGTTGTTCCTGACCTCCATTTCCCATCACCGTATACCCCAAATACCTATAACTCCTCACCTCTTCCAACTCCTTCCCCTTCCACCTCCACGACACTTTCTTCCACCTCCCCCCCCCCTCCTACACCTCATTACTTTCGTCTTCTCAATATTCACCTGTAAACCCTTCTTGTCCATGTACCTTTCCAACTTTGTTATCATTCCCCTCATCCCCTCTTCATCTTCCGCTATCATAGCTATGTCATCCGCATATGCTAGCGTGTAGACCTTCCTATCCCCCACCTTTACCCCACCCCATCCTCCTCTTTCCAGTTCTTCGTCCATGTCCGCCAATAACAAGGTAAACAGGCTGGGGCTTAGTGGGCACCCCTGCCTGACCCCCCTTGCGGTCCAAAACCTCTCCCCCTCTTCATCCCCCACCCTCACCCTACATATCGTCTCCTGTAGAACCTCCCCGCACCTCTCCACTATCCCTTCCCTTACTCCCCTCTCCCTCAACACTTTCATCAGTACCCCCCTGTCCACCGAGTCAAACGCAGCCTTCAAATCCACAAACAGAACCACCATCTTCTTCCCCTTCCTCACCACTTGCCTGTTCACCAGATAATTCAGAACATAGATGTTATCTACGCATTCCACCCCCCTCCTAAACCCCGTTTGACTCGGTGGCAGCATTCCCTTCCCCTCTACCTCCATTCTTAGTCTTTCCGCCAACACAGATGCATATACCTTATATGCAGTCTGCGTTAGCGTTATTCCCCTATAGTTTTCCGGTTTCTCCCCCACCCCTTTCTTTAGTACCGGAACCACAACTCCTTCCCTCCACCCTTCCGGCCACCCCTCCCCCCTCCACACCCTATTACATATTTTCCACAACCACTCCTCCACTTCACCACCCCCATATTTCCACACCTCATTTTGTATCTCATCCCCCCCCCCGGCCTTTCCATCTTTCAAGTTCCTCACCACTCTTTTTATTTCTTCTCTTCCTATCTCACTCTCCCCGTCCTCTTCCCTCCTTCTCTCTCCTCCCCTCCTTACCCTCCACTCCACCCCTCCCAGCAACCCCCTAAAATACTCATCCCACTCCCTTATTTCTATCCCCTCCTTTATCCTCCTTCTCGTCTTCCGTCCTCAGTTCACTACTTTCCATACCTGACCCTCCGTTCTTACCCCCTCCACTTCCTTTTCCCACCTCTCCCTTTCCCTTTTCTTTTTCTCCTCGCACATCTTCCCATACTCCCTCTTCCTCAACCTGTACACTTCCCCATCCCCTCCTTCCCTTCTCCACTTCCTCAGCTCTCTCCTCACCTTACTCTTTTCCTCTTTGCATTCCATATCCCACCATCCCCCTTTCTTTTCCCCCTTCCCCATCTTATCTACTGCCTCCTTTATCCTTCCCCTTAGCTCTCTCCAATCCTCATCCACTCCCCTCTCCCCCACCTCCCTTTTCCCAAAAACCTTCATAAACTCCCTTCTACCTTCTTCTGTCCAATTTTTTCTCACCCCCTTCCTCCCCTTACCCTTTTTCCCACTACCTCCCTCCTCCCTCCCCGCTCCTTTCACCCACACCACTACCGGGTGGTGATCCGAGTCCACTCTCTCCCCTACTTCCAGCCTTTCCACCCTCTCCCTTGTGTCCTCATTCCCTATCACATAATCTATTACCGAATTCCCCCTCCCCCCCGTAAACGTCCACTCCCCTTCCTCATCCCCCACCGTATTTCCATTCATTATACCCCATCCCCTTTCTTCTAAATATCGGCATAGCCTCCTTCCTTCTCCATTCACCTCCTTATCCTTCGATCTTCTGCTTCCCATTCTCCCTTCTCCTTCTACTTCCTCCTCCCACACCTCTCCCCCCTCCTCACCTGTCCTCGCATTAAAGTCCCCCCCTATTATAACCCTTACTCCCTTCTCCCTTTCCTCCGTCCATTCCCCTAATTCCTCCATCTTCCTTTGCAGATCCTTGTTTATATATACCCCCACTATCTTCCACCACTCCCCCCCCATCCTCACTTTCTTCATCATCACACCCTCCTTTTCATCTCTACCCCCCTCCCCCATTTCTATACCCCTTCTCACCCCCATCAACATACCTCCCATCGCTCTTCCCTTCTTACTCTCCCTCCTCGCCCACTGCCTTTCCCATATATAACCCTTGGGCAACTTTTTCTCCACCCACTCCCACTCCCTCTCCTCCAGCCACGTTTCGCTGCAAATCACCACATCCCATTCTTCTAATCCTTTCCAGAACTCGTCATCTTTCCTTCTCATTCCTGCCACATTCCAGAACGCCACTTTGTAACTGCTATCCTCCCTCCCTTTCTCCCTACTCCTTACATCCTCCCACCCCTCTACCCTCTTCACTCGTTTCCCTGTCCCTCATACCATTTTTCCCCCAACTCGTCCCACCTTCTTACCTTCCCGTCCACCCACATCTTCATGTACCCCACTTGAACTTTTCTTCCCCTCTCCCTTTCCCTTTCCGCCTCTCTCTCTATCTTCCATCTTACCCTCCTTTCCTCCTCCGTAAGATCATCTTCTATTCTCTCCCTCCTTCCCCTGAGTTTTTTCTTAGCCTCCATCACTTTCCGCTTATCCTCCCTACTCCCCAGCTTCACCAACACCATTCCGCCCCCTTCCTTTCCCGTTTTTCCTATCTTCATAACCTCCTTTATTCCCGTCTCTTCCACCCCTATCCTTTCCCACAGCTTCCTTATTTCCTCCTTCACCTCCTTCCCCTCCACCCCTAACCCCCTCACAACAACATTATTCCTTCTCCCCTCCCTTTCCTTTTTATCTTGCCTTATCTCCATTCGTCTAACCCTACATCTCCATTCCTCCCCTACCCCTTCTCCCTCATCTACCTTAGCCCCCTTTATCATTTTTTCCTTTTCCCATCCCAATACCTTGTCGAACACCTCGTCCATCTTCTTATCTCTACTCTCCCACCTGTCCATCCTTTCCTCCATCTTTTCTCTCCTTGCCCTCTCTTCCCCCAACTCCTTTTCCCACCTCCTCCTTTCCTCTCTCCATTCCTCCTCTACCCTCTTTCTCTCCTCCCTCTCTTTCCTCATTTCCCCCTCCATCCTTCTTCTCTCCTCTCTATCTGCCCTCACTTCCTCCCTCAACTTTCTCATCTCCGTCATCATTTCCTTTAACATTCTTTCCACCCCTCCCTCTTCCTCCTCTCTCTCAGAACTTCTCCCCGCATCCCTTCTCACCGGCGATCTCTGCGTCAAACCACTCCTTTTAAAACCCTTCCCTTCCTTTTCGTTCCCCCCCCCCCTCCCCATCTTCATCCTCCCTGTCCTTCCTCTTTTTGCCCCATAGGCTATCCAAGCTTCCCGCACTCCCTACACTACTTATGCTATCCTTCCTCACCCTCCCCCCTTTTTGCGACCTTTCATTCTCTTTTCCTTCCCCCTTTCCTCCCTCCCACCCCTCCTTTTCCTTTCCTGCGTCCATTTACCTTCTTCCCTTCCTTCCTTTTATTCTCTCCCCCTTTTCCCTTCCTTCCTATATACCTTTTGCTCTTTATCTCCTTTTCTCTCTTTTCGTACTCTCTTTCCTTTCTCGCCTGTTTAAATTTCCCGCCTTCCCGTCAGACGTCCTAACTCCTTCTTTTTCCCCTAGATCCCGCTACCTGTCTTCTGCTGCTCTTCCTTCCCGCCACTTTACCACCTGTCCTGCCGCCCTAACCTCCAAATGCCTTCCTTCTCACCTTATTTCCCTTCACTACCCACTTCCCTTACTTAGCCCTTTGCCCTCTTCCCTTCGCCTACTCCACACGTCTTTCCCCACTCACTCCCTAATCTCCGCCTACCACTTTCACTCCTCTTTCCTCTTTCCACTGATCACACGCTTCCACACACTCCTCTCTTGCACGCGACCGGAAACGGAAGTCCAGAGATAGGCTCATTTTATACAAAATTCTTTACCGAATGTGGTAGTATTTTTTCTGATTTTTAAAATCGCGACCTTCAGCCTAAATTTGTTAAATAAATCTTTCTTTATAATTGTCATTATTGTAAAAACGACTTTTTAACCTTAAAAAGACTTATTCTTTATTTCGCCACTCTTCATTTTTGTCTTATTTTCGCCTGTAGAATCACCCCATAGAATATCCTTGATTATCAGTAAAGTAATACCCTGTATAGGTATGTATTAATACGTATGCCCAAAGTTTCATAACTTCTTTAATTTTCGATATCTTGCCTTGTGTAAGACAATTCGACGCTGTGCGGAGAAACCTGGTCGATGCATCGTGGGTCTGTTTAGTGTTTACGTTGGAACGGCTACGGCGATGAGTGCTAGTTGCCGTTCCAATATGCGGCCGGCGACGGTCCCACTAGTGCAAGAGAGAAACAGATGCATACTTCTCCCTTGCACTAGGGGGGTCGTCGTCGGCCGTTGTCACCGGCCGCGTATTAGAACGGCAGCCTTGCGACGACCCCAATGCAAGGACGCCTTCGCCGATCATAAAGTGTTTCAAGGGCTGAGGGGTGTGGATAGTATCTATTATACGCGGATGATTTGAAAATATATCACAGCTTGGACAGCCCAGATAGTACGCAGCTGATACAAAACGACCTCAATAGACTTGAAACTTGGTGTGTTAGAAATAAGTTATTCTTCAATATACCCAAATGTTGCGTCCTAAGATTTAGTTTAAAAAAAAAGAGTGTATAACATCATGTAGCTATACTATCAATGGACTGCCTCTGACACCAGTTAATAGTGTGCGAGATCTGGGTGTTCAATTTTCAGCCAACCTTTCTTTTGCGGATCACTTCCGAATAATTGCAAGTCAGGGACTCAAGATCCTTGGTCTTATCAATAGAATTTCCAGATATTTTAAAGGGACAAATATATTAAGGATGCTGTACTGCTCTCTGGTTCGTCCTATCCTGGAATTCAGCTGTATAGTGTGGGCTCCATATTACAAGAATCATGTCGCATCAATTGAGAGAGTACAACACAAGTTTCTTCGTTTGGCGGCTTTTCGAGGAGGCTATCCTTTACCAATCACGTGCCACAATTATAATCCGGTTTTATCTAAGCTGGGTCTTCTGTCACTCGAGAAACGTCGGGAGATGTATGATGCAATGTTTGTGTACGCGGTTGTACGTGGATGCGTGACGTCATCTGTTATTCTCGAGCAGATCAAATTTTATGCACCTACCAGGGAATTAAGACAGCGTACATTATTCTATCTCGAACCGCATCGCACATTGTATGGAAAATTTGGCTGTATTGATCGTATTTGTAGACATGCCAATAACATATGTAACTCTGTGGATTTCTTTTGCGACACACCAGCTGAATTTAAGAGATCGGTTATGCTAACTCTGCATTCTCACCCTTGTCCATAATGCTCTTTATTTATTTATTTACTTATTATCCTGTTTTGTTTTTTGTCTCCTACATATGTTTACATGTACTTTACTAAAGGGATTTCCCGTGAATAAATGATAATAATAATAATAATAATAATAATAAACCAACTGGACCCAAGGCCGTCTTAATAAGTTTGAGCGGCCTTGGCTACAAATTTTTAATGCCCTAGCCTCCAAGGGTGCAATTTCTTCGCAATCGGTGCAAGATAGTACATCACAACCCCGTGTCTCCACCAAGGCAGATAGAAATTATTGTCTCCACAATTGAAGAGAAAAAAGCTTTTCAACATATTTGATTCTTAAGTGCCGTTGGATCACGGGCGCCACTGGGCTATAGCCTATTTAGCCCATTGTTAAAGGCGGCCCTGACCGGGCCCGTGACTTCGGCACACAGGCGATCCCTGTAGAGTTTTCCAAACGAACGGACGTCTGGAGTACAGATGCAAAAATGTAATTTCAAAATGTAATTGTGTATTTGATTACATATTTTTTGTAATCGTTAATTTAGGTAGTTGACAAAATTGTCGTCATCTACCTAAATTAACGATTACAGAAAGCAATGTGTAATGAATTACAATGTAACCTCGATTCGATCGGGTTAACTACCGGACGGGTGGCTAAGAGAATGAGGCAAGGTGATCTGAGTAACAGTTGTTTATTTCTTAAACTAAGGTACAGGCGAGCCCGGCCAGGTCTATGCTGGCACACAATATGAAAGCAGCTTAAACTATCGCGAGTCCCGGTGTGTATCGCGGCGATCCACGGACACGATTCGGCGGTAGTGGAGGGAATAGACGACTTGACCGTTCGGTGTCTTGGCGGGACAACCCTGCCGTTAGACCGTGGTCGTGGAAACCTTAGTCCGGTCACCCAGTGGGCACAACCCGTGGGTGAATCGGAGGCTGCGAGGACGTTCTCGAGAACGGAGGTAAATCTTGTCACGTCCCGGGCGAGGTCTTTGGGAACGTCGACAATAGGGAAGGAAAGAGACAAGCGCGAATCTAGAATCCAGCACTCTGAGGTTTTGAGGGACTCAGGCGCGAATATTAAATCCGTCACTCTGAGGGGTTTGAGAGGAATTTAGGCGCGAATATTAAATCCGTCACTCTGAGGTTTTGAGGGACTCAGGCGCGAATATTAAATCCGTCACGCTGGGGGTTTTGAGGGACTCAGGCGCGAATATTAAATCCGTCACTCTAATCGACCAGGGAAGGTAAATGTGTATTTTGAGAACACCCGTTACGGCACTTCGTATTTGTTTTGATTTAAGTAATAGGATTTAACGCTGCATTCGCGTGAAAGAAACCACGCTTAGTTTTTCGTGTATTGCACGGCTCGTGCAGTAATATGTTTGTAAACACTGAGCGCTCTCTCGCGAATCAGCTATTGCGGCAGCTTGGTTTCGTTGGGAAGGTTTATGACTCGAGCACACACACAATAATTCGAAACGTGATTGAAAACAGAGCGGTTTATTAGCTTTGTTAAAGCATTTATAATAATGCGTGGGACTTGTCGTTAGCACATGTATATATATAAAGCACAATATTGGTATGAATATGAAGTTCATAGATATAACCAATGAAATTAGACAGAGATACTAAGCATTAGTAAATATAAGTAAGCACAATAAGCTTTGGAATATAATGTAGTAAGAGATATGATAAGAATAGTAGAAAATATATATATGGAGAGTATTAACAAAATAATAGTGAATACAATAAGCAATGAACGCCATAAGCGTCGTTAATACTAAGTAAGATGAATATTTATAATATAGAAAGTGTTAACGAAATGATATATATGTGGATAATAGACGTTAATAACACAAGTATATATATAAACAGTAATGAATTTAGTAGTATGGAGATGAATAATTGTATAATATAGTAATAATCGTTTACAGTAGATGCCGTTGAGCACTGGCTTTAACACTTTGAATAATAAACAATTGTAATAATAAATCTTTAACACCGTTTTAATAGATACTTTTGGATGACACTTCGTCAAAAGTTCTGCGATGAAAGAGAGCGATGAAAGAAATTAACACAGCTAATTAACACTTGTCAAATGAACGAGGCCACGCAGGATCTCGTATTTATGTATTTTCACAGGAGTATTGCGGGGGTTACGCGCGGTAAGGACCTTGACACATTTCGGAATAAGACGCAGTAGGACTTCCGGGGTTTTTATAAACGGTATGGCTATTAATAGACATATTTTGTCATGTACGCCAAATGCGTCGTAATTAGGTTTGTGGGGTTTTTATAACTGTAAAAGGAGATACTCAACTCATCGATTGGATTTTGGGTGTTTTATAAGAAAGGGGTTTGAGTGGCTTGGACTCTGCGAGTCGTAAAGAGGGGATTGAGACGTGGTCTCTTTTTAAGAGGGATTTTGTAACGAGGGACTTGTTTGAATTCGTTTTAAAAGGAATGATTCGTGCCTTGTGGGACGAATAGGCGAAGAGGGTTTTGAAACGATCATCTCGTGATGGGGACCGCTAAGGTACATCAGCGAGGTGGAGGTTTGTATTCATCATCTCGTGTTGTTGACCGCTATGATGCAACCTCAAGGTGATCGGCTATTGAGGAGATGGGGTAGGAGTTGAGTTTGATAGAGTGAATTTGAGGTTTACTAATGGAATTTGGAATAGAAACGCGCGAAAAATCGTGGGACGTCACAATCTGTTCGGGAGACCGATAAATGGTAACGGCCTGCGTTCAGAGGATGGCTCACGCTGTCCTTCTGGGAACCGTGGAGGTGGAGACTTCAAAAAGACGCAGTGACACAGTCTGTCGACGCACGGGAACTTGTGCTTACTTTATATGTTCTCGTCCGCGGATTTCGGCAGCGAGAAAGACACTGGCTAATTACCCATCTCGTGCCGATTCCTGGAACCCGCGGACGAGTGGTGGGGGGCAAGACCGTTGGCAGAGCGCGGTACGCGTCCTCGCGGTCGGGCGCGCGGTGGGTGGGGGGGGGGGGGAAGATCATCGTCCTACCGACAATAACTCGTTACAACACAATTACACTTTAATCGTAATTTGTAATTAAATTACATTTTGCCTAACTCTGGGCCGTACGTGCGAGAGAGTCAAACCGTCGGCGTTCCTTTAATTCGATTCAAAAACCATACGATCGCCTGTTGCTTTGTATGATACAGTATTGTCTCTCTGAGGGCTCGATTCGGTGGACCCGCTGTGGGCTTTTCGCTATCCCCACCACTTCTGTCTCACTCTTGTCCGGTGGAGGCGAGAGCGAGATGGAATGAGAGCGAGCGAGAGATGTTTTGTCTCGCTCCGTCTTTCGGACGCCGTGTCACTCAACAAACACTCGGAATTAGGGCTCTGGGCACGATGTGGGCTCAACGCCGGTCCCGACCAGCGAGCCCTCAGAGAGACAATACTGTACTCGTTTGTGTGCCATCTTATGTTTTTCTGATCAAATTGAAAGAACGTCGACTCTCTCGCTCGCATTGCGCTACTGAGTAGCCGCTCGGAGGCAAAGTTATATTGCGCGATCTGTACACGGGTATAGAAAATTGAAATACAGGTGGTACACTAATATGTTACGTCCCGAAACTTCAAAATTTTTAAAATCATTGATCAGTTGTGTTTTTCCTTTGTCAGTGGGCAGAGTGCTTCGACAACGCTTAGCGTTCTGGGAAATCCCTAATCGAGCGCACTTCTGCTTACTGTATTTTATCTATGAAAACGGATACTCGGTACTAGGAACGTCGTCGTCGCCGCGACGTTTGGTCGCTGCGCTGTACCCTGAACGTGGGACTGTGCTGAGGCATCAGCGTAGTTCTCAGTAGTTCGGTCAAAATGAGCAGTGGTTCTCATACCTCGCGACACTGATTAAATGTAAGCGGCGGGGGTGTGTCTTGACAATGCATCTAGCATTCTGGTTTAACCTAATCGAGCGCATCTCCGACCGTCGAATCGTCGCATCGAGGAAAAGGAGTGATCTGAGTGTGAGAAGCGTGAGGATGAGAGTCACCCTGTTCTACACCGGTAGCGCATAGGCGAAAAGTATGGAAGAATGAGAATGAGAACATCTAATGAAATCATGCGACGGTTACTGGGGCATGATTGGGACTGCAGCGTCAGCTTTTCTGAGCGGGCCTCGCGGCCGGACGCTCTCGGGGGCGCGAAGCTGAAGTCACTCTTTGTCGTACAGTCGCGGAGAGCGTGACGAGTGTCCGTGGATAGTAATTTCTTTTTCTTAAATTCCGTTTCGAGCCAGAGATTCATAAATTTTAGTGAATGGACTCATCTTTCCACGTTAAATAGTGTTTTAACTCCCTTGCATTTCAACTTTATATATCTGCGTTTTTACATTCGCTTAAAAACCTTGCTTAATATCCTGTATTGCGTTGGGATCAACCTTCTGTTAGATCTCATCCCCTTTTGTGCTTTGAGTTATTTTATTATCACTTTTAAATTGTTATCGCAAGTATTGTGAGTGTGAGTGTGATTTTCTTGTTCTCAGGCATAGAACAGGCGTCTTATTAAAGCATAATCAAAAAGGAATTTCAAACGTTGTAAAAATTTAAACGTTATAGCGGGTGAGTGCGCATTTCTTTTCCTTAAAACATTGTAATCGAAATAACGATTGGCGAGCGTAAACTCATGTAAAAGAAATATTATTCATTGTTCTATTGCCAATTGGTGAATGCAGAGGTAACGGAGAGTCAATATTGGCTCTAGCCAATATTTTGGGATTTCCCTTGGCTCTTTAGTCTTCTTAAACGCCAAGAAAAGAAGAAGAATAAAATATAATTATTCACACTTGAACCTTACATTTGAGCAGAAGTTATTTAATGATGAACTGACTAAATCCTCACAATAACCCAGTGCGGGGCCTGTATAGGACTAGATCTTGGATTCCCGATACCAAAACAGAATTCCTTAAATTCTCAAATAATAATTTGTACTGTAACGCGTATAACATCCTTCCGATTAGACTGATTTAGACACTAATTACTCGGACTCCACGCCTACCTCGTAACCGCGTTACAGAACTGGTGGCAGCGGTGGGATACAAGATCGTGCATTGAGTGATTGTTCATCTCACGAAGCGGTAAAATTACCTTATTTTGTTTTATATAAAATTCTTATAAAGCTCAAGTGTGACGTTCAAGTGTCGGACATTTTGGTGGCGTTCCGGATTATATTTCGAAATTAATACTGTTTATTTGTGTGTGATCTTGTGTTTGTAAACTTTGTACTAAAAATGCCGGAAACAGGACGAACTAGTGCTTCGGGCACGAACGCGAATGTTTCTGGAAATAATACTGATCTAAATGTTTCAAACGCTATGATGACATCGATGGCGGAGTGCTTCACACTTCAGCACAGTACTTTAAACATTCCGTTTTACGATGGTAAAAACATACCTTTGAAAAACTTTTTACAAGATATCAGAAATGGAGCAGTCTTTGTTCCTCCCGCGTTAGAATCATCGTTTTTAAAGGCAGTGTTAGGTAAATTGCAAAAGACAGCTAGAGATAGCACTTGGGGCAAGACGTTCAATAATTTGGACGAATTGATAAAACATTTAAAAGCCAGATTCGGATCAGATAAAACGTACCCTGATTATCATCATGAAATCGAAAATATTAGGATGAATCGCGGGGAAACTGTTAACGACTTCCATGATCGATTAAATATTCTGTTTAATGGTGCTAAAACCGTTTTAGAAGATAAATACCCCGAAAATGCGGGACAAATGTTAGAACCAATTAAAGAAGTAGCTCTGGAAGCATTCATTCGAGGGTTGCCTGATGAAATCACACGAGCGGTAGACGCACGTGATCCCAAAAACCTTGAAGAAGCGTTAAAATTTGCGCGTCGGGCGGAAATTAAAATCAGATCAGGAATACTACCGTCCGGTGAAACTTCGCGGGTAACGTTCGCGGAAAATAATTATTCATCAAATTCAAGACCAGTTTCTCCATCCTATTCGAATTCCAATAATTATGGCACATCGAGGCATTACCAAAATTATTCAATAACCAGACGCGAAGGGAATCATTCGCGATCGCCATCCCCGAAACCAGTTGATACACAGGATGTTAAATTAAAATCACCTAAACCTACTCAATCAGAATACACGAATTATCCTCGATACTCGGATCGCCAACGATACGAACATCAAGGGCATCCAACCTATCCGTTTTATCCACCTTATTTTTATCCTCAAATGGCACCATTTCCTCCATATTATCCACCTTATCCAGCATACCATCATGATTTGAATAATAGACCTCCAAACACATCGAGTCGACCAAATTCGCCATATTCGAGTAGACCACCTTCGCCACATCCAAGTAAAATTAATTCGACTACCGACAGCAATAATTTAAACTCACAGACGGCTCGTCGCGAGGACGCGGCGATGAGTCCTACGTCAACGGAGCGTCATACAACCGCGAGAAATCTAAAGCGAGCTCAGTAATGTTAACCGTAAATACTGAATCCCCGGTGGTTAAGATGTCCGGAGACAAATTGCGATCCGGGCACGCACATTTCTTGGTAGATACAGGGGCAGATATTAATGTAATTAAATTAGACGCACTATTAGATGATGCAATCGTGGCACTTGACGAATCGGCAACTCTTTCAGGAATTACGCCTGGAACATCAGAAACATTAGGAACCACTTTCATCACGTTGCAATCAGAACCGATTAGATTTCACGTTGTAAAATCTTGTTTTCCAATACGAGCTGACGGTATACTAGGAAAGGAATTTTTAAGACAAGAACAAGCGGAGATATCATTTGCTCATAACACATTGGTTACTCAGTCAGATCCAATTAGACCTATACGTTTTGTGGGGGAGGAACCTTTAACAAAAAAACGATTGAATTATAAACCTCGCATTTTACGAATTAGTGCACGAGGCAGACAGCCAATTGCCATCGATGTCATAAATAGCGATTTGAAAGAGGGATATTTACCAAAGATCAATACAATAAACGGAGTCTATATCGGCGAAGCCGTTGTATCAGTAAATGATCAGGGCAAGTGCCATGTCCTAGCAATTAACACATTGACAGAGGATGTTGATATCGAAATTCCACCACAGGAATTAATTCCATTTGAGCACTATAGCTTGCCAGAGGAAGAAAATTTTGATTCGGATTCAGAATTCTCAGAAATTATTACGAACCGAGTAGATGAAATAATAAAAAGATTACGTCTGTCTCATTTGAATGATGAGGAGGTAAGTCACGTGATTGATCTTGTTGAGGAATTTCCTGAAGTATTTCATTTGCCCGGTGATAACTTGCAAGCTACACCGAATATAAAACATAAAATTCCTACTGTCGATGATGTTCCAATAGACACGCGACAGTATAGATTTCCCCCGGTACATAAAGAAGAAATAGCTAAACAAATTTCGGCCAAATTAAGTAAAGGAATAATAGAATTTTCGAGTTCTCCATTTAACTCTCCACTTTTGATCGTGCCAAAGAAACCCGATCCAGATGGCAACCTACGGTGGCGAATAGTAATAGATTTCCGTAAATTGAACGAAAAAACGATTGGAGATGCTTATCCATTACCGAACATTACGGACATATTAGACCAATTAGGAGAGGCGCGTTATTTTTCAATATTTGACCTAGCAAGTGGATTTCAACAAATTGAAATGGATCCGGCAGATAGTTTGAAGACGGCTTTCTCGACGCCAAACGGTCATTATCAGTATAAACGCATGCCGGAAGGTCTTAAGAACGCTCCAGCAACGTTTCAAAGATTAATGGACCAGGTGCTGCGTGGATTGCAAGGAACAGAAATTTTCGTATACCTAGATGATATCGTAGTTTACACTAAAAATTTAGAAGACCACGGAAAGAAAATTCGACGTTTATTCAATAGATTGGCGGATGCAAAGTTGTCACTTCAACCCAGTAAATGCGAATTTTTGAGAACAGAAGTAGCTTATTTAGGTCATATCATCGGGCAAGACGGAGTCAAACCCGACCCCAACAAGATCAGGGCCGTGAAGAATTTTCCTCGTCCTCAAAATCCTAAAAATATTAGACAATTCTTGGGTCTTGCGGGTTATTATAGACGTTTCATAAAGGATTTTTCGGCTATAGCAAAACCATTATCCGAACTATTAAAAAAGAATGCTAAATTTGTCTGGGGTAAAGAACAAAAAGATAGTTTCAAGAAATTACGAAAAGCGTTATGCACTCGACCAATACTGCAATATCCTGATTTTAAAAGGCCATTTACTCTAACAACAGATGCATCTGATTATGCAATTGGTGCAGTCCTGAGCCAGGAGAAAGATGGTCACGATTTACCTATAGCATACTTATCCAGAATGTTAATAAAACCCGAACAAAATTATTCTACTACCGAGAAAGAATGTTTAGCGATATTATATGCAGTGCTACATTTCCGACCTTACCTTTATGGACGTAAATTCACGTTAGTTAGTGATCATGAGCCTTTGAGATGGATAAATTCTATTAATGATCCCGGCCAGAGATTAGTAAGATGGAGATTGAAATTGCGAGATTATGAATACGAGTTCGTTCACAAGTCTGGTAAATTAAATACAAATGCAGACGCATTATCGCGAAATCCGGTTGATGAAACTTTGATAGAATCTTCCGATGATTCAGATGAGGGCACAAAAGTAGAAAAGAAGCAATTGTTTCCACTCAAAGAAAGTGAAAAGACTAGCGACTCGCCGACACCTTCAGTGTCTCAGTCAAAACCCGTGAGTCAATCAAAAATTCCAAAACCGGGAAAAACATTGGGTTCAAGAACAAGGGTAAAACAACCAACAATACTTGATCAGAGTGCTATTGCCACTAGAACCCGTTCCAAATTACCACAGCTTTCTAAACAATCAATAGCAAGACCTTCAAAATTATCCGAACCTCCTAGCGTAGCAATAACTGAACCTTCTACGTCATTAGACAAGGAATCGTCTCATGATGATCCTCCGATTCTCAGACAGCGAAAGAGTGTTTTTCCTAATCTGGAATACTATCCTGAAACACGGATACTGGAAAATCCTAGTGTTCCAGAGGAGGAAACTGCCGTCGTTGTTAATCCAGCAGAAGTACAGGACATTATAGCAGACGAACCTGATAAAACACCAGATTACTCTATCGAGTTAAAGGACCTTCAAGAATCCTTTAGAAGGTTTGATCAATCTATGCGAGAAAGAGGTATCATTTACGTGGACGATGAAGAAGCACCACTAGAGTTTCGAGAAGACATAGTTTCAGAACCTGTAGAAGCAATTTCGGATGAGCCTGACTCTTCCGATGATGAGGCGGAGGAGGAGGTTGTCCGAAGTCGGAATGTAGAAGATTTGATACGAAATTCGAGAGGTACTATTTCTACTAGCAAATTCGCGTTACAAGCACCTTCACTTAAAGTTATCCCGGAAGATACAGAATTGAATATAACCCCTCCCTTGAATAGCTCAGCAATCGTCAAACCTACCTATCAATCTACCATACCTTCACCTGTCTCAACAACCAGACCATTGGCACTTTCTACACCTTTTCCGGACCGTTTAAGTAAACGATCTTCTAAGGAAGGAGGAAAAACTCCTTTGAAATCGAATATACCCATTCCACGACGAATCATACCCCAAAATTCACAAAATTCTCATTCAACTGGTATAACGATAACTGAAGATATACCACCGGATTTAGAAACCGCCAAACCAATAGATTTTTCTGAATTACCTCCCGAGGATAGCGAAACTGTATCCATGACAAGGGAAAATTTAACGTACTCTCGTTCTCATTATGTTCATTTTATGTCCTCGGATTGCGAATTAGTAACGCCAATTAGTAAATTGTTATCTGATTTAGATATCATCAATGTAAATAATATGAAGCTAGCAAAGCCAAAAGTAGGGCAAGTATTAATTACGGAACGAGGAAAACACAAGGTCTTTAGCATAGTGATAAAACAATTTCATGGAGATAAAATTTGTGTAGGAAACTTAACATCAGGCTTACTGAACCTAAAGAATATATTAATCAAATCCAATGTGCAGTCTTTTAGAATTTCACAATCAGGTGATTTTTTAGATGAACTTCCTCACAGTACGTTAGCATCTTTACTAACGCACATTTTCGAAGACAGTGGATTAAAAGTAATTATTTGTTCTGGAAATATTCGAGTCCCTCCGGAATCCATACGACAGAATATCATTTCAGAATTTCACGAAGGGTTAATTGGCGGACATAAGGGAGTAACGAAAACCTATCTTAGAATTAGGGAAAAGTTTTACTGGCCAGGATTACGAAATGATGTCCAAAATTTTATCCGCACTTGTAATAGTTGTAAGAGTAAAAAGTTAGTAAGAGCGAAAACTCGAGAACCTATGTTAATCACTGACACTTCGATTGAGCCTTTCGATAAGATAGCTCTGGACACTGTAGGACCTCTTCCGACCTCATCATCGGGAAACCGTCATATCCTCACTATGCAGGACAATTTAACCAAATACTGCATAGCTGTTCCTATTCCTGATATTAGGGCGGAAACGGTAGCACATGCATTAACAACAAATTTAATATTGCAATATGGGGCTCCTCGAGTGATTTTAACCGATAGGGGTACTAGTTTCATAAATAAATTAATGCAACAGCTGGCAACGATTTTCAAAATTCATCATGTTAGTACATCGGGATATAGACCTCAAACAAATGGAGCTTTAGAACGAAGTCATATAGTATTAACAGAATATATCAGTCATTATATTAAAGACTACGACGATTGGGATCGTTTGGTACCTTTTGCAATGTTTTCATACAATACCTCGGTTCATGAAGCCACTAATTTTACACCATACGAGTTAGTATTTGGTAAAATAGCTCGTTGTCCAAATTCTTTTCAAGACGAAAATGAACATTTACCCGTGTATAATTCATACCTGCAAGACCTAATAATACGCCTTTCTGAAATGCAAACATTAGCTGGAAATAATTTGATCAAAGCTAAGGAAAAGTCTAAATTATATTATGATAAATCGGCACGACCGTTTAGGGGAAAGGTGGGGGACATGGCACGTGTCCTGGTCGAACCAAAAAGAGGAAAATTTGGTGAACGCTACCATGGTCCATACAGGATTGTTGGAGCCTTGGAGGGAAGAGGCATTGTATTGGAGGACGACAAGGGAAAACTATTTACGAAGCACCCGGATAAATTAATATTGGTTTAAGGAGAAGAATGGGCAATTCACGGCTGAATCGATTAAATTTTATAATTACCTGGGCATGTCTAGTGACCATGGGTAAACCTATGGAAGAGCCTGATAACGACCTGAAAGACTACCGTATCACACGGATGCCTGCTAATCCGGGACTGTACTACGAAAGGGGAAGCGGCGTAGAATTCGCGAGAGCGGATTGGCGTGTAGCGTTATTCATCGACATCCAAAAAATTAGCAAAAATTGGGATCATGAGAACGAAACGTTGGAAACTGTCTATCAAAATTGTATATCACTTGTAGTTAAAACAGACTGTACCTCGCTATTAAGAATAGGGTACTTGAAGGGTAGAGTGACCGAGGTCATGCACCTGCACAAGGAAGCAGAACAATTAATCTCAGAAATCATCACGCCGCCTTCGAATATTGCGAAACCTCCGAAAACGATAACTCGCCGAAGCGTACCGCTTGGGTTCGTGGGTTCTTTAAGTCGTTCCTTGTTTGGTACACTGAACATGGAGGATGCTGAGTATTTTGACAGGGAAATTGATAGATTATATAATTATCAACGTGTTATAACTCAAATTGTTAAAAATCAAACTCACATAGTCATGAGCGACCTACATCATACCCATGAGATAATGGAACAATTAGCGAGCAAAATTGATAGTAACAGGCTCGAAATAAACAACTTAATTGAAGCACAAGGAGCATTCAAAACATTAAATTATTCTTTGGCCTTAATTCAATATTCAAATTCAGTGGAAATCTCCCTTAATCATTATATCAAGGGAATTCAAACGTTTATGACAGCCATAGTGGCAGCTCGTCAAGGTGAATTGCACCCTTCCTTGCTTAGTGGACCCAGACTGGGAGTCGTCTTACAGGAGATACGAGAATCTGTTACGGGCTACGAACTTCCTATGTACATCCGTAGAATTGAAGAATTGTCAAAACTAACTACAGTAGACTTGGGATATTATAACGGGAAAATAATAGTCACTATACACATACCATTAATAGACCGAATTAAATTTGAGCTTTACCATGCGTACTCTTGGCCTTCTAAACAAATAATAAATTCAAATGTTACCGCATCCGCGTACCTTGTGCCACGAGCAAAGAATATAGGGTTGAGCACGGACCTCCGAACATATTTCATCGTTGACGATAGCTTTTTAAGTTCTTGTCTGAAACTGCATGGGCGCTTGTTGTGTCAACCAGAAACACCTTTATATGAAGTACAAAATTCAAAATCCTGCGAACTTCGGCTGCTGTTGGGAACTGGAAGTCAGGAGGACACTTTTCAAAACTGTAATATTCGGATGAAGTCATCTCACGAGCAATACTGGGAAAAACTTAAAGTATCAGGCGCTTGGTTATATTCTTTGGATCAAACTGAATCTCTCCAAATAATTTGCAATGGAAGAAAAAGCCAAATTGTTACAATAGAGCACAGCGGAATACTAGAATTACATCCCGACTGCACCGCAAGAACACAGACAACTACGTTAACGGGAGTAAAGGTCGTTCAAGATAAACACTATTATTATTATCAGCCAGATCTACGTTTAAATATCACGGAATTGGTACCATCTCTGGAAGAATATACGGAAACCCATGAAGCCACCAAGGAACACCCGGGACCAATGCCGTGGAAATTCGACACGGACAATTCACTTCGGGAGGTGGAGGAAAAACTGGAGATCATCGGACACCAAAGGCGTGAGAGGGAACATCATTTGCGATTGACATATGGATCATACCTCGCTCAAATTACCGTAGCTCTATTGCTCGTACTCTATCTGTCACGAACTTTTATTTACAACTTTATCATGAGGCTTCGGAAATTTTTCGTAAAACAGAAATATCCTCCGCCAGAAGCTACTCGTGAGGGCAACGAGCACCCTTTAGAATCAATACAAATGAACAGACCTCCATTACCTCCGCAATGATTACTGGCTAACTGACCAGATTTATACTGTGTGTCATACCGTAATGTTTTCTTTTACGATGTTTAAACGTACTGTATTACCTTCAGGTTTATCATGGCTACAGGACATAACTCTCGCAGGGTATTTGTGTCTCGATTGGCTCCCTACACAAAGAAGGAACACTTGCTAAAGGTGTTCGAGCCGTTCGGCCCGATTCATGCGGTGGTCCGGAGGAAGAGCACGGGAAACGTAGCATTCGTCACATTTGCTACCCCGGAGCAGGCTGACCTGGTGGTGGAGGCAGCAGCGGCACAACCAATCCTGTGCCATAAGCGCAAGCTTAAACTATCTCTTGCGGACTCCTGGCATGAGGCGGTGCTGATTCCTCTCAGCACAGCGCCGGCTGATCCGCCGGGTCCGGATCCATTCGGAGGCTTGATCATCAAGCCTTGGGGCGCATCCGTACTACCGGAGGAGTGCGTGGCGATGGTTGCGGCGCTGCTTCCGTACCCAGACCGAGCCAGGATGGAGCAGGTCTCGCGGCTGTGGAGAAGAGCGAGCTTGGCGTCTCACCGGGGAACGACGACCATCAACTTGGAAGACTGGAGGTGGGACAACGAATGGGGTCACAAGCCCATTTCCACGGAGGCGTTTTATTGGATGCTTCAGCGTTGCGGGCGATATGTATCGCACGTTAGTCTTGACGACCGTTCTTTGTCTAATTCACTGAAACCACAAGTACTAGCAATAGCTTGTGAGGGCTGCGTAAATCTCAGCACTTTAGATTTGAGAAGCGTCACGATCCGCCCATCCGCGCTGCGGGCTTTAAAGGGAAGGCTGACGCTGAGGTCACTGTCGTTGGGAAGATGCGAGGGGCCCGTTGACCAATACTTATCGGAGGTAACGAGCGGATTGCAAAGTTTGTCGATTCAGAATAATGCATTCACGGGGAGATCTATAGAGAAGGGTTTTAAATTGGAAACGCTGAAAATCGAGAATTGTCAAAACCTCAGAGATGCTTGCATCTCATCGGCACTAGCGTTGTGTTCGGGTTTATGCCAATTGCTGATATCACGGTGTCCCGGGCTCAGGTCCCCCGGTGTACTTAAAGCGTTAACAGAAAACACAAACGTGGCCGAAACTCTCGAGTGTCTGACGTTCGGTACAGTCAATTTTGATCAATCTCCACTCATCGGTGAGACGGAGGAGTTCGAGATGATATTTTTATCACCAGAACTGACCGTCACCGCTGTGAATTTTATTACTCACTACAAGAACATCACCTCGCTAAGCGTAGCCCTCTGTAGATGGGTTGACGGTAATGTCGTCCAGGCCATGGGAGCACACATGAAGTCATTAAAACGACTAAATGTGAGCTCTTGCATGTCTATAAGAGGCGCAGAGCTTGCACCTCTTGGGGAGCTTACGCAATGCGAGGAGCTTATCATGAACTGCATGTACGGCGATGTTGAAGCCACATTTCTGGCCCGTTTAGACAATTTAAAACGATTGGACGCTCGAGACAATTTGGGGATCACAGATCTGGACATTCGTGGTTTTCTGGAAAACGCAGTTGATGTTGAGTTGATCAACATCGAGGGGTGTAACCGGATAACTCGGGCTACCGTGATATCAGCAGGGACTACTATCCCTATTAGAGGTCAAAAATTGCACATGTACCTCGGCGAAACTCAAGCGTACCACGTAAAAAGGGACCGGAAAAACATCTTTCTGACAATAACCTATGATAGGATCACCCCGCGTGGGTATTTTCTGGTGAGCGATCCCTGATGTGTGACAGTGCGCATTCTGCACTCTGGTAAAACCTTGTTACACATTATGGGGTTGTTTCTCCGGCGTGCCGTCTCGGTGGTTGGTTCAACGGTGCCCCGTCGCTGTCGCGTCGTCGGGACGACGACGTTTCTAAGGAAGGAGGGGTGTTACGTCCCGAAACTTCAAAATTTTTAAAATCATTGATCAGTTGTGTTTTTCCTTTGTCAGTGGGCAGAGTGCTTCGACAACGCTTAGCGTTCTGGGAAATCCCTAATCGAGCGCACTTCTGCTTACTGTATTTTATCTATGAAAACGGATACTCGGTACTAGGAACGTCGTCGTCGCCGCGACGTTTGGTCGCTGCGCTGTACCCTGAACGTGGGACTGTGCTGAGGCATCAGCGTAGTTCTCAGTAGTTCGGTCAAAATGAGCAGTGGTTCTCATACCTCGCGACACTGATTAAATGTAAGCGGCGGGGGTGTGTCTTGACAATGCATCTAGCATTCTGGTTTAACCTAATCGAGCGCATCTCCGACCGTCGAATCGTCGCATCGAGGAAAAGGAGTGATCTGAGTGTGAGAAGCGTGAGGATGAAAGTCACCCTGTTCTACACCGGTAGCGCATAGGCGAAAAGTATGGAAGAATGAGAATGAGAACATCTAATGAAATCATGCGACGGTTACTGGGGCATGATTGGGACTGCAGCGTCAGCTTTTCTGAGCGGGCCTCGCGGCCGGACGCTCTCGGGGGCGCGAAGCTGAAGTCACTCTTTGTCGTACAGTCGCGGAGAGCGTGACGAGTGTCCGTGGATAGTAATTTCTTTTTCTTAAATTCCGTTTCGAGCCAGAGATTCATAAATTTTAGTGAATGGACTCATCTTTCCACGTTAAATAGTGTTTTAACTCCCTTGCATTTCAACTTTATATATCTGCGTTTTTACATTCGCTTAAAAACCTTGCTTAATATCCTGTATTGCGTTGGGATCAACCTTCTGTTAGATCTCATCCCCTTTTGTGCTTTGAGTTATTTTATTATCACTTTTAAATTGTTATCGCAAGTATTGTGAGTGTGAGTGTGATTTTCTTGTTCTCAGGCATAGAACAGGCGTCTTATTAAAGCATAATCAAAAAGGAATTTCAAACGTTGTAAAAATTTAAACGTTATAGCGGGTGAGTGCGCATTTCTTTTCCTTAAAACATTGTAATCGAAATAACGATTGGCGAGCGTAAACTCATGTAAAAGAAATATTATTCATTGTTCTATTGCCAATTGGTGAATGCAGAGGTAACGGAGAGTCAATATTGGCTCTAGCCAATATTTTGGGATTTCCCTTGGCTCTTTAGTCTTCTTAAACGCCAAGAAAAGAAGAAGAATAAAATATAATTATTCACACTTGAACCTTACATTTGAGCAGAAGTTATTTAATGATGAACTGACTAAATCCTCACAATAACCCAGTGCGGGGCCTGTATAGGACTAGATCTTGGATTCCCGATACCAAAACAGAATTCCTTAAATTCTCAAATAATAATTTGTACTGTAACGCGTATAACATCCTTCCGATTAGACTGATTTAGACACTAATTACTCGGACTCCACGCCTACCTCGTAACCGCGTTACAAATACAAATAGTAATCAATTTCATTTCAATATCAGATACTCGTTGATAGAGTGATGCGTGCACGTGAAAGTAATAAATATACGAGGTCAAGGATTAACTTGACCGCGTCAAATTCGCGAGCACTTGCCGACGGTGCGGGTTTACGATCCCTGTTGTTCGGTGCTTCGGTAGTTGCTACCCCACGGACGAGGCCGACTGTCGACCAGATACCGGGACCTTTGCTTATTGTCTAAAGTGTCAAAAATATTCGAATGCTAGAAAATATTAAACAATGGCAGCTATAAAGTGAAACGCGTACACGGCTGTAGAAAATATTCAAAGGCAGAGCTCCGCTATGGATGGATCATATGGAACGAAGAAAACTTATTTCTAAGGGTATTTGAGTACAATACTAGTATATAAACTACTTAACTTTAACTACAGTACATTATATTAATGTGGATATGTTAATACACGCGAAACTGTATATTTCGATACACATGTACCCGTGTATTAACAAGTAACAGGTCGTCGCTGAGGGGTTAATATTTGCTTTCGCAGAAAGCATGCGATCGCGTCGCCATCACATTTCCCTAAGTTCCCTTCAGCTTTGTAAATAATTAATATAAAAGGGGGAGCCTTGTGGGATATACTACGGTATGACCTAACAACCTGAATGAACCGAAATTTTGAGGGGTTGGGCGGGAGGGTGAGAGAACCTCTAATATAAAATTTTAGCTGCAGGTATTTGTTAGTTTCTGAGATATTAATAAAAAACTAACAAATACCCGCAGCTAAAATTTTATATTAGAAAGTGTGAAAGTGCCGGTTTAAAAAAGAACCGTTTCAATTTTTCCCTATTTCGCCCCCTCTCGCTCGCCCATGGATTCTCTCACTCGCGCTCACTGCAGGCTCGAAATTTTACAACCCTCTCTGAGAGTGAATTCAACGACGCAGCGCTTGGCTTCGCTTCGCTCCGCTCGACTCCTCCGCTCGGCTCGGCTCGGCTCGGCTCGAGCTCCAAACAAAGTACTTCTTTGTCGCCTCGCTGACTCCCGCTGGGCAACCCTGGACCGGGCCAGTTCGAAGTAAATCTCGACAAACAAGCAGCTATCCTTTTCCCAAGTTATTTTATTCGTTTTATAGTTTGTGTGTACGCGTTACTTTTTCTTTTTTTTTAAATTTCTCGTTTGTTTTCCGAAAGCGAGCTTCGAACACCATTTACAATGTGTTAATTCATCACCGGTAAGTACGAGTAACATCACGATTAAGACACAACTATCATAGGGGCGACCGGGGCTAAAAGTTTCGATTTCGAAATCAACTCGCACAAAAAAAAATTATTTGAAGTACAAAGCTATTTGCATTCTGAAGATAGAACCGTTCGGAACAACTTACCCCCGGAACTTTTAGCCCCGGTCTCCCCTACTGCAATATTTCATAAGTATGTATGTATTGGTTTATTGTCCCCCTTGGGGTTACAAATTTCTACAGTTGCTTCTTACGCCTTACCGCCCAGCGCTATCCTTACATTCTACCTTACTCTCTACCTTATTCTATACCTTATTTCTACTCTTACATCTACTCGCTATTTACAATATTTACACCTTTCTCTTTCTCCACGCATTTCCTTCCGCTCTTTACGCGCCTGTGTTCGAGAGAGAGAGAGAGAGAGAATCCGCCTTTGTGCTCTTCCCCTAGTTTCCCCCATCCCCTCTGTACCTCTTCCCTCTACCCTTCACCCCCTACGCAGTGGACTCCCGTTTCCCCTTTCTCCCCACCCTCTTTCCTCGTATCTTCCTTTCTCTCCTCCACTCACTCCTTCTTCTCTCTTACCCCTCTCCCCCATCTTCTCTACGTTTATTCCCACTCACCCTCTCCTCTCTCCCACTCTCTCCTGATCTCAAACTCTCAATCTCTCTCATCCACCCCTCCCCCTCCCCCTCTCCCCCAAAATCCTTCCCACATTCTCCTACCTTGTCCTCCATTTCTCCCTCTGTACTTCTTCCCTTACCATATACCCTGGTGTCCTCCAATCTACCCCCATCGTCCATATTATGCCCCTTTCCTGTACCTTTTCCACTCCTTCCCTCTCTTTCCACCCCCAAAGTTCCCCTCCGAACCCCATTACCGGCCACACCAGCATATACATCAGTTTCAGTCCCCTTGCCCAGTCATCCTTAAACCTCCTTTTTCCTATCCCCCACACCTGTCTCATGACCGCCGCTGCCTTCCTTACCCTTTCTCTCACTTGCACTTCCTGCCCGCCGTTTTTCTGCATCACATACCCCAGGTACTTCATCCCCTTCACCTCTTCTACCCTCCATTTTTTTCCTTTCCAAATACCCTTCGAGTCCTGCAATCATCTCCCTCATCCCCTCTTCGTCCTCCGCCATCAACACCGTGTCATCCGCGTACGCCAGAGTGTACCTTATTTCCCCCTATCCTCACCCCTCCCCATCCTCTCTTCCTGAACACCTCCTCTATATCCGCCATCACAATGTTAAATAACATTGGGCTCAGGGGGCACCCTTGCCTTACCCCCTTTGCCGTCCAGAAGGCCTCTCCTACCTCTTTCCCCACCCTCACCCTGATTTTCGTTTCCCTATACACCTCTTATATCCTCTCTCTCAGTCCTTCTCTTATCCCCCTTTCTTTCATCGCCTCCTGTAACACCCGCCTCTCCACCGATTCAAACGCTGCTTTCAGGTCTATAAACATCGCCACCATTTTTCCTCCCTTCTTTGCCAGTTGCCTATTCACTATATAATTCAGGACGTATATGTTGTCCACCACTCCCATTCCCTTGCTGAAGCCCGTTTGATTCGGTGGCAGCGTCTTCTCCTCCTCCATTTCACTTCTCAGCCTCTCCCCCAGAATCCCCGTGTACACTTTGTACAGCGTCAGCATCAGTGTTACTCTAAAATATTAAAATATGATCTCGGCGCACAGTTTCGGTCAATTAAAAAGAATAAAAGCTGATTTGCAATTAAAGAAGTAACATCTTCCAACGTTTCGGTCAGTGTTTAGACCTTTATCAAGGAAAGTTTGAAACTAGGTACTGCTTATGCTTTTATGTGGCATGCTTAAACAAAGCGTGCGACGTACGAGTCGGTTAGACGGTGACTAAGAACAACAAGGTACATAAGGCAAGATCATCTCGAGGGCGAAACCATCGCAACGATAAGATAGAGGTTGAAACCGTTGGTATTATAAAACTAAACGAACGCGGGGAATATGAAACTCAAAAGTCAACTGTTAGTATAACCAAAAATTAATTGTTGATGTAATAAATAATAAATCACTCAAAGTAATTACATAACGAAAAACTATATGTATAACTGTTCGAACCATAGAGACTGCGGGAACTGAAAAATTCTAATAGAAAGAAAATTGCTTCATTCTGCCTTATTCCTTCAATAAGGTTGCATAATATTCTTGTGTTTTAGGTGTTTCATACCTAAGATTTACGCTAGGTTGTTTAATCATGTGCAATGTCTCTAATAGAATTCTTTGATTTATTTTAGTCTCCCTATCAATCACTTTGATATTGTCATAGTCAAATCTATGATCAAACTCTATTGAGTGTTTGGTTAATGCAGTGTGTTGGAGAGGAGATGAAAAAATATTCCTTTTATGTTCGTTAACACGTTTCTCTAAAAGTCTGGATGTTTGCGCGATGTACACTTGGTTGCATCCTATGCAAGGGATTAAATAAACTATGTTTGAATTTTTAAGTAGTGATATTCTATCCTTGATTGGGGGAAAAAGACTTTTAGTATATAAAGGCAATTTAAAAATGGTATGAATTCCTACTTTTCTAAAAATTCTTTTGATATCATTTGAAATATTATTAATGAAAGGCAAGACCACTGTATTTCTCCAACTGATAGGTCCAGTTTTTTAGCTTTTTCTTCTTTACGCTTTTCAACTACTAACGGGTGATAGATTTCAAAAATACGTTCCCTGATAATTGCCGAAACCATCTCTTCAGGATAACCGTTGCGTTTCAAAGTGTCTTTAACAAGAAGTAAATTAGTTGGTCGAAATTCCGGGTCAGCAAGTAAAACGGCGCGATCTATTAACCCTTTTATCAAACCGACTTTATGTTGTATAGGATGAGCCGAAAAGAAATTGATGTATCTACCGGACCAACTTGGTTTGTGGTACCAGTTGGTAAGCAATTTATTGTTTGACCTGATAACAGTAGTGTCAAGAAAACTTAGACAAGAATCCTTTTCGATCTCATATGTCAATTGTAGTCTGTTATGAAAACTATTAAATGTGTCAAGCAATGTTTGTAAATTTTCTAAATTGATACATGTAATAATGTCGTCTACATATCTTTTATAGAAAATAGGCTGAAATGGTACCTTCGAGAGGGAGACTTCCTCTAACCTTTCCATTACTAAATTGGCAATAACTGGAGAAATTGGAGAGCCCATTGCCGTTCCAAAGACTTGCTTGTCGAAAACGCCATTGAACAAAAAGATGTTCGCTTCCAAAACAAATTTGACTGCCTCGAGGAATCCATCACGATCAATTTTTGTGTGTTGCTCAATTTCTGTCCATCGGTGATGTAAAACCTGTAGAGCCAACTCAGTGGGAACGTTAGTGAAAAGCGAAACAACATCGAGAGATACCAAACGCAATGACTCGTCAGGCATTTGGATATTCCTAATCTCCTTGCAGAATTGCCAAGTATCTACAGTGTGATATGGAGACTTTCCTACTATTTTTGAGAGTATATTGGCAAGGAAACTCGATAATTTATATGTGGGACCACCAATGGAGGAGACAATAATTCGCCATGACAGAGTTTCTTTATGCGTTTTTGGAAGGGCATATGCTCTAGGGACAACAGCATTGTTAGTTTTTAAAATTTTCCCAATATGTTCGCTTATTTGTTGTTTCTTAACAAAGTTAGAAATAATAGAGTTAGCTCTCTTCTCGAAAGTTGGAAGATGTTACTTCTTTAATTGCAAATCAGCTTTTATTCTTTTTAATTGACCGAAACTGTGCGCCGAGATCATATTTTAATATTTAAAAGAAATTGTGCGGTCGAAATTATAATTTTATTATTTAAAATGAATGGCGAAACTCTCACACCTACAACACAGGGAAGTTTTTTCAAGTCAATTGCAAGACAATTTGGACAACAAACTTTTAAGAATCTCAAGGAATTGTCAAGCAACAAATTCAAACTAATCAAGATAAGTAACAGAAAATTATTTTTACTAAGATGTAGAACTAATAATGTCGTCCCAGCATTCATATCTAACAACCTGATGAACACTTCGAATTTTTTCACGTCTTCAATTTCGGCTTCATGCAAATTGTTAAATCTACAAAATAGATACACGAGAAAACTTCTGAACATTGCTATAAAAGACACACATAACGTTCAAAATTTGATTACAAACAGAATATCACAATTGAATGAGGAAATTCTATTCACCCTTCCTTCGCATATCTTTGATAAGTTCAACACTTTTGAAAATAAGAAATACACCAAAATCTTCAAAATTCAAAAAAGTAACTGTTTAAAAAAATTTAACAATTTGCTATTAGCCAAAAACAACAGTTCCAATAAAGATGTTAATGGTTTTACCTCATTCGGCAACTTAGCCTCGAATTCTGATAACAACAATTGGCTGAAAAATCAGGCGGTCAAAGTTGTTTTGGAAGCGAACATCTTTTTGTTCAATGGCGTTTTCGACAAGCAAGTCTTTGGAACGGCAATGGGCTCTCCAATTTCTCCAGTTATTGCCAATTTAGTAATGGAAAGGTTAGAGGAAGTCTCCCTCTCGAAGGTACCATTTCAGCCTATTTTCTATAAAAGATATGTAGACGACATTATTACATGTATCAATTTAGAAAATTTACAAACATTGCTTGACACATTTAATAGTTTTCATAACAGACTACAATTGACATATGAGATCGAAAAGGATTCTTGTCTAAGTTTTCTTGACACTACTGTTATCAGGTCAAACAATAAATTGCTTACCAACTGGTACCACAAACCAAGTTGGTCCGGTAGATACATCAATTTCTTTTCGGCTCATCCTATACAACATAAAGTCGGTTTGATAAAAGGGTTAATAGATCGCGCCGTTTTACTTGCTGACCCGGAATTTCGACCAACTAATTTACTTCTTGTTAAAGACACTTTGAAACGCAACGGTTATCCTGAAGAGATGGTTTCGGCAATTATCAGGGAACGTATTTTTGAAATCTATCACCCGTTAGTAGTTGAAAAGCGTAAAGAAGAAAAAGCTAAAAAACTGGACCTATCAGTTGGAGAAATACAGTGGTCTTGCCTTTCATTAATAATATTTCAAATGATATCAAAAGAATTTTTAGAAAAGTAGGAATTCATACCATTTTTAAATTGCCTTTATATACTAAAAGTCTTTTTCCCCCAATCAAGGATAGAATATCACTACTTAAAAATTCAAACATAGTTTATTTAATCCCTTGCATAGGATGCAACCAAGTGTACATCGGGCAAACATCCAGACTTTTAGAGAAACGTGTTAACGAACATAAAAGGAATATTTTTTCATCTCCACTCCAACACACTGCATTAACCAAACACTCAATAGAGTTTCATCATAGATTTGACTATGACAATATCAAAGTGATTGATAGGGAGACTAAATTAAATCAAAGAATTCTATTAGAGACATTGCACATGATTAAACAACCTAGCGTAAATCTTAGGTATGAAACACCTAAAACACAAGAATATTATGCAACCTTATTGAAGGAATAAGGCAGAATGAAGCAATTTTCTTTCTATTAGAATTTTTCAGTTCCCGCAGTCTCTATGGTTCGAACAGTTATACATATAGTTTTTCGTTATGTAATTACTTTGAGTGATTTATTATTTATTACATCAACAATTAATTTTTGGTTATACTAACAGTTGACTTTTGAGTTTCATATTCCCCGCGTTCGTTTAATTTTATAATACCAACGGTTTCAACCTTGTGACATGTGTCACTCCGGGGATAAGGATCGGCGTGAATAGCTGTAGTCGGTAAGACAGAGTTCGGTCACGCCGGTTTCTTAATCGTATCCTTCTTTATTTCTCGTCCTGTTTCCTATTACAATATTCCAATACAAGTACGGCGGTCGACGCGGGCCTGGGCCGGCGTTTTGAACGCGTTGACCGGTGGCCTGTTACGGAGTGGTCGTGGAGGTCGGGTTGTGTCCGCGTACCTCTGCGTTCGGAGCGGCCGAGATAGAGACCGGGCGGTATCCCGGTGAGTCTATATCGGAGCGGAGAAACTGGAGACCGGGCTATGTCTAGGCGTCTCGGTAGCTAGAGACCGGGCAGCATCCGGGCGTCTCTGCAACGGGGAAAGTCGAGACCGGGCAACTTCCAGGCGTCTCGGTACGGGCGGCTAGAGACCGGGCAGCATCCGGGCGTCTCTGCAACGGGGAAAGGCGAGACCGGGCAACTTCCAGGCGTCTCGATACGGGCGGCTAGAGACCGGGCAGCATCCGGGCGTCTCTGCAGCGGGGAATGGCGATCGCTCGATCGGTGGTTACACGGCGTTGGTTTTCCTAGGCACGCTTTACCGGGCAACATCCAGCTGGGCGCTCTAGGGAGGGGGTTCCGTAGCCCCACTCGAATTGCTGTCCTGCGTCGCGTTGAGGCTTATGTCCCGATTCCCGGAATTTATTAGCAGCGAGTAATCGACGCGATCTAGAGGCGCGGTGGGGAGTTAGCGTCATCGCGCGGACGTGTCGCGAGCCCGGTGTGCCTCGGCCCGGTTCGGAGTGGTTCGGTCGCAGTCGGCCGGGCGCTTGCCGTCTCCCTCACTCCCGGTCGGACTACCGCGTGCTCGATCCTTCGCATGCTGGGACGCTACGTCACAACCTCTATCTTATCGTTGCGATGGTTTCGCCCTCGAGATGATCTTGCCTTATGTACCTTGTTGTTCTTAGTCACCGTCTAACCGACTCGTACGTCGCACGCTTCGTTTAAGCATGCCACATAAAAGCATAAGCAGTACCTAGTTTCAAACTTTCCTTGATAAAGGTCTAAACACTGGCCGAAACGTTGGAAGATGTTACTTCTTTAATTGCAAATCAGCTTTTATTCTTTTTAATTGACCGAAACTGTGCGCCGAGATCATATTTTAATATTTTAAAGAAATTGTGCGGTCGAAATTATAATTTTATTATCAGTGTTACTCCTCTGTACTGTTTCACCTTTACCCCCAGCCCCTTTTTCACTATTGGCACTATTCTGCCCTCCTTCCACTGTTCCGGCCACCCCTCTCCCCTCCACACTCTATTGCATATTTCCCTGGCCCAGACTCCTACTTCTCCCCCCCCCCGTACCTCCACACCTGATTGGGCAGCTCGTCTATTCCCACTGCCTTTCCGTCCTTCAGCTTTCCTATCACCCTCCTAACCTCCTCTCTGGTGATCTCTCCCTCCTCCTGCCCCCGTCTGCCTCTTTTCTCCCCCATTACCATTTACCATTCCACTCCTCCCAGCCCTCCCATAAAAAACTCCTTCCACCTTTCCATCGGCATTTCCTGCTCAACCATCACTCTTTTTCTCCTTTCCCTCTTTACTATTGCCCAAACCTCCCCTTCTGTTTTTGCCTTCTGTGCCTCTCGCTCCCATCTCTCGTTTTCCTCCTCTTTCTTCCTTTTGCACAGTTCCTTGTACTCCCTCTTACTCACCTCATACTCGCGCCTGCTTCCCCCTCCCCTCCTCCATCTCCTCATTCTCCTCCTCACCTTATTCTTCTTCACCTCGCACTCCTCACCCCACCAGCCCCCCCTCTTCTTCCTCCTGCCTTCCCCTTCCTCTCCCTGCCGCTCCATAGCCTTTTTTATCCTTTCCTCCCCTTTCCGCATTTCTTCCTCAACCTCTCCTCTCCCCATTCTCAACCCCTCTATTCCCTCCCTGAACTTCCCCCTTCCCTCCTCCGTCCAGTCCCTCTTCTTATTTCCTACTCTCCTCCCCTCTTTCATCTTCCTCTCTTCCTTCCCCCTTAATTCCACTACTAACGGCTGGTGGTCCGAGTCTACGTGGTCTCCCACCTCCATCCTCTTCTCTTCTTCACCCACCCCCTTGTCCCTTCATCCCCTAGAACATAATTTGTCACTGTTTCTCTTCCTCCGCCTCCTGTATAAGTGAATTCTCCTTCCTCATCTCCTTCCATGCTACCATTAAGTATCCCCCACCCCGTCTCCTGTATTATTTCCAACAATTTTCTTCCCTCTCTATTTACTCTTTTATCCTTCGACCTCCTGCCCTCAAGCCCTACCTCTTCCCCTCCCTCCTCTCTTGCCCCTCCCCCTTTCTCCCCTGTCCTTGCGTTAAAATCCCCTCCAATTATCACTTCTCTTCCTTCTTCCCTATCTTCCATCCATCTCCTCAGTCTCTTCCCCTTACCTTCTATCCCTCCACTCATGTATATACCCCCACTATCCTCCACTTGACCCTCCCCAGTACTACTCTTACCGTCATTAATCCCTCTATCTCCTCCTCTTGCGCTTTCCCCTCCTTCTCTATGCCCTTCCTTACCCCCACTACCATTCCTCCCTTTGCCCTCTCCATCTGGTTCTTTTTCTTCGCCATCTGCGCCTCCCATCTGTATTCCCCTGGTAACCTGTGTCTAATTCTTTCCCATCCCGTTTCGTCAATCCACGTCTCCACCATCACTACCACATCCCATTCCCTCACACTTTTTCAAAACCCCCTATCCTTTCTTTCCAACCCTGCCACGTTCCAGAAGCACACCTTCCATCCCTCCTGCTCCCGCTCCCCTTCCCCCTCTTCCCCTGCACTGCCTACCCTGCTCCTTTCCTCGCCCCCTCTCTCCTTCCCCCATATTTCCCCTCCCCCCTCTCTTCTCCTCGTAACTAACCAGTGTCTTCCTGTCCTCGTCCCATTTCCACCATTTACCCTCCACCTCTACCTTTCCATACCCTACCCATGCACTCTTTCCCTTCCTCCTATCCTCTTCTACAATCCTCCTTAACTCCCTCTGCATTAACCTTTCCTTCACCGTCAGATCGTCCTCTATTCTCCCCCCCCCCCCTTCAGAGCCTTCTTTTTGCTCATCACCCCTCTTTTCTGCTCTTTATCCCTCAACTTCACATTTACCATGTCTCCCTTTCCTTCTCTCTCTTTTTCCACTTTATACACCTTCCCTATCTCTACCCTTGCCCCTATCTTCTCCATTATCTCTTCCACACTTCCCTTCAGGCTCCCTCTTACTTCCAGCCCTTTAACCATTATATTTCTCCTGCGCTCTTCCCTTTCCCTCTTCTCCATTCTCCACTCCATTTCCTTTATTCTCTGATTCATTCCCTCCTCCCTCTCCCTTTTCGTTTCCTTTTCTATCTCTTCTATCCTGTTCTCCAATCTTCTTCGCCCTTTCTCCCTTCCTCTAGTTCCTCTAACTTCTTCCCTAGCTCCCCCAGCCTCCCCCATATTCTTTCTCTTTCCTCCCTCCATCTTCTTTCCCCTTCCTTCAGTTCGTCCCTCAACTCCCCCATCTCCTTCTTAATCCCCACCCCTCCTTAATCCATCTTATCTCTTCGCTTAAATTCTCTCCCATCTTCCTGATCATTTCCCCTATCACCTCCACATCTTCCTTTTTCCCCTTCACCGGCGATCTCTGTACCATCTTGCTACTCCTAAAAATCCCTCCCTCCTCCCCTTTTCCATATTTCATCCAACGCTCCTATACTACCACTTCTTCCCCTCTGCTGTTTCTCCAGGCTTGTCGCTCCCCCCTTCTTTCCCCCTTTTCCTCCGCTACTCCACCCAACTCCTTTCTCTCATCCCCCATTTCTCACCTCCCTTCTGTGGGGGGTAATAAGTGAAATAGATTTATTGAATATAATGAATTCGAAAGACAAAAGCCCTTTCGTCTGGCT
This sequence comes from Andrena bicolor, assembly GCA_960531205.1. Taxonomy (NCBI): domain Eukaryota; kingdom Metazoa; phylum Arthropoda; class Insecta; order Hymenoptera; family Andrenidae; genus Andrena; species Andrena bicolor. The sequence continues at coordinate 30,279,942 of OY482668.1, forward strand.
GTGGCCTCGTGCACGCTCGACGCAGACTGCCTCGCCGCGCAGTTCTTTCTCGTCGCCCAGCAACCCATCCGCAACGCCGTGCCTCGCACCGCGTGCTTGGCAACGCTGTGTCTGGCTCGCCTCGAGCCTACTACAGTCGGCCGTCCTGACAATTAATCGTCCCGATTAATGTTGAATCTCTTAACTTTCTAAGCGTAAACAATATTTAAGAACGTATATACAGTTTGCTTACGTGACTAAATATTTTAACTTGAACACTAAATTAGTAAACATGTTTAATTATGAGAACCAGGAGACCATTTCCGCATGTTAGCCGCCTTCCACGTCCCGTGATAGGGCATTCTCGCGACTTGAAAACCCTCGACGTCTTTTACGACGTATCTATCGTTTCGCAGAACTTTACTGACCTCGTATGGTCCTTTAAATACAGGTACCAATTTCGTACATACGCCCGCCGAGTTTTCGAAATTACGGATCATCACTTTATCGCCTATTTCGTATTTAACTGCAGGTTTTCTCTTCCTATCGTAGGCTTCTTCGTTATACTTTTGAGCGTTTTTAATGCGCTCGTCGGATTTCGCTCTTAAGTCAACAAGTGTTCCTGGGTCGCCAATCGCGTCACTTCTTTCTAACATTTCTCGTAGACTGTCCACATTCTTTCCGCGCTGAGTCACGCCAAACAGCAACACACTGGGATTTTCTCCGGTCGAACGATTAACAGTATTGTTACACGCGTATTCAACATCCTCAAGCACACTATGCCAGGGCACTTTTTTTTCATCACTCAATTTTGCAATCATCGGTAAAATAGTACGGTTTACTCGCTCGGCTTGGCCATTAGCCTGTGGCGAGGCCGTCGCAACCTTTATGTGTTGAACATTACATTCCTTGGTAAAGTCTTCAAATTCGTGTGACGTGAAGCAACTACCACGGTCAGAAATTATTCGCACGGGTCGACTATAAGAAGAAAAGTAAAGCCCAAGACATTTTATCGCTTCGGTCGCATTTGTAGTTTTGGTGGCATATAACTTAATGAATTTCGTGAACGCATCCACCACTAAGAAAATATAACGTTTCTGTGCCGAAGATAGTTTAGACATAGGTCCTAAATGATCAATATGCACCGTGGCAAACGGTACATTTCCTTTTGGTATGCTGTGTAACATGCCCTCCTGTCTGCCTGAAATCGGTGCGAACGCAATACATTTCAAACAAGTTTTTATATGTTGATTTAATTTAAATTTCATATCTGGAAACCAATAACTCCCTAAAATGCTTCGCATTGCCTTCTCGACACCCACATGTCCCAATTCGTTATGGTGCTTTTGCATTACGTTAGACTCTAAAACAGTCGGTACATAAAATAGAAGTCGACCGTCATACTTTCGGTAAACTGATCCGTTCCGCATTTCGTAAAATTTGTCTTCGGTTACCTCTAATTGTTTACTTATCTTAGCGATATTCTCGTCCTCGAGTTGACAAAGTGCCAGATTTCTATCAAAAGAATTGTCTTCAATTACTAAAATTTGCCTACTTAATGCATCCACATGTGACATTCGGGAACCAATTCGATGTTCCAATGTATAGTCGTAACTTTGCATTTCTAAGACCCACCGTGCAATTTTGGGACTAGTTTCTTTTTTATTCAATGTTAGACTCAACGCCTGGCAGTCAGTAATTATTTTAAATTTAAGGCCAAACAGGTAAGCGTGAAAACGGCGTAAAGCGTAAATGATCGCCAACGTTTCAATTTCAAAGCTATGATATTTTGATTCAGTTGTAGTGGTCCTTTTGGAAAAATAGAACACCGGATGGAACTTGTGATCTGACTTACGTTGCAATAATATAGCGCCGTATCCGATTGCACTAGCATCGCAGTGTAATTCTGTCTCGTCGTGAGGCGAGTAAATGCTTAACAGAGGAGATTTTACTAACAAGTTCTTTAGTTTCTCAAAAGCATCCGCTTCCGCTTTACCAAATCTAAAATCAACATTTTTTCGCAAGAGGTCATACAAGGGCTTCGCGACGATCGAAAAACCCTCCATAAATTTACGAAAGTACGAACATAGTCCTAAAAAGCTCTGTACATCTCTCGTGGACCTTGGAATAGGGAATTGTCTGACCGCTTCAATGCCTCGTTCTGTCGGGCTAATACCTTCGCCCGTTATCGTATAACCTAAATATTCTAACTTCATTTGCAAGAATTTGCATTTGTCCATTCGTAAATCGAGTTTATTTTCGACAAGCAATTTAAACACTTTCTTTAAGACGCTAAAATGGTGATCGATACTCGCCGTAGCAATCAAAAAATCATCAAGATAAACAGAAACATCACCTGCATCGATTAATTCCTTAAAAATTTTAGTTACATAGCGTTGGAACGTAAGTGGCGCTCCCTTTAAGCCAAATGGCATCTTTAAATATTCGAATTGCCCAAGGGGCGTGACAAATGAGGTATACTTAATGGAATCTGGGTGCATACGGATGTGGAAGAATCCGTCTCTTAAATCTAACGACGTAAAATACTTTTTCCCTGCTAAAACGGCTAACTGATCTTCAATCAACGGTAATGGAAAATTATCTCGGCATGTAACTTTATTTAATATGCGGGAATCGATACACAGACGGATTTCGCCATTTTTTTCCGAAGTAATACTATACCCGACGAATATTCCGACGTGCTTTCCCGAATAACGCCTTTTTCAACAGCGTGTCCAAAATTTCCTTTAGCGCTACCTTTTCCACATGAGATAGTCTTCGCGGCGTGCAACTAAAAGGCTTCTCATCGACTAACGTAAGTTTCATAACATTTTCGACTTTCGGAACTTCCGGTCTTTCCGGTGACACGTAGTGCTCTTTGAAAATTTCGCGAGTGTGGTCTTTTACTTCATTCGGAAGATCTTCATTAATTATTAAGGGCTGATCTATCGAGTCTGAGTCTTCCAAGTTCATCTCAATATTCATAATTTCGCGAACTTCTGGGCAACATAAAGTAAGATTCGCAACTTTTAGAAAATCGCGACCTAACACTAACGGCTTTTGCATGGTCTCATCCGGTACTATACGCAAATCTAGAATACTTTCACAATGATCTAGAAAAACAGTAGCCTTCACAGTACCTAAGATTCGCATTTCGCTACCATTGACACCGCAAAATTTGATCTTGGACAGTTCGGCTGCCTTCTTACCTTCTTGTACAAGACTTTTCTTAATGAAGCTAATGGGGCTACCTGAGTCCAACACACTCCTAACCGAAATGCAGGAATCGGCGCCGTCGTCGGCCAATCGCAACTGCACTGTGCGTTCGAACTCGTTGTCTTCCTCGCGCTGTACTGCCACATAGTGCACCTCCGACGGGGTGGTTGTCTGTTTGCCGCATTGCTTCGCACGATGACCCAGTTTTCCACATGTGAAACAAGATCCCGGTTCTCGTTTCGGCTTAGGACAGTTCCCTGCGTAATGGCCAAACTCGTTACAGTTGTAACAACGAATAGATTCGTTGTCGCCCTTTTGCTTAGAAGGCGTCTTCACGTTCTTCCGCGTCGCCGATGATCCCTCCGCTCGACGTGCTGGTTTACCCGCTGCTGCGGTTACCGGTGCCGCTGGTGGTGCTGCTGCCAGTGTCGCCGCTGCTGCTTCCTTTGGCAGAGTCACCTTCTCGAATGCTTCCAGGATTTCATCAGTCGATCTAAACCGTTGGATGCGAGCCTGATTCTTCAAGGTTTCGTTCGGGATTCCATCCACCACATAATAGATAAGTTCCCTCTCCGCGACGGGGACTTTGTTCGCCAATGTTACCTTGTCATATAAATAATCGGCGAAAGTTTCATCAACTTGCCATAATCTTGCTTCAAACTCGTGACGTAAATCCATAGGATTCTGCCGTAGCCCAAACATCTTCCGCAACTCGATCAGCAACGTATTAAAATCCAACTCGATACAGTCGGTTCGGTGGTGATACCATTTAAGAGCTTTACCTTTTAACTTGCTACACACTATAGCCTTCGCTGCACACTCGTCAATGGAATACCTGCCGATCAACTGTCTCACTTGCTTTTCCCAGGTGTCGATATCATGGTTGGTACCGTCGTATTCGCCAATCATGTCTTTCGTATCCTTCCATTTCACCGCACTGGCCTGTGTAGACGCGCGACTTCCTCCCGTGCTTGGCGAGAGTCGTAATATTTCCAGTTCTCTCCTTAATAGTTCATTCTCCCTAGCTATCACTGCGTTTTCTCTTCTCAGCAGCTCCTCCATGGATATCCTTGCTGCGTCTGGTTGATCGCGAACCGTTGGGATTTCGGATTGCGTTTCTATACGAGTCGGCTCTTCGACGTCTCCTGCCGTCGATGTGGTCTGTAATTGTAAGTCGGCTTCGTCCATGCCTGCTGCCAATAAACGGGTAACTAATTCGTTCTTCGCGCCCTGCGTCGACAAACCTTTCTGGTGTAACAACTCCTTCAATTTTACCACCGTCAGCTTCGAACTCATCCTCCTCCAAACGTCAATATCAGTATCTCACTCAACCCCGCAAACGTTTTCACACCGTAAGTGTCCTGCGATATTCGTAAACATAAATTGCAATGCGTAAAGTCACCTAAATTCACGCGAATTGCAGACTTCTGAATCGCAAATCACTCCCGTACTAAAGGCACTCGTAACTTCCGGAACTTGTGCGCGTTAATGCAGGGCATCAATCCCACTTCTGAAAATGTGGGGGGTAATAAGTGAAATAGATTTATTGAATATAATGAATTCGAAAGACAAAAGCCCTTTCGTCTGGCTGTGGCCTCGTGCACGCTCGACGCAGACTGCCTCGCCGCGCAGTTCTTTCTCGTCGCCCAGCAACCCATCCGCAACGCCGTGCCTCGCACCGCGTGCTTGGCAACGCTGTGTCTGGCTCGCCTCGAGCCTACTACACTTCCTCCTTTTTCCTGCCTTGAGCTTCCTTTACTCTTTCCGTTTTCACTTTCTTCCTATGTCTGTTTACTCCCTACCTTATCTACCGTTCCTTCTGTACCTCCGTCTCTCCTCCTAGATGTCTCTCTCTACCCACTCCTTTTTTTTTTTTTTGACGTGGAGAAATCCCTGACGGATACCCCGCCCCCCGGGGGAGGGACGGGGTTATGTGGGGCTTGCACCCACTAAAACTCCACGGTGATGTTCCTCGGGCGCGGAGTCGTGCGCCCGAGGGGAGGGACTTGACGCGAGAGCAAACTAGCGATACGTTCGCTTGCCCTCCCCGCAGCGCTGGTGCGAACTCCGCGCTCTACAACCCCGCGTAGCGGCGGGGACTTCCCGAGTCGCCGACGACGCGGGCGGATGACGCGCCCGCGTCGTCTCTTCTGGGGGATCGCATGATGTTGTTGTTAGGGGGTGAAAGTGTCCCCCGACACTCCCACCCCGCGACCCCCGCGATCGAGCGGCTACCCGGGGCGCGGCCGGGCGGGGAGTCGGCACACGGTCGGCTGAACCGCTGACCGCCGAACTGACCCTACCGCTGCTCGATCGCTACTAACGCGGGAGCGCGCTAATCCATAAAACGGCGCCAATGGCGCGGCTCCCGGGGGGGGGGGGGCAGCGGGTGTTCGGTGGGGTCCCCTGGAGCGAGGACCCCTGACTCTAACTCCGCCGTCGGGCGTCGCGACCTCTCACGACGCGACCCCGACGGCACCGCGTGGCCCAGCCACCACCCTCCCGAAACTGGCCCTGAAAAGGGCCCCCCAGCCCCGCAGACTCGCCGTCGGGGAGCGGGGTGACGCGTTAGCTCACGTCACCGCCTGACCTCCCCCGGCGCCGCGTCATCTACCCCTTCTCCCCCGGCATCTGGGGGCCGCGAGACGGGACGTGTGGCCCGTTATTTCGCGCTCCCGTTCCGCCTCCTCCTTCTCCGGCATGACCGCCTCCGCAAACTCGGAGACGGCCTTCCAACTCGCCCCGTCTCCCGCCATCCGACGCACAACCGTTGGTAGCGAGAGATCGGGGCCCAGCCGCGCCTCGAGGACACGCCGATCGTCCAGCTACTCCTGGCACCTGGCCAGAGTGTGGTCGGTCGTGTCCTCGTCGCCCGAGTCGCAGCTGAAGCACCGCGACGTCTCCTCCCGCCCGATGCGACGCAGATAGGAGCCGAAACAGCCGACTCCTGTGATTATCTGCGTCAGGCGGAAGGTTAGCCTGCCATACCCGCGCTCCACCCATTCTTGCATAATGGGCAGAAGCGCCCCGACAACGCGACCCCTCCGATGTACGGGGAGGGCTAGCCAGTCGAGCCGTTTGGCCCGCATGCGTTGCCGGGCCTGGACCCGCGCCACTTCTTGTCCGTCTGCCATTGGGTCCCCAGCTTCGCGCAGATCTCGGACGGCGATGTAAACCTCCGCCTCCATCTCCGCGAGCAGGTGGAATGGGGGGGACCCACCCAGAGCGGACAGTTCGGCATGCGACACCGTGCGATAGGCTCGCACGGCTCGGAGGACTACTCGGCGGTGAACTCTGGACCGCCATGGACCGAACGACCGTCACATACAAACGCCGAACACCCTCGTGCGGACCTCCCAGGTTGGGCATGATTCGGCGAAAGGCGAATATTTGCTTCTCCAACCTGGGGGCGAGGGTTTTGAAGTGGCTCGTGAATCGCCAGTAGGTATCCAGGGTCAGACCGAGATGCTTCATCGATCGGCCGACCCTGATGCAGGCATCCCCGATCATCAGGGACGCTCTGTTGGGGACACCGCTCCCAACCCTATCCGCGAGCCACATCGCCTCGGTTTTCTCCAAGGCGACTCGCAGACCGAGCGTCCCGATCGAGGTGACGACGCGTCGCAGTGCTCTCTCAGCGAGGCTGATCGCGTCCCTCCATTTCTGCCCGGAAGCCACCACCAGAGTGTCGTCGGCGTAACATACCAACGACACCCCCGGCGACGGCATCTCAACCCGCAGCACCGCGTCGTAGGCCAGGTTCCATAGCAGGGGCCCTAGAACCGACCCCTGCGGAACCCCGCGGTGCACCGGAGCCACCCCGTCACCCTCCCGGCCGACGTACGACACGACCCGGCCGCGGAGGTAGTCCCGGACCAGGCGGCGAACGTAGAGCGGGACGTTGTGATACAGCAACGCCCGCTCGATCGCCGCCCAGGAGACGGTGTTGAACGCGTTGGCTATGTCCAACGACACAGCCACGCTGACACCGCCTCCCTCGGCCGCTCGGCGCGACAACGATCGGACCAGTAAGATGGCGTCTACGGTCGATCGCTGCCGCCTGAAGCCGAATTGGCGGTCGGACAGGTCCGGGCCCACGGCCTCCAGGTGCGCGCACAGGCGGGCAGTAATGATGCGCTCCAAGAGCTTGCCCGCCTCGTCCAGGAGGCATATCGGCCTATAGGCCGAGGGTGACTCCGCGGGTCTACCGGGCTTCCGGAGGAGGACCAGCCTCGCTTCCTTCCACGCAGGGGGGAACCTGCCGGTTCTCAGGACGGCGTCGAAGAGACGCCTGAGACCGGCACCTAGGGCACTCAAGGCGTAGGCCCATACTCGCCCGGGCACTCCGTCGGGACCCGGAGCCGCGTTCCTCTCGCGCATACGCGCGATCGAGGACGCGAGCTCCTCGCCGCTGACCCCAGGGGCGCCGGCGGTATCCGCGCCCCTGGCCAACCATGGATCCCCGGTCTCGTCGGCGCCACCCTCCCCGTGTACCGGGGGAGGGGGGAAAAGCGCCTCTAGAACTTGTTCTAGGAGCCGGGGATCGAGGCCCTCCGTGACGGGGGGCGCCAAGGACCGATTTTGATAGACACGGCCCTGTACGGGCACCCCCAAGTGTCCTCGTTGAGGGTCGCGACGAATTCCCGACAGGACTGATCCTTAGCCCGGGCTATGGCTCCGCGAAGTTCGCGACGCGCCGCCGAAAAGGCGAAGCGCAGCTCGCGGAGCCGTTCCTCCGAGACCCGTCGGCGGTCTTGACGACGGGCCTTGGTGTACTGGCGTCTGGCCACGAGGTTCGCCGCGCGGAGATCCGCGATCTCGTCGGACCACCAGTACACCGTCCTCCGACCCACACCCGGCGGTCCGGTCCGCGGCATAGTGGCGTCGCAGATAGATTGCAACGCGCCGCGGAACCAGAGCGCACCGGCAACGGGGTCATCGAGGACGTCGCCTGGCATCGGAGGCCAGGCGACGACGGAGGAAGCGAGTAGGGCCGCTTCGGCGTCTAGCCGCTTGAGCGCCCATCACGGGGGATGCCTACCGACTCGGAGAGGAGGCAGAGGGGCGGAGGTGGCCAGCATCACATACATGTGATCGGAAGCTGGCTCGCAATCCTAAGCCACCCAGCAGTCCGACGTAATGGCGGCGGCCGCGGGGTTAACCCAGATTAAGTCGATAACCGACTCTCCCCGCGAGCCGCGGAACGTCGTGACTGCGTAGGGGTTCTTCAACGCGAACCCCATCGCCTCCGTCCACTCGAGGAGCACCTCGCCCCTGGAGTCCGTCCTGGGGGCACCCCACTCACTGGCGTGAGCGTTGAGATCCCCCAGGAGTACGACCGGCTGAGCTCGTTGCGGGACTACAAATGTCCCCAGCTCGTGAAGCCGGTCTTCGAACTCCGGGACGGAAAGCCTCGGCGCGAAGTAGCATCCCACCACGAGGAATCCCCCCCACTGCGCGGCCATCCAGCCCCTACCGTGTCGGGCGACCGAACACGGCGGGGCTCCCCTGGCCACTTCCCACATCATCGCCACCTGCCGATCCGGATTAGTGGACCGAAAGCATCGGTCCGGAACCGGATACGGCTCGGTGGCGACGACCAGCCCGACCCCCAACTCCACGCGAGCCTGCTCCAGCAGGTCGTGCGCTCGCATGGAGTGGTTGAGGTTGGCTAGCAGGATCGGAGGGCCGTTAGGCATCGCTCGGTGCTACGATGCCGGCCTCCTCCGGATCCTGCTCGGGTCGGGCTGTCCCCTCCGTGACAGGGAGCGGGGTACCGACGTCACCCTCGTCGTCGGGCAGAACCAGCCCGCCCCCGTACGACATGGCCACGGAGGCCGCGAGGCCCCGCGCCTCGTCGCGCGTCAACGTCCCGGCTCCCTCGGTAGCCTCGGGGGGGGGGGGCGTCCTTCCGCACCTTGCGGAAGGCCCCTTTCCCCACGGGCTGGGGTCCGCTAGGGGGGGGGCAGTTCTGAGTTGCTCTGCCCATTCCCCTTCTTCTTCTTCGTGGACCCCTTGAGGGAGCCACCCAACGTCGGCGACGACGCCCCGCTGGCCGGGCGTTCGGGCTTCTCGCGGTCCTTTCTCTTCCCGGGCCCCGACTTGGCCGCGGAGGTGGAGGCCAGAGGGGCGGTGTTCATAGCCTCCGGCGCCTCCGCGGGCACGTGGGGACGTCGGCGGGCGCCCCGACGTCGAGGGCGTCGGGGCAGCCGTTACGGCGGCCTTTCTCCCCTTCTTTTTCCCCTTGCCCTTCCCCGTCTTCGGGGGGGGGGCGGCACGCCGGGCCGCCCATCCCGTGGCCCCCGGGCAGGCCCGCCTCGGTGCAGAGCGGGCAATTCGGCGCGGCGACGCAGTGTCGCGCTAGATGCCCCTCGACTCCGCACCGGTAGCAGAGGAGGCGTCGGCTCTCCGGGCTGGAGCACTTGGCCTGAACATGGCCGAACTCCAGGCACCGGAAACACTGCAGCCTCCTCTGCGCGAGCGGCGTCACGCGCGCGGCGAGGGAGTCGACGACAATTCTCCCCGCCTTGACAAGCACGGACGCCGCCGCCGCGGGCGCGCGGACCCACAGGGAAAACAGCCCCGTCGGGTCCCGGCGTTTCTCGCCGACCGCGACATCGGCCGGCGAGCACCCCCCCTGCGTCGCTATGGCAGCGCGCACCGCGCCCTCCGACGCCAACTCCGTCAGGCCATTGAGCCTGAACTCTGCCTTGCGCTGGGGGCAGTGCACCTTAATGCCGGTGCCCCCCAGCTGCTCCGCCAGCTTCTCCTTGAGAGCCGCGGCCTTGGCCGCGCTCTGCGCCCCCGGAATCTCAAGAACGAGACCCCCGGTGACGGCGCGCCTCGGTCGCATAGCCGCGATACCGAGATCGGCGACCTTGATCGCCGCCATCGCGCCCGCGACCCGCGTCGAGAAGTCGCTCTCTCCCCCAGCCGCACAGTGGGGCAAAGTGACGATGTTTGTTTCAAAATCAAAGAACTTTTGATAGAAATGAGATAGATCGATGATTTTCTTTTAGATTAAAGCTGACAGATTGCAGAATAAGGGAAAATTAATGAAATTATGGTACGAACGTTTTTTACGTTTGAAAATCTGTGTTAAACTTCAAATTTTAGAGCTAAATTATGTTTTATCCAATACCATGTCCGGTTAGAAGTTTTTCTTGACATGTTGTATATCATTTCCTATAGATTTTATTGCGCTGATTTCAAATCCGTTCGCGAAATTTATCTACTACCTCAAGATTTTGAAAAAAAATCGATTTCAAGGTTAACACAGATTTTCAAAGTTAAAAAACGTTCGTGCCATAATTTCTTTAATTTACCTTATTCTGCAATCTATCAGCTTTAATTTAAAAAAAAAAATTATCGCTCTATCTCAATTTTATCAAAACTTCTTTGATTTTGTCACAAACTTCGTCATTTTGCCCCACTGTGCGTCTACGCTGCAGTGACGAAGTTTGTGTCAAAATCAAAGAACTTTTGATAGAAATGAGATAGAGCGATGATTTGTTTTTAGATTAAAGCTGACAGATTGCAGAATAAGGGAAAATTAAAGAAATTATGGTACGAACGTTTTTTAACTTTGAAAATCTGTGTTAACCTTGAAACCGATTTTTTTTCAAAATCTTGAGGTAGTAGATAAATTTTGCGAACGGATTTGAAATCAGCGCAACAAAATCTATAGGAAATGATGTACAACATGTCAAGAAAAACTTCTAACCGGACATGGTATTGGATAAAACATAATTTAGCTCTAAAATTTGAAGTTTAACACAGATTTTCAAACGTAAAAAACGTTCGTACCATAATTTCATTAATTTTCCCTTATTCTGCAATCTGTCAGCTTTAATCTAAAAAAAAAATCATCGATCTATCTCATTTCTATCAAAAGTTCTTTGATTTTGAAACAAACATCGTCACTTTGCCCCACTGTGAGCCGGTGCGGTGATGGCCACCGCCGCGGACCTGGGGGCGCGCGGGATCGCGACCGGGGCTCTGCCGGGAGCGCTTGGCCTTGTCGGAGCCGGCGTCGCGACGCCTCTCCGCTGCACAGCTCCCCCGGTGCCGCCACTCGCAGCTCTCGCTGCCGCTCTTCTGGCCTTGCGACCCACCACCTTGGCCCATGTGTCCTGGGGCACAGCAGGGGCTCCAGGCGTCCGCGTCGGGGCACGAACCGCACCCGACGCCGGCGTCTTCTCCGCTGCGGCCGTCTTTTTGGCGGCCCTCCTCGCCGGGCCGCTTAGCCGCGGAGCCGAACGAGGGGCCCCGGTGGGAGCGGCTAACCCCGAGCCCTTCCCCTTCGTCTTCTTGCGCCCGGCGCCGTCGCGCGCCGGAACGCGACTTGGGGTTGGTGGAGGGGGCGCGGGCCCCCACGGCACCTGAGGAGGCGAACAGGGGGGGAGGGGGAATGATGTCCCCGGGCCCATTCGCGGGTGTCGTCGCCAGCCCGCCAGCGGAACGCTTGACGGGCTTACCTCCCGCGCGCGGCGGAGCCTCGGCCGCGTCCGCGAACGTCTCCCCCCCCGATCTTTGCCCATTCCTGGGCGAGGGCAGATGGGGGGTCGGCAGACCTCGTCGCCGTTTCGCCACGGCCGAGGATCCCGCCGAGGTGGAGGAAGCGCTGCTCCACCCTCCTCTCTAACTCCTCCATGCGCTTCAACACGGCGTCCCAGGGCTGCTCAGCGGCCCTGGTGCCGGCATCGCGGGAGGCGTCGGTTGAGGAAGGGTGGGGGGAAACCACCCTCCTCCTTTTCATTCCCCCAGGCGCCGCCGATGTCCTCCGGATAGGGGAGGACCTAGCCGCGGACGAGGGGCCCGGCGCGGGGACCGTCTCCACCTGGATACAGGAGTCGTTCCAGGCGGGCAGGCACGAGGGAAGGAGCTCCTCTCGCGTGGGGATAGAGACGGCGGGACGGAAGGCCAATGCCTCCGACTCCGTCACGTCCACGCCAGCCATCGTGGCGCGCGCCTCTAGACGCGCATATTTCCCACGGAGGAATTCGAGCTCTCTTTCCCTCGTGTGTAGAAACTCCCCCAGGAAGTGCGCCTGCTTCGTGAGGGCCCTCACTTGTGAGGAGAGCTGGTGGGATTTGCGTTCCCACGCACCCTGACGGAAGACCACCTCCCGTGCCGGTTTGTCGGGGTTCTCCCCCCGCTCCGCCCTTCCCGCTATTTCCGCGGCGACAGCCGACGCCCGGCGGATGGCGATTCTGATGGCCCGGGCGTCGGTCATGTTCAAGCGCTTATCGTCGCGGCGACCGCGTCCAGTTCTCGCTGGGCCCGGCCCCCGAGGCCGCCGACCGGTCTCTACCCACTCCTTATCCTTATCCTTCCCGCCTTGATCCTAGTCTTATTACCTTTTTTTTTTTTTTTTACTTGGTGGAAATCCCCATGGGTACCCCCCGGGGGCGGGCAGGGGTTATGTGGGGCTCGAACCAACTAAAACCACCAAGGTGACCTACTGGCGCGGGAAGCGAGCATCCAAGGGGGGGACATACACGAGAGCAAACTAGCGATAACGTTCGTTTGCCCCCCCCCCCCGAGGATGCGTAACTAAGGCTTCCCGCGCCGACGCCCGTCAGAATGACTGGGCCCCTCCCGGGAGGGAGTCGCGGGACTCCCTCCCCAGGAGTAGTCTCTCCAGTCCATAATAATATCGGGTGGCGCGCGACGGGTCACACGTCCACGCCACCCCCTTCCTGGGTCGCTGCTAGCACTAGGGCAGGGGTGCCCCCCAACACCCCCGCCCCACGACCCCCCGACACCGTGTCATCTTATACGCCCGGCTCGCTCGAAAGGCGAGGTGAGCTAGGCGGAGACGGACGGCACAGCCCAGATGGGGGGGGGGGCGCCAAAATGGCAGTTGCCTCACAGGCGGCATCACTGCCGACTCGCCCCAGACGCGGCGTCGTCGATAAATTGGGGGTGGTCGTAGGCCGCCCCCAGAGGGGGTCCCGCAAATTCTGCGAGACCCCCGGTCCTCCCTCCCCACCACCGCCGCCGCGGCGCGCGCACCCGTAGCCACGGTGCGAACCGCAGCGATGGCCGTGACGATTGGTTCGGCGGCCCACTATCCTAAGCGTGGCCGCCGAACTCAACTCCACGTTCGCGCCAGCTCGCATGACCCCCCCCCCGAACATGAGGGGGGGCGGCTGACGCGACCTCAACCTCCTCCCGTCCCTCTATGGACTCTATCTTCCCGCGTCCCCCACCCCTGAGCCAAACGAAGCAGCAAGGGGGCGAATGCGCACAGGCCCGGAACCCGGCAACGGGGGAGTGGGGCGAGCTACTACTCTAGCTCGCCGCGCGACCTCTCCCGGCCCCGGGTTACCTCGGGCGCGCCCGTCGCCGCCGGGGAGCGCCTAAGCGGTCTGGGTGCCCCGCGCGCTCCCCGTCCCTCTCCGCCTCCTCCTTCTCGAGCATTATCAGCTCGGAAAAGAGGAACATCGCCTCCCAGCACCCCGATCCCCCGCGATCCGACGCACGTCCGTCGGCAGCGAGAGATCGGGGCCCAGCTGCGTCTCGAGGACTCGGCGGTCATCGTGCCACTCCCGGCAACTTGCCAGGGTGTGGTCCGCCGAGTCCTCGACGCCCGAGCCGCAGCTGTGGCACTGCGACGACACCTCCCGCCCTATTCGACACAGGTAATCCCCGAAGCATCCTATTCCGGTGATCACCTGCATCAGGCGGAAGGTGAGCCTGCCGTTCCTACGCCCCACCCATTCAGCAAGAATGGGCAGTAGCGCCCCGACGACGCGTCCCTCCTGATGTTCGGGGAGGGAGAGCCAGTCTATCCACCTGGCTCCCATGCGTCGCCGGGCCTGGCCCCGCGCACCATCAGGTCCGAGATCGGCTGGCGGAATCCCCGCGCCGCGGAGATCGTGGGAGGCGAAGTAGACCTCAGCCTCCATCTCTGCGAGCAAATGAAATGGGGGAGACCCGCCTAGCGCCGACAGATCGGCGTGTGGCACCGTGCGGTAAGCCCGCACGGCTCGGAGGGCAGCGCGCCGGTGAACTCTTGCGAGAAGCTCACGTCCGACGCGGCAGCCCTCCAGGTCGCCGGCCCAGACTGGCGCTCCGTAGAGCGCCATAGACCGGACGACCGTCACGTAGAGACGCCGAACTGACTCGTGAGAGCCCCCCAGGTTGGGCATGATTCGCGCCAGGGCGAATACCTGACGCTCCAACCGGGGGCCCAGGACACGAAAGTGACGCGTAAATCGCCAGTAGGTATCCAGGGTCAGCCCGAGAAATCCGGAACGGATACTCGAAACCTCGGGGGAGGCTCGGGGTTATGTTGGGCTCCAACCACCTAAAACCTGCACGGTAACCGCCTAGAGCGAGGGGATCTGGCAAGGAAGATGGCCGTTCTTGCGCGAGATCAAACAAGCGATGCGTTCGCTAGGCCATCCTCCAAGATCCCGGATCCCCGCGCTCGTTTGCCAGAGTTGGCACTTTCCCAAGGGGGAGAGAAGCTCCCCGGGAGAAATCCCTGCTATCGCCAGGGTGACGCTGCGGGTTACACGCCAACGCCATCCCTCTTCCTCTGGCTGTATCTACCGGGTTCGACAAGCCCCCGCTTGTCTCAACAGCCCTCTGGTGGCGCCAGCCGCATGAAGCGCACTGCGGGGAGGGGAACGGGCCCGGCCCAGCCGGTCCACCGAACCCCCCACGGTCACCACTCTGCTCCCATGCTGTCCTCTTACGCCCCGGGAAGCACTGTGCGCGCGAATGGGGCACTAACGGAGAGAGGGAGGACCACCTCTCCAGCCACGTCCGCGAACCCTCCCGTTGCGTCCGCGTCGACACCTAGCCCCTCGCTCATCCGAAGAGCTTCGTGCCCTTCTACACGAAGGACACCCCGATGTCGCGCCTCGCCATCTTCTTGCTCGCTACCATGCTTTCTTCTTTCGCCTTTGCGCGCGTAGCGAACGCCGCGTGCGCGTGGCGCAGCTTCCTCCAGTAGCCGTTCTTCAAGGCTACTTGCCTCGGTTTGGCCGGCCGCAGGTCCGTCCGCATTCTCGGCGGGGTGGGACCCGCCTCCGAGATCACGACCACCTTCCCCTTGAGGTGCTCCTCTAAGGCCTTGGCCAGCTGCACGGCTCTACTCTTGCCGCCGGGCGTCGGGCAACGAAAGACGGCGCACCTGGTCCATGTGCCAGCGTACTCGACGCGGCCAGACCATCTGTTGTCCTGCTCGGCGTGGAGGTCGTACCAGTGGCGGTCGACGAAGTCCACGAACACCTCGTCGCCGCGCTCGCCCTCTCCTATCTCCCCCTCATCATCCAGACCTGGCCCGAGTCCGCCGTGTACTCGTCGTCGACGTACACGCGGTCGTCGTCGACATAGGGACGCCCGTCGGGATCCAGGTCCGCCTCCCCGATCTCACCTTGAGGATCCATCTCAGAGATCTTCCGCCCGATGTCCGCCTCGTTGTCCTCGTCACCGGACGAAATATCATCGGACGAAAGATCGACGACGTCCAGGACCACCGTCCCGCAAGCTGCACTCACGGGACCCGCAGGGGGACTGTCAGCGGCAACGCCTCGCGCATCCTCCCCGTTCTCCTCGTCTTTGCCCACCGCCACGGTGTCCATCCAATTGCCCTCTGAAACGGGGCGGTCCGACGGGGGGACCGGCGAAGTCACCGACGTCGCCCCCGCGACCACGATCGATGGTTCCGGCGCGGCAACCACCCCATCCCCAATGCCCGAAGACAGCGGGGACAACGACAGGGGGGCGTGCACCATGGCGACAGTTGTCACCGCCCGCGCCGATGAGTCCGGCGACGGAGTCAGAGTCCCCACGGCCTCCGGCATCTCCTCTTCATCGTCGCCCGGCTCGGAGTCCGAAATCACGGACCTCCGCCCACCCGCAGCCCTGGATCTCTTGCGGGGGGCTCTCGGCGGGGAGTCAGAGGAGGCGCGCTCCTCCCCTGCCTCACGCTCCAACCTCCGCTTACCCTGGCCCGCGACGGAAGTCACGGCCTTGTCCAATTTCGGCTCCGTCCCCGTTACCGCCATCATCTCCCTCTCCTCGGGCCCCGGCGCCGTCTCCGGTGCGACCGGCGCGACAATCCGGACCGGCGGGTCAAGCCCCGGCCTCTCCTTCGTCGCTTTAGCGCCGCCCCTCCCCGCCTTCCGCGAACAGTCCTTCCCCTTCCCCGCCGCCACACAGTGGGAGAAAATGACACAGTCGGCGTCAACAATCGCTTCCCACGCCAAATCGAAATGAAAATCAACGAAACTTGGTAAACTGGGGTATTAGGTATCGCTGATCACGATCCCGTTGCGTGTTTTTTGAAAAAGAAGATGGCGGAGCCAATATAGCCGCCCAAACTCGGCCAAAACTAGTAAAATAGGGATCATACGAACGAAAAACGTTGTTTTTTGAAGTCCTAAAGCTATAACTGTTTATTTTATGAGTCTAGAAAGTTGCATTATACTGTATAGAATGTTATACTAAAGAATAGTTCATAAAAAGTGGTAGATAACAATAAAAAAACCAACATTATTTACTAATTTTATCATTTCCGCCACAAATACTGCAAATACATGATTAATCTAACCATTGATATCTACCGTAGACGAAAATAAAGATTATTGACATAAAAAATGTTAGTAGATTGTTTATTAATAATTTGTTTAAACAATTTTTTAACAAAGTGACAGTGAAATCCCTTTCATACAATCAAATTGATCATGCTTTGTTGTAACATTACTATAAACAATTGATTGTTATTAAACAATTTGTTAACATAATAGATTTCAGTAATATTCAATAACGATAAGTGAAATTTGGAAGGTACATTGTTTTTATGACATCGGCACCCACTAAGTAAGGATTCTTAGAAATTTCATCCCCAAGGGGGTGAAAAGGGGTAAACTGTATTTTCTCGCACTCCTTAGTATCTCTTAGGCCCGATATCACCTTGGTTTTCACGTACAATGACTGCCCACATAAATGCCTAAAACTCAATTTCAGGATTTTGCCCTAACCAACCCCTAAGGGGGTGAAACGTGTATTCACGCATTCTTCAAAATCTCTTAGGCCCGATTAGACATCAAATTGGTTTTTAGTTACAAAGGTTCCTCGCCCAAATGCTTATCAACAAATTTCAGGATATTGCCCTAATCAACCCTTAAGGGGGAGAAAGGTGGTATAATTTGTTGTTACGGATCCCTCAAAAGCTTTTCGGTCCGATTCGATATCGATACTTGGTTTTAGCCTAGCAAAACAAATGCCTAAAAACCAATTTCCAAATTTTACTATTTTCATTATCGGACTCCGGTTCGTTATCGTTTGTAGAAATTAATAAGTTGTTAGCTTGGTCACACAAGCGTTTAATTTGTTTTGGTTTATGGACTCTTAAGGCACTTATAATTGAGTCTGATGAAACCAACATAAAATGAATTACGTCTTCGTTACAAGCAAAACTTGCCTCCTTAAAAATTTTATTATTAGCTTCCTGAGCTTCCTCGGACATCCAACCAATTGGTAAGCCAAAAACTTTCATTATATTGGCACCGTGTAACAAAACTTTATGTACACATGGAGGCATTTTATACTGTCACGTCCCGGGTGAGGTCTTTGGGGAACAATGACATGAAGGAGGGAAAACTCAGGCGCGAATCTTTAATCCTTCACACTGAGGGTTTTGCGGGAACTCAGGCGCGAATCTTGAATCCTTCACACTGAGGGTTTGGCGGGAACTCAGGCGCGAATCTTGAATCCTTCACACTGAGGGTTTTGAGGGAACTCAGGCGCGAATCTTAAATCCTTCACTCTGAGGGGTTTCTGGAGGTGATCAGGCGCGAATCTTTAATCCAGCACTGTGAAGGATTTGAGGGAAAGAACGTTAGGCGCGAATCTAAAATCCAGCACGCTAATCGTTTTTACAGGGAGGAACGTCAGGCGCGAATCTATAATCCGTCACACTGAGGATTTTGAGGGAAGACCAGGCGCGAATATTAAATCCGTCACACTTAGAATTTCGGGAGGGGATCAGGCGCGAATATTTAATCCGTCACTCTAATCGACCAGGGAAGGTAAATGTGTATTTAGAGAACACCCGTTACGGCACTTCGTATTTGTTTTGGTTTGTGAAATAGGATTTACCGTTGCATTTGTGTAAAAGAAACCACGTTTAGTTCTTCTGTATATTGCACGGCTCATGCAGCAGTGTGTTTATAAACACTGGGAGCGCTCTCGCGAATCAGCTGTTGCGGCAGCTTGGTTTCGTTGGGAATCTTTATGATTCGGGGATACACACATTAATTCGAGACGTAGTTGAAAACAAATAGGTTTATTAACTTTGTTGAAGCTTTAATGCGATTGATAATAATAATGCGTGGGACTTTTAGCATTAGCACATAACATATATATAATTGGTGGTTATTGAGAATAGAAGAATATAAAATGAAATACAGTAAGCGTTAGTAGAATTTATAATATGAAATGCAATAAGCGTTAACACAAGGAAACGATATAAGTAATAAGCGATTATATGAAATATATATAAACAAAGCAAGCATAAACAATAATAATACAAAATAATGCTTGAATGCAACAAGCGTTGATATGTAATAAACGTTATTAATATAAAGTAATATGAAAATATATAATATAGAAAGCAATAAGCGATAGTAAGACGAAAAATATATATATATGGACGCAGTAAGCGTTAAAGTGATAATACAAAATAATAAGTGAATAGCAATAGGCTTTAGAATGCGATAGATGTTATTAATATAAGATAGTATGAGAATAATATGACATGAAAAGTAATGAGCGTGGATATAAACAATAGTATGGAAGTGAATAATAATATAATAATGATAATGACTTACAGTGGTTGCCGTAGCACTGGCTTTAATACTTTGAATAACGAACAATTTTAATGATGAATCTTTAACACCGTTTCCACGAGACACTTTAAAATGACACTTTGTCGAAGTTCTGCGATGAAAGAGCGATGAAAGAGGAGGAGGCCTCGCAGGACCTCGTATTTATGTATTTTCACAGGAGCATGAGGGGGTACGCGCGGTAAAGACCTTGACACATTTCGAAATTAAGACGCAGTAGGACTTCCGGGGTTTTTATAAACGGTATGGCTATTAATAGCCATATTTTGTTACGTACGCCAAATGCGTCGTAATTAGGTTTGTGGGGTTTTTGTAACTGTAGTAGAGATACTCAACTCTTCGATTGGATTTTGGGTGTTTGATAGGAAAGGGGTTAGAGTGTTTGGACTCCGTGAGTCGTAGATGGGGAATGGAGACGAGGTCTCGATTTAAGAGGGATTTTGTAATGATGGACTTGTTTGAATTTGTTTTAGAGAGAATGATTCGTGCCTTGTAGGACGAATAGGGGTAGAGGGTTTTGTAACGATCATCTCGCGATGGGGACCGCTAAGGTACATCAGCGAGGTGGAGGTTTGTGTTGATCATCTTGTGTTGTTGACCGCTAAGGTGCAACATCAAGGTGATCAATGATTGAGGAGATGGGGTAGGAGTTGAGTTCGATAGACTTTGGTGGTGTGATTTTGAGGTTTATGGAATACGAAACGCGCGAAAAATCGTGGGACGTCACAATACCAATCGTATAACTCAACGAAGAGTTTTGCGGTATCAAGTGCGTACTTCTCAAACTTCTCATAATCAATGTCGTATCCACTTGTCAAAATTTGTAAAATAATAGCAAATCGTTGTATTAAACGACTGTCAATCCTGTTGCGTTTGCCGCTTTCTCGGGGTCATCAAAAAATCGCCTGGCTGTGTTGCCGTCATTGGTTGTTCCGTGACCCTGTTTGACCACATCCACAATCAGTGACATTTCCGATCTTATTTTGTCTTGCACCAGTTTTTTTCGTTCCTGTTTTAACTGTTTGTCATTTCCTTTAGCATAAAACTTTTCAAAATCTAAATTGTAGGCGATGTGCAGGATACATTCCATGAATCTAATACGACAATGGAGAGTCGAAAGTCCGTAGTAGTAATGTTTTTCTTCCACGTGCAGTTTTTGAAGAAGACCTAATTGGTTCATCTGATTTGGAGTTGCTCTACATATGTTACAAGATGTCGAAGATGCCTGACCTGTTAAGACGTTACAAACTTTTCCATCTACCATGGTAGAATATAATTCATGTGATACATAATATTTTCTTCTTTTAATATTAACATTTGTGGTTTTTAAATTCATAATTTTTTCATTTATATGGTCATATTCTTCTTGAATTTTGTTACGAGCCGGGGCTGCAGCAAAGCGAAAGGCCGGCGAGATGGGTATTTCCCAAGGAATATGGTTTATGAGTTTGTTAGTTAGGGGCGCGGACGAACCTGATGCGAAATCAGGGAGCCGCTAGGATTATTGACGGCGAGGACGAACCGGATGCGAAATCAGGGAGCCTCTAGGAATGGAGTCACACGCGGACGAACCTGATTCGAAATCAGGGAGCCGCAGGAAGGTGAAACGTCGTGAACGAACCCGATGCGAAATCGGGGAGTCACTAGGATGAAGTTCACAGACGAACCTGGTGCGAAACCAGGGAGCTGTTAGGAGGTTGGATTATTCACAGACGAACCTGGTGCGAAACCAGGGAGCTGTTCGAAAGTTGGTAGATTTACAGACGAACCTGATGCGAAATCAGGGAGCTGTAGGATACGGACGAACCTGGTGCGAAATCAGGGAGCCGTAGGAGGGTGAGTGTTTCGTGGACGAACCCGATGCGAAATCGGGGAGCCACTGGGTTGGAGAAGATTCCTTGTTTTGGATGAAAGGTTGCGAACGAACCTGATGCGAGATCAGGGAGTCGCGGGAAATGTTAGTAATGCCTCGTAACTCTTAATTAATATTTGATACAACTCGAGCGGTAAAGTTGTATCAGTGGGTGAGTGCTACTAATATTATAAGGATCACTGGGTGAAAGATGGGTTTAACGAATCTACTCGATTTAGACGTGAACACCATTAGTATATTCAATAATTAGTTATTGTACAAATGTAAGTGTTGCGATTAAATTATAAATAAAAGTGTGTAGGTTACCACTAGTTGCACGGTGTTGACGCACTGGCGATGCGGGGCGTACGAGTGGATATTTCAAAGTTCCAAATAGAATATAAACCGTACTCGCGGATCTTATGAGGTTAACTATGATTCTGACAGGGACTTTAGCCCGATCTTACCAACTCTGTACGAGCGTGACACGACGTTACTCTACGCGTGACTGTACTGTTTTAACCAACGAGGGTTGAAACCAAAGGGTATATATAGTCCCAAAATGGGTGGGGATTCATTAGAAATCTCCATATAAGGAAATCCGTATGGTCGTCGTCGTGTCACTCCCGTTCCCATGATCGTGATCCAGATGCTCGAGATCATGACCCCCTTAGTGGTGTGTGATAAACAAAAAGGCTTTTAGGGCGTTTTCCCTTCGCAGACGCGAGCTCGAAAAATGGTTGAGAGCGGCGTATGGGAGAATTCCACATACGTAACAATTTTTTCATTGGTTTCCTTCGTAAACTGAAATTGAATTCGTCTGCAAAGTCTCACGCGAAGATGGACGTATATTTCTCCAGATCGTTTGTCCATCTGAGGACATTATGCTCAGTGGTACATATTATACCATAAATATAGAGTTATCAGTATTTACTGATTTGTAACGTCCCACGGGGACTCGAACCGGTCATTACCGACCGTCGGTAAAATAGAACAATACTACACTCCACACAACCTGTACTACAATACCGCGCAGACCCATTGTACAAACTTTTATATGTTAATATTAAACTAAGGATAGATTAGAGAAACAAATATTATAGAAACGTTAGAAATAATAAAATAGAAGTACTGTTAAAAGCGTAAAATAAAATATTATATAATAAACGAGAAAATTGCGAAATACAGAATAACGACTCACTGCGCATGCGCCAGCTCGCCAATTCTCCAGTATAAAAGGAGGCGCA
Organism: Andrena bicolor; assembly: GCA_960531205.1. Lineage (NCBI taxonomy): Eukaryota > Metazoa > Arthropoda > Insecta > Hymenoptera > Andrenidae > Andrena > Andrena bicolor. The sequence continues at coordinate 30,302,102 of OY482668.1, forward strand.
CGCAGCACTCGGCGCGCTCATTCGAATACGTTCTTGCGACCAACGAATGCTAGTTCCTGGAGGTAGCTGAAGTACTATCCAGCAGAATTACAGCACGCTCCGGAAACGGTAGCGACTGGTTCTCAGTGTACAAAGGTACTGTTGCTCCTCTTTGGATCTTTCATTTGAAGGTTGAGAACTTTGTCTTCGCGGAGGTTTCAAGCGTTGCTCCTATTAGTAGGTAGCAGCTTAACCGCTTAGCAAAGGCAAGGTCTACAGAACACTAGAACAAGAACCTTGCCACGAGTGTCGGGAACTGCTCCGGAAACGGTAGCGGCCGCCCTCACAGCAGAAGCATAGAATATCGAACTCTGTCAAAAGATTCGGGAACTGCTGCAGAAACGGTAGCGGCCGAGCTTACTACAGAAGCATATTTATATATTCATACCCAATTTCGCAGCGTATTAGAATTAATTAGTATAAGATAAAAAACCAAAAAAACACAAAACATAAGATATATAATCATAGTTGTAAGTATTATTATAGTTGTTATTAGGAATAAGTGTTGTTTAATAAAAATCATTGTTAAGTTTAAGTTGAATTTCAATTCTATACTCTACAACGAACCCCCACCTATCCTATTCTCGAGGGACGCCGCTCTCCGCTCGAGAACCTGCTAGCATTCAGTCGTCCCCGGACAACCGAACGTTACAGGTTGAATATATTTTTGGTGACAGCGGTGGGATATCTCGTTGAGAAGAATATTTTCGCTTAGTAAAATCACTTCAGAAAGTGAGTATTTTCTTAGAAAATTTTTCTTAAATTTTGTACAGACTTAAAATTGTACAATGCCTGACACACTTGGAGAAAAAATGGCTAATTTAGCAATCACTACGGAGACTCGAAGAGATCCCGAAAATACAAATACTCCAGAAACTTCAGAAACATCAGAAATTGAAAATATTCCAGGAACTTCAAATACACAAATTAATATGAATACAGCTACGAATGCATATCCTGACTTACCACACATTAGCTTACGCGACACAGCCGACACAGTACCTTCTTTCGATGGTAGAAATATACCACTACACCAATTTACTAAAAGTTGTCGACATGCACGACGCATGGTAAATTCTAACGCAGAATACGGATTAGTACAACTCATAAAAAATAAGCTGTACGCACAAGCTTCAAGAGTAGTTTTAAGCGGAGAGTATAACACAATTGTTGAATACGCGAATGCTTGACTTATTTGCCAGACCGTAAGCGTAACTGTACAGGTTATTAAGGCTTTGTACATGTGGATTTAAACAATAATGATGGTATATTTAAACGATAACAAAAAATACAGAGAGGTGGTCGCTAGCTGTTGCCAGCTTGAATGCTTGCTTCGATCTGCCAATCTTGCATCTCCTGAGGCCCTACGAAACCTTCAAACCCTTGAAGGAGTGTCTTAAAGGAAATGGAAAATATTCCTATTGGCTGAAAGTGGCTGTGAAATGACGGAAGAAAAATAGAAAGGGAAAGTATGATTCCCACGCACTGTACCGAACGGCGCGAAGCGTCTGTTTACTGTCGCCCAGAAAACCCTTGACTCAGCTCAACGGTCCCTAATTTATTGACCCGGTCGTAAATAACTGAGTCCCGATGCGTCAGTCCCAGGTAAGCAAACCAAGTGCCGGCGAAGTGCTTAGTAACAATGCTTGCAATATGGTAAAACTCTTCACGCTCAACATACCGCCCGCCTTGAAGGGTTACATTCAAAGAATATCTTCTGAAACACATACATCACACACAGCAGATCTAGTTACTATCTAAAATGAGTGTACTAAACGCACAAGCTAAAATCAAAAATGCATGAACACTAGTAATATATCAAACAAGAACCTTAAATTCGATACTAAACGAAGAACATTATGTATCTCTACTGACAAAAAATAAGAAAACCGCAATGTGGCATTGCACACAGTCAAAGAAAAATGACACACAGCGATACCTCTTAGTTACTTAAGAATAAAGCACGCAAAAATTAGTGATCTAAAAGAATGCGTATAACGTGATTATCAATGCATATGATGCGATTAACAGAGATACTGTAAAACGCTTAAAATCTATCTGCTAAAATAATACGCAAAACAGTTCAACTCAAATCAGTCCATCAATCCAGATCAGGACTCTCAATCGGAAGCGGTGATAGTCTTTTCACGCAACGTTTGTAAGTGCCATGGGCTGTCTTAACTGTCACAACACGAACAATATTGTCCTTACCCGGATGTACATCCACAATCCGACCAAGCTGCCATTGAAGAGGTGGAGCGTTGTCCTCTCTGATAGTCACCAACATCCCCTTTTTAAAATGAGCAACGCCTTTAAGATGCCATTTCTTCTTCGTATGAAGAACCTGCAGATACTCCTTCTGCCATCGAGTCCAAAAATGCTGTTTCACCTTCTGCACGTGTTGCCAAAAGGACAGCCTGTTGCTTGGCACATCTAGAAAATCACGCTCCGGAAGATTGCACAACGAATCGCCAATGAGGAAGTGACCAGGAGACAAGGCAACAAGATCATTGGGATCAGAAGATAGCGGAATCAAAGGACGTGAATTCAAAATGGCTTCTATCTCAATTATAAAAGTGTTGAATCCTTCATATGTGAACAATCCCTCACCCACCGTTCTATACAAATGTCCCTTAAACGACTTAACTGCAGCCTCCCACAGGCCACCAAAATGTGGTGATCGAGGCGGAGAAAAATGCCATTGTACATTTTCAGCGCTTAAAAAATGTCCAATCTTATTTGCGTATTCTTCAGAAGCCAAGAATGCCCGAATCTGCAAAATTTCGTTTCTTGCACCTACAAAATTAGTGCCATTGTCCGTATAAATATTCTGAGGTCTTCCTCTTCTAGCAAAGAACCGCCGTAATGCCGCAAGCAATGCTTCCGCAGTCAGATCCGTAACTAATTCTAAGTGTACTGCCTTACTTGCGAAGCAAACAAATACAGACACATAAGCCTTAACCTTTGAACGATTGCGAAATTTCTTTTCCTTTATGAAGAAAGGACCACAAAAATCTATACCGATATTCTGAAAAGGTCGCGTCTGAGTTACCCGGTTACCTGGTAAGTTACCCATAATATAACTTGGTATCTTGGGATTCAATTTGCAGCAACGAATACAACCATGTATTAGCCTCTTAACTGCATTTTTGCCGTCAATCGGCCAATACCCTTGCCTAACAGCGTTGAGAGTGGCCTGTATGCCTGAATGCCAATGTCGAATATGCTCGTGTCTAATAATAAGCTCCGTAATATGATGGGTACGTGGTAATAAAAGAGGGTGCTTTTGTGCGTAACTTAGCGGTGCATGCTTCAGCCTGCCGCCGACCCTAAGCAGACCGTCTTTATCTAAAAACGGGCTTAAATTACTTAATCTGCTTCCCCTGGGTAGTCCGCGTCCCTGTCGTAAACCCTCAATTTCCCCTGCGAATGCCTCAGCTTGCACCGCGCCTAAAATTCTACCGTGAGCTCTATGCACTTCCTGTGGTGTCAATTCACCCATGACTCTTTCCTTGTTCTTTGCGTTGTAGACGAAACGAAATATATAGGCTACAACTCTAGTTAACATAGTGATAGAGGAAAATCTTGAGAATATGTCATTCTTCCTTTGCTCAATAACAAACGATAATATGTCAGGCGTTCCGGAACATTGTCCACCGTGACATTACTAACTGGCCAGCAACTCTCGTCTTGTGAAAGCCAATGAGGTCCCTTTAGCCAGACCTCATTACCAATGAATTGCGCTGGTGATTGCCCTCGCGATATAAAATCTGCAGGATTATCTGCTGAAGCCACGTGATGCCAGTTCTGCACATTCGTTTCTCCCTGAATTTTAGATACACGATTTGCTACAAAGGTCTTGAGAAGATGGGGTGCCGATCCATTGCAACGTTATGCTCGAATCAGACCAGAATCGGATCAAATCAAACTCACGCCCCGACAACGCTCTTACAGCTTCTGTGTATAATTTGGCTAGCAATTCTGCAGCACAAAGTTCCAAACGCGGCAGTGATACTATCTTTACCGGAGCTACCCGCGATTTAGCACACAATAAATTAACCTCGTGTATTCCCTTATAATTAAAAACCCGAATAAAAATACACGCCCCGTACGCGCTTTCACTGGCGTCGCAGAAACCATGCAACTGTATGCTACTATATCGCTCAAGCACCACCTTTCGCGGAGCTGAGAAATCATTTAACAAATGCAACTCGTCCCTGAAATCTAACCACGTTTGCAAAACATGTTGAGGTACAGTCTCATCCCAACTAATGTTAGCCTTCCAGAGTTGCTGCATAATTATCTTCGCCTGTATGATTACAGGACCAAGTAACCCAAGAGGGTCAAACAATTGTGCAATCTGTGATAAAATTAATCGCTTCGTAAAATGTTGTGAATCCGCGAAAGGTTTAGACCTATAAACGATGTTATCATCACTAGGATTCCAAAAAATTCCTAAAGTCTTCTTTGTCTCAGAATGATCCAAACATAATGCATCCTGACTACCGTTTTCGTCTAAGCCATTGATCAGTCTGACTTCGTTCGAAGACCACTGACGAAGATTGAAACCCCCTAATTTAGCAAGAGCAATTAATTCATCCCTTAAATTTAGCGCTTCTTCAAAAGTAGATGCCCCCGTTAGCAAATCATCTACATAAAAATCGCTTTTAAAACATCGCGCTGCTTCTAAATGTTTCTCGCCTTCGTCAAGCGCGAGCTGCTTCAAACAACGCACCGCTAAAAATGGTGCTGAAGCGGTACCATAAGTGACCGTGTCTAATCGAAAATCCTTGATAGGTTCGTCCCTGGAGCTACGCCATAGAATCTTCTGATAATCAGAATCTTCGGGGTGAACTAAAATCTGACGATACATTTTTTCAATGTCTGCTGTCAGAACAAACATATGAAATCGAAACCTAAGCAGAATAGACCACAATGTATCCTGAATAGTCGGTCCAGCCAACAGTGCATCATTAAGTGATACGCCTGTTGAGGACTTCGCGGAGGCGTCAAATACGACTCTGACCTTGGTGGTCACGCTCGATTCCTTAATTACCGCGTGATACGGCAGATAAAAACCTTTCTCATCTTGTGCCTGACTAATCTCGCTCATGTGTCCTAACTCAAGATACTCATCTAAAAACTGCTTATATTGACCTAAAAGACTTGGATCCTGATGAAGCTTACGCTCTAATGAAATAAACCTGTTCAATGCAGCACCTCGAGAATTACCAATAAATTCCTTCTGCTGATTGAATGGTAAACGAACCATGTAACGCCCGCTTGAATCCCTAGATACATTATGAACAAAATGTTCTTCACACATAGTTTCCTCCCTTGAAAATAATGGTTTCTCAGGGATTTCTTCAATTTCCCAAAACTTGTTCAATGACTTCTCAAGCGATGACAGTACGGGATGTGATTTTAGCGGTTCCATTAATGAGAATCGCTTCCGCCAATTCAACGAACCTGTCACTATCCATCCTAATTGCGTCTGTTGTAAAATGATCTCATCATTGCAGAGCCTGATCTGTCCATTTCGCAATAATCTATAAAACAAACTATTTCCTAACAGCGCATCAATTGGTGCCGACTTATGAAATTCCGGGTCTGCCAACTTGATTCCCCTCGAAAACTGCAATCCGCGACGATCTACCTGAGACGCAGGTAAAAGTCCCGTGATTGTAGGTAGCGTAATATACGTGACTCTAGACTGAAACGAGTCATCTCGCGAATTAACAATCGTATGAACGAAATGTCTTGCACGTGTCTGCAATTTAGACAATCCGTAGAAAGACAGATCTATTTCATGCTTCGGCAACTGTAATTTATCCGCGAAACTATCAGTCATTAAATGCGCTTGTGAGCCGCTGTCCAGAAGCACACGGCATACATGATCCTTGTCATCCCGATCCCTAACCTTTACTAATGCCGTACCAAGCAAAACCTCACTATCGAAAGTGACAGTCAATGTTGACTTCACCATTTCCGTTGTAGGTGCAACATCGCTATTAGTTGCCTCCTTGCTAGTAGTTGCATTCTGTCGGAACTCAAAGGGTATGTGCAAAAGCGTATGGTGTTTCTTAGAACACTTGCGACAATTTGGTGATTTACAGTTAAAGGCTATGTGATTCGGTTTGAGACAATTGATACACAATTTTGCGCGCTTCGCAGAGCCTATTCGATCACGAACCGAAAGCTGCAAAAACCTGGCACACGTGAATATCAAATGCTCTTCACCGCAAATTTCACACGAATTCGAGCTGTTGGTAGCCAAATACACCTGACCACGCTTCTGTACTGGTTCCTTAGCACGTGAACGCGTAGGCTGTTTACTCGCCTTTGAAACATTGGAACATTCATCATCTGAATCGTCCCCGCGTGATCTCTTATTCATAAACGCAATCAATTGCTTGAACTCAGGCATCTGATCGTCTTCTAATGTACGATCCCAAGCTCGTCGCGTGCCTTTGTCTAACTTTTTCCCAAGAATATACACTAACATTGTATCCCAAGTCTGAACTGGCTGTTTCAGAGACAAAAGAGCATTAACGTGCATTTAAGCTGATTCCGCTAATATTCGCAAACTCGACGGAGAATCGCCAGTTGCTTCAGGCAAATCATATAAAGATTTCAAGTGAGCGTACACAATTTGACGCGGTTTATTACATCGTGTTTGCAATAAATTCCAAGCTACCAAGTAGTTTTCCTCTGATGCATTAAGACCAGAAATCACCGACGCGACCTGTCCATGAAGCGCATTCTTTAGCAAATGAAACTTCTGCACCGATGGCAAATCATCACTCTCGTGCACTAACGAGTGAAACGTATCCCGAAAACTGTGCCATTCTAAAGGATTTCCATCGAACGGCTTAATATCTATCTGCGGTAAAAGCATATGCGCCTGTTTAAGCATTACGGTGGCCGGTGACTCTACGCTTCTACCCGTTACAGCAGATCTGACTGGCGAACCTCGTAACGCCTTTAAGCGCGCATTTATAAGATCCGCAACCTCAAAGTACTGCCGTTCAAAGGCATCACGCTGAACTTCGTGATCTGGATCATCATTGTCCACTTCAATAGCCAACTGATAATCCAAAAACGAATCGAGAAGTTCACGCAACCTAACGCTACGCGTTTCTAACGAGTCAATACTCATATCTTTTTCCTCAGTAATTGCTGACAGTAAACGAGTCACTTGACCCTTGACAGAACCTCGCTGTCGCTTAAGACCCTTAATAATTTCTGGATCTGAAGCCATTTTTTAATTGAAATCGAAGCAGGAAAATGACAATGAAAGGAAAGCGATTCGTTGTACTCACCCAGGCAGTGATCCAAGATGCGTCACGTGATTGACTGCGGGCGCTTTCCAAACGATCCTTGATGAACCCAATCCGTCCTCAAGAAAGCAGATCTGCCACTGTTCCGTCGGAAGCTGCTGTCCGCCCGGCCGCGTCGTGGTTCCGCTACGCCTTTCCCAGTTGGTAGACCAGCCTTCCAAAGTCCTCGAAGATTCGACCCCTCTATGTCCAGAACTTGATGTCCGATGCGAATAGGACTCTCGGAAAGTATCCGAGATGTACAACTATTCGGAATGTATGATACGTGAATGCACAATTCACACTCAGCACCAACAATGCACAAGATTCGTATTGTACCACACCATGTATCCACAATGCACAATCCTGCTCGAAGGACCAAATGTTGAATACGCGAATGCTTGACTTATTTGCCAGACCGTGAGCGTAACTGTACAGGTTATTAAGGCTTTGTACATGTGGATTTAAACAATAATGATGGTATATTTAAACGATAACAAAAAATACAGAGAGGTGGTCGCTAGCTGTTGCCAGCTTGAATGCTTGCTTCGATCTGCCAATCTTGCATATCCTGAGGCCCTACGAAACCTTCAAACCCTTGAAGGAGTGTCTAAAAGGAAATGGAAAATATTCCTATTGGCTGAAAGTGGCTGTGAAATGACGGAAGAAAAATAGAAAGGGAAAGTATGATTCCCACGCACTGTACCGAACGGCGCGAAGCGTCTGTTTACTGTCGTCCAGAAAACCCTTGACTCAGCTCAACGGTCCCTAATTTATTGACCCGGTCGTAAATAACTGAGTCCCGATGCGTCAGTCCCAGGTAAGCAAACCAAGTGCCGGCCAAGTGCTTAGTAACAATGCTTGCAATATGGTAAAACTCTTCACGCTCAACAACAATCAACGACCTTATATCTGTATTAACCTCACGTTTCGCTCCATTACACACATCGATTCAATTATACGGTGAACTATCAAAAATTGCACAATTACCAAACGAAACAACAGTAGATTATAGCAGCCGCGTATCTAATCTACTTTTACAAATCAGACATTGGAATACAATAGAAGTACCTGCGCATGAAGCTCAATTTAATATAAACGCAGAACTAAATGCTGTTAAAGCCTTTCTAACGGGTTTAAGGATCGAAATATATAATAGAATACATGAATACAACTTCGGTAGTCTTGATCACGCACCGACTGGCGACAAAAAACCTGTCAACACTGTAAAAACAGGCCACACCATACAAGAATGTAGGAGCCTTAACAAAAACCAAAACGATACATTCTGTGACTTTTGCCGAAAGCCAGGTCATATGACACAAGATTGTAGAAGTCGAAGTTACAATGGAAGACCCAACGAATATTGTAGCAGCTGCCGACGAACAGGTCACATGACGCAAGATTGCAGGAGCCAAGCTACCAGAGCCCCCCTGTCCAACGAATATTGCAGCAACTGCCGAAGAACAGGTCACACGACGCAAGATTGTAGAAGTCAAAGTTACACGACCAGAACTCCTCAATCCAATTATTATTACATATTATATACAATCCGATTATTGTCGGAGACCGGGTCATAATGTACAAGAATGCCGAAACCGAGCATACGACAGCATATCCTGCGAATACTGTAAATTTCGAGGCCACACAATAGATCAGTGCAGAAAAAAAATGTACTTTGATAGGAAAGAAAAGGAAGAAGCACAACCCCGTATGGTACGTAGACAGGCCATACTCAGACTCAAAACAGAGCAAATAAGGAAACCACCTAGCATCCTTCTTTCTGATATAGGGTTTAACAGAGGACAAGCAACACTAATGATCGACACGGGATCAGACCTAAACGTAATCAAAAGATGTGCTGTTTCTCCTGATATTCCAATATTCATGGATACCCTATTTGATCTGAATGGTATCACGGACGGTCTACTTAGCACTATAGGATACATCAAAATAAGAACTTTAAATACAGAGATTATCATCCACGTCATAGAAGACCTTCCTATCAGACAGGATGGAATATTAGGAACAGATTTCTTCCAAACGAACGGAGCAACCATCGACTATACCAGATCGGCAATAACTATTGGACAAGAAACTCTTCCATTCATCGACCCTGAAATGGTCACAATACCAGCCAGAACAAGAAGTCAAATATATGTACGAGTTCTTAATACACAGACCAGTACAGGATATATTCCTAAAATTAATATTCACCCTAATTTACATATGGGAAACGCAATCGTGTCAAATAATAACGGCATAGCATGTTTATTTGCAATAAATACATCCACAAAGGACATCAAAATTCCTGTACCATCGGTCGAATTAGAACCATTTATAGAAGTACCTATAAGGGAAGAAGACGCAGGAAAATATAAAAAAACCAACAGAACTCACCAATTATTACAATTATTAAGGCTAGATCATTTAAATTCAGAGGAACGAGCCAGTGTCGAGGAATTAATAAAAGAACATGCAGATAGATTTCACATTCCAGGAGAAAAATTAGAAGCAACAAATAAAGCTTACCATAAAATTATAACAGAAAACGATGTTCCGGTTTTTACGAAACAGTATCGATATCCTCAGTCATTCAAGGAAGAAGTAAGGAAACAAACCAAAGAGTTATTGGAGAAAGGAATAATACAACCATCTTTATCTCCCTATAACTCACCTATATGGATAGTACTAAAAAAAGAAGATACAGAGGGAGTCAGAAAACCAAGAATAGTAATTGACTTCAGGAAGTTAAATGAAAAGACAATTGGAGACGCTTATCCTTTACCAAATATAACTGACATATTAGATCAGTTAGGAAGCGCCAAATATTTTTCTGTGTTCGATCTTGCATCTGGGTTTCATCAAATTCCCATGCATCCAGACGATCGACATAAAACAGCCTTCTCTACAATATACGGGCATTATGAATTTAATAGAATGCCGTTTGGACTAAAAAACGCATCAGCAACCTTCCAAAGGCTTATGGACCAAGTCTTAACTGGACTTCAAGGAGTAGAGCTTTTTGTATATTTAGACGATATAGTCATATACGCCAGCTCTCTGAAAGAACATGCAACTAAATTCAAACGATTAATGGATAGATTAAGAGAAGCAGATCTTCACCTTCAACCCGATAAGTGTGAATTTTTGGAGAAAGAAGTTACATATTTAGGACATATAATAGGCGAATATGGAGTTAAACCTGATCCACGGAAAATAGTAGCAGTTAAAGAATTCCCAACACCAACAACCGTCAAGAATGTAAAACAGTTCTTAGGACTGAGTGGATACTACAGAAGATTTATAAAAGATTTTTCAAAAATTGCAAGACCACTTTCTAATCTCAATAAAAAGGATTATAAATTCGAATGGACAGATAAACAACAAAAGGCATTTGAAACCTTATGGGAAGTTCTCTGCAAGGAACCTATATTACAGTATCCAGATTTTGAAAAAACATTTAAGGGGGAACACCACTGTGACGTCCGGAAAAGTAAGTTATTTTTAAGAATTTTTTTTCAGACATAATTTACAGTTGTTAGCCAAGTTTCGGATCGCGCACGTCGCAGGATCGGGTTCTCGCGAGAGGGGGGTCGTTTAATTTAAGGGACTTTAGTTTTAACACTAATTTAATCTTAGGTGTAAGTCTATTTACAGTTATATACAATAAAGAGTTGATCGCACAATTATTAGCACAATAATTTAGTCGCAGCGGTACTGGCTTTCCGGCACGGTTAGCGAGTTGTAATTTAAGCAGCGCAGTGCACGTAGATTCGGCCCGATTCTCGTTACAAAGCAAAGCGTTTCAAGCGAAGCAAAAGTTACACGACTTATTAGACGGCTCGTCGACAAGTAGACACGTGTACCGAGAGGATCCAGGAAGTCGGCCCGAGTTCCTGGAGGGAAGAGTCCCCCTTCCATCGATCGTAAGTCGATGGAAGGGGCCGTGATCAACGCTCCATACGAGTCAGCGCGCAGTCGCCATGGCCTAATTATCGATGGGCCTGGAAGATGGCGTTAAGATGCAATATTTTCTGAACAACAGTTTTCCTAAAAAAAAATTATTACCTACCTTTAGTACGCTGTCTTAAGAGACTATACAAAAAAAAAGAAATAGAAAAACATCCATAAATTTGAATATATTAATTAATCTTCTAGACCCCTCCACGCGAGCTGGTCGAATCTGTAACTATGGAACAGCAGGTCCGAAATCAAATTTCATTTTTTTTTTATAAACTATATGAGTGTGGTTTTCGTTGTACGTACGGATTTTTTGATTGAAAACAAACTTTTTGAAATACGGTCGAAAAACTGTCCATCTTATTCGCGGATTTTCGAAACTTTTCTTTTAAAGCGCACCATTTTTACAAAAATAATTTGTTTAAGAAATCGGTACGTATAACGGAAACTACACTCATATAGCTTATAAAAAAAAAATGAAATTTGATTTCGGACCTGCTGTTCCATAGTTACAGATTCGACCAGCTCGCGCGGAGGGGTCTAGAAAATTAATTAATATATTCAAATTTATGGATGTTTTTCTATTTCTTTTTTTTGTATAGTCTCTTAAGACAGCGTACTAAAGGTAGGTAATAAAAAATTTCAAGGAAAACTGTAAATTATGTCTGAAAAAAAATTCTGAATAATGGCATACTTTTCCGGTCATCACAGTGGTGTTCCCCCTTAATATAACGACAGACGCCTCACGCATCGCTGTAGGTGCAGTTCTTAGTCAAGGAGAAGTAGGAAAAGATTTACCAGTAGCTTACGCGTCTCGTGTTTTAAATGATGCAGTAACTCGTTACTCACCGACAGAACGAGAACTTTTAGCTATATTATATGCAGTATTCCATTTTAGACCTTATATTTATGGTAGGAAATTTTATCTTATAACAGATCATAAACCCTTAGAATGGCTACAAACTCTTTCAAACCCGACGTCACGACTAATGCGATGGAAACTTAAACTTGCGGAATATGATTATAAAATTTTGTATAAGCCGGGAAAATATAACACAAACGCGGATGCTTTGTCTAGAAACCCAATAGCATTACCGTTAAACGTGAAGCGAGCACACTCAGAAACAAACTCACACGAAAATAAAAAACAAAAACAGTTTCATCAACCGAACACGCGACAAAGAGAAACAACCGCCTCGACCTCAGAAAACCCAGCTCCACATAAACAACATAAACTTAGTTCAACAGATTCCGACTCCTCATATGATGAGAGTGATGCGGTAGGAATAAAACGACAACAATTAAAACGAAAAGTAAAAAGAAACACCTCTTCATCACAACCAGAAACAAAAAAACAAAACATAGAAATTCCTCAAATACATACACCTACAGAAACGTATATACCCCCCCCCCCCCCCAAAATTACAGTACCTGTTGAAGTACATATACCCCCCAAATTTCGGTACCTATAACTCCTCAAGAAAGAATATTACCTCAAGAAACAACACAAGAAAACACACAAGTAATAAAAAAACATTATGTCAAGAACCCACAAGAGGACTTAATAGAAGAAATAGATGAGACAACCATAGTACCAGGACACAATTATAAGGACCCTCCCAAAATCAATGCAGAGTCAAGCACAGATAAAAGTACTCACCATACACCTAAAAGGAAAAAACAAAAATTAAAATCAAGTACAGACACAGCTCCCATTACAATCAAACAAGGGAAAATACTTACTCCCCCTTCACCACCACTATCCCCGTTATTATCACTTCCACCATTATCCCTCCCACCATTGACTCCTCTGCCATAATCTGTGCCACCCATATCACATCCACACCATACCACAGGCAAACCAAGAATAATATCCAATATACCTGTCAAAAAACAAAATATTGAAGTGGAAGATCATCTATGGATGGGAAACAATTTCATAATAACATTTATAAGTACAGAAGGCAAACCAATGGGGCCAACAGGAGAAAATTTATATAAAGAAAGGAATATAAGAACTCACACACTTCCATTTCCACTAAAAATTGGAGAGTCAGTAACGATAAGAAGTGGAAAACGTACAATTGTCGGACTTGTCATATCAAATTATCCAACAGAAGAAGATATATACACATCATTAAAAACACTCTACACATACTTGGTACTTAAACAGGCCACAAAAGTATATATAGCAGGAGAAGAAAATAAAATTTCACTCAGACAATTACGAAACTTAATAGAATTAATATTCATAAACGAGGAAATTCAATTCATTTTTTGCAAAGGTACTCTTATAACTCCTTCCATACACGATAGGCAACAAATCATTAAAGAAATCCATGAAACACCTATAGGAGGACATAAAGGAATTACCAAAACATATCATCGAATAAGAAGCATATATTATTGGAAAAACATGAAATATGAAATAGCACAATTCGTCAAGACATGTCTAGAATGTCAAAAAACCAAATTAGTAAGAGTAAAAAATAAGGAACCTATGGTATTAACAGACACACTATTGGATGCTTTTGATAAAATATCTATGGACATAGTAGGACCATTACCTTTCACAAAAAATGGAAACAGTTATATACTTACTGTTGGGGACTGCGCATGCTCCCACGAGCGCTGACGAGAGCGCTCCCACACGGGCATTGGGAGTAGTTAGGCTATGCCGATTCTGGCTCAAGTGGAGGCGAGGGGGTCAGGCGGGGCGGGGGGAGGTACCGCGCTCTTCCGCGAGATGGGCGAGGGGGTGAGGCGGGGAGGGGGGTACCGAGTTCGTAGGTGAGGGGGATGACGTCACAGGGGAGGGGGATTCCAAGATGGCGTCGACCGAGTTCGTAGGTGAGGGGGATGACGTCACAGGGGAGAGGGATTTTCAAAATTTTCAAAATGGCGTCGCGCGCGCCGGTCGAGTTCGTGGGCGAGGGGGTTGACGTCACGGGGGAGGGGGAGGATTTTCAAATTTTCAAAATGGCGTCGCGCGCATTTCGTGTTGGCGCCACCTACTGGACGTTTAAGGTACTTTGGGCCCGCGTCGGTATTTGGGCCCGTCTTGGTAAATTTTCCAGGTTTTCCATACATTTCGGGTTGGCGCCACCTTCCATACATTTCGGGTTGGTGCGTGCATTCAATTGGACGGTCTTCTAGCAAAGTTATGCGTTTGTTTCAGTGTGAACGGGATAATATGCTGAGGGCGTGGCGCGCGGAGCGGCGGGAGGTGATTCTTTATCTCGTAAGTGATGTTTCACAAAAAAAATATTGATGTACATATACCATTCAACAGTGTTTTAATCCAATCACATGTTTGTTACAGCAAGAACGCGAAAATGAAATGGCTGAGTGGAGCCATCAATATTTAGGGACGCTCGGGCACCTCGTAAGTGACGTTTCTGAAAAAATTATTCTGTTACGTGTACACCAATCGACGATGTTTTAATCGAGTCACGCGTTTGTTTCAGCGTCGGACTAACATCGAGGCCCGTGCACGCGACGGGGACCGCGACGTAATCATCCAGTTGTTGGTATGTGATGTTTCGCACAAATGATCCGCGTCCACCATTCAATGATTTTAATCGATTCATGTGTTTGTTTCAGCGGCGGCAGTACCCGACGCAGGAGGACGGGCGAATCTGCGAAGAGTTGCGCAGGAAAATTCAATTCGCCCGACGCATGTGGCGGGAGGATACTCAAGATATTGATTTTTTATCATTTGAAGGGGAGTTTTGGCACCTTGGGCGATTATTCAGAGAGTGAGTACGAATGAATTTTAACTGTTTAATGTTTCACATTCTATTACCAACGTTTCATATAATAATTTGGTGTTTTCTCTGTGTGTTGCAGGACGTAACGCCAAGGAAATTTTATTTTAAATATTTTTTAAATATTTTAAAATATAAAATATATTTTTTAAATAAATATCATTTTTTATTCAAAACAGTGTGTGTTTATTCATGTACATCCACCCATCCATGCGTACTTAAAATTATAATATCTGTATTTGCGGGAAATAACGTTCGTATGGGAGGGATATTCTTGCTCGCGGGTAAAGGAAGCAGCCGTCGCTGTCATTGCACGCATCACCGCCGTCGTTGTGTTCATCGCTATAGAAAACAAAAAAAAAATAATTCTTACATATTCGTTTCTCTGCATATGACGCGTAAAGTAGATGCAATGCGTGTGTGTAGGACTTACATTAGGTAACGCTGCGTATATAATTCCATATTTTCCCGACATTCTCCAGCGCGCAAACACCGCAATTCTTGTGAAATGCACATCGAAGGGTATTCGTTGAAGACATAGACCTCAGGTTAGGAACGTCAGGGTCCACGATGTCAGGCATGATCCCGCAATAATCATCGTCAACGTCGTAGCCGCCGTCGTCTTCGAAAGTTCGAGCGTTGTTGTTGTTGTTGTTGATCTTTCGTCCCGTCAGTTCGTACAAATTACATACATCCTCAACGATTATGTCAGGTAGTAGTTGCAGCATCCACGTTTTCTTTTCCACACCTTTCACGATTACGAAGTCAATGTTCGCGAGTACGCTAGCGAGGAGCCCCGGAAGTTTGGAGTATGGAACATAGCCGTCAGACCAGCGAAGCCCGTGATGATGCTTCGCGAGCCAGGATGCTTGATCGCGATCCCGCGAATTCAGATGTTCCCAGAAGTATGGCGGTTCGAAGATCCAATGACTGATCGTCGGTGTTTTATCGTTGTTGATGTTTGCACGAATCGCGATCTCTTTGACGACGAACTCGCGTTCGATATTGAATCCTTGTAGATCGACAATGGCGAACATTATTATACGTTTTAGGTAGCACCGCGGGCGACGATGTCGGAACAGCAACTGAGGTCTTCGACTTCAACGATTTAAAACAGTAGCAGTATTCGTAGTAGTAGTATTAGTAGTAGTAGTAGTAGTAGCAGTAGTAATCGAACTCGTACGCACGCTATATTAGTTTGCGTACCATGTTGGTTAAAGGGCCGTATTCGACTATACGATCGTGTATGAACAAACAGACGGCTGAAGTATTAGCGGGAATATTTTCTTTACATTCGAAATCTATTCGCACGTCCACCGTAGCGCTCTTCAACGATTCGTTTTGCCTGGAACAAACTATGACCACGATAGGCGCGTATTTAAGGAATTCGCTCGCGCTCAGCAACGGTTCTCCGTGACCGTAGTACGATCGGATGAAATTCGCGTACATATTGTACATGATCGCAAATTTATACTTGGGAAAATCTATTTGCATGTCATCGTACGGATACGTCTCGGAATTTAGGTAGAGTCGAAAGTTTGTAAGATTATTCGGGTCGAATATCCACGCGGATTTATTTGGACGATTCTTTCGATCCGTTTGCATGCCGAATAACACGTATCGTGGTTTCTCGATTTGCGACGTAGTTTTCACGGTCCACGTATGTTTCGTTGTCGCTTGCAGTAATGGATACTCGTGCACGCTCCAAGATCGGAAACTCATCGCGATCGGTCGTCCACTTTCCAATATACGAAGCATCGATAGTTTATTCACTTCCTCCAAAACGACGTGGGGCATACGCCACTGCACCTTGCGTATCTCAAGTTTCGGGATTGCAGTGGCGGAGGTGCAGTGCATCCCATTCGAATCATCTCGCGCTCGTATAAGAATTAGCTCGTGTCGCGCGTTCATCACGATGCGTTTGTAATCCTCGCAGAATCCTAATAACACGTTCAGGGGTACGCAGAAATTGAAAGCGCCCGAATGAAAAATATCCTTATCGTAATCGATGTCATAATTCCAACCGGCATTCGCAAGCGCTTTGCTTCTCTCGGCTGACAACGAAACGAAATTTTTCAACGTGGTAGTGATTCTTGGATTTCGACAACGATCGATCTCGACACCGTTCAATTCGTATCGAATCTCATCGAACATGAACGCGACGCAATTATTGTCGAGAACAGCGGTCGCGGACGTTGACGGACCTTTCGCGTCTTGCGCTGTCAACGTGCCACGACCTTCGATGTAGAGAAAACTTTCGCACGGAAGTGTGTACAGATCTTGCTGCTGTATGGGGATTCTTATCTCGTCGCTATTGTCGAACGTTGTGTTGGCGTACGGATTATACGTGTGTAACTCGATCTTCGTGATACGATTATCGAAGGTTGGCGTATTCGCCTCTGAGTAAAACTTAACTATGGCTTTATTAAACAACACTTATTTCTAATAACAACAATAATGCTTACAACTACGATTATATATTTTGTGTTTTTGTGTTTTTTTATGTTTTTTATCTATGCTAATTAATTCTAATACGCTGCAAAAACTGGATGTATGTGCTACTGCCGTAAGTTCGGCCGCTGCCGTTTCCGGAGCGGTTCCCGAAACTCGTGAGAGAGTTTTATGTTCTACGATTCTGCTGTGAGAGCGGCCGCTGCCGTTTCCGGAGCGGTTCCCGATACTCGTGGCAGTATTCTTACTCTACTGTTCTATAGACTTCGCCTTCACTAAACGGCTAAGCTGCTGCCTACTAGTAGGAGCAACGCTTGAAACCTCAGTGAAGACAAAGTTCTCAACCTTTAAATGAAAGATCCAAAAAGGAGCACCCAGTACCTTTGCACACTGAGAACCAGTCGCTGCCGTCTCCGGAGCGTGCTGAAATTCTACTGGATAGTACGTAAGCTGCCTCTAGGAACTAGCATTCATCGGTCGCAAGAACGTATCTCTATTCGAATGAGCGCGCTGAGTGCTGCGTGCGCCTCCTTTTATACCAGAGAATTGGCGGGTTGGCGCATGCGCAGTGTGTCGGTTTTCGTTATTTTACAGTTTTCTTGCTTATTACATAATATTTTGTTTTATGCTTTTGACAGTACTTATAATTAATTATTTCTCATGTTCCTATAATATCTGTTTCGTTAATTTATGCTTGGTTTAAATTTAACATATAAAAGTATGTACAATGCTTGTGCGCGGTAACATAGGTTGGCTATATGATAATGTAGTACAGTTCTGTTTTACCGACGGTCGGTATTTAATGGTTTGAGTCCCTGTGGGACGTTACACCTCCCCCCCTGGGGAATCTCTCGTCCTCGAGAGATTTGTGTGAGGCGGGTAACATAACGAACGATGATTTAGATATATTAATTATTTATTTATAAGTTTTATGTTCTTGGCTTATAAGGACTAGCTGCGCCCGTTCCAAATAATGCTAGTAGTCGCCATACTCTTTTCCTTGGATCATCCTTTGGAAGACTTCTATAAGCTTCCCAATCCGGGTTTGGTATATGTATTTCAATTAAACCTGGCCATCGTGCTGGAGGTACTTCCGGAATCTTGAATTCTGGTAGTTTTGGGAGTTTGAAGTCCGGAGTCTTCGGAAATTCCGGTGTGGTGGGAAGAGTGTCTGGCGGTGTATTAGGTGGAGTGTGAATTGGCATCTTGAAGTGAGGATTTTGAATTTAATTTTATTGGAGGAATGGAAATTTTTTAAGGTACTTTACCATCTTCTCCGGAGTTGTTGGGAGTGGGGTCATCATAGGAGGAATGTTGATCATCTCCTGTAATATGTCTTCTAATTTATCTCTATTTTTCTTTGCCTTAATGTGGCGACTGCCAGAGCGCTTCGGCATTTTGACAATGAGTGAAGTAATCATGGCGCATGCACGTGTTTGAACTTGAACGTTAGGGCCTCCTATAGTGGCGCCCTCTAGCGGACTTTATAAGAAATTTTTCGTTTGCAACCTTATATGCAGCTATGTAGTGCTTTTTATGCTACTTTTTTAGGTTACCTTATTGACAGGTTATTAGGAATTTTAGGAGGTTATTTTTATTTTTAGTCATTATTATCAGAAAAAATATTAAGTTTATTAAAAAAAATGTATATAAAGGCTTAATCTAGGTGTGAGTGTTAACTACATTATGTTGTGTGTGTGCATGTGTATCTGTAGAGTGTAGTGTGTTAAAGATGTGTAAAAATAAAAAATATTGATGTTACTGGTTTTATGCTGTGTTCCTGCATAATTCGCACGTTTGTGCTGGTCGCCCAATGAATAATATTCGTCGACAGAAGTGGCATATTCGCCAACGTCTTAGGTTTCTTCCTAATAAATGTTTCCCCACTGGCATCTCGTCTTTAATTTCGGCCCTTTGAGTACACATAACGCAGACCATGGCGTTCTTATAATAGTATACGTCTTTTCCGTAAATTTGTTTTAAGCACGTGTTGTCCATTGCTTGTATGTATTAGTTTTAATGATACTTGCTAAGTACTTTGGTCGAATGAAAGATTCCTTTGTCTGCCGTTCCTCATATAGGCTCCTCTGCAGGGTTGCAACTTTGTATAGTTAATTTCATTTTTGTTTCGCCGGACTAATGTAATTGATTCTTTTGTGTTTTTTAAGGTATTATAATATTTATAAGTTATTAGATATACGTACAAATTTATGTGAAGAGATGTCTTACAACACCTCGGTACACGAAGCAACAAAGTTCACCCCATATGAGGTAGTTTTCGGACAATTAGCCAGAGACCCATTTACGCCTATGTCCCACGATGAATTGCTAACATTCCCGACATACGTACAAAATTTGATAGAGCGTCTAGACGAAATTCGAAAGACCACGCGAACAAATTTAGATAAGAGCAAATTACGTTCAAAAAATATTTATGACCGGAAAAGCAACCAAGTCACATTCGCGGAAAACGACCTCGTTTACGTACTAAAGGAACCTCGGCTCCACAAATTCGACCCGCATTACATAGGCCCGTTCAGAATAAAAACAATTACTGATCAAAATAATGCAATATTGATTTCGGACGAAGGCCACCAAATCATTAAACATTTCGATAAATTGAAACATGCTTATATAAAGGAGAACCCTCCTTGACGCCAAAATTGCGTATCCAATGGTTTTAGTTCACAACTGCCAGCGGGAGAAATCCTCTAACGGATTCTCATAACCAAGGCCCAACACCTAGTAAAGCTAACCTTCCCAAAAATCTTACCCTTTCTTTAATCTCACTTGTTTCTCGTATTTACAGTAGTCATTTACTATACAATAGAACTCCCCGCGTAAGTCATTTCGGAAAGCCAAGCACCACAGTCACCATGGATGCACGTGGCCTTCTCGTATGCACGCTCCTATGGACGAGCGTTGCCAGTAACGTTATAGATGGGGACTACAAAATATCGTCGCTAAACCCCAACCCGGGATTATACTATGAAAAAATCCGACCTCTCCGCGTTTTCCACACCCAATGGAGACTAGTCACGGGTATTGGAGTCACAGATATACTGACCTCGCGACCACGAATACAACCCCAGATCAACAGAATGAAGGCGTTATGCACAACGCACAAATGGACGTCTTGCCCGGCCGACGCCCTTAACACGGCCCTACAACGAAAGCTTCTCGATGCCAAACGATACGAGGATTTGCTACTCGGCATGCTAGGGAAGCCGCAACTTTCCCGTACCAAGCGATCGGTACCATTAGGATTCATCGGATCATTAAGTAAAGCCCTTTTCGGAACCCTGGACAGCGACGATGCGCAATATTATAACAAAGAAATAGACAAACTGTACAAAGATCAGAATCATCTCGCCGAATTGTTAGGAAATCAAACACACATTATGAAATCGGAATTTCAGGATATACACGATTCACTTCAAACTGTAACGGGCTCCGTGCAAAATATTGGCGATAGAGTTAAGGAAATAGCGTCGGGTGTCCGTCAATTAGACGATCGGGAAACGAAAATAGAATTGGAATTGGCCTTGTCGTCGTGGACATTCCTTATGACCAGGCACGTGGACGAGTACGTGACTGCGTTAATTGTAATTACGGACGCGCTAACGTTCGCGAAACTGGGTATCTTACATCCGGCGGTTCTTTCACCCAGCCAGCTAGCGAAGACTTGCGAACGAATTCGCGAAACTACTCCGTACGAATTCCCGCTGACCCCCGAAGAATTAAATTCCGAACAGTTACAAGGGGTGACCAAATTGAACGTAGTTTATTCACAAGGCCGAATCATCTTGTCGCTTGATATACCTTTACTTGACCAAATCCCCTTCGATCTCTATTACCTTCAACCGTGCCCTTCATTTCAAACAATATCGACCAATGTCTCTACCCCAATATTCATAAAATCAAGAACAACGTACTTAGCAATCAGTCAAATGAATTCTCAATACTTCATGCCCGACGAGAAATACATCACAGGATGCAGAAACCACCCCAGAATGTACATGTGCGAACTCAGCCTACCACTCCAGGACTTGGAAAAAGCACCAAGCTGCGAAACAGATGCTCTATTAAAACCACGAAACATCAAGTGGCCTAGCTGCAACATTCAAGCCCTTCCCGGAAGCCGACCCTTCCTCAAGAAAATGAACGCCCCGAACACCTGGCTATATTCTGTTAAGGACACCCTGGCACTGCAAGTCCGATGCAACAAACACGCAGCCGGCTATGAAGTGTTGCAGGGGGCAGGAATATTGCAACTTAAGAGGAACTGTGAGGCCAAAATCGGGACTGATCAGATTTGGGCATCCGGAGTAAACACCGAGGAATTAACAACTGTCTACAAACCATCTATCGGCATAAACATTTCGGAAATCCTGCCAACTATAACTGAACATCACGTGAAAATTTTAACCGACTACCAAGAAAAGGAACCCCAAGGAACGCTCCGAAATTCCCATGCGAAAGCAAACGCAGTCGCACTGGACGATATAGAGAGACAGGCAAGGGAGTTAGCAACCCATCACCGTACCGAAAATTTATCAACATATGTTACCTATGGACTACCAGGATTAGGAGGCACAATCGTAATCATCCTTATCATTTGGATTGGATACCGTTTTTTAAGGGCACGCCGGAATCAACATCCTGGGCCCTTAAAGAAAGAGACAAAGGTCAATATCGAAATGATACCAAACCGCCCACCCCCCCCAGTTAATCTCCAGACCTCGTCCCCTTGCGATTACATCCTTTCCTCCCGACCTACCCGTTATACCGTCCACAAGAACAAGAGACAAAGCCCACGTACAGCAAGCGAGAAGTTTCGCGGGTTCCGAGCCATACTTCGAAGTATTCTAAGAAGTACGTTGCTGATAACAGCAAGAACCCCCGTGCGTAGTCTTAAGAATCGATTCCCCACGAAGCGCTCTGCTGCGAAAATTAGATGGTAGGGACGATAGCATATAAGGTAGCAATTAAGCAAAGCGGACTCAGTCGTCACAAAAAAAATTTTTTTTTATTAACGATACTCATAACGGCAAGCAAAATGTTCGCGCCAAGATTCAACGACCGATATTACGAACGGATGTCACTGGCGGAGGCGGTACTCCCCCGTCAACTAAGAGCACCGTTCCAGCGAAGACTCTGTGTCAAGGCGAAGGCCTGCATCGACGGAAGCGAAGGATTAGTGTGGACCCAGAGGGCCCACCCAACCATCACGATGTGCGGACCGTGCTGGTGGACCGCGACAGCGGACATCGTCGCTGGGTACGACCGGTACCCGTCCATTGGCTCGTTGTGGAGGAACGAGCGGTTCCCCTCAGCAAATGCACACGCTGCGGCTACAAGCACCTAGAATGGACCACACCGGAAAACTGTACGGGCTGTATCCGAGCGATACTGGATATAAACCCCAGGTACCTCCCGGCGTTTCCGGTCCTAAACTGTCCCAAACCGTGGGGGCCACAGCAGGGACAGGCGACGGCGCAAATTCTGCCCGCAGGGGCAGAATAAGATACAACATCCTCCGCTTTAGGTAATTAAACAATTGTAACACTTAAAAGTGACGCGATCTAGTTGTAATTGTTTTCGTTCCATTTAATTCGCAGCAGAGCGTCGCCCGACACCATCGTCACCGACACGACGGCCAGCAACAACCAGGCCCCACCCCCTTTATTATTATTATTATTATTATTATATACATTTCAATAGCTTCCCCCTTCCCTTTGCCTATTATATATTTTATTACTACTAGCTTCTTCCCCTTTTGCTTCTATCAATATCACCTTTATCATTATTACTATCAATATTTTATCCCTTTATTATTATATTCTTTTCGCTTAGATTAAGTCATTATGTAACAATATATGGGTGCTTTTGTGAAAATTAATCACAATTTATTTAATGTCGACCCTCTTGCGTCTCCTTAGATTTAATAGCGTAATCATAATTTTAAGCCGTTAACGAAAGTGTACGCGCGAACAGCTTCACACGGAAGAACGAAACAGCCTCACGAGACCGTTTCGTGTCTAGGTGGGGAGGTGTTACGTAGCCCCTTCAGGTCTATCCCGTGCTCGCTGTCCTCGCGTCACTTTCTTCCGTAAAGACGATTCAGCGGAATCGCCTCGCGTGTAGCAATCGCGTTGCGCTTAGCCCGTGGCAACGACCGTAGGGACAACGACCGCGCTCGGCCCGGGCCACGGATATTTCGCAAATATCAAAGAATTAATGAAGCAATCGACAACTGCCGACAGGGCAGTTTCCCCCATTCCTGGGGACTGTCCGAGGTTCGGCCCGCGACGAAGAACCGCGGAACAGGGATTCGTTTTTGAGAGCTCGTGATAGGAAGTTGTGACGAGCCAGCGGGCCGTCTAGAATCCGCGCCTCGCCGCCACGTAGATACCGCGACACCCGTCCGGACGGTCGAGATCAGCCCTGGGTATCTCCATCCGACACACCGCGAACGGCCTAGCCGGGAGAGCCCTTGCGCGAGGTACGAACCGCCGTTGACTCCGCGAAGACGTGCGATGGAACGAGATAGCGAGAACATCGACGGACACCGATTGTGCCGACTTCCGTGTGCCACCCGAGAGCACAGCGAGCGACCACGACCTGCGCTAGGTTGAGCGACCTACAGAGCGTACGAAGCGATAATCGGCAAGCGTGCCGAAACCCGAGCTCACTGCGATAGCAGGGACGGAGCGCCGTCCCTAGGGTATGTTCTTATATTATTTTGTCTTTCATCAGAATATATTTTACAATGTTATTTTCCCTTCAATTCCGTTTCACCATTGATTTAATCCCCTTTTCTCCTTATCCTCCCACGGTAAGTTTAGTCAAGGCGTGCTTCAGCACCTTGAAAGAGCAAGAACCCCGCGAGTCACCCTAGCCGCTCAGGGCGATTCGCCAAAAGTCCCTTCAGGACGTAACACGACTGTGGGATATCCCTAATCCGAATTTGCTTGCATAAAACGTGCCGCTCGAACACTAAAGCCCGCGGCGCGTAACAGGAGTATATACTTGGCGCACTTTTTTGTAGCTTTGTTTAAAATTACTTATACCCCGAATGCGATCAAATTTGTCAAGATTTTCCTCGAAAACCAGCGCGACGACCGCGGTCGAACCATTAATGTAATACGTACGGAATGCAACGAGACACAAGGATCAATGGTCGTTTTTAGCGATTGGACGAATTTGTGTTCGGACGATGGTGCGGAAAGACTCTGAATACTCGCGGGACTTTGAAATATTTCGGAGCGAATGGAGTTTTTCGTGATTTTCTCGAAAACCAGCGCGACGACCGCGGTCGAACCATTAAGGTAATACGTATGGAATGCAACGAGACACAGGGATCAATGGTCGTTTTTAGCGATTGGACGAATTTGTGTTCGGACGATGGTGCGGAAGGACTCTGAAAACTCGCGGGACTTTGAAATATTTCGGAGCGAATGGAGTTTTTCGTCATTTTCTCGTAAACCAGCGCGACGACCGCGTTCGAACCATTAAGGTAATACGTACGGAATGCAACGAGACACAAGGATCAATGGTCGTTTTTAGCGATTGGACGAATCTGTGTTCGGACGATGGTGCGGAAGGACTCTGAATACTCGCGGGACTTTGAAATATTTCGGAGCGAATGGAGTTTTTCGAGATTTTCTCGAAAACCAGCGCGACGACCGCGGTCGAACCATTAAGGTAATACGTATGGAATGCAACGAGACACAGGGATCAATGGTCGTTTTTAGCGATTGGACGAATTTGTGTTCGGACGATGGTGCGGAAGGACTCTGAAAACTCGCGGGACTTTGAAATATTTCGGAGCGAATGGAGTTTTTCGTCATTTTCTCGAAAACCAGCGCGACGACCGCGTTCGAACCATTAAGGTAATACGTACGGAATGCAACGAGACACAAGGATCAATGGTCGTTTTTAGCGATTGGACGAATTTGTGTTCGGACGATGGTGCGGAAGGACTCTGAATACTCGCGGGACTTTGAAATATTTCGGAGCGAATGGAGTTTTTCGAGATTTTCTCGAAAACCAGCGCGACGACCGCGGTCGAACCATTAATGTAATACGTACGGAACGCAACGAGACACAGGGATCAATGGTCGTTTTTAGCGATTGGACGAATTTGTGTTCGGACGATGGTGCGGAAGGCCTCTGAATACTCGCGGGAATTTGAAATATTTCGGAGCGAATGGAGTTTTTCGTGATTTTCTCGAAAACCAGCGCGACGACCGCGTTCGAACCATTAAGGTAATACGTACGGAATGCAACGAGACACAAGGATCAATGGTCGTTTTTAGCGATTGGACGAATTTGTGTTCGGACGATGGTGCGGAAGGACTCTGAATACTCGCGGGACTTTGAAATATTTCGGAGCGAATGGAGTTTTTCGAGATTTTCTCGAAAACCAGCGCGACGACCGCGGTCGAACCATTAATGTAATACGTACGGAATGCAACGAGACACAAGGATCAATGGTTGTTTTTAGCGATTGGACGAATTTGTGTTCGGACGATGGTACGGAAAGACTCTGAATACTCGCGGGACTTTGAAATATTTTGGAGCGAATGGAGTTTTTCGTGATTTTCTCGAAAACCAGCGCGACGACCGCGGTCGAACCATTAATGTAATACGTACGAAATGCAACGAGACACAAGGATCAATGGTCGTTTTTAGCGATTGGACGAATCTGTGTTCGGACGATGGTGCGGAAGGACTCTGAATACTCGCGGTACTTTGAAATATTTCGGAGCGAATGGAGTTTTTCGTGATTTTCTCGAAAACCAGCGCGACGACCGCGGTCGAACCATTAATAATAATAATAATAATAATAAATCGTCTTTATTTATCACTTACAACTTATGTAATAAATAGGCGAGGTTCAGCATATATGCCGTTTTGCAACCTAACCCAAAACAATATAAAACAAAAAAAAATGAAGCTAACAGAACAACAGCTGAACAAGAGAAAGGACCACATGACAAGGGGTGTTAGGGGAACTGAACAAGAATAAACGAACGGGCAGCACATTTAAAAGCAGGAATAGAGGGCAGAGAACGAATGTCCAAGGGAAGCGAGTTATAGTATAAAGATGATAGGTAAGAGAAGGACGCCGTAAATTTGACCGTCCGATGAGCAGGCATAGACAGGTCACCCCCACGCCTGGTAGATGGTGCATAAACAGAGTGCAAAGATGAATTACTGCATAGTAATTCACCTAGATAGATAGGCGTTCCAGATACCAAGGCCTTATGTACGATGCAGCACAGGTGTAAAATCCACCGCTGCCTGACATTGAGCCAGCCAGAGCGAAGCATGAACGGCGAGATATGATCAAATTTACGGACATTATAGGAGTAGCGAAGACACGAATTCTGGATACGTTGGACTATTGACGAGAGACGAGTAGAGAGACAAGGGC
Source organism: Andrena bicolor (assembly GCA_960531205.1). Taxonomy (NCBI): domain Eukaryota; kingdom Metazoa; phylum Arthropoda; class Insecta; order Hymenoptera; family Andrenidae; genus Andrena; species Andrena bicolor. The sequence goes on from OY482668.1 coordinate 30,329,083, forward strand.
CATACACAACATCGGCGTAATCAAAGAGAGAAATGACAAGTGATTGACATATAGAGAGCTTGGTGTGGGTAGACAAGATACGACGAGAAGGATACAAGAACCGTAGACGAGCAAAAGCAGAGCGACACAAAACAGCTACATGTTGGTCAAAGCACCACGGAGGATCAAAAGTAACACCAAGGATTTTAATAGTAGGTTGCATAGAAAGAGATGCAGAGCCCCAGGAAATAACAAACGAGGACAGCTGTTGACGCAAAGCAGGAGAGCCAGCCACTAGCAACGCAGATTTAGCAGGATTTAACTGCAAACCATGAGAGTCAGCCCAAGCCGTAAGGCGTAGCAGGTCAGCAGCAATCTCGCATTTAGCAGATTCAGCCCCGCCAATAACAAAATCCTTGACAAGCAGAGTGTCATCAGCATACATATAAACCCGACAATTATGACACACCGAGGGCAGATCCCTTACATAGATACTAAAAAGTAGCGGCCCAAGTACAGAGCCCTGAGGTACTCCACGTTTAACCTCGCGAGTAGATGAGACCGTAGGCATAAACTGGTTAAGCATAACCTGCTGAGAGCGGGAAGAGAGATAAGATTCAAGGAAAGACAGGACACTAGAGGACAAACCAGTATGTCGAAGTTTAGCCATCAGCAGGTCATGATTAATCGTGTCAAATGCCTTAGAAAAGTCTAAGGAGACAATAGCAGTTAAGCGTCTAGAATCAAAGCTCCGCAATACGGTTTCCGACAAATGCAGCAAAGATGTAGTAGTGCTATGACCACGTCGAAACCCAGACTGAAAAACTGGAACAGCATTGGTGGTGGTAAGAAACCTTTGAAGTTGCACGAAACAGAGTTTCTCAAGCACCTTAGATAAGAAAGGAGTAAGAGAGATAGGACGAAGGGAATTAAGGGCGGTTACATGAGATGTTTTGGGGATAGGAACTACAAAGGAGTGCTTTAATGCATGAGGAAATACACCATCAGAAATAGCAGCATTAAAGACATGAAGGAGAGAGTCAAAACAGTAAGGAAGGCAATTAAGGACCATAGCACCAGAAACATCGTAGGGATTAGAGGACGTAAGCTTGATAGTTTTAAAGACGGCATGGAGATCCTCAGGAGTAAAGGGCACAAAAGAGAAAGTAGGAGAGTCAGGATCAAGATTAATCAAAGATGCATAATTATGTATAAGATTAGGAGAGGCAGTACAAGCAGGAAGAGAGTCAATGAAATGATTATTAATTAAAGTAGGATCAGGAATGGAATCAGTGCCAGACGAGGCCCTAGACGATCGGTAAAATCCGGCCAAGGATAAGAAGTCCCAGAGCCTTCTAGAGGAACAGGAGTGAAGGCTTTTAAAAAACGCCCGCTTCTCAGTGTGAATGACAGATTTAGTAACATTACGTAGACGCTTATAATAATCCCAAGCACCAGCTGTCCCAGTCCTTCTGTATTTCGATAGCGCCCGATTGCGAAGCCTTATGAATTTCCTCACAGTCTCCGTAAGCCAAGGTGCAGTGGGCCTAGAGACACGCACTAGTCTTATAGGCGCAAACCGATCGTACAATGTGACCAACAAAGATTTAAACAAAGAAAATTTAGAGTTAACCGTATCACAGTCACCAATCCGGTGCCAGCTTAAGCCCTCAGCCTCATGGCGGAATTGCTCCTCAGGTAAATCCTTAAAGTTACGTCGCAAAACGAAACGTTGGCGGCCAGTCGATTTAGTAATGTTAAGTATCGAGTAAACAAGACAGTGGTCACTGATATGGCTTACATCAAGAGTACCCGCGGATACAATATCCACGTCATCACTTACAAAAATTAAATCCAACAAGGTTGAAGATAGCGCAGTAATTCGAGTAGGTACAGATATAGTTTGGGTTAAAGAAAGCGATGACATAAAGTGCCTAACAAGCGGCAAACCCGGATCGCATACACTATTGTAATCAATATTAAAGTCACCCATACATATAATATAAGTAGCAGTGCAAGAGACTTCAACAAGGAACAATTCCAGATCATTCATACAGGACAAAGGACAGTTAGGCGGACGATAAACAGACAAAACCACGATGCGCGCATGTTTAATAGTGAAAAGAACGCCAGCTACGTCTAAAAGACTATCATGAAAGTAATTATCAGTAATGACTTCAAAGATATTTACAGAGTGTAAACTGGATTTGACATAAAGAGCCGCGCCCCCACCACGAGCGTGGAAACGAGATCGGCGGTCCGCACGATAAAGATAATAGTCACGCAGCAAAAGGGACCCAGAGTCGTGATCAGAACGCAACCAGGTTTCAGTAAGAGCCAACACGTCAAACTTATAACAGCGCACTAAATCAGCTAGATCCGAGAAATGACGAATAAGTGACCGAATATTTAAGTGAGCAGCAGAGAAGGATTTAGAATGCGCACGCAGTTTACAGGAAAGTGAAGAGGAGAGCATAGAAGACGCATGCTCCGAAATAGGAGACGAATGCTCCAGCAAGGCAGTCACGGAGGAATAAGTACTGCCAGAAGTAGAAGCCTGCCCATCTACCCCATCCAAGGAAGGCGGGCGAAGAGCTTCGGGGTCCGAGTGAAGGTTCGAGTCAAGTCACCCATCCATATGAAGAGCTTGAGCCGTAGAGCCTTGCAGAACAGGAGGCTGAGTAGACACTTCCCCCAAGAAGTCGGCAGAAGATGTAAACCGCCGGACCGGAGCACCATCATCCTTCCTTAGATAGATAATTCCTCGTTTCATCCATACAAACTTAAAATTATAGTCCTTCGCAAGCTTCTTGGCCTCAAGCAAATTGCTACGCTCACTGGCAGTTGAACGCTCATTGATAAATATAGATGAGTCAGGCCACGACGAAACAATCTCATTAGCACGAAGATGCTTCTTGGTTCTCTTTTTGGCAATCCACTCGTCCCGAGTAAACGTAGAGGTGAATCAAATGACGAGAGGCTTGTATTTTGCGTTGGTATGACGAAGTCTGAGCGCAGAGGCTACATGCGACTGCGAGAAAGGTACGCTAATGGCGTCGGCAACACTCTTAATGGTCTGTAGCAGCCCCACATCCGAGTTATCAGGCAGCCCTGAAATAACAATTTCAAAGTCTCTAGTAGAACGCTCCACACGTTCAAACCTCTGAGTGACCTTAGTAAGAGGCACCGAGTCAGCCACAGCAGACGCACTCCCACCGGCAAAGCGCTGCTCCAGCGAGGTCATGCGTCGGTCCAGAGAGACTTGGTCAACGGCTAGACTATCCACCCGTTCAGCAACATCTGACATCATGGTGTGCAAAGAATTCACACGTACTACCAGATCATCCAGCGAACTTAATTTAAGTTTGATGTCTTGAAGGCACTCATGTATGGCCCTTAGATCTGGTGAAGCATCAGATCTTGGCCTTGAGGTCGAGGTGGAGGTACCAGTCAGAGATAGGGCATTATTGTGGCTAAGTGCACCGATGTTAGGAAAGTTATTGTCCATTTTACAGGCTGTGCATATACCGGATTTAGGTAAAAATTTGGAGCATCCTCGACAATGGGCCATATCGACAGTACACAAACAGTAGTGTATTAAACTCCTCAAAGATGTCGTTAGTCACTAATTAGCCTTACACGAGGCACGCCAGAGTTTGTAATCACGATGACGTCGTCGAGGACAAAGTCAAGCAAAAACAGGCGGAAGAAACCACAAGCTGAGTAAGCCACACCGAAAACCAAGAATTAACGGCAGATTACTCGGAAAGTAGAGGCACCACGCGAACAGCACTACGGCACCACAAAGATAATCACAGTATCTACGAGTATATATAAGACCAAACAAATCAGACTCAGATTAACACTGCCAAATCAAAAAGAATACAGAGCAAGATCAACACACGTCAAGACAGTTGAATGTCACAGCTGATATAAGGTAATACGTATGGAATGCAACGAGACACAAGGATCAATGGTCGTTTTTAGCGATTGGACGAATTTGTGTTCGGACGATGGTGCGGAAGGACTCTGAATACTCGCGGGAATTTGAAATATTTCGGAGCGAATGGAATTTTCGTGATTTTCCTCGAAAACCAGCGCGACGACCGCGGTCGAACCATTAATGTAATACGTACGGAATGCAACGAGACACAAGGATCAATGGTCGTTTTTAGCGATTGGACGAATTTGTGTTCGGACGATGGTGCGGAAGGACTCTGAATACTCGCGGGACTTTGAAATATTTCGGAGCGAATGGAGTTTTTCGTGATTATCTCGAAAACCAGCGTGACGACCGCGGTCGAACCATTAATGTAATACGTACGGAATGCAACGAGACACAAGGATCAATGGTCGTTTTTTGCGATTGGACGAATTTGTGTTCGGACGATGGTGCGGAACGACTCTGAATACTCGCGGGACTTTGAAATATTTCCGAGCGAATGGAGTTTTTCGTGATTTTCTCGAAAACCAGCGCGAGGACCGCGGTCGAACCATTAAGGTAATACGTATGGAATGCAACGAGACACAAGGATCAATGGTCGTTTTTAGCGATTGGACGAATTTGTCTTCGGACGATGGTGCGGAAGGACTCTGAAAACTCGCGAGACTTTGAAATATTTCCGAGCGAATGGAGTTTTCCGTGATTTACTCGAAAACCAGCGCGACGACCGCGGTCGAACCATTAAGGTAATACGTACGGAATGCAACGAGACACAAGGATCAATGGTCGTTTTTAGCGATTGGACGAATTTGTGTTCGGACGATGGTGCGGAAGGACTCTGAATACTCGCGGGACTTTGAAATATTTCGGAGCGAATGGAGTTATTCGTGATTTTCTCGAAAACCAGCGCGACGACCGCGGTCGAACCATTAAGGTAATGCGTACGGAATGCAACGAGACACAAGGATCAATGGTCGTTTTTAGCGATTGGACGAATTTGTATTCGGTCGATGGTACGGAAGGACTCTGAAAACTCGCGGGACTTTGAAATATTTCCGAGCGAATGGAGTTTTTCGTGATTTTCTCGAAAACCAGCGCGACGACCGCGGTCGAACCATTAAGGTAATACGTACGGAATGCAACGAGACACAAGGATCAATGGTCGTTTTTAGCGATTGGACGAATTTGTGTTCGGACGATGGTGCGGAAGGACTCTGAATACTCGCGGGACTTCGAAATATTTCCGAGCGAATGGAGTTTTTCGTGATTTTCTCGAAAACCAGCGCGACGACCGCGGTCGAACCATTAAGGTAATACGTACGGAATGCAACGAGACACAAGGATCAATGGTCGTTTTTAGCGTTTGGACGAATTTGTGTTCGGACGATGGTGCGGAAGGACTCTGAATACTCGCGGGACTTCGAAATATTTCCGAGCGAATGGAGTTTTTCGTGATTTTCTCGAAAACCAGCGCGACGACCGCGGTCGAACCATTAAGGTAATACGTACGGAATGCAACGAGACACAAGGATCAATGGTCGTTTTTAGCGATTGGACGAATTTGTCTTCGGACGATGGTGCGGAAGGACTCTGAAAACTCGCGAGACTTTGAAATATTTCCGAGCGAATGGAGTTTTCCGTGATTTACTCGAAAACCAGCGCGACGACCGCGGTCGAACCATTAAGGTAATACGTACGGAATGCAACGAGACACAAGGATCAATGGTCGTTTTTAGCGATTGGACGAATTTGTGTTCGGACGATGGTGCGGAAGGACTCTGAATACTCGCGGGACTTTGAAATATTTCGGAGCGAATGGAGTTATTCGTGATTTTCTCGAAAACCAGCGCGACGACCGCGGTCGAACCATTAAGGTAATGCGTACGGAATGCAACGAGACACAAGGATCAATGGTCGTTTTTAGCGATTGGACGAATTTGTATTCGGTCGATGGTACGGAAGGACTCTGAAAACTCGCGGGACTTTGAAATATTTCCGAGCGAATGGAGTTTTTCGTGATTTTCTCGAAAACCAGCGCGACGACCGCGGTCGAACCATTAAGGTAATACGTACGGAATGCAACGAGACACAAGGATCAATGGTCGTTTTTAGCGATTGGACGAATTTGTGTTCGGACGATGGTGCGGAAGGACTCTGAATACTCGCGGGACTTCGAAATATTTCCGAGCGAATGGAGTTTTTCGTGATTTTCTCGAAAACCAGCGCGACGACCGCGGTCGAACCATTAAGGTAATACGTACGGAATGCAACGAGACACAAGGATCAATGGTCGTTTTTAGCGTTTGGACGAATTTGTGTTCGGACGATGGTGCGGAAGGACTCTGAATACTCGCGGGACTTCGAAATATTTCCGAGCGAATGGAGTTTTTCGTGATTTTCTCGAAAACCAGCGCGACGACCGCGGTCGAACCATTAAGGTAATACGTACGGAATGCAACGAGACACAAGGATCAATGGTCGTTTTTAGCGATTGGACGAATTTGTCTTCGGACGATGGTGCGGAAGGACTCTGAAAACTCGCGAGACTTTGAAATATTTCCGAGCGAATGGAGTTTTCCGTGATTTACTCGAAAACCAGCGCGACGACCGCGGTCGAACCATTAAGGTAATACGTACGGAATGCAACGAGACACAAGGATCAATGGTCGTTTTTAGCGATTGGACGAATTTGTGTTCGGACGATGGTGCGGAAGGACTCTGAAAACTCGCGGGACTTTGAAATATTTCCGAGCGAATGGAGTTTTCCGTGATTTACTCGAAAACCAGCGCGACGACCGCGGTCGAACCATTAAGGTAATACGTACGGAATGCAACGAGACACAAGGATCAATGGTCGTTTTTAGCGATTGGACGAATTTGTGTTCGGATGATGGTGCGGAAGGACTCTGAATACTCGCGGGACTTTGAAATATTTCGGAGCGAATGGAGTTTTTCGTGATTTTCTCGAAAACCAGCGCGACGACCGCGGTCGAACCATTAAGGTAATACGTACGGAATGCAACGAGACACAAGTATCAATGGTCGTTTTTAGCGATTGGACGAATTTGTCTTCGGACGATGGTGCGGAAGGACTCTGAAAACTCGCGGGACTTTGAAATATTTCCGAGCGAATGGAGTTTTCCGTGATTTACTCGAAAACCAGCGCGACGACCGCGGTCGAACCATTAAGGTAATACGTACGGAATGCAACGAGACACAAGGATCAATGGTCGTTTTTAGCGATTGGACGAATTTGTGTTCGGACGATGGTGCGGAAGGACTCTGAAAACTCGCGGGACTTTGAAATATTTCCGAGCGAATGGAGTTTTCCGTGATTTACTCGAAAACCAGCGCGACGACCGCGGTCGAACCATTAAGGTAATACGTACGGAATGCAACGAGACACAAGGATCAATGGTCGTTTTTAGCGATTGGACGAATTTGTGTTCGGACGATGGTGCGGAAGGACTCTGAATACTCGCGGGACTTTGAAATATTTCGGAGCGAATGGAGTTATTCGTGATTTTCTCGAAAACCAGCGCGACGACCGCGGTCGAACCATTAAGGTAATGCGTACGGAATGCAACGAGACACAAGGATCAATGGTCGTTTTTAGCGATTGGACGAATTTGTATTCGGTCGATGGTACGGAAGGACTCTGAAAACTCGCGGGACTTTGAAATATTTCCGAGCGAATGGAGTTTTTCGTGATTTTCTCGAAAACCAGCGCGACGACCGCGGTCGAACTATTAATGTAATACGTTCGGAATGCAACGAGACACAAGGATCAATGGTCGTTTTTAGCGATTGGACGAATTTGTGTTCGGACGATGGTGCGGAAGGACTCTGAATACTCGCGGGACTTCGAAATATTTCCGAGCGAATGGAGTTTTTCGTGATTTTCTCGAAAACCAGCGCGACGACCGCGGTCGAACCATTAATATAATACGTACGGAATGCAACGAGACACAAGGATCAATGGTCGTTTTTAGCGATTGGACGAATTTGTGTTCGGACGATGGTGCGGATGGACTCTGAAAACTCGCGGGACTTTGAAATATTTCGGAGCGAATGGAGTTTTTCGTCATTTGGTTAGGTTTTCTCTCCAGCGGCGTATTGTTGCGCAGCCGAAATTGTCAAAGTCCCAGCGGCGTATTGCTTTGCCGCCGATTAATGTTCCAAGTCCCAGCGACGTATTGCTTCGCCGCCGAAGTAATCAAATTTCCAGCGGCGTATTGCTTCGCCGCCGAAATGATCAAAGTCCCAGCGGCGTATTGCTTCGCCGCCGAAATTATCAAAGTTTCAGCGGCGTATTGCTTTGCCGTTTGTTATAATAATGCTGGTTAGGCGGCGTTAGAACGCCCGCGCGCCACACGCGCGTTCGTCTGCGCGCATCGTGGGGCCTCGTCCAACCGACAAGACGAATCCCCAAGCATAGGGCTGAGTCTCAACAGATCGCAGCGTGGTAACTGCTCTACCGAGTACAACACCCCGCCAGGTACCTAAGTCGTCTACAAACGATTCCGAGTCTCGACGTCGAACTTGGAGTACTCATGATCGACCGTTAGAGCGCCATGTCTGTGGCAGTTGCGTTTCTGCCACCGCGTTCTTTCTCTTCGGCACTTTCTTTCCCTACGTATCTAACTTTCACTTTTCTAAATTCTTTTACAACTTCCTGCTTATTCTTCTATGGTTCGTTTCTCGAGGGTTTCGCTTTGGCCTGGCGTTCGTGGGGAACACATGGCGGCCAGGCCCCCGCGAGCTCAAGCGGTCCCGCTTCTTACATAGCTTTCTCTTTTACCTGCACCTCAGCATTTCTTCAGTTTTCTGTCTTTCTCTTTTTCTATTTCCTTCCTTCGTTTTCTTCCACCCCTGGTTAAGGGTATGGTGGGTGAGAAGAGTCAGTTGGTGTCGAGCAGTTCCTGCGTGTACATGCCGATGTCCTCAAGCGAGACTATGTTTGGATTTGACAATATTTATATCAAATAAATTGAGTGTTTAATTGAACGGAGTCAATTCATTTACTACTGACTCCTCATGTCCACCAGTCGGCGAGATCCCGATGGTGGGTACAGAGACGCCCGTACGGCAAACTGGGGCCCGTGCGATGATCGGCCACGAGGACCGACCACCTAGTAGTGTCACATTGTTTTGAGCCTTTCGACCCACACGAGACTCCTAGAAATATCGTTGCCGCCTTTGACTAGAAAGGATACGGCCTTAGAGGCGTTCAGGCATAATCCCACGGATGGTAGCTTCGCACCACCGGCCGCTCGACCGAGTGCGTGAACCAAATGTCCGAACCTGCGGTTCCTCTCGTACTGAGCAGGATTACTATCGCAACGACTAGTTATCAGAAGGGTAAAACTAACCTGTCTCACGACGGTCTAAACCCAGCTCACATTCCCTGTTAGCGGGTGAATAATCCGACGCTTGGCGAATTCTGCTTCGCAATGATAGGAAGAGCCGATATCGAAGGATCAAAAAGCGACGTCGCTATGAACGTTTGGCCGCCACAAGCCAGTTATCCCTGTGGTAACTTTTCTGACACCTCTTGCTGAAAACTCTTCAAGCCAAAAAGATCGATAGGCCGTGTTTTCGCAGTCTCTATGCATACTGAACACCGAGATCAAGCCAGCTTTTGCCCTTTTGCTCTACGCGAGGTTTCTGTCCTCGCTGAGCTGGCCTTAGGACACCTGCGTTATTCTTTGACAGATGTACCGCCCCAGTCAAACTCCCCGCCAGGCATTGTCCTCGAATCGGATCACGCGGGAGTATTGGCGGCGATGGGCCTACTTGACTTCACGCCACTCTTACACGCTTGGCTCTAGAACACCGTGACAACCGGATCGAAACCTCGGTGCACGCGCTCCGCCCAACCGAGTAAGTAAAGAAACGATGAAAGTAGTGGTATTTCACCGGCGATGTTGCCATATCCCACTTATGCTACACCTCTCATGTCTCCTTACAGTGCCAGAATAGAGTCAAGCTCAACAGGGTCTTCTTTCCCCACTAATTTTTCCAAGCCCGTTCCCTTGGCAGTGGTTTCGCTAGAAAGTAGATAGGGACATCTAGTATAGCCGTCTTGGCCCAGAAGGGGCGCGCTCTTCCTCAGGCTTTCGCCTATACGAGCATTTGGCTTGCGTGTTGGTGTTTGCAAAGTTTAACGATCGTCGCGGGCCGCTGCCAAGGGAAATTCGGCGTAGATGTTCTGTCGAAATGGAACTTGGAAAAACCCTGCCCTCATCCGCTAGGAATCACTGGACAAGTTGAATCTGCCCCGAAGGGCGGCGGCTCGTTTAGTCAGCGTTAAGGCGGGATCTCCTACCTGCGTCTGGCCGCTGCGACTAGTCGCAGCGGCCAGACGCAGTATACTGGTGCAATGGGGAAGCATGCATCTGTTCTCCTACAAACGTCTGCGATCGCCGGGTATGCGCCAGACATAGGTGCCTGACGCGGGTCTGTTTGAGTACCAGCCTAGGCTACTCGAGACGCAACACAATGCGAGAGGGTCTGTTTCCCATTAAATCTAGACGCAGACTGGGCACTGCGTTCACCAGACGCTGGACTGCTCCTGGAGGGAGTCCAGCGACCAGTCGCACTGCGACCCGTTGCCACAGTGGGACAGAATCCCAAGAAATAAGTAAACAAGTGAGAATTCAAACGTTATGGGAGTATGTATTTTTATATGTTACCTGTAGACTACTAATATGAACACCTAAAAAAGGTAAAAATATCATGACGCCTATTTCTGATTTATGTGTGAACACGTGTCTACGTTTATGTGTATTTTTCGTACAGAATTTTAAATCGAGTAGTATCGATTCTGGTAAATAATAACAAATAATTACCTAGTTACATTAAATATTTTCCATAAGAAACCAATTGAAAAATCGTCAGCAATCATCGACTTTTTAGTTGCCTTCCGGGAACTTCCAAACAAATTTTTTCTTTGTTTTATAATCAACATAATCTTGTCCTTGCTACTGCGGATATTTGGCAGTAATGAATTAAATACGTGTATTCTATGTCGCACAGGGGGGGGGGGGGGGGGAATCCCAAGAAATAGGAAAAAAATGCAACATCCTGTGTATCGCATTTAACAATGCCGAATATTATGAAGGAAATTGATACAAAAAGTGTTAATATACAAGTTTGGCGTTATTTAAGAAAACAACGTCAATTCGTCTTGAATTAACGTCAATAATTCCAATAAAACTAAAAGAATTTGCTAAATATGCCATGGAGAGTGCAATGTTCGTATCGACACACGGTTTACTACAGCTTTATGACACTAGACCATTCGCCCCCAACACAATATAAAGTAGTTAGGAAACATCTGCCAAGTAACTTCCAGAACAGCTGAACAATTTTTAAGATAATCCCCAATTGCTACAAGCTACTTCCTCTACGTTCGGCATGCAATAAACCGTGTTTCGCTACAGTATAAAAGAATAATAATGGTCGGGACGTTGACCGTGACGAAAATTAATTTTATGGTCCACTGGTACACTGGTACGCCTCGTGAATAGCCACATGATTAAAAACAACAAAGTCCCCTACTCTTGACAAGCTTTTGAAATCAGATGTTCCATATTACCTGCCTTTACCCTACTAAACGGGCTGATCGGTCAAAGCGTCTCGCCAGGATCGCGGTTTATGACCGTATGGTCCCGCGAGCCAGTGGTAGACAACGGTACATGTCGGTCCCAAGTCCCCCTGTAGCACCCGGTGATAGAGCAATCAACGGATTAACTCAGTGCGAAGAAAGTTGAAACCCCTGCAAAAAACGGCACGGTGTCGATTGTCCCTGTTCGAAAGCAGGTACACAAATGGTTCCCGAAGAACGTTTCAAAAACAAGCAATTGCCTACCGTAAACGAACGAAGAAATTTCGCTTCGAAAAATTCTAAATTACCGGCTGTAAAAGATAATTCGAATTTCCCCCTCGGTCTGAGCCGATTTTTGGCACACAAGGCGAAACATGCAGAAATATTTGTAAACCTTATCCGTGTTATTCTATATACCAAATACTGTTCACAAAAAGTGTTGATACATTACTGCGAAAGTATAACATATTTTGACAACTTTCCAATTGGCCAATGGGGTGGAGAGACCCAAGATGAAGCTAAAACTAAAGATTTTAAAAATTGTAGAAAAAGATTTCCACTGCAATACAGACGAAGAGGTTTTAAACGTTTTATGCAATTCTATTTAGATCCAGTAATAGTTTTCAACATTTGCCGAAAGAAAATCAAATTTCTCTCTTTGCCGAACGTTTCGACAACATCCGTTTGCCAGCATCTCTAAAGGGCAATCAAGAACGCTGTGCCGTGTTTGATAATTTTTTGCATTTTTCAGTCTTAGTTAATCCGTTATGTTGTTCTGTCGGCGAATGGTATATAGGGGAAAGTGGGGTAAAACGGAACGGGTGGGTAAAACGGAATACCATCATGTTTCTGTTAGGTAAGAGCTGCGAATGAGTTGGTACCGCAGGGATCTATAGTCTATCATAAAAATGCTATGAGGACCCTTTGGTCCCATGTCACGCGGTACCAACTCATTCGCAGCTCTTATCTAACAGACACATTGGTGTTCCGTTTTACCCACCCGTTCCGTTTTACCCCACTTTCCCCTACCTATTTATAATGACTTCGGACCCGTACGTAGGGGTACTGTTGTCAACCACCGCACCGACTCGCGGGACAATACGGTCATAAACCGCGACCCTGGCGAGACGGTCTGGCCGATCAGCCTGATTAATTGTTAGGGATCAGATGTGACATTTTCCTCCACTAACAAAAGAAGATGTTCTTATGTTAGATCAAAGAATGTTTTCCTGGCAATGGGGTAGGAAACGAAATTATTCTGCACAAACACCGGTACGCCTCGCGAAGAGCCACATGAAGAAAAGGGGTAGTCCGCTGACCGCGCGTGGTGCCGTCTGCTTTGTCCTTCCGCCAAATTCGAGACCGATCTCTTATCTCTCGAATATAAACACGCGTTGAAATATCAAAACAAAAGCACGCGTTGACGTATTCGGTGCAAGAGAACGTGTGCCACAGGGAGGAGATTACAGTGGTCTCCGGATTAATGACATGCTTTTTTCCCCGGATCATCGGGAAATACCTACCCACCCCACAGTTTTGCTTCCTCGGTGCGAGCGAGGGCCTTCGGTCCTGGGTAGACCGTCCGTTGACTGCCGGGAGCAATAAAACCGTTGGGCCAGGTACAATACCCAGTAGATGGTATGCAATAAGCCAATAAGGCCAATTATGCAATAAGTTAGTACCGATATTTCTACCGAAACCAACTGTTCTGGATTTGCAAAAAATCGCGCAAGAGTTTGAGACGAAATGGAATTTCCCCAACTGTATTGGTGCATTAGATGGCAAGCACGTACGAATAGTGTGCCCCAAAAATAGTGGATCACTGTATTTTAATTACAAAAACTATTTTTCCATTGTACTACTAGCTCTAGTAGATGCAAATTATAAATTTGTGGTGACCGACGTGGGGTCGTATGGAAAGGAAGGCGATAGTGGAATTTTTCAAAAATCTACACTGGGTCAGCAAATTCGATCCGGACAATTTAATTTCCCCGCCGACAAGCCATTACCAGGATCTGACGTGGTGGTCCCGCATGTGATTGTAGGCGATGAAGCTTTCAGGCTGACGAAAAATATGATGAAGCCGTATCCAAAAAACCAAGAAGACAACACAAAAACAATCTTTAATTACCGGTTATGCAGAGCAAGAAGAATATCGGAGAATGCTTTTGGAATTTTGTCACAAGTTTTCAGGATATTTCATTCGCCAATAGCGGTGCTGCCCGAAACTACAGACCACATCATCACTGCAACATGCTGTTTACACAATATGTTGCGTGATGAATATCTCAGTGATGGTCAATGTGAGAACCCTGATCGCAACACATCTATAAACAATATGTTGCCGTTGTGTCGACCCGGAGGCTACGGAGATGCCGAAGGTTTTGCGGTGCGCGACAAGTTTAGAAATTATTTCAATGCACCAGAAGGGTCAATAGTGTGGCAGCCGCAAGATATATAGAAAGGGGTATATCGGTGTAGTCATCTGACGGAGACACCTGAAAGGATTGCGCGTCGATTGTCCTGTAACGATGGTAAACACGGTAGTAAATAATAATTTAACGGCTGCCGTGGTAGTGTGGTAGTTAGCATGATATATATATGATATATATGTGCATATTTTTTATACGTGTAGAAAAAGGAGTGATGAGCCAATGGCGTGGTCAGCGAGTCACATTTCGTGACGCAGCGGGTTCCGCCAAGGAACGGGAAGGATACTGGGCTCGTCGAGGAGGACGGCCGCTGTGCAACGCCTCAACGTCAAGAGAGATGGTCAATGATGTGAATGAGGTGTTCACATAAACACACGTCTGTGTGACTGTGAGTGAACACAGAAACTGAGACCATTTCTAAAAATCCAAAAATGGACATGGGATTGTCCGACGTTGGTGTGACTGTGGATGAGCACGTGTTGCTCTAGATCAAGCCAACTTTGGTTTGTGCATAACATGCGGTATTATGCCCAGACAGCGAGCGTCGACATCTTAGACACTCGTCATTCACAGACAAAACAAAACCACGCGTTGGTATATTAAAACAAAAGCACGCGCTGACGTATTCAGACGTGAGAGACGGTGGGCAATTGGGAGGACAGAATATTTTGAGCTAGGTACATTTTTTTCTATAATTCTTCTTCTTGGTTCTCTTCACCCAATTGGCCGAGTGAAAGGTTGCCAAAGTATTTTATACATTCACAGGAATGTATGTATTAACACTTTGTGAACAGAATTTGGTATATACGATAACATGGATACAGGTTTACAAATATTTTTGCACTTCCCATGGTATATTTAACAAATTCTTTTAGTTGTATTGAAATTATTGACAAATTGACGTTAGTTTCTTAAATAACGCCAAACCTTCGTATCATTTGTATATTAACACTTTTATTAACTTCCTTCATAAAATTAGGCATTTTTGAATGCGAAATATGGAATGTTGTATCTTTCCCTTATTTTTTATGTTAAACGATTTTATTAAAAATGCACTAAAAACGAAAAAAAATTCTTTACTTGTACTATAATTTCGATGGCGTTTTTTTCACTTTGAATAAAATCGCGGAGCAGGATATCTCACAACAAACTAATTTTGACGCTTGATACCACATTAAAGTGATTCTTATTCGGTTATGAAATATCCTGCTCCACGATTTTATTTAAAGTGAAAAAGCACCATCGAAATTTTAGTACAAGAAAAGAATTATTTATTAGTTTTTAGTGCATTTTTAATAAAATCGTTTAGCATAAATTTTATTTATATATATTTTTTTATTTCCTAATGACCGTTTGTGGATTTACATTTCACAGCTCAGACTTCTTTACAAATATCTTTTATTGCTATATACAGGTTAACAGTTGGCTTAAACCCTATAGTGTTAAGTAATTGTATTAATTACTTATATCATACTGTTCATGTTCAAATACATTCCCTCGTACGCGACCTCCATATACATAAACTGTCGATACATTGAAATCGCGATGCGGACTAGAGATCCGACCAACGCAACGCAGCGGCTTTTTGTCCTTTTCGTAAAGAACGCGAGTGGCTGATTTCAAGTCGATGGGATTTTGGGTTATGCATTGAGCTATAAGAATACCTGGAGAGGGAACAGAGGAATGGCGGCCGGTCCGAGAAAGAGGGAAGATGACGGGTGAACCTATCTCTGTCTTACAACAGGCTATGGATGCATAGTGCATGTGAGTGAAGTTATCTGTACAGAGTGAGAGGTATAATAGGAAGAAGGATAGGTTCACCCGTTCTTCTATTTCCCTCAAACCGCTGTCGCCTCCACTTCTTCCCATTGCTGTTCCCTCTCCAGGTATACTTATAGCTCAATGGGGTTATGGGTTCAAATTATTGGTGACTGAGTCATTTTTTCACACCCTTCAGTTTTGCTTTTCATAATTTTGCATTGCCATCATCACAAAGTTTCAAGACAATTGGATTGGTGGAAGTGGGTTAAAATTGAATTTCCAGATTTGAACCAAACATACAAATAAAACGAGCAAAACAAACAAACATACATACATGCATACAACAAATAAAAAGAGGATCGAAGCTGATTAAAATCGTTTAAAAAGAAATTTGCTCGGAAGTTTCCGGAAGGAAACTAAAACGTCGATGATTGCTGACAATTTTTCAATTGGTTTCTTATGGAAAAAAAACTGTATGTAACTAATTATTTGCTATTACTTACCAGAATCGATACTACTCATTTGGGCCCCCAAAAAGTTTTTTCTTTTATATCATCGAAAAATGCATACAAACTTAAACATGTGTTTACACATAGATCAGAAGTAGGCTTCATGATATTTTTACCCATTTCTGGAGCTCATATTAATTAAGCTGTAAATCAATCGGTGCGATAGCCCTTGGAATAAACACGACATTGCATTCCACGATAATTTCTGAGAAAGAGGGTGTGTTTGTATATATATCTGAGCATTGACTTTTCCCAAGACTAGGACCTCTAAGAAGTACCCTCGAGAAAACGCAATGTCCCCGAAACAATAAATTAGGCGTTCCTTTCACGCGAGCAGCTAAGCGATAATTATTCGGGGTAGAGTTCCAAGTATTTTCACGATCGAGAACAGGGCGACGTCTCAAGCACCCTTCTCGAGGGTCTGCAAGTCAAGCGTCGTGGGAGCGTGTAAGGGCGAAAAGAATTCGTACATAGACCCGCAGACATCTGGTTTATAGTAGATCCAGTGTCATGGTCAAGCGTCGTGGGAACGTATCCGAACCCACCCACGCCTATTACCTATCAGGAAACGCAATTGACATTCGCTAAGTCTACGTCTCTAAGAATTAATATATGGATACGAATATGTATGAAAGGATATTATAAATAACACGTTACATGTATTGATGCAGAAGTCATACATTTATTATTATTAAAACATATATATGTATATATATACATGTACTATAGTGGCACCTGGTTTACATCACGCAGCATGGATTGTAATCCTAACGCTAACAATTTAAATCAATCAAAGAATGCTGCTCAAAGGTCTCGCTTTCGGAAATTAATTTCACATAATTCGTTGGTACGGAAGCGGTACGTAGAACTTCCACGAAGGCAGCATATTTACTGCTTACAGAGTATATATTTTCAGTCAACCAGGTGAACATATGATTGATGCAATGTTCATACGCGAACAGTTTACGCATCGTAACTTCCGTCATGTATAAGGTAACGCGATTATCGGTGATTTTAATAAGTTGATCATCATGCATACGCGTGAATTCGAGTCGCAAATGATCAATTACGATGGGGGTTTGGGACGATGTTGCGTTGCTGCGTAATCGTTGGAGTATGTCCGCCTCGTTTTGCAGTAGGAGCTTCCACGTAGACATTGAAAAGCATATCTCGACACCTTTGTTGTCGGCTATGGCGATCTCAACACGGCACGAATCCATACCAATGCGTATTCCAATAGTTAGACGTTTATAAGCTGTTGAGGTTAGTGGATAATCACGCCCCAGGATTCGTACGATCAATGGTTTTGGCGTTTTCAACGTTTTTGGCGTTGTTGATCCAGAACTGAAAGAAACATGTACACGAAATTAATGCATGGTTCGTTGGCGTTTACAGTGAAAGAAGTAAGTGAATGAAGTATATGTAAAGTGTATAGTAACGTATACATACCTCATATTGGATTGTTGATGATATTGTTGTCGTTGATATTTATTTGGAACGCCACCAGCGTTGTCGGATGCGAAGGATGAATCGTTTAAGCTTCGTTTGTGCATTTTGATATGCAATACGTATGATTCTCATCGACGAGAAAAAAATGACTCCGCCGATACTTGTTAGCACTCGAGCGTACGTGGTGAACTGATGCCTACAAGACTGACCGACGTCACTTTATACTGATTCACATACACGTACACATCAATGTGTGAAAGTATATCGCATCAGTGATGGTGATGGTCAAGACGCATATGTTTACCGCACAAGGGTTAGAGAATGCGTGACAAATTCAAATTCAAATGGTATGCATGCCATAGAAGAGGTAGAGACGATTCGCGATGTAAAACACAAAAGTGCGAGTCATAAAAGTATACTATAAGCTGGAATAATTAGTTTCATATTATAAAATCATCGAGGAAAAAGAATAAGAAGGAGGAGGAGGAGGAGGGTGCAAAGAAACTGTGACGTGACCATCCCCACCATGCCTCAAGACTACCCTGCTTGAAAACTATTCCTACCCTTGCAACGCGTAGGGCCATCGTTCTAGGCTAGGGAAACGAAATGTATATAAGGGTGTCGACCACCACCGCACGGGACAGTATAGTTTACTCAAAAAAATACTACGACACGAACATGGACGCGTTTGAAGAAAATTTATATTTAGCGGCGCAGGGGGTAAACGCATTTGAAATGCAACGATGCATCGTAAGTATAGTTTCGTGAAAATTAAATTTGTGCGCGTATTCCATTCGATGTCATTCTATTGAAGTTGTGTGTTTGTTACAGCGTAGGCATGGGGAAATTGAGCGTGCGTGGCACGACCAGCGTGACGGGATAATTCGGCAAATTGTGAGTATGGTTTTCATATAAATTGAATTGGTGCGTGCATTCAATTGGACGGTCTTCTAGCAAAGTTATACGTTTGTTTCAGTGTGAACGGGATAATATGCTGAGAGCGTGGCGCGCGGAGCGGCGGGAGATAATTCGTTTTCTCGTAAGTGATGTTTCGCAAAAAAAATTGATGTGCATATACCATTCAACAGTGTTTTAATCCAATCACATGTTTGTTACAGCAAGAACGTGAAAACGAAATGGCCGAGTGGAGCCACGAGTATTTAGGAACGCTCGGGCGCCTCGTAAGTGACGTTTCCGAAAAAATTATTCTGATACGTGTACACCAATCGACGATGTTTTAATCGAGTCACGCGTTTGTTTCAGCGTCGGGCTAACATCGAAGGCCATGCGCGGGATGGGGACCGCGACGCCATCATACAGTTGTTGGTATGTGATGTTTCGCACAAATGATCCGCGTACACCATTCAATGATTTTAATCGATTCATGTGTTTGTTTCAGCGGCGGCAGTACCCGACGCAGGAGGACGGGCGAATATCCGAAGAGTTGCGCAGTAAAATTCAATTCGCCCGGCGCATGTGGCGCGAAGATACGTTAGAAGTAGAATTTTTATCATTCGAAGGGGAGTTTTGGCACCTTGGGCGATTATTCAGAGAGTGAGTACGAATGAATTTTAACTGTTTAATGTTTCACATTCTATTACCAACGTTTTATATAATAATTTGGTGTTGTCTCTGTGTGTTGCAGGACGTAACGTCAAGGAAATTTTTTTAAATATTTTTTTTAAATATTTTTTAAATATTTTTTTTAAATATTTTTTAAATATTTTTTTTAAATATTTTTTAAATATTTTTTTTAAATATTTTTTAAATATTTTTTTTAAATATTTTTTAAATATTTTTTTTAAATATTTTTTAAATATTTTTTTTAAATATTTTTTAAATATTTTTTTTAAATATTTTTTAAATATTTTTTTTAAATATTTTTTAAATATTTTTTTTAAATATTTTTTAAATATTTTTTTTAAATATTTTTTAAATATTTTTTTTAAATATTTTTTAAATATTTTTTTTAAATATTTTTTAAATATTTTTTTTAAATATTTTTTAAATATTTTTTTTAAATATTTTTTAAATATTTTTTTTAAATATTTTTTAAATATTTTTTTTAAATATTTTTTAAATATTTTTTTTAAATATTTTTTAAATATTTTTTTAAAATATTTTTTAAATATTTTTTTTAAATACTTTATAAATATTTTTTTTAAATATTTTTTAAATATTTTTTTAAAATATTTTTTAAATATTTTTTTTAAATATTTTTTAAATATTTTTTTTAAATATTTTTTAAATTATTTTTTAAATATTTTTTAAATATTTTTTTTAAATATTTTTTAAATATTTTTTTTAAATATTTTTTAAATATTTTTTAAATATTTTTTTTAAATATTTTTTAAATATTTTTTTTAAATATTTTTTAAATATTTTTTTTAAATATTTTTTAAATATTGTTACGTATGTGGAATTCTTCCATACGCCGCTCTCAACCATTTTTCGAGCTCGCGTCTGCGAAGGGAAAACGCCCTAAAAGCCTTTTTGTTTATCACATACCACTAAGGGGGTCATGATCTCGACCATCTGGATCACGATCATGGGAACGGGAGTGACACGACGACCATACGGATTTCCTTATATGGAGATTTCTAATGAATCCCCACCCATTTTGGGACTATATAAACCCTTTGGTTTCAACCCTCGTTGGTTAAAAGCAGTACAGTCACGCGTAGAGTAACGTCGTGTCACGCTCGTACAGAGTTGGTTATATTCAGTTAGATCGAGCTAAAGTCTCCTTCAGAATCATAGTTAACCTCATAGAATCCGCGAGTCCGGTTTATATTCTATTTGGCACTTCGAAATAGCCACTCTTACGCCCCGCATCGCCAGTGCGTCAACACCGTGCAACTAGTGGTAACTTACACACTTTATTTAATTATTTAATCGCGACACTTACATTTGTACAATAACTGATTATTGAATATACGAATGGTGTTCACGTGTAAATCGAGTAGATTCGTTAAACCCATCTTTTACCCAGTGATCCTTATAATATTATAGTAGCACTCACCCACTGATACAACTTTACCGCTCGAGTTGTATCAAATATTAATTAAGAGTTACGAGGCATTACTAACATTTCCCGCGACTCCCTGATCTTGCATCAGGTTCGTTCGCAACCTTTCATCCAAAATAAGGAATCTTCACCAACCCAGTGGCTCCCCGATTTCGCATCGGGTTCGTCCACGAAACCTCACCCTCCTACGGCTCCCTGATTTCGCATCAGGTTCGTCCGTATCCTACAGCTCCCTGATTTAGCATCAGGTTCGTCTGTAAATCTACCAACTTCCTAACAGCTCCCTGGTTTCGCACCAGGTTCGTCTGTGAATAATCCAACCTCCTAACAGCTCCCTGGTTTCGCACCAGGTTCGTCTGTGAACATCATCCTAGTGACTCCCCGATCTCGCATCGGGTTCGTTCACGACGTTTCACCTTCCTGCGGCTCCCTGATTTCAAATCAGGTTCGTCCGCGTGTGACTCCATTCCTAGAGGCTCCCTGATTTCGCATCAGGTTCGTCCTCGCCGTCAATAATCCTAGCGGCTCCCTGATTTCGCATCAGGTTCGTCCGCGCACCTAACTAACAAACTCATAAACCATATTCCTTGGGAAATACCCTTCTCGCCGGCCTCTCGCGTTGCCGCAGCCCCGGCTCGTAACAGAACTGATGACAGCGGTGGGATGCTACTGCATTAGAATCGCCGTAAAATTTGGGTTTTTAAATACGTTAAAATCACTCGTAATTTATTACTGACGATATACTAGTTTTCTCTAGTCAAGTCACTTAGTAATTTTTAAAAAAAAATGGCAACCGCACAGGCGAATGTCTCTTCTAACGATATAATGAACCTGACAGTTTCAATTGCAAACTCAATGTCGCTTTTGACGCAACGGACATGTATACAGAATATTACTATGTCACTTCCAACCTTCGACGGTGAAAGTCCACCCTTGACGCGCTTTGCACAAAATGTGGAAGACGGGTTAACTTTGATTCCTGAGGGTACGGAAGCTGAGTATCTTGCGATAATACTAACGAAACTGATCGGTCCGGCACGCAGGTGCACGTTAGAACATAAATTCGAGTCTGTTAAGAAATTAGTTCAACATTTGAAAAAGAGATTCGCGCCGGGAAGAAGTTTGTCGTATTTTCAAGTCGAAATCGCGAAACTAAGCATTCGCGAAGGAGAAAGTCTGCGAAAGTACGTCGACAGAACTAGCCATCTCGTTTATTGTGCGCGCGGAGCTATTCGGGAAAGGTATTCGGATCACGCTGAAGATTTCGTCAAAGAAATGGAAAAGGACGTTAAAGAAAACTTCATCGATGGTTTACCGGATCGAATTTCTTGGAAAGTGTCGGCTCAGATTCAAGACATCAAAACACTTGAACAAGCTTACGACACCGTGCTACAGATAGATAGAAAATTAAGGAATCGGCGACAGTCGCCCCGTAATGAATCACCCTCCAGGTGGTCTCGCCGAGATCATTACGTCGATGATTCTCGTCACCACGACCGCGAAGTGTCGTACCCACTTTCTCCGAGTAGATACGACCAGATCAGGGATCGGTCTCTTAGAACATCTGGTTTTGAAGAGGAACGAGAAGGACGGACACGCACGACGGCCTGGACTTTGCGTCACCGGAGCCCCTCGAAATCCCCTTCTTATCGCTCCGACTCATCATACGCAGATGATGGAGAAAAACATTATTCCATTTTAAAAAATCCCGATAAAGATCGCAAGTCGAGTTTATATTGCTGGCATTGCGGCACAGCCGGACACGACGGAAAATCCTGTAGGAAACAACCGCGTAATCCGAGATATCAACGAGACTCGCGAGATTCGTCCGTTGAATCAAACAAATCTTTAAACTTCGATCGCGCTCAACGTATAGGCGACACGATGAGCGGAAACAAGGAAGCTCGCCAAAGGACAGTCCGCTTCGAAGAGGAACTCTCATCAAGGAAGCACCTGCCCCACGCATCAAAACCAAGGTTCCAGAATTGGAGTCAGGAACGGGAGAATTCTGAATCGACGGTGGAGCATCCGTTAATTTAGTAGTCATTAATGCCCTGGGAGAAAAAGCAACAATAAGTTCTCGGGAAGAAATCGAGTTAACCGGAATTACCACTAATCCAATTCATACTTTAGGAACAACAATTCTTCATATCCACGAAGCTCCTGCACTTTTCTATGTAGTAAAAGAGCTTGCCATAGATGCAGATGGACTTATAGGAAGCCCATTTTTAAAACAGGAGGAGGCTGAAATTTCCTATTATCATGGGACTCTGGTGTTAAAAAATAAACCAACCCGACCTCTACGTTTTTCAAATTATCAAGACCTACCTCAAATAAAGGAGCGACTGACATCGACCAAACATCGTATCGAGCCCCGGACGTCGCAACAGATTGCTATAACAATTACAAACTCGAGGATTAAGGAAGGATATTTACCACGTATCAAGACCCTCGAACATCTTTACATAGGAGAAGCAGTTGTGAGGAACAATAAAGGGAAGTGCTATGTTATGGCAACAAATACCAGCGATGAACCCCTAGACGTGGAGATAGAACCACAAACATTAGAGCCATTCGATATCTTCGGGTCATCGGACGAAGATTTTTACCCAGCTGTAGAACACCCGTCAAAATTCAGAACACACGAAGATAGGATACAAAAAATCTTAGAAGCCCTAAACACTAAACATTTGAACAAGGAGGAACTAGATTTCGTTACTAATCTAGTTAGAGATTTTCCCGACCGATTCTATCTTCCTGGAGATAAACTTGGGAAGGCCCGCGACTTTAAACATTCAATCCATACATCCAATGATATTCCAATCAACACAAGACAATATCGCTATCCTCTCATACATCAAAAAGAAATTCAAAAGCAAATCAGCGCGCTGTTATCAAACGGTATAATTACACCTTCAAAATCTCCATACAATTCACCTTTATGGATCGTCCCAAAGAAAGAAGACGAAAACGGAGTGAAACGTTGGCGTCTAGTAATAGATTTTCGCGGCCTCAATGAAATAACAATTTCTGATAAGTACCCATTACCTCAAATCACAGAGATTTTAGATCGATTAGGAGGAGCTAAATATTTTTCAGTCTTTGACCTCGCCAGTGGATTTCATCAAATAGAGATGGATCCGAACGATAAGGCAAAAACAGCATTCACTACTCCAAATGGACATTACGAATTTTCTCGAATGCCTTTCGGATTAAAGAATGCACCACCCACCTTTCAACGCCTGATGGATCAAGCACTCACTGGACTTCAAGGAACAGACCTCTTTGTCTACTTGGACGACATAGTGATATACGCATCATCGTTACAGGAACACAATATCAAAGTCAAAAAACTGTTAAACCGCCTTCGAGAACACGGATTAACCCTTCAGACCAACAAGTGCCAATTCCTGCGAAAGGAAGTCGCATACCTTGGACATATTATTTCAAAGGAAGGAGTAAGACCTGACCCTAGAAAGTTAAAAGCTGTTCAAGACTTCCCAACACCCACATCGCAGAAGAACATTCAACAATTCTTGGGACTTGTTGGATACTACCGAAGATTTGTACCTAATTTCACCACAAAGGCAAAACCATTAATTAACTTATTAGGAAAAGGCATCAAATTCAAATGGACAGAAGAGCAAGATCAGAGTTTCAAACAATTACGCAACGAACTTTGTCAACAACCCATACTGCAATACCCTGATTTCAGTAAACCTTTCATTGTAACCACAGACGCATCTGATTACGCTATTGGAGCCGTACTTAGCCAAGGGGAGATAGGAAACGACCTGCCGATTGCCTACGCCTCTCGAAGCCTAAATAAACCTGAGAAGAATTATTCGGCTACAGAAAAGGAATGTTTGGCCATGGTTTACGCCGTTGGCGTACGACGCGTTGGCGTACGACGCGGTGCTGCGGGTGGAGTTGCCATCGCCTGACGTGTCGTTCGTGTGCTACGCCGACGACACGCTGGTGGTGGCCTCCGGGCCGAGGTGGCTGGCAGCACTAGACCTCGCGGAGAGAGCACTGCGGCTCGTCATCCCCGCGATAGAGGCGCTCGGTCTGCGAGTCGCCTCCGATAAAACGGAGGCGGTATGGCTCGCGGACAGGGTGGGAACTGGCATTCCCGTCGGAGCGTCTCTAAGAGTCGGGGAGGCCTGCATCAGGGTCGGCCGATCGATGAGGTATCTCGGTCTGACCCTAGACACCTACTGGCGATTCGCGCGTCACTTTCGGGTCCTGGGCCCCAGGTTGGAGCGACAGGTGTTCGCCTTCGGGCGCATCATGCCCAACCTGGGAGGCCCGCACGAAACAGTTCGGCGACTATACGTGACGGTCGTCCGGTCCATGGCGCTCTACGGAGCGCCGGTCTGGGCCGGCGACCTGGGGGGCTGTCGCGTGGGGCGAGACCTTCTGGCAAAGGTTCATCGCCGCGCAGTCCTCCGTGCCGTGCGGGCTTACCGCACGGTGTCACACGCCGAGCTGTCGGCGCTGGGTGGGTCCCCACCATTCCATCTGCTCGCTGAGATGGAGGCGGAGGTGTACTTCGCCTCGCACGATCTCAGCGGAGCGAGGGACCCCCTGGCGCCGGTCGGACCCGACGCGCGGGACCAGGCCCGGCGACGCATGGGAGCCAGATGGATCGACTGGCTCTCCCTCCCGGAACATCGGGGGGGACGCGTCGTCGGGGCGCTGCTGCCCATTCTCGGGGAATGGGTGGGGCGTAGGTACGGCAGGCTTACCTTCCGCCTGACACAGATGCTCACCGGAGTCGGTTGCTTCGGTGACTTCTTGTGTCGCATCGGGCGGGAGGAGGCGCCGCAGTGCCACAGCTGCGGCCGGGGCGACGTGGACTCGGCGGATCACACTCTGGCGAGGTGCGCGGAGTGGCTCGATGACCGCCGAGTCCTGGAACTGCAGCTGGGTCCCGATCTCTCGCTGGCGACGGTCGTGCGTCGCATGGCGGGAGATCGGGACTGTTGGGACGCCGTCGCCTCCTTCTCCGAGGCTATAATGCTCGAGAAGGAGGAGGCGGAGAGGGACCGCGAGAGGGCGGGCCGGGGAGGCCCGAGCCAAGCGGTCCGGAGGAGGCGGCGCGGGAGAGGGAGATGACCCGGGGCCGGGGGAGGTCGCGCGGCGACTTAGTTGCGTAAGTCGCCCCGCTCCCCCGGATATCAGGCCCCGGGTCGCGCCGTCCCGCCGCTCCCCGCTGTAGGGGATCGGGATGGGGCCGCGCCGCGCAACGGGCGCGGCCGTTACGCCCCCCGGTGCGCCGCCCCCTCTGTGTCGGAGGGGGACGCGCGCCGGGGGACGTCGGGAAGGAGTCGGGAAACGCGGCGGCCCCCGTTGTCGCGAAGGGCCGCCGCGGACGACGAAGCGACGGGGGTGATCGCCGCGGTCGGCGAGTCGTGGCATCGGACTCGCCAGGGCCGCGGCGGCGTCGCGAGGCACGGAGAACGGGGGGGGCCGTGTTGAAGCCCCCCCCCCCCCCCCCGCCAGGGGAGCGGCAGCCGCCGCTCCCGTCTGAGCGATCGAGCTTCCCCCGGGGTACGCAGTGTGCCCCGGCCCGGCCGCGCGCTACCAAGCATTGCGCGGCGACCGGTTGGGAGCTCGATCGCGGGGTCGCGGGGCGGGGTGTCGGGGGACACCACCGCCCTAGCAGCAGCGACCCCGGAAGGGGCGACTCGGGCGCGTGATCCGTCGCGAGTCGCCGGTCCCGGAGAATATTGCTGGGGGAGGTTGTCATACTCCCCCAGGGACGACCCCGTTCAGGGGACCTAGCGCGGGGCTGCATTGAAGCGCAAGGGGGGAGGGTAGCGAACGTATCGCTTGTTTGATCTCGCGTCCAAATCCCTCCCCTCGGGCGCGCAGCTCCGCGCGCGAGGTAGATCACCTTGGTGGTTTTAGTGGGTTCGAGTCCCACATAACCCCCTGCCCGCCCCCGCGGGCGGGGGGTATCCGTGGGGATTTCCACCAAGTAAAACAAAAAAAAAAAAAAAATGGTTTACGCCGTAAGATACTTCAGGCCTTACATCTACGGAACCCCGTTCACCCTCGTTACAGATCACAGACCACTTGTCTGGTTACATTCTGTCAAGGACCCAACTTCTAGACTTATGAAATGGAAGCTCCGTCTTTTGGAATACGAGTACCAGGTTGTCCATAAATCCGGAAAGACGAATAAGAACGCAGACGCATTATCGCGCAACCCCACGTCTGCCTGCCTACCACTTATTCCAAGAGAGCTTCGGGATCCCGATTTCAAAGCCCAGATACCGAAAACAGATGCCAATATTGAAACAATCGGACACCGCATACGACAGTTACAACGAGATAGAGAAAGCCGACCCAAATACCGAGAGACAAGCAGTAGCTCAGAAGAAGAAACCGCACGTGGGAACGTTCAACATTCTCCAATAATATACAAAAACCGATCTTTTCCCAGCTTATCTCAAGAGGTAACCATGCCAGATGAACGCCAGGAGACCATAAACAGTTTTTCACCCGCAGCAAATTCCACTCAAATCGTCCCTTCAGATAAGGACCAGACCGTATTGGACAATTTAATATCGTTTGAGGAGCCGCTCGAAAATACTGTAATAGAAAATGCAAGAATCTTCCAACAAGATTTACTCAGCACACCGCAGGTATCATCAGAAGTCATGGATGAACCTTTACAACCCTCAATAAACCAGCTACCGGCAAAAACTACGACCGAAGCAAGTGTAGGACAACCACCTGACAGCAGGTCAACACAACCTAAGGTCCCTGACCGGACACTTGACTCCTACCCTTTCTTCACTACTGAAACCGAGGATTCAAACGACCTCGACGATCTGGAAGAGACCCCATTAGACCAACCGCTTAAAATTATCGTTTCTTCAAATACTTTTACCGCTGAAGAAGGACATTACGTACACTTCATTTCTGCTGATTGCAATTTAATAAACCCCGTTGGAAAATTACTGCTAGACACTGAACTAATCAATAAACCAAATCTTCTAGCAGAACAACCAAAAAAGGGAAACATGATAACTACGGATAATGGATTATTTAAAACCTTCAGTATAATAATCTCAGACAATTTCTTCGATAATATTAAGAGAGTAGATGTGCTCAACGGATTGAAAACTCTTCGACACACCTTAGATCAAAATCAGATTAAATCATTTCGAATTTCTGCCACGGGAGACCTTCACAAAATACCATCCAACGAATTCGGCAAAATTTTAGAAGAGGCTTTCATAGGAACGGGCATGCAGATTATCCTATGCAATTGTACCATTACAACACCATCCGAAGAAGACAGACAGCACATCATCTGCGAGGCTCATGACAGTTTAATTGGAGGACATAAAGGAGTAACGAAGACCTATAAACGCATCCGATCAAAATTCCATTGGTCACAAATGCGCAACGACATTCAAGATTACATTCGAAGATGCCAAAGTTGTCAGGAACAGAAATTAGTTCGAGCGAAAACTCGTCAGCCGATGTTAATCACCGACACGCCTATAGGAGCCTTCGACAAAATTTCCTTAGATACAGTGGGACCTTTACCAATTACACCCAGTGGTAATAGACACATTCTTACCATTCAAGATAATCTAACGAAATATTGCGTAGCCGTAGCAATACCCAACATTCGAGCTGCTACAATTGCAGATGCTTTCGCTAGACATTTCATCGCAGTTTACGGTACACCTCGCGCAATATTAACAGACAAGGGCACTAGCTTCATCGGAACACTTATGACCAATCTATCTGAAATATTTAAAATCAAACAAATCACAACCTCGGGGTATAGACCACAAACCAATGGATCTCTAGAACGAAGTCACATCGTCCTCACCGAATACCTCAAGCATTACATGGATAATTACGAAGATTGGGATTTATTGATACCGTTCGCAATGTTCTCTTACAACACATCCGTTCATGAAGCTACAAATTTCACTCCATACGAATTAATCTTCGGAAAGCCAGCTCGAGAACCAAGCTCTTTTCCAAGTGGCGAAAAATTAAAGTCATTTGGAGATTACTTAGTAGAATTAATAACACACGTGACTAATATTCGGAATATAGCCGCAGATAATCTAAATAAAGCAAAAATTCGTTCAAAAGGTTATTACGATATTCGTGCAAGACCAGCAACGTTTAACGTAGACGATCTTGTTTATGTGCTCAAGGAACCTCGTATTAGTAAATTTGATCCACATTACATTGGACCGTACCAGATAGTAGACGTGACAGACCTGAATAACGTAGTATTACGAACGCATAATAAATTAATCACCAAGCATCAGGATAAACTTAAACATGCTTACTCTCCATCCACAGTTGAAAATCAACCATGATTTTCGCATATTTGCTCCTGTTACCTCTCGCTGTCATTGGCGATGATCAAATTATTACGCCGCTTGAAGCAAACGTCGGACTCTTCTACGAAAAATTACCCGATATAAGGACCTTCCAATCAGAATGGCGCCTAGTCACATCTCTGGATGTTACTCGGTATCTCAGCTATGCTCCACACGTAAAGCATCATATCTCAACGATGAATCAACTCTGCAACCGTCACGATTCCATAAATTGTCCCAGCAAGGAATTAGGACCTCGGTTAATCAAGAAAGAAGAAAATACAGTACATTATAGCAACATGATACGCACCGCAATAGGTGACACCAACCATCTTAAAAAACCATCCCCACGGCGTAGCGTACCTTTTGGATTCATCGGCACTCTCAGTAAGATGTTATTTGGAACCTTATCACAAGAAGATGCAGAATACTACAACCGCGAATTAAACAAAGTTTATAAGGATCAACGCGACATTACTGAAATAATAGCGAACCAAACGCATATCATAAAAGGAGAATTTTCGCTCACACATGCGAGGTTAGTTAATTTAACCCAAATCATATCTCAACTAACGAAAACGATGGCCCTACACTCCGAAGCATTACAAGAAACGCAGTCAGACATCAACAAGTTACGTTTCGAAGCATCCATCAGGGACTCCGTAATTGAAATAGAAAGAGGGTTGGACGATTACAGCACCAACCTGCTGTTGCTAATAGACGCAATTTTGCTAGCAAAACAAGGCATTTTACACCCCGCTATTCTTTCGCCTGAGCAATTATTGAGATCAGCCCAAAGAATTAAGGAAACACTTGCGTATGAATTTCCTCTAACGCCCGAAGAACTACTTACGGAACAAATTGAAAAAATAACAAACTTAAATGTAATTTTCACTAGGGGAAGGATACTCTTCGAACTCACTATACCTCTTTTAGAGCGAAAAACGTACAGCTTATATAAAATATATCCGTGTCCATCGACACACAACCTTGGAACAAAAAGGGTAATTTCGTATATTCAGCCACAAATCCAGTTCATTGCAGTCTCATCAGACGAACAACAATATTTTTCCCCAACGGAAGAATACTTGAAGACTTGCCGGTTTCACCACAACACATTTTTGGGACCAACTACCCTACCAGTATACCAAGCAGATCGACAACCAACTTGCGAATCTACTCTGTTATTGAACCCCACTTCAATAAATTGGAACACCTGTACCATTAAGTTGATCACACAAATCAAACCATACTGGCAGCCTTTAAATACACCAACTACATGGCTTTATTTCATGCCAGAAAATAAAAAGGCACAAATTTATTGCAAAGGAAAGAAACCGATAACACGAAATATCACTGCCATTGGAGTCTTTAGGCTACAACCCGGTTGCCAAGCAACAATAGACTCAGTACAACTAAAATCATTGGAAACCATTGATGCCTCACAAAATATTGAATATTACCCCTCTAAACCTTATAATCTATCAATAATTATACCAGAGGTTACCGAGTATCACTTTGAGGCCTTGGAAGTGAACGAACAGAAACCAACAAAATGGGAGGATCTACCGACAGCACTATCACTTACCGAAATCGAACAACGAGCTAGGAATTTTGCATCTCATCAAACATCCATTCGACAAGTACAGATCTCAACTTTTTCCTGTATTGGAGGCATAATAGTAATATTGATTATAGTAAATATAATATTGGTTATAAAATGCAAACCTCGTCAACACAACAATAAAACAGAATCCCCTAAAGAGAACCAAGAAACACCAATAGATATACCAATTACATCCGAAAATCACAGCCCGTGCGCCACCGTCTTCTAAGGGGATGAAACCACTCCCACGAGAAACCCCTTCCGCTACACGAATAGTTTCAGGGTGGGGGCGAGATAAGGGTTTCTTCCCTATAAAAGCAGGGCATCAGTCCCCTTAACTCAGTACAAACCTAGTCTCCATGTCTAAGAACATTGCTACACAAACCACTCCAGAAGAAAGTAAAAGGACCATCGCAGTTCAGACAGGACACCACGGTTTTTGGGAAACTTTACCTCGAGTGGGTACCGTATTGTCACCAAGGCCGTATAGCCACAGCACTAGAGGACTCGTCCGAAAAGGTCGAAGCTGTTCGACCCGCAAAATCACATCCAAGGCAGCGGGGACCCAAACAACTAGTAGAAGTGCTACAAAGCGCATTCCGGATTGGCTGGACATCAAGGAGGTGACGGACGAAAACATCAGGGATTGGACACCTGGGGAGCAGATCATCACGAAAAAACGCAGACATGAGAACCATCTCGGTGCACGACCTCGGGAAAACATGCCGCTGCTTGGTGATGTACGTGGAGGACCCCGCCACATTCTGGGTCTGCTTGGACAAATATGCGGAGGCAGCAAAGGTCGTGTTACGCGACCTCAACAATTATATGGAGTCGAGACAGCATTTGTGTCTGCCAACGATGGACAGCATCAAGCCGGGACGATTCGTGACAATAAAGTTTGACAGGAAGGGATGGCTCCGTGGCGAAATCATCAAAATCAACGGAACCACCTGCACCACCTTCTTAGGTGACTATGGCATAGCCATGGACGGCCCCGTCACCGAATTGCGGTCCCTGCCACCCCGGTTCCATGCCCTCCCCTGGCAGACAGTAAGGATTCGGCTGAGGGGAGTTAAACTACGTTCCCGCCGACCGCTCCAGAGGACGACGCAGATCGCCGAGATGGTTATGGCGAGAAGGAAAGGCCTCCTCGTCAACGTCCAATCAACACCGGACGGCCTCACAGCAACGCTGTCACTCGACCGGCTACCCGGACAACCACCACTGGACGTCATAGAACACTGGTTGCAGCTTGGCTACACTGTACCCAGTGACGACTAAATTCCTACACCCGGCAATACCTAGCGATAAGTACACTAATTACACCACACTACACCCGACAATTCTCTTTTACACTTTCCTTATAAAAGGATTTGTGGGGCGTTTTCCCTTCTTTTGAAAAGCATCACGAGAATCGCGATGTTTTATCTAAGGGGGGAGATGTTACGTATGTGGAATTCTTCCATACGCCGCTCTCAACCATTTTTCGAGCTCGCGTCTGCGAAGGGAAAACGCCCTAAAAGCCTTTTTGTTTATCACATACCACTAAGGGGGTCATGATCTCGACCATCTGGATCACGATCATGGGAACGGGAGTGACACGACGACCATACGGATTTCCTTATATGGAGATTTCTAATGAATCCCCACCCATTTTGGGACTATATAAACCCTTTGGTTTCAACCCTCGTTGGTTAAAAGCAGTACAGTCACGCGTAGAGTAACGTCGTGTCACGCTCGTACAGAGTTGGTTATATTCAGTTAGATCGAGCTAAAGTCTCCTTCAGAATCATAGTTAACCTCATAGAATCCGCGAGTCCGGTTTATATTCTATTTGGCACTTCGAAATAGCCACTCTTACGCCCCGCATCGCCAGTGCGTCAACACCGTGCAACTAGTGGTAACTTACACACTTTATTTAATTATTTAATCGCGACACTTACATTTGTACAATAACTGATTATTGAATATACGAATGGTGTTCACGTGTAAATCGAGTAGATTCGTTAAACCCATCTTTTACCCAGTGATCCTTATAATATTATAGTAGCACTCACCCACTGATACAACTTTACCGCTCGAGTTGTATCAAATATTAATTAAGAGTTACGAGGCATTACTAACATTTCCCGCGACTCCCTGATCTTGCATCAGGTTCGTTCGCAACCTTTCATCCAAAATAAGGAATCTTCACCAACCCAGTGGCTCCCCGATTTCGCATCGGGTTCGTCCACGAAACCTCACCCTCCTACGGCTCCCTGATTTCGCATCAGGTTCGTCCGTATCCTACAGCTCCCTGATTTAGCATCAGGTTCGTCTGTAAATCTACCAACTTCCTAACAGCTCCCTGGTTTCGCACCAGGTTCGTCTGTGAATAATCCAACCTCCTAACAGCTCCCTGGTTTCGCACCAGGTTCGTCTGTGAACATCATCCTAGTGACTCCCCGATCTCGCATCGGGTTCGTTCACGACGTTTCACCTTCCTGCGGCTCCCTGATTTCAAATCAGGTTCGTCCGCGTGTGACTCCATTCCTAGAGGCTCCCTGATTTCGCATCAGGTTCGTCCTCGCCGTCAATAATCCTAGCGGCTCCCTGATTTCGCATCAGGTTCGTCCGCGCACCTAACTAACAAACTCATAAACCATATTCCTTGGGAAATACCCTTCTCGCCGGCCTCTCGCGTTGCCGCAGCCCCGGCTCGTAACAATATTTTTTTTAAATATTTTTTAAATATTTTTTTTAAATATTTTTTTTAAATATTTTTTAAATATTTTTTTTAAATATTTGTTAAATATTTTTTTTAAATATTTTTTAAATATTTTTTTTAAATATTTTTTAAATATTTTTTTAAAATATTTTTTAAATATTTTTTTAAAATATTTTTTAAATATTTTTTTAAAATATTTTTTAAATATTTTTTTAAAATATTTTTTAAATATTTTTTAAAATATTTTTTAAATATTTTTTTTAAATATTTTTTAAATATTTTTTAAATATTTTTTTTAAATATTTTTTAAATATTTTTTTTAAATATTTTTTAAATATTTTAAAATATAAAATATATTTTTAAATAAATATCATTTTTTATTCAAAACAGTGTGTGTTTATTCATGTACATCCACCCATCCATGCGTACTTCAAATTATAATATCTGTATTTGCGGGAAATAACGTTCGTATGGGAGGGATATTCTTGCTCGCGGGTAAAGGAAGCATCCGTCGCTGTCATTGCACGCATCACCGCCGTCGTTGTGTTCATCGCTATAGAAAACAAAAAAAATAATTCTTACATATTCGTTTCTCTGCATATGACGCGTAAAGTAGATGCAATGCGTGTGTAGGACTTACATTAGGTAACGCTGCGTATATAATTCCATATTTTCCCGACATTCTCCAGCGCGCAAACACCGCAATTCTTGTGAAATGCACATCGAAGGGTATTCGTTGAAGACATAGACCTCAGGTTAGGAACGCCAGGGTCCACGATGTCAGGCATGATCCCGCAATAATCATCGTCAACGTCGTAGCCGCCGTCGTCTTCGACAGTTCGAGCGTTGTTATTGTTATTGTTGTTGTTGCTGTTGGTGTTGGTGTTGTTGATCTTTCGTCCTGTCAGTTCGTACAAATTACATACATCCTCAACGATTATGTCAGGTAGTAGTTGCAGCATCCACGTTTTCTTTTCCACACCTTTCACGATTACGAAGTCAATGTTCGCGAGTACGCTGGCGAGGAGCCCCGGAAGTTTGGAGTATGGAACATAGCCGTCAGACCAGCGAAGCCCGTGATGATGCTTCGCGAGCCAGGATGCTTGATGGTGATCCCGCGAATTAAGATGTTCCCAGAAGTATAGCGGTTCGAAGATCCAATGACTGATCGTCGGTGTTTTATCGTTCTTGATGTTTGCACGAATCGCGATCTCTTTGACGACGAACTCGCGTTCGATATTGAAACCTTGTAGATCGACAATGGCGAACATTATTATACGTTTTAGGTAGCACCGCGGGCGACGATGTCGGAACAGCAACTAAGGTCTTCGATTTCGACGATTTAAAACAGTAGCAGTATTCGTAGTAGTAGTATTAGTAGTAGTAGTAGTAGTAGTAGTAGTAGTAGTAGTAATCGAACTCGTACGCACGCTATATTAGTTTGCGTACCATGTTGGTTAAAGGGCCGCATTCAACTATACGATCGTGTATGAACAAACAGACGACTGAAGTATTAGCGGGAATATTTTCTTTACATTCGAAATCTATTCGCACGTCCACCGTAGCGCTCTTCAACGATTCGTTTTGCCTAGAACAATCTATGACCACGATAGGCGCGTATTTAAGGAATTCGCTCGCGCTCAGCAACGGTTCTCCGTGACCGTAGTACGATCGGATGAAATTCGCGTACATATTGTACATGATCGCAAATTTATACTTGGGAAAATCTATTTGCATGTCATCGTACGGATACGTCTCGGAATTTAGGTAGAGTCGAAAGTTTGTAAGATTATTCGGGTCGAATATCCACGCGGATTTATTTGGACGATTCTTTCGATCCGTTTGCATGCCGAATAACAGGTATCGTGGTTTCTCAATTTGCGACGTAGTTTTCACGGTCCAGGTATGTTTCGTTGTCGCTTGCAGTAATGGATACTCGTGCACGCTCCAAGATCGGAAACTCATCGCGATCGGTCGTCCGCTTTCCAATATACGAAGCATCGATAGTTTATTCACTTCCTCCAAAACGACGTGGGGCATACGCCACTGCACCTTGCGTATCTCAAGTTTCGGGATTGCAGTGGCGGAAGTGCAGTGCATCGCGTTCGAATCATCTCGCGCTCGTATAAGAATTAGCTCGTGTCGCGCGTTCATCACGATGCGTTTGTAATCCTCGCAGAATCCTAATAACACGTTCAGGGGTACGCAGAAATTGAAAGCGCCCGAATGAAAAGTATCCTTATCGTAATCGATGTCATAATTCCAACCGGCATTCGCAAGCGCTTTGCTTCTCTCGGCTGACAACGAAACGAAATTTTTCAACGTGGTAGTGATTCCTGGATTTCGACAACGATCGATCTCGACACCGTTCAATTCGTATCGAATCTCATCGAACATGAACGCGACGCAATTATTGTCGAGAACAGCGGTCGAGGACGTTGGCGGACCTTTCGCGTCTTGCGCTGTCAACGTGCCACGACCTTCGATGTAGAGAAAACTTTCGCACGGAAGCGTGTACAGATCTTGCTGCTGTATGGGGATTCTTATCTCGTCGCTATTGTCGAACGTCGTGTTGGCGTACGGATTATACGTGTGTAACTCGATCTTCGTGATACGATTGTCGAAGGTTGGCGTATTCGCCACGTCCAAAATAATCGACATCGTGGTTACGCGTCTAATATGCGACGATGAAGCCTAACGATCGTAGGTAACGTACGTTTCGACGAGTCAACGGCTTTCTTATGCTTCTTACCGGTCCTCTTCTTATCGCTCCTCCGGTCTTTATTCTTCTTACACTTTCGTCTGTAGATAAAGGGTTGCGTAGATGACGCGATGCAGAGACGGTAGGAGTATCAGCGACGATTGATGATTCATACGTATGATCTAACACTAACATACTACACACACGCGCATACACGTACGGTCACGCTACCTATCGCGCGGACGTCGTTGAACGTGTAAACGAATCGTTATTTCTTCTCCACGGAAATCTATAGGGCGATCGTGTTGATCAACGATGCACAACGTTAGATCGTGTATTGCTCGTGCGACGATCGGCAGGTAAATGACATGTCGCGGAGTTTCCGATATCTTATATCCTGGAGGTACGCGAGGCGAAAATTCATGAATCGTGTGCACCTGTTTATCGTTACTGTACGCGCCGGTAGTGACGTTGCATGTTACTCTGATCACGTTAACGTTTATAATATTTACGGGTCCGTTGGATTCGTGCCAGATTCTCGGTAATAAGACGCGATTCGGGGAAAATCCTAGCAACGAACCCACATTGTTCGGTTTCGTAAAGTCCACAAAGAACGAACAGTACAGTTATCTTTTCATGGTGTTGTTGTTAGTGTAACGTTTCTACGCGCGACTCGACGCGTTTTACAGGATTTCAGGATTGGTTCGTGTGGCGTGCGACAAAGAATTAATATTCAAGAACAAGAATTTAACTTAAATAGTGTTTATTCAAGAAAACACTTCTAAATGATACAAAAATAATAAACTAACGCTTTTATGTGTAAGAAATTAACCAAATTAATTATGTTGCGACACTCGGTCGGTACAAAAGGTAAAGTTGATCATCTTGGGTTGCGACCCTCAGTCGGTACAAAAGA
Source organism: Andrena bicolor (assembly GCA_960531205.1). Lineage (NCBI taxonomy): Eukaryota > Metazoa > Arthropoda > Insecta > Hymenoptera > Andrenidae > Andrena > Andrena bicolor. The sequence goes on from OY482668.1 coordinate 30,366,092, forward strand.
AATCCGTTTTAATGATCGATTTAGAATGATAGAAATTAAAGCTAATGATGAGATTTTGTGAATAATGACGCTCGGTCGATATAGGAGTTGCTTATGGGGGAGTAGATGGCTCTGGAAGGGGAGTAGATGGCTCTGGAAGGGCGCTCCATCGGCAGTCGGCTTGCCGGCATGTAGTCGATGGGGAACTCTGATGGGTTCCATGTTCTCTCAACTGGGTCGTCGACTCTGGTGGTACCCCCCGGGCCTTCTGGTCGCGAGGGGAGGATCCAGCGTCAGCCCAGGGCGGAGAACTTGGACGAAGTTGGAGGCCCGACCGGAGTAAGACCATGCACCGCACCTCCACGTCGGTGCTCCCGGGGTCCCTACACGACATAGTCGGGTAGGGGCGCGGACGCGGGCATGGCATTCATCGCCGCACGTTGGATCTGATCCGCGTGCCGGGCAGGACCGCAGTCGCGGAGCGCTATCCCTGACTGCGGTGTGTCCCCCAATTTATTGGGGAAGCCTGGAAGCGTATCGCTTCCTGGAGTATCGTAATCCGTGGCGGTGGAACGACGACCCCTCGTCGAGAGAGTCATCTCTCGCGAGGGTATGCGTAGCCACCACGGACCGATGATCTTGCCTTAACCGGCCGGATCGCGAGGTAAGGAAAAACCTCTATAATCAAACCCCCAACCCTGAGCCCCAACGGTGGTGCCAGGGCACGTGTTCCCTCTCGCGAGGGGCACGTGGGCGGAGCGGGTATGCTCCGCCTAACCGTGATCCGGCTGGGGAAATGTCGCCCCCCAGACGTAGCCCGCGCCCTTAGGGGCCCGGGTATAGACTTCGCAACGGCAGGCCACCTCTACCGTTGCGGGACTCCCTTAAAGTGGTTACTCGTGGGACACTTATGGAGTCAATACTACGCGGTGTAGCGCATACACCACCGGCTGGCGACCGGTCAATAACGCCCCCGACCGGAGACCGGGTAATGTCGCCGTCTAGCGAGGACCGGTGCAGGATCGCTTCGTGCGGGTCACCGGCCTCGTACGAGGACCAGTACACGATCGCGGTTTCGCGGGTTGCTGGCCTCGGGGAGGGAGGGGAGGGGACAGGTCATGGGAATGACCTGCCCACGGGAGAGGGAGCGTCCAACGCCCCTGCACCCGGGCGCGTCCAGTGCGCCGGAGAGATCACCGGGGACGGTCGGGTTGGTGGCCCGAGCACCGTTACACCGGGGTGCGCGTCGGGAGACCACTCTATCCCGACGCAAGACATAGATGGGGAGTGGGAGGACATCCCCGTCCCGAGCGAGGCGAAAGCCTCAGCCCCACGAGTCGGGAGCGCTCGGCGTGCGGTGCCACGTGTCACCAGGGGTGCACCGTACGTGAGGAGCGTGGAGATTCCGACGGCGGAGGAGGCGTCCCATCTCCTCGGCCTGCGGGAGGAGGTCGCGGCGCTCATGGGTCGGCTCGACCCGGGCGCCGTTCCGATCGCGGCCACCCCGCGATGCGCGTCGCCGGCAGGGTCCGCCCGGTCGACGACGCTGGCGCTGGAGGTCGAGGCTGCGCGGTGGTTCCCCCGCGTAGTCCTCGACAGATGCGACGCGCCCGTCTCGAGGCCGGTCGTCATCTCCTCGGAGGAGAGGAGACCCGGGGCGAGCGCGGGAGCTCGTGGGGCGGGGTCGGCGTCCATGGACGTCGACAGCGAACCCGTCCCGGGCCCGGCCCGGCGCGAGGGCAAGAGAGGGGTTGTCCCCCTAGTCGCGTCGGAGACCGAGGAGGAGTGGCCGACGGAGGTGTGCCCCGGCGACGTCCCCTTACCGTGTTCGTCGGATGGCCTCACCGACGGGGGTGGGAGGCCCGGCTTTGTGCCGGGCAAGCGCGGACGTAAGCCGGGGGTCTGGACGGACCCCCGGCGGCTCGGCCCGGGCATGAAGGCCCTGCCGACTCGCACGGACCTAAGAAACTGGGCCGAGACGATGTCGGTGGGGGGCCTTGCCGGACAGGCGCAGCGCGAGCTTGACGCGGTCGCCGCAGTCGTGAGTGCCACTGGTCACATGAAGACCACCGACATGCGTGCGATCCGCGTCGCCATAAGGCGCGCTTCGGCGTTGGCCGCGGAGCTCACCGGCAGGGCGGAGAGGGGCGAGAACCCCGACAGGCCGGCCAGGGAGGTGGTCTTCCGCCAGGGGCAGTGGGAGAAAAAGTCCCACAGCCTGGCGGCGCAGGTGCGGGCCCTGACGGAGCAGGCGCACACCCTGGGAGAGTTCCTGCACGTCAGGGAGCGGGAGCTCGAGTTCCTGCGGGGGAAGTATACCCGCCTGGAGACGCGGGCGAGGGCCAAGGGCGTGGACGTGACGGAGGCGGAGGCTATGCCCTTCCACCCGTCCGTCCCGCTGCACACCCGCGCCGAGCTCCTCCCGTCCTGCGTGCCCCCCTGGACGGACGACGGCGGTGCCGTGCCGGGGGCTGCCCCGGGTCCCTCGTCGGCGGCGAGGCCTGGCCCTCTGCCGCGCGAGCCGACGGAGAGCGGCGCTCCCGCGGCGACGCAGGGGGTAAAGAAGAAGAGGAGGAGGGAGCGTTCCCCCCTGCCCCCGACCCCGACGCCGGGCCCGGCGTCCGGTGGCGGCGGAGCGAGCGCTCCTGCCGAGCAGCCGTGGGACGCGGTGCTGCGGCGGATGGAGGGCCAGGAGGCGCGCGTCGACGCGCGCCTCCTGGCCCTGGGCCGGGTAATGGTCGGTCCGACTTCCGGGCCGGCCGCTCAGCCGACGGCCCTGGCCCTCCAATGGGCCGAGATCGCCGGGGGCGCCTCTGCCGGGAGCGGGGTTTCCGCCCCGTCCCGTAAGGGGGGCAAGCCGAGCGGGGCTGCGCGGGTCGCGGGCGCTGGCGCGACCGCCAGCGGCCCTGCGGGCGCGCCCTCGGGCGAGCGAGGGGTTGTTCCCCCGCTTACGCCCCCCCCCCCCCCCCGCTCGACCTCGAAGGGGAAGAAGGCGACCGGTCCCCCGGGGCTCCCGGCTTCGGTGTTGCCCGATGTCCGGGCGAAGACGGGCGCTCCCGCGGCTGCGAAGCAGCAGCAAAAGGGGGCCGGCAAGAAGAAGGCCGGGAAGGCGAGGGCAGCTGCCCCCGCGACGCCCGTGGCGTCGAACACCCCGGCCTCGGCCCCCGGCCCGTGCGGCGTTGCCGTGGAGGGCACATGGGCGCAGGTGGTGGGCCGCAAGGCGAAGAGGGCCGCGCGGAGGGCAGCCGGAGCGGCCACTAGCGGTGCCGGTGCGGGGGCTGGGCCGAAGACGGCGGCCCCCCAACAGGCTCGCACACCCGGGTCTCCGCCGGTTGCGATCCCGCGCGCTCCCAGGACGGCGGCGGTGACGATCACCGCCCCCGTGGGAGGGGAGGAGAGTTTCTCCGCGCGGGTCGCGGGCGCGATGGCGGCGATCAACGTCGCCGACCTCGGCATCGCAGCGATGCGGCCGAGGCGCGCCGTGACCGGGGGGTTGATCCTGGAGATTCCAGGATCGCAGAGCTCGGCCAAGGCTGCCGCCCTCAAGGCGAGGCTGGCGGAGCAGCTGGGGGGCACCGGCATCAAGGTGCAGTGCCCCCAAAAACTGGCCGAGTTCCGGGTGTGCGGGCTCACCGAGCTCGCGACCGTGGAGACGGTTCGGGGGGCAATCGCGGCCCAGGGGGCCTGTCCGGCGGAGGACGTCACGGTCGGCGCTAAGCGACCGGACACCGCCGGACTCTTCTCCCTCTGGGTCCGCGCGCCCGTGGCAGCTGCTGCCAAACTGTTAAGGGCGTCCACCGTCGTGGTGGACTCCCTGATGGCCCGCGTGGTACCGCTGGCGCAGCGGGAGCTACAGTGCTTCCGCTGCCTAGAGTTCGGCCACGTCAGGGCCAAGTGCAGCAGCCCCACGGACAGGAGCGGCGCGTGCTACCGGTGCGGTAAAGACGGACACGCGGCCCGCTTCTGCGAGGGCCCCCCCGTCTGCCCGCTCTGCGCGGCGGCGGACCTGCCCAGCGGGCATAGAATGGGGGGACCGGCTTGCCGGCCCCCTCCCGTGACCCGCGCTGCGGCCCGGGGCCGCAGGGGCGCGAAGCCCACCCCGGCATCTTCGTCCGCCGCGGGTGTCCCGCCCGCGATCCCCGCGCCCTCCGCGTCTCCGCCGCCGGCGTCCCCGTCGGAGGCTATGGAGACAGCGCCGCTGGCCTCGGCATCCGTGGCCGGTGCGGGCGCGGGGAAGAGAAAGGAACGAGAAGAGTCGGACGCTCCGACCAGCGGCCTCTCTTCCCCGGCTCGCGGGGGGTCCCCCGTGGTAGGCGGGGGACGGAAGAAAAAGGGAAAGGGGGGGAGCAGCCCAGGGCTCACCCCGGCGTGTCCGCCGCCGGTCGGGAGGGAGGCCTTTTTAAAGGCCACGGTGGTCCCTCCGACGGCGAGCGCGACAACGAGGGAGGAGGACGCGGCCGAGGCGCTGGGGTTGGCGCGCTCGGTCGCGGCCTCGTACGGAGGTGCCCACTTCCCGGACGACGAGGAGAAGCGTCCGGCGCCCCCGATTGCCAACGGGGGCGCGGTCCAGCCAGAGGAGGTGTCGGGGGGGCCGACCTTGAGACTTGCTAATGTCTCGAGGCCCCCCGATACTCCTCATGAACGCGTGCCACTCCATGCGAGCGCACGACCTGCTTGAGCAGGCTCGCATTGAGATGGGCGTTGGGCTGGCCGTCATCGCCGAGCCGTATCCGCTGGCGGACCGATGTTCTCGGTCCACCAACCCGGATCGGCAGGTGGCGATGACGTGGGAAGTGGGAAGAGGAGCCCCGTCGTGCGTGGTCGCCCAGCACGGACGGGGCTGGATGGGCGCGAGATGGGGAGGCTTCCTCGTGGTCGGCTGTTACCTGGCACCGAGCCTGAACGTCCCGGAGTTCGAGGACCGGCTGAGCGAGGTGGGGGCGTTTCTAGCCCCCCAATTAGCTCGGCCGGTGGTCCTTCTGGGGACTTCAATGCCCACGCTCGCGAGTGGGGCTCCCCCAGAACGGACTGCCGGGGCGAGGTGCTCCTCGAGTGGGCGGAGGCGATGGGGTTCGTCCTTAAGAACCCCTACGCGGTCACGACGTTTCGCGGGTCGCGGGGCGAGTCGGTTATCGACCTCGTCTGGGTTAACCCCGCGGCCGCGGCGTTGACGTCGGACTGCTGGGTGGCGGAGGAGTCAGAGACTGGCTCGGACCACATGTACGTCATGCTGGCCACCTCCGCCGCCACGCTTCCTCCCGCTCGTGCCGGTAGACAGCCGCCGCGCTGGGCGCTCAAAAAGCTAGATGCTAGCGCGGCCCAGATGGCGTCCTCCATCGTCGCCTGGCCTTTCCTGCCGGGCGACGTCCTCGACGACCCCTCAAACGGCGCCCTATGGCTCCGGCGGGCGTTGCAGCGTGTCTGCGAAGCCACGATGCCGCGGTCGGGCCGCCGGGCGGGGGTCGGAGGTCGGTGTACTGGTGGTGCGAGGAGATCGCCGATCTCCGCGCGACGAGCGTCCGCGCTCAGCGCCAGTACACCAATGCCCGCCGTCAAGACCGACGGCGGGTGACGGAGGACCAGCTGCAGGAGCTGCGCTCCGTGTTTTCCGCGGCGCGCAGAGAGCTCCGTGCAGCCATAGCCCGGGCCAAGACCCGTTCGCACGAGGAGTTCCTCGAGACCCTGAATCGGGACCCTTGGGGGCGCCCGTACAAGGCCGTGTCCGTGAAACTCGGTCCTTGGGCGCCCCCTGTCACGGAGGGTCTCGAGCCCCGGTTTCTCCTGGAGGTTTTGTCGGCGCTGTTTCCCCCTCCTCCGGTTCCGGGGGAGGGTGGCGTCGACGCTTCGGGGGATCCGGAGCTCGCGTGGGGCACCGCCATAGCGGATGCCCCCAGGGTCTCGGACGAGGAACTCGAGTCCGCGGTGCGTCGAATGCGTTCGAAGAACGCTGCACCCGGACCGGACGGTGTGCCCGGGCGTGTCTGGGCCTGCGCGATGAGCGCCCTAGGGAGCGGCCTCAGGCGCGTCTTCGACGCGGCCTTGAGGACCGGGAGGTTTCCCCGCGCGTGGAAAGAGGCGAGGCTGGTGCTGCTGCGAAAGCCTGGTAAGCCCGCAGATTCACCCTCGGCCTATCGGCCGATCTGTCTCCTCGACGAGGCGGGCAAGCTCCTGGAAAGGATCATAGCTGCCCGCCTCATGGACCATCTCGGAGCTGCGGAGTTCCCGGATCTGTCCGACCGCCAGTTCGGTTTTAGGCGGCAGCGATCGACCGTAGATGCCATCCTACTGGTTCGGTCGCTGTCGCGCCGGGCGGTCGAGGGGGCGGTGTCAGCGTGGCGGTGTCTCTAGACATCGCCAACGCGTTCAACACCGTCTCCTGGGCGGCGATCGAGCGGGCGCTGGTATACCATCGCGTCCCGCTCTACCTTCGCCGCCTGATCTGGGACTACCTCCGTGGCCGAGTGGTCTCCTACGTCGGGCGAGACGGGGACGGGGTGGCTCGCGTGCACCGCGGCGTGCCACAGGGGTCCGTTTTAGGGCCCCTGCTATGGAACCTGGCGTACGACGCGGTGCTGCGGGTGGAGTTGCCATCGCCTGACGTGTCGTTCGTGTGCTACGCCGACGACACGCTGGTGGTGGCCTCCGGGCCGAGGTGGCTGGCAGCACTAGACCTCGCGGAGAGAGCACTGCGGCTCGTCATCCCCGCGATAGAGGCGCTCGGTCTGCGAGTCGCCTCCGATAAAACGGAGGCGGTATGGCTCGCGGACAGGGTGGGAACTGGCATTCCCGTCGGAGCGTCTCTAAGAGTCGGGGAGGCCTGCATCAGGGTCGGCCGATCGATGAGGTATCTCGGTCTGACCCTGGACACCTACTGGCGATTCGCGCGTCACTTTCGGGTCCTGGGCCCCAGGTTGGAGCGACAGGTGTTCGCCTTCGGGCGCATCATGCCCAACCTGGGAGGCCCGCACGAAACAGTTCGGCGACTATACGTGACGGTCGTCCGGTCCATGGCGCTCTACGGAGCGCCGGTCTGGGCCGGCGACCTGGGGGGCTGTCGCGTGGGGCGAGACCTTCTGGCAAAGGTTCATCGCCGCGCAGTCCTCCGTGCCGTGCGGGCTTACCGCACGGTGTCACACGCCGAGCTGTCGGCGCTGGGTGGGTCCCCACCATTCCATCTGCTCGCTGAGATGGAGGCGGAGGTGTACTTCGCCTCGCACGATCTCAGCGGAGCGAGGGACCCCCTGGCGCCGGTCGGACCCGACGCGCGGGACCAGGCCCGGCGACGCATGGGAGCCAGATGGATCGACTGGCTCTCCCTCCCGGAACATCGGGGGGGACGCGTCGTCGGGGCGCTGCTGCCCATTCTCGGGGAATGGGTGGGGCGTAGGTACGGCAGGCTTACCTTCCGCCTGACACAGATGCTCACCGGAGTCGGTTGCTTCGGTGACTTCTTGTGTCGCATCGGGCGGGAGGAGGCGCCGCAGTGCCACAGCTGCGGCCGGGGCGACGTGGACTCGGCGGATCACACTCTGGCGAGGTGCGCGGAGTGGCTCGATGACCGCCGAGTCCTGGAGCTGCAGCTGGGTCCCGATCTCTCGCTGGCGACGGTCGTGCGTCGCATGGCGGGAGATCGGGACTGTTGGGACGCCGTCGCCTCCTTCTCCGAGGCTATAATGCTCGAGAAGGAGGAGGCGGAGAGGGACCGCGAGAGGGCGGGCCGGGGAGGCCCGAGCCAAGCGGTCCGGAGGAGGCGGCGCGGGAGAGGGAGATGACCCGGGGCCGGGGGAGGTCGCGCGGCGACTTAGTTGCGTAAGTCGCCCCGCTCCCCCGGATATCAGGCCCCGGGTCGCGCCGTCTCGCCGCTCCCCGCTGTAGGGGATCGGGATGGGGCCGCGCCGCGCAACGGGCGCGGCCGTTACGCCCCCCGGTGCGCCGCCCCCTCTGTGTCGGAGGGGGACGCGCGCCGGGAGACGTCGGGAAGGAGTCGGGAAACGCGGCGGCCCCCGTTGTCGCGAAGGGCCGCCGCGGACGACGAAGCGACGGGGGTGACCGCCGCGGTCGGCGAGTCGTGGCATCGGACTCGCCAGGGCCGCGGCGGCGTCGCGAGGCACGGAGAACGGGGGAGGGGGGCCGTCTTAAAGCCCCCCCCCCCCCCCGCCAGGGGAGCGGCGGCCGCCGCTCCCGTCTGAGCGATCGAGCTTCCCCCGGGGTACGCAGTGTGCCCCGGCCCGGCCGCGCGCTACCAAGCATTGCGCGGCGACCGGTTTGGAGCTCGATCGCGGGGTCGCGGGGCGGGGGTGTCGGGGGACACCACCGCCCTAGCAGCAGCGACCCCGGAAGGGGCGACTCGGGCGCGTGATCCGTCGCGAGTCGCCGGTCCCGGAGAATATTGCTGGGGGAGGTTGTCATACTCCCCCAGGGACGACCCCGTTCAGGGGACCTAGCGCGGGGCTGCATTGAAGCGCAAGGGGGGAGGGTAGCGAACGTATCGCTTGTTTGATCTCGCGTCCAAATCCCTCCCCTCGGGCGCGCAGCTCCGCGCGCGAGGTAGATCACCTTGGTGGTTTTAGTGGGTTCGAGTCCCACATAACCCCCTGCCCGCCCCCGCGGGCGGGGGGTATCCGTGGGGATTTCCACCAAGTAAAACAAAAAACAAAAAAAAAAGAGGTTGTTGGGTTATCGCCGCCACCGTCGCCACGCGCCTATGCGATCGGCGTTTTTTTTTTCTTTGTTCGCAGTCGTCGTTGGCGTCTCGGGTTCAAGCCCGCGCCTCGCTTGTACGGTGTCAGATGCATACCTCGCCCCTCCATCGCCCTATTATGACGCAAAGTCTCTTTCAGCTGTTTTCGAGAGGCCTTCGAATCGTTGACCGCTTTGGTTATACCAGCCGCTCCACCGGCCAATGCCCCGATAGCTGATAAAGCAGGCAGCACGAACGGAAGAAATGGAAGAAAGCCACCGCGTTTCGCCACTCGTAGATTACGATGTCGTCGTCGCCGTTGCGGATGTTTCCTTCCAGACTTTCGCTGTTTACGTTTCGTTCTTCTCGTACCCATGCCGTGTTTAGTCTTAGCCTTCATCGTTGCCCACACTCCAGTCGCGGCTGCTTTTTCACCAAAGGTCGCGTCGTTCGCGAATACTCGTTCTCGCGCTCGTTCGGCTAATGCACGATCCGCCTCGTGTCGCCCCTCTAAATCCTTGCGACTAGAGTACGCGATATCGTGATCGCGGCACGCTGCGTCCAGAGGATTCACACCTTTGTCGCCACGAGCCAATCGCTTTAGCAAACGCGTTCCCGGTCCGCAGAACTGATAACCTGGAACGTGTAGTTCGAACGGCAGACGGTTTATGATACCGTTTACGAGACCCGATCCAGTCTTCTTCTTCTGATTATTCTTCTTCCTCCTCTGATTCTTCCCTAGTCCATGAGACGTTGCGGTCGTTGATACAATCATATACGTTAGAATAGTCACGATAGCTACTACAATAATAAACGCGTACGCACGCGTCACCGATCACTGTGATAGTGACCTGCGCGACGCGTGCCACGAATATAATAATAATAATAATAATTTGTCTTTATTCATCACAAATTCACATGAATTAAGGGATAAAAGGGCGAGGTTCAGCATAACTGCTGATTTGCAACCTAACCCCAAAGCAGGAAATATTATAACTAAAATTAGCTATATAAAACAGAATAGCGAGAAAAACAAGCATGGGAAGGACAAGAGACAAGGGGAGCTACATATAGTGGACAGGGATAAAGGAACGAGCAGCACATTTAAAAGCAGGAAAAGAAGACAAAGAACGAATTTCCAGAGGAAGAGAATTATAATAGAAGCAGGATAAGTAGGAGAAAGATGCCGTAAATTTGACCGACCGATGAGCAGGCACAGCCAGTTCATCACCACGCCTAGTAGATGGCGCAAAAACAGAGTGCATAGAAGAGTTACTTTGTAGAATTTCACTCAGATAAATAGGCGTCTCCGATTTCAAAGTCTTATAAACTGTGCAGCACAGGTGAAGGATCCACCGCTGTCTGAGATTGAGCCAACCGGAGCGAAGGAAACACGGCGAAATATGGTCAAACTTACGGACATTATAGGAATAACGAAGACACGAATTCTGAATACGTTGCACTATAGACGAAAGACGGGTAGTAAGACAAGGGCCATACACAACATCGGCATAATCAAACAGAGAAATAACAATAGACTGACATAGCGATAGCTTAGCGTGGGTAGAGAGAATGCGACGAGAAGGATACAGGAACCGCATACGAACAAACACAGAACGACACAAGGCAGCAACATGTTGGTCGAAACACCACAGAGGATCTAAAGTAACACCAAGGATTTTGACTGAGGGTTGCATAGAAAGAGATGCAGAGCCCCAAGAAATGTCAAAAGACGATAGCTGATGACGCAGCGCAGGAGAGCCCGCAATCAATAATGATGATTTAGAGGGATTTAACTGTAAACCATGAGAGTCAGCCCAAGATGTGAGGCATTGCAAGTCAGCAGCCATCTCACGTTTAGCAGTGTCAGCCTCTCCAACATCAAAGTCCTTTACAAGCTGAGTATCATCAGCGTACATATACACCCGGCAGTTGCGACAGATTGAGGGCAAATCCCTAACATAAATACAGAATAGCAGTGGCCCAAGTACCGAGCCTTGAGGTACACCACGTTTAACCGCGCGAATAGATGAGACCATAGGCATAAATTGATTAAGCATAACCTGCTGAGTGCGAGAAGAAAGATACGACTCCAGAAAAGATAGAACATTAGAGGACAAACCCGTATGTCGAAGCTTAGCAATCAGCAGGTCATGATCAATGGTATCAAATGCCTTAGAAATGTCTAAGGAAATGATGGCAGATAGACGCCTAGAATCAAAGCCACGCAATACAGTATCCGACAAATGCAGCAAGGATGTAGTAGTACTATGACCACGCCGAAAACCAGACTGATAGACTGGAAGAGCATTAGTGGAGGTGAAAAACCTCTGAAGCTGAATGATACAGAGTTTCTCAAGTAACTTGGATAAGAATGGAGTAAGAGAGATTGGACGAAGGGAATTGAGAGAGGTTACATGAGACACTTTGGGAATAGGAACAACAAAGGAATGTTTCAGGGCAAGAGGAAATACACCAGCAGTGATAGCAGTATTGAAGATAAGCAGGAGTGCGTCAGCACAGTATGGAAGACAATTTAGAACCATACTGCCAGATATATCATAGGGATTAGAGGATGTAAGTTTAATGGTTTTAAAGACAGCTAAAAGGTCCTCAGAAGTGAAAGGTTCAAAAGAAAAGGTAGGAGAGTAAGGATCAATGTCAACAAAGGATGCATAACTACGTATAAGGTTAGGAGAGGCAGTACAAGCAGGAAGAGAGTCAAGAAAGTGGTTATTAATTAAAGTAGGATCTGGAAAAGAATCAATATCAGACGAGACCCTAGACGACCGGTAGAATCCGGCCAGAGATAAGGAATCCCAGAACCTTCTGGAGGAGGAACGAGACTGGAAACTCTGAAAAAACGCCCGCTTCTCAGCACGGATGACAGATTTAGTCACATTGCGAAGATGCTTATAATAATCCCAAGCACCAGCTGTCCCAGTCTTTCTGTATTTGGTAAGTGCCCGATTGCGAAGTCTTATCAATTTACTTACAGTAATCGAAATTATTCCCGAGTACACTTCTTTTTCCTCCATTTTTGTAAATAATTCTGTTCTGGGGGGTGGACAAACGAAATCTTGGGGTGGACAAACCTCTTCTATATCTAGACTAACGAGATCCATCGTTGGACAAACGATTTCGATGTTTAATTAACAAAAAATCGAAATTATTCGCGAGTACACTTCTTTTTCCTGATTCTGACACTTCTGATTCCACCGATTAATTAACAAAAAATCGAAATTATTCCCGAGTACACAACTTTTTCCTCGATTTTTATACATAATTCTGTTCTGGGGGGTGGACAAACCTCTTCTATATCTAGACTAACGAGATCCATCGTTGGACAAACGATTTCGATGTTTAATTAACAAAAAATCGAAATTATTCGCGAGTACACTTCTTTTTCCTCGATTTTTATAAATAATTCTGTTCTGGGGGGTGGACAAACGAAATCTTGGGGTGGACAAACCTCTTCTATATCTAGACTAACGAAATCCGTCGTTGGACAAACGATTCCACCGATTAATTAACAAAAAATCGAAATTATTCCCGAGTACACTTCTTTTTCCTCGATTTTTATAAATAATTCTGTTCTGGAGGGTGGACAAACGTCTTCTATATCTAGGTTAACGAAAGCCGTCGTTGGACAAACGATTCCACCGATTAATTAACAAAAAATCAAAATTATTCGCGGGTACACTTCTTTTTCGCGATTTTTATTAATGATTTGTTTCTGGAGGGTGGATAAACGAAATCTTGGGGTGGACAAAACGTCTTCTATATCTAGGTTAGCGAAATCCGTCGTTGGACAAACGATTCCACCGATTAATTAACAAAAAATCGAAATTATTCGCGGGTACACTTCTTTTTCGCGATTTTTATTAATGATTTGTTTCTGGAGGGTGGATAAACGAAATCTTGGGGTGGACAAACGTCTTCTATATCTAGGTTAACGAAATCCGTCGTTGGACAAACGATTCCACCGATTAATTAACAAAAAATCGAAATTATTCGCGAGTACACTTCTTTTTCCTCGATTTTTATAAATAATTCTGTTCTGGGGGGTGGACAAACGAAATCTTGGGGTGGACAAACCTCTTCTATATCTAGACTAACGAGATCCATCGTTGGACAAACGATTTCGATGTTTAATTAACAAAAAATCGAAATTATTCGCGAGTACACTTCTTTTTCCTCGATTTTTATAAATAATTCTGTTCTGGGGGGTGGACAAACGAAATCTTGGGGTGGACAAACCTCTTCTATATCTAGACTAACGAAATCCGTCGTTGGACAAACGATTCCACCGATTAATTAACAAAAAATCGAAATTATTCCCGAGTACACTTCTTTTTCCTCGATTTTTATAAATAATTCTGTTCTGGAGGGTGGACAAACGTCTTCTATATCTAGGTTAACGAAAGCCGTCGTTGGACAAACGATTCCACCGATTAATTAACAAAAAATCGAAATTATTCGCGGGTACACTTCTTTTTCGCGATTTTTATTAATGATTTGTTTCTGGAGGGTGGATAAACGAAATCTTGGGGTGGACAAACGTCTTCTATATCTAGGTTAACGAAATCCGTCGTTGGACAAACGATTCCACCGATTAATTAACAAAAAATCGAAATTATTCGCGAGTACACTTCTTTTTCCTCGATTTTTATAAATAATTCTGTTCTGGGGGGTGGACAAACGAAATCTTGGGGTGGACACACCTCTTCTATATCTAGACTAACGAAATCCGTCGTTGGACAAACGATTCCACCGATTAATTAACAAAAAATCGAAATTATTCCCGAGTACACTTCTTTTTCCTCGATTTTTATAAATAATTCTGTTCTGGAGGGTGGACAAACGTCTTCTATATCTAGGTTAACGAAAGCCGTCGTTGGACAAACGATTCCACCGATTAATTAACAAAAAATCGAAATTATTCCCGAGTACACTTCTTTTTCCTCGATTTTTATAAATAATTCTGTTCTGGGGGGTGGGCAAACGAAAATTTTTGTTGGACAAACGGTGCTAGATCACGTACAATCGTGTCGCTCTTTCAAAAAGTTGAAAAGTGTTCATGGAGGGTGCTGATGACAAATTTTCTTAATTTGTTCATAACTTTTTTTTGAAGGGTGGACAAACGAAAATTTTTGTTGGACAAACGTGGACAAACGATGGACAATCATTCCCCCCCGACAAATTATTAAAAAGTTTTCATGGGGGTGCTGGTGAAAAATTTTTTTTTGTTCATAACTTTTTTGTGAAGGGTGGACAAACGAAAATTTTTGTTGGACAAACGTGGACAAACGATGGACAAACGAATGCCACCGCGTTTTTTTAAAAATTCGAATTTGGGGGTGTCAACTTCACACAGCTACAAACAAGTAACAAATTTACTTGAAAACGAAATTATAAAGCCGCCATTATCACCCTACAATTCGCCTATTTGGACCGTGTCCAAAAAACCAGGACCCGATGGGGAACTCTTGTGGAGAATGGTAATCGACTTCAGGGATCTAAACGAAAAAACCATTCCTGACGCATACCCACTTCCGAACATTAACGAGATATTAGATCAATTAGGAGGAGCTAAATACTTCTTCGTATTCGACCTTGCTTCTGGATTTCACCAAATCCCTATGAAGCCGGAAGATGCACCTAAAACGGCTTTTTCTACACCTCATGGACATTATGAGTTTGTCAGAATGCCGTTTGGACTATGTAACGCACCAGCAACTTTCCAACGCCTAATGGATCACACACTTACAGGACTCCAGGGCACGGAAATGTTTGTTTATTTGGACGATATCGTCCTTTATGCGAGTTCCCTCACGGAACACCTGATCAAATTTAAAAAACTTGCTCAACGCCTAAGAGAGGCGAATCTTAAACTTCAACCTTCAAAATGTAAATTTCTACACAAAGAAGTCGCATATTTAGGTCATATAATCACCGAACAAGGGGTAAAACCTGATCCAGGAAAAATTGAAGCCGTCCGAAACTATCCAGCACCAAGTACAGCAAAAAGAATTAAACAATTCCTTGGTTTAACCGGATACTACAGGAAATTTATCCCAGACTTTTCTAAAATAGCGCGTCCACTAACCAAACTATTAAAGAAAGATACAGTATTTGAGTGGGGACCGTCCCAGAAAATGGCTTTTGACCACCTAAGATTAGCATTACAGAAAGAACCTATCCTGCAATACCCGAATTTTGACCTGGAATTCCATGTTACCACCGACGCTTCAGAATTTGCTATAGGAGGAATATTGAGTCAAAATATAGATGGAAAAGAGCTACCAATCGCTTATGCCTCTCGTCTCTTGAATAAAGCAGAGATAAACTATGCAACCATAGAAAAGGACCTCCTATCCATTGTGTATTGCGTTAGACATTTCCGACCCTATTTATATGGGAAGAAATTTATTTTATATACTGACCACCAACCCTTAATCTGGTTACATAGAGTAAAAGACCCAACGTCACGTCTCGTTAGGTGGCGCTTAAAGTTAGCGGAATACGACTACGAAATTCATTATCAACCCGGAAAAAGCAATAAACTTGCAGACGCCCTGTCTCGTAATCCTCCTGTAAAGAGAGCGTGTCCCATACGACCGCGAGAGGAAACTGATGATGAGTGGGTGCCTAGTAAAAAGCCTCGAACTACCAATGAAACTAACAAGCGCCCAAAAGCGAAACCCACGAGGATCCAACCTCACCGGAAGGCACGAAAAGATCCAACGCCTATAATAGAGCCCACCCCAGAAAGCGCACCAGAACCCATGAGTGGCATAGAAAATGAAATCCAACAGGAAGAAGAACAGGAATTAAATATTCCACGTCAAACCGTTTCACCTCCGCAATCCCCAATACCACTGGAACTGGAAGACTCTGATTCCGAAATAGAATCTAACGCGTCAAACGAATCAACTACTGATTCAGAATCATCGTTAATTGAGCTAAACGATTCCCCAGAAGAAACATACGAAGCGGATCCCGATAGGGACATTAGGACAGTACCAATAATTAGTCGCGACCCGTTGTCTTTACGAAAAGAAACGCTTATTTTCTTCTTAAGCGCAGGTGGGAAACCTCCGACAACGGAACCAAACAATTAATAGAAACTGGGGCATTAGAAGAAGCGACCCATACAGCACACTCCGTTGCCCGAAGCTTGCAGGAAGGTTCCATGGGGGTTGCCGTGGAATGTTCCCTCGGTAAGGACATAGGAACCTTCCTGGAACATTCCAGCAATGTTCCGGTGGAACATTGCCACTTGGAACCTTCCTGCAAGCTTCAAGGAACGTTCCAGTCATTCTCTGGCAATGCTCACGGAACGTTCCAGTCATTCTCTGGCAATGCTCACGGAACGTTCCAGTCATTCTCTGGCAATGCTCACAGAGCGCTCAGGCCATTCTCTGGCAATGCTCACGGAGCGCTCAGGCCATTCTCTGGCAATGCTCCCGGAGCGCTCAGGCCATTCTCTGGCAATGCTCACGGAGCGCTCAGGCCATTCTCTGGCAATGCTCACGGAGCGCTCAGGCCATTCTCTGGCAATGCTCACGGAACCTTCCGGACATTTTACAACAAAGGTTCCAGAATCGATTCTTGCATCGACTTTTCCCTAATTGATATATATCAATAATAATTATTGTTCGCAGATTTTACAGTAATGGTCTCGTAACTTTTCGGAAATTTTACAACAATGATGTTTCGGCAAAATTTGTGTGATTTTACAGATAGGATAAAAAATTTAAGGGAATTAATTAAATTACAATAAATATTGACAATTAAATATTCATATATTTTTTATATACAAGACGACAACAAGAACAATAATAATAACAATAAAAATAATAATAATGGCTCTGATGGAACTTCCCAAGCCCACGTGGTGAAACTCCAGGCGTTGTGTGACGTCACGTGACAGGTTGCAAAGCCAAAGCACGTAAGAAAGCACAAGCGTAAATAGTTAGAGCGTGATTATTTATTAATTGCTTTTAAGTAATAAAAATGGTTAGAACGTGTGTGTTTTGTGGCGCAGAAGACCTGAGTGAATTGGATGAAGGTTTGACATATCACGAGTAAGTAGAACCCATGTATATACTATTTGTAGGTTAAGTCGAACTTATGTTTTCATTCACGCTACACAAGGACGGGATAAAAACAGATCTTTCGCAGATAATAGATATGAATTATTCCAATTAAGGATCTTATTTTTTAGTTAAAGTAACTAATATAACATATTTGATGTTTATTAACCAACTGCAATAGTTTAATTACTTAAATTACATATATTTCTTTGCTTTCTGTGCTACAAGCTTTTATTTTTCACACAGTTTCCTTGTAAATATGCATACACTGTATAACTTTTATTTCACTTTCCGTTCAATTATTTAAAGTTGTGGTGATTGTTATTTTTTCATTGCTTCGCTTCAATGCACCCCTGTGATTGGCGTTACATGAATGTTGTTTTCAATAAAGCCATTGTTCATGACTAAAATAATTTATTAATGACCTTTTATAGATTCATTTACTGAAGAGGAGCTGTGGAAGCAATGCTACGATAATGGCATTGATGATATTACATAAATTAATAGAGGATTCTGTGGCAGAAAAATATAGTTGGTATGGAAAATAGCAAAAACAATTATTCAGTACCTTCAAACATATAGTAAAGTTAGCAATGAGTAAGTCAATTTATTATTTATCACATTTCAGCACTTAAAATTGTAAAATAAATGCATGTATTATTCCAGGTTCATTACATGCTGCATGCAGTACATTTTTAGTAAAGAGGGCAGAAGACTCTGGAACTCCACATACGCGGGTTTGAGAAGATTCACCAGAGTTTTTCAACAGAGTTTTTCAAAATGATTATAACACAATAAGGCGTTGTTTGAATGTACAAAATTCTGGCCCTGACCCATGTTCTGTAACCAACGGAAATCTATATGATACAAACAAAAATATTTTTTTTAAAAAGTTCGACTTAACCTACAAATAGTATATACATAGGTTCTACTTATCCGTGATATGTCAAACCTTCATCCAATTCACTCAAGTCTCCTCACTCAAGGCGCCACAAAACACACACGTTCTAACCATTTTTATTATTTAAAAGCAATTAATAAATAATCACGCTCTAACTATTTATGCTTGTGCTTTCTTACGTGTTTTGGCTTTGCAACCTGTCGCGTCGCATGCAGTTGCATGTGCGTGACGTGACACAACTCCTGGAGCTTCACCACGCGGGCTTGGGAAGTTCCACCAGAGTCAATATATTATTATTTTTATTGTTTTTATTATTGTTCCTGTTGTCGTCTTGTAGTTTTATTTACATATATTTTTCATAAGTTAGGACTGATACCGTATCGATACATATCGATACTATTATTTTTTTTATTGTTATTATTATTGTTGTTGTTGCTATTATCGACTTGTACAAAAAAATATATGAATATTGCCAATATTTATTGTAATTTAATCAATTTCCCTTACATTTCCTCTCCTTTCTGTTATATCACACAAATTTTGCCGAAACAACATCGTTGTAAAATCTGCGAACAGTTCCGTGAGCATTGCCAGAGAATGGCCTGAACGCTCCGTGAGCATTGCCAGAGAATGGCCTGAGCGCTCCGTGAGCATTGCCAGAGAATGGCCTGAGCGCTCCGTGAGCATTGCCAGAGAATGGCCTGAGCGCTCCGGGAGCATTGCCAGAGAATGGCCGGAACGTTCCGTGGAATATTCCAAAAGGGCGGACATAGGATTCCCCATGGTACGTTCCATCAATGTAGCAGGAAGGTTCCGGTAATGCACCGGAACCTTCCTGCTACATTGATGGAATCTTCCGGCCATGGGAGTGTGCTGTATGGGGAATGAATTAATTTGGGGAAAGGCCCATGTAACATGCAAGAAGGGACGGATTCTCATCGGGCTAGTCATAAAAGAAACGCAGAATACTCCCCTAACCACCATAACCTGTGGCGAAGCGTTATCTTCCCTTAAAAATATGATAAACGAACTCGTAATATACTCATTTAGTATAGCTAAAACAGCAAATATCGATCAATTGACCTGGCAAGATATCACTATGGACATTCTCGAAACCATTGACGAGGACGATATCGAGGTCACAATATGTTTACAAATAGTTCAAATTCCCGAAGAGTCAAAGAGACAAAATATAATTACAGAAAATCACGCGTCTGCATTAGCTGGACATAAACGAGTAACTAAAACTTATAACCGAATTAGACACCATTGTTTTTGGAAAGGAATGAAGAAAGCCGTTGAAGATTATATTCGAAAGTGCGAAGACTGTCAGCGGAAGAAACTCGTTCGTGTTAAAACCAGGCAACCAATGATTCTTACCGACACTCCTGGACGCGCCTTTGATAAAGTAGCATTAGATATAGTAGGACCGTTACCCACTACCAGAGAAGGAAATACATATATATTAACAATACAAGATTTGCTAACAAAATACTTCGTGTGCGTACCCCTTACACAGTCGACATCAATAAAAATCGCAGATGCGTTCATTAAGAAATTCATCGGTCAATTCGGGGCTCCCAGAGCCATTCTCATCGACCAAGGAGTAAATTTTACCAGTAAATTCATGAAAACTATTGCACAAAAATTTAAAATCGTACAATTTCGAACCACAGCCTTTCACCCACAGACAAAAGGCTCTTTAGAGCGATCGCACATCGTCTTAACGGAATACCTAAAAATGTATATCAATAAATACGATGACTGGGACGAATGGACCGACTTGGCCGCGTTTTCTTATAATACCAGCGTCCACGAGGGCACTGGTTACACTCCACACGAATTTGTATTCGGGAAAATAGCCCGGGTACCCAGCCGAAAGAGAGTACCCGAGGACTTCGAAAACGAAACCTATAATCAATACCTCTCGAACTTGAGTACGAGGGTGCCAGAATTACAAACCGCCGCTGCGGAAAAACTAAATCAATCTAAACTCCGATATAAAAAGTATTATGATCGTCACATAAACGAAGAGACTTTCAAACCGGGCGACCCAATTTTTGTCCTAATAAAACCGTAAAAGGGAAAATTCGGAGACCAATACTCGGGTCCTCACACCATATTACAGGTAATCCCTTCGCAAAATTTAAAAATATCGTGGAAGGGCAAGACGAAAATCATACACGCGAACAAAGCGCGTCTTGGTCGATTACGCGAAGATCCCGGTTGACCCTAACTCCAATAAAACATGTACTTATCAAATTATTTCCTAGGAAAATATAATGCCGCATAAAAGGGCCCAAAAGCCCAATGGGGCTAAACCCAGGGGAGTTGGCCTCAAGAGGAGGTTAGCCCACCTACACTGGCTGCGCAAAGAAGCCATCAGGGAGGGCAGAAACCTTTCGCCCCTTCTCCCCAGGATTACCTCCACTGTGACCATCAGGGAGGCAGAGCCAGAAGTGATCACCCTCGACGACTCCACACCGCCAAGGCTACAACAAGCCATCGCCCCAATGCCCCCCCATTGCCCCCCAACAAGAAGCGAGGAGATACTCTCCCGTTCCTCTCCCCAACCCTGTACCTCCCAAATTCCCTCCTTCATCCCTCCACCCCCAGGTCTAGTGGAAATCCTCGACACGGGGTCAGCTACCAAGGTCCCAGACCATACACAGCTGACACCCGCGTTTCTAAGGTGGTTCAATGACCGGTATCAAAACGGTCACGACCTCACTTACATCCTGAACGATCCCTCATTCCAACTCCTTGAGTACTCCTTTCCTCCCTATTAATCCCTCCAAAATTCCTTCCTTCCTTTATTCCTATCCTCTCCATGTAAATAACCCCTTGTAAATAGTTCCCTCACTCCCTTTAGAATTAATTTAAAATATTTTTTATTTTATTTCTTTTATATATATACATATATCTCTTTTATTTTTCTTTTCTTTATGCAAAATCATATCTTTTATTTTCCTTTTTTTGCCAAATAGGCTAAATATTTTATTTTTCATTATTTACAAACATTTCTGTTTTATTTTTCTTTATTATCAATTATCTTTTATTTTATTTTCGCCAAATAGGCCATATATATTTTATTTTTCCTTCTTTATTATTACAAAAACAAACATACTATTTTTCGTTACTTCATCATTCCAAAGACACATTTTATTTTTCTTTTCTCATTTCACCACACTCGAACCTTGTGTTAAGAAATGCTACGCATTTCTTCATATAGGGGGGGAGGTGTGACGTCCCACGATTTTCGAGCATTTCTTATTCCAAATTACATTAGTAAACCTCAAATTCACTCTATCAAACTCAACTCCTACCCCATCTCCTCAATAGCCGATCACCTTGATGTTGCACCTTAGCGGTCAACAACACAAGATGATGAATACAAACCTCCACCTCGCTGATGTACCATAGCGGTCCCCATCGCGAGATGATCGTTTCAAAACCCACTTCGCCTATTCGTCCTACAAGGC
Organism: Andrena bicolor; assembly: GCA_960531205.1. NCBI lineage: Eukaryota > Metazoa > Arthropoda > Insecta > Hymenoptera > Andrenidae > Andrena > Andrena bicolor. The sequence goes on from OY482668.1 coordinate 30,387,233, forward strand.
ACGAATCATTCCCTTTAAAACGAATTCAAACAAGTCCCTCGTTACAAATCCCTCTTAGAATCGAGACCACGTCTCAATCCCCTCTTTACGACTCACGGAGTCCAAACACTCTACCCTTTCCTATCAAACACCCAAAATCCAATCGAAGAGTTGAGTATCTCCTTCTACAGTTATAAAAACCCCACAAACCCAATTACGACGCATTTGGCGTACGTGACACAAAATATGTCTATTAATAGCCATACCGTTTATAAAAACCCCGGAAGTCATACTGCGTCTTATTCCGAAATGTGTCAAGGTCTTTACCGCGCGTACCCCCGCAATACTCCTGTGAAAATACATAAATACGAGGTCCTGCGAGGCCTCGTCCTCTTTCATCGCTCCTTCAACGCAGAACGACGACCAAGTGTCATTTTAAAGTGTCTCTTGAAAACGGTGTAAAAGATTTATTATTGCTAAGTATTCAAAGTGTAAAGCCAGTGCGACGGCAACCACTGTAAGTCAAAATCATTATTATATTGTTATTCACGTCCATACTATTGTTTAAAATCACGCTTATTACTTTTCAAGTCATATTATTCTGGCGTTATCTTATATTAATAGCATTTATCGCTTTCTAAAGCCTATTACTATTCACCTATTATTTTGTATTATTATTGTTTATGCTTGCTTTGTTTATATATATTTCTTTATAATCGCTTATTACTTATATCGTTTTCTTGTATTAACGCTTATTCCATTTCATATTATAAAATTTACTAAAGCTTATTGCATTCCTGATGGTTTTGTTTGGGAATAGGGGATTGAAAGTAGAGTTTATGTGTTATTATTTGAATATATTATAACGTATAGCTGATCACACGTGCACACATGTCGAAAACCAAAAACGTGACTTAGGTCCGCTAACGCTCACCGCATCAGCGTCCTCTCGCTGTACAAAAAGAAAACTAAAGAAAGAAGGTTCTGCGAATTGTGAGGTGGCGCTTATCTTTAAATTCCAACACTCCCCCTAATTCGCGAACCGAAGCAGAGTAATGCTGACTCCAAAATACATATTTTACAAAACAGTCTTAAATTCTTAACTACATATTTTTAATAATTCAACGCATTTTTCATGTTTCAGTCTTGGCAGTGATTTGGTCAATATATCAGCTGCCATATCACTCGTAGGCTTATATTCTACTTTAATGTGCCCTTGCTCCTGGGCTTCTCTAGAAAAATGGAACCTTATATCTATATGCTTACTTCTAGCGTGGTGAATATTGTTTGTACATAGTGAGATTGCACTCTGGTTATCGCAAAATACTTGCGTCTCTTTAGATACAAACTTGGACTGCTTCATATGCTTTAACAGTTCTCGAAAGTACACTATTTCTTTCGTTACCTCTGAAAGAGCTATGTATTCCGATTCCATTGTGGAAAGCGCGACGCATCTTTGCTTTTTGGTCGCCCAGCTTATTGGGGCTCCGGCCAAAAATGTTACAAACCCGGAACACGAATGTCTATTTTCGAGATTTCCACCCCAATCGGAATCTACATATGCTCGTAACAATTTATTTGTCTTTTCATACCTAATGCTGTAATCAGTTGTTCCTCGCAAATACCTTAATACATGCTTTGCCATTTTCCAAAGTAAGATTCTTGGGCTTTCGCAAAAGCGGCATAGGAAGTTTATCGCAAACATTATATCTGGCCTAGTTGTATTTGCTAAATATAACAAGCTTCCTACTAGTTGCCGATATGGCTTCTCGTTCATTTCGTCTATTTCGGAATTTGTCGCCGTTTTCAAATCTTTCACTTGTTGATTTATGTTAACTTCCAGTGGCGTATTCGCGGTTTTACAATTCGTCATATTGAATCGCTCAACCAAGTCTTCTATATATAATCGTTGATTTAATCTTATTTTCCCTTTCTGACCTTGTCTTTCAACGCGAATCCCTAGGATATTTGTTACTGGCCCTAAATCATTCATCTTAAATTGCGTTTTCAGTAAATCCTTTACAGCTTTCAACTTCTCAAAATCAGCAGAGGCTATTAGTAAATCATCTACGTAAATTATTATTATTGTATCATTCCCATCTAACTTATCAACGTACACGCACGGATTTATTTCAGACTTTATAAAATTAATACTTGTTAAGTACTTATTTAGTTTACTATACCACTCGCGACCTGCCTGTCTTAACCCATACAATGGTTTATGTAACTTGCAAACCTTGTCTTCTTCTCCTTTCTTTATGAACGATGTTGGCTGTTCCATATATATTTCATCGGACAACTCAGCCTGTGTATACGCCGAAATTACATCCATATGATGGGCGAACATCTCATTTTCGACGCAAACAGCCAAGAACGTTCTCAACATCTCAAACCTTGCTACAGGCGCAAACGTCTCATCATAATCCTGTCCTGGTATTTGCTGGTCTCCACGTGCGACCAGTCTGGCTTTGAATTTTTCAACATTTCCATCCTGGTTTCTCTTTATCCCATTTATTTTTTAATACCTTTTTATTCGACGGTTTACTTACCAAACTCCAGGTTCTGTTGCCTTTCAGTGTATTTATCTCGGATTTCATAGCTTCTAGTCAGAATGATTTTTCTGGCGAGTTCATTGCTTCCTTAACAGTATTTGGTACTTTACATTCCTGACTATTTGCAAGGTTAGCTATGTGATACAATTTTCGCGGTCTACCGCGTCGTCCGGTTTTTTCAAATTTCGGTCGTCCGCGGCCTCTGTTTTTCGGTGTGGGTTCCAGCATCAGGTTGATTTCCTGTTCTTCTCCTTCTGTTTCTTCTTCTACTTTTTCTTCTTCTTGCGGATCTTCAGAATCGTCGTTGCTGTCGTCTCCGTCTGATGATTCATTCTGCTCTTCTTCTTCTTTCAGATGCTGGTGTGGCTGCTTTTCTGATTCTCCGATCAAATCGAAAGTTGAATATGGCGGTTCAGATTCTGATTGCTTCTTTTCTTTGTGGTTCTTTGGTTCTTGAATATTTTCTATGAAACGTACATCTCTTCGCTTTATTATTTGGCTTGTTCCTTTCTTCCATAGTCTATAAGCCTTGGCCTCTTGAGAATATCCGACCAGAATATATTCCTCGCCTCTTGGTGCGAACTTGTTACTTTTGTTGTTTTTATTTAATGCAATGGTTCGGCTACCAAACGTTCTAAAATATCCTACGTATGGTTTCTTCTTGGTCCATACTTCAATTGGAGTAACTTCGTTTAACACCTTGGTTGGGCATCTATTTCTGATGTATGCGGCGGTGCACACTAGAGCTGTACGAGTACTTGAATATTCGGGTAGCTTGAAATCCGAACCAATCCGGGACTCGGTTTCCAAGCCGAGCCAGGTACCCGAAAAGAACCGAGCGGCTCGGATAGAACCAAGTACTTGAATTTTTCCAAGCGGCCCGAAAGAAACCGAGCGGATTGAATAGAACCGAGCGGCTCGGATGGAACCGAGTACTTGAATTTTTCCAAGCGGCCCGAAAGAAACCGGGCGGATTGAATAGAACCAAGCGGATTGAATTTTTTCCAAGCGGCCCGAAAGAAACCGAGCGGATTGGATAGAACCAAGCGGCCCGAAAGAAACCGAGCGGCTTGGAAAGAAACCGGGCTGCTTGGAAAGAAACGAGCGGTCCGAAAGAAGTTCGAGCAGATCGAAAACTATGTGTCCGATTTATTTCAAACTTGATACACATATTCTTAATGATATTATCTAAACTGTATGATATAATTTTTTATGCGATAACCCATTCGTATATAATAAATGTTTTAAGTTTGCCTTGTTAGGTAAAAAATGAATAGTAATATTTACCTTGCTCTCATTTGTGCAATAAATTTTTTCTTCTCAAATCCGTATGCTACCTTGTAGATATTTGATTAATGAGCACTAGAATCATGGTCTTTCTGATGTTAGATAAACCTGGGCATCATAATTTGATACATCGCTCGCGCGCGTAATATTTATACAACATATGCCTGAATACATGCTCTGGACATAAGAATTAACGAAATAATTTCCAACCTCATAGTATCTGTAAAAAGAATTCGTCTAACCCCTTAATAAAGGGTGTTGCCTGTTAATGGCTAAATAAGTATAAATGAATAAATAAAGAAATAGGTATAATATAGACTGCGGAATTTAGTGTAAATGCATGTTTCTGTAATAATGGATTAAACAAGTGGGAGTTTGACCGATCTATATTTCATCATTATGAGGATTTAAAAAATATATTTGTAATTTTGCATATTTTGGGTATTTTTCATGGTATACGAAATTTGTTTAGAAATTAGCTCGAGTAATTTTTAGAAGTTGCTGAACCTCGGCTTTAAAATTTAATAGCTTCACACCTATGTTAAAAAGTTTATGTAAGTGTAATAGTTACATTATATTCAAAAGATCAGTAATTTAATAGAAGGTACAGTGATACTTGTAATAGTTTGTATAATGCACATATCATGCGAATGTACTGATATGAACAAGATTATATGAATTTTCTAATTCCCACGGAAGTGCATCGGTATATTTGCTGTATTCATTCTGCATATATATATCGAGAAACTCAGAGAAAAAAACGAAGTAAAGTTTTATTCACTGAACTGTTTGGCTTGTATTGAAGGGATTGTTGTGCACTGGAAAGCGGCTTATCAGACTTGCATTAACTTCCGCAGTCTAGGTATAAATAAATAAACGAATAATTTTTAAACAATAAACAACTTAAATAAACATACAATTTTTTTTATTTAATTAATGCAAGAACGCAGTACCAATCCGTTTGAATGAGGATGGGGAATACTTCTGCAAGAGCGTATGAAATTACAAGAAATAAAATAATTTTATTTAAATAACATTTGCACAGTTTAATTATACGTTGTAGCATATTTCGTACATTGGATTACATACAGACTTCATACATGATGGACGCATACTATCTGCATACTACATACACACTATATTCATGCTATACATATACATTACTTATTATATACATGGAACATACAGTATAGGCATACAATGTACTGTTGGCCCTACGCACGTACTAGATGCTACTATATTGCGTACTATATACTATTACATTATATTACATGAGGGGGACATATAGTATTGGTATTTGTTTGACCTTCCGATGACCTTGAAAAGTCCTGCGAAGGTCACGTGCCGCCGGCATTAGCGTTACCCGATGTACACCGCGGGGAGGTTGCTCGGTCGGACTTTGTACATCATGGTGGCTCTAAGAAGAGCCGATTTTGCGCCAGTGTAAATAATATATGCCATGACGTAGAGTTGCTGTAACAAAATGAACACAAATGCAGGGACTGTTAGATAGTTAAAACTCAATGAAGATCGTAGATCGCACATTAGTAAATTAATAAGGTTTCTTTGCTCTTACCATTGTTGTTTGGGCCTGTTCGCTGACAAAAAACACAGCTGCTCCACCCTGTGGCCCAGGAGGCATGTCCGCTTCTCCGTCACTATGTTGCCGGCACGCGAAAATAGCCTTTCGCTATAAGCCTGCGATGCCGGCACGCCCAAAATATTTTGTGCCGCACGGGCCAGTTTGGGAAATCGCGTTCTGTGGTCTCTCCACCACTTCAGAATACAGGATTCCGGCTCTACAATTTTGCTCTCCACATAGGTTTTGATCTCCGCTTGGAGCGTATCGTCCGGTGTCCCCAGCTCCTGCCTCCCAACATCGGCATAATAGTCTTCTAATGTCCCTAACGCTGATTCTGTCATAGAAACAAAATATATAACATACAACATGGAACATAGTATCACATAATCTTAGCATTGTTTCACACTTACCTGACGACGTTTCGCTCGACGATGCGCGTTCCTCACTCACGACATTCGCGTTGCTTCCCTCCAGGTACTTTTCCGCAAACGAATACAGCGTCGTGTGAGCGGCGTCTTTATCGTCTGCCGACAATAGCCGGTCTTTGACGCGAGGGTCCAGAATCATTGCAATTATCATCGGTTCGGACGTGTCGATGAAATGAAATCGATCTTTCAATTCCTCTAATAAATATTGCCGGAATTCAGAACAATGCTTTGGTGTGGTCTCATCCATACGGCATGATAACCACTTCCGTAGGTACTTAATGGACGAAATATACCGGCAAAGCGTTGGCGACTCTTCCACTGTCATTAACAGCGTCGCTTCTTTAAATAATTTTAATAAACCACAATATTTTTCAATTCTGGACCACTCGCTACTCGTTATTATGTCCGGCATTCCTCGCTGACACAACACTGCATTAAGTGCGTGTTGTACCTGGAGTAAGCGACACAGCATGTCGTACTGTGAGTTCCATCGCGTCTCCACGTCGCCGATCAGCGTTAGAGGCTTCAGAGTGGGATTCTGCTGCTTTTGGACAGCATTTAATTTTTCATACGCCACCGTAGAGCGATGGAAAAATTTGACAATTGTCTTGCACTTCTTCAAGATATCCAGGAGGTCCGCTGAATTTTTAATCGCGTCCTTTACCACTAACTGAAAAAAGCCTCGTTGCATTAAATATTGTAATGTTAATGATTTATTATTCATTTTAGCATTCAAATGTTTATTTACCTGCAGAGTATGGGCGTAACATGGGATACGCTCCCATTCAGTGCATAGTTGAATTGCTTTTGCGATGTTGGCCGCGTTGTCCGTTGTAAAAAAAATTGTAAACTCCTCTTTGAGTAAGTCCCAATCAGTTAAACACTTGCGCAAGTGAACATTCAGGTTTTCGCTGGTATGCGCCTCTGTGACACACTCTATTTGTAATGTGCAATTCTTCAATACAAAATCTGCATTTAAGTAATGCACTGTCAAAGAAATAAAACGGTCCTTCGAGCGTGACGTCCAACCGTCCGTGGTAAATGCGAATGTCCGTGTCTAATCCAAAACAGTTAAAATATGTGTAGGTGTATATCTTTAATATAGTTACAAATGTTCTTCAATATGACATAAAAGATGATGATAAATGGCATGAACGTTTGAGAACTTATACTTACAGTTTTCGCATCCTCGCTGATCATGTCCTGCAGTTTCTTCCTTTCCGCTTCATACAACTGCGGTACGATTTCGTCGGCGAACGTGGCCCGGCCGGGGATCTCGTATCGGGGCTCCAGAATGCTCATCAATTGTTTGAACCCCTCATCGGACACCATAGAGAATGGTTGACAATCCAAAATCACCATGCGGGCAATCGCATCGGTGATTTGTTTTGCTCGCGGCGACGATGTTTCAAGCCTGGGCACTTGCGCAATTACTGTGGGCGAATTTCGCGGTATGAGTCACGTGGGTATTGGGAAATTGTGTAATTGTTCAAAATAAAGTTCCATGTATGAGTAGAAGCATAAATAGTTAATTTCTTACATACCGTTTATATTGGTTGTGGCTTGAACCTGACGGTTCTCATCCCTCTCGGCATCTCGGAATGCATCGGTATGTTGCACTTCCATGTGCCGGCGAAGCGACGTAGTGCCTCCTGCTTTTGTTTTATATTTTTTTCCACACGTCTTGCATGCACTTTCCTCTCGATTTAATTTCGTGAACCACATCCAGACAGAGCTCTGGTTCCTACGCGGTGGTCGGTTATCAACGAGAGCGTTGGAGGAGGACCGATCCTCGCTCGGTCCGCTTTCTGCCACATCCATGGCCTCGGTTCCACGGATCACTTCCATTATAAATGTTACACTGAATGTAAAGGAACACGATTCAAATGAGCTGTAGGTGAGTGTTGGCTCACTGACCGATACTTTGCGAATGGTTCTTGTCGTGGAAAGAATTATCAAAGTTGGCGCGGATGATGTGTATTCTTGGAAAGGGAAACCAGTGTCGAAATGCAGTGATTGGATGCTAATTACCAGAGTCGCTCATTATTGGTTGTTTTCCGCTTCAGTTCTTCTGGGTGGGGGTGCTTTCTGTACTGCAGGTACAGGTAAGAATCTTCAGTGATGCCAGATTCGGGGCGAGTTCCCTCGAGAATTTCCCCCACCCCGCGCATACTACGCCGGAGCTGCGTGTCCGTGAGTTGGACTCCGAAGCGTCGAGCTCACGGATACGCAGCTCCGGCGTAGTGTGCGCGGGGTGGGGGAAATTCTCGAGGGAACCCGTCTCCGTAAGAAGACGGAGGACCGTTAACCCTTGGTATCATGATTTTCTATTTCACCCAGAAAAATTCTTATTGTTGCATTTTTGCCCACACTTCATCGTAAAAATAAGCAAAAAATCCTAGTGTACCAGTTCTTAAAAAAATGAAAGATGTGTGTATAACGCCACTGTTAAATCGTGCATAATGGTACCTATGTATTATAATGTTAAGCCAATGCTCTTTTCTGCAGAATGTTACACTAGTGTTACATACATTATTATGTTCGACATCAAATTTAATCAAAAAGAAAAATCGAAATAATTGAGAGGACAAATTAGCATATACTTGGTACTTTCAGTGGTCCTGGCGAAATAATTTCGTGGTGTTTTCCCAATGAAGATGATATCAAATGTGATAAATTTTCTTAAAAAATATCCAGATTCATATCGTACTTGGTATCATCGGAAAACACCAGGAAAGCATCGGCATCAATCATTTTCATGAAGATCTAATGAGAAATACAGAACTTGGTATTTCGATTAGTACATGATTAGCGCCCATCTCCTATTTTCGTCTTTATAAATGTGTTACCCTCCAATTGTCTTGTTTCTTTCCGCTTCACCTTGTTTGTCCGCGTCACCCCTTGTCCGCGTCACCTTGCCCCCGCGGATTTAGCTGCGGGTAGAGGTAAAATGGCCTTTCGCCCCTACGGCGTAGGACCTTTGCGGATATATGCCGTTACCAATAAAATAATAAAACGTTTCGTACCGACCGTAGCAGAGTTAAATTTGCCGCGTTTATTAGTTAACGACCCCCCCCCCCCCCTGAATTGTACGTCTTGTGCATTCTTTTCGCCGAAGCTATTAAACACGACCTTCCGTTGGAAAAAAATTTCAAACAACGAGACGCGTACTTTCGCCGAAATTGCCGCTGTATGAAATGCGACAAATTCATTGATATAAATTTTGCCGTGCTTGCTTTTTTTCCATGCAGATCGTTCGACCACCCTCGACGTGGGCTATTTACGTTCAATATAATTACGTCTTTGTCTCGTAATATTTCTGTCGCCTATCTTCTATCAATACCCGAAGTCGGGTTCTTTTAACGGGCTAACGATTTTACGGTCTTCCTGGTAGCAAGATGCCTTGAAATCCGCTGACTGCGCGTGGTCCATATGTCGCTCCGCGAGGTGTATGGATGCTGGATAATACTTTTTAAGCGGGGAAGCCACTGTGAAAATTTTTTTCTTCTCATTTTACTTTTCATGCATTTTCATAATATTTGGGGTCTCAAAAATATACCTGCACAATTTCAAAGTGGATCTCGAAAAATGGCTATTTTCAAGACATTTATTATGAAATGTAACGAAACATCTTTATTACCAACTGAAAATGCATATATTTAACTAATATTTTATGCTACCAGATTGAAATCTTTTAAAAATCTATTTCAAAATTTTCAAAAGATTTCACTCTGGTAGCATAAAATATTAGTTAAATATATGCATTTTCAGTTGGTAATAAAGATGTTTCGTTACATTTCATAATAAATGTCTTGAAAATAACCTTTATTTTTTACCGTCGCAGTGGCTTCCCCCCTTAATTGCTATATTGATGGCACCATTCTTACTTCTGGCATATTGAAGTAAAAACTGAGGGGACTGATTGGGGTACCATCCCTAGTCCTCAAAAATTAATCAGGAAGTTCGGCCAGAGTCGCCGTTTATGACCGTATTGCCCTGCGTGTCGGCGCACCGATAGAAACCCAATATACGGATTAACTCAGGTCGAAGAATGACTAAAATTCTTAAAGACCGTGCCACGTTCTTGATTGCCCTTAGACTTTTCGTTTCACTCTGAGCCTGTTTTTGTCACGATGCACAGTGGCCCTCAAACCCAAGAAATGCTGGAAAAATTCAACATGCTATTTGTTCCTATCAAAATCCCGAATCTTATTACGCTGATTTTAAAACACTGAATGTGCTTTCGGTTGACAAAGATTTAAAAATTTTCTGCTACTGTAAAGAAATTCATAAGAATCATTTTTAAAAGTTTCTTAAGGTGTTTCCCAAAGACATTTTTTATGGATTTCTTCAAACCGAAAAAGTCTTTAAAACACCTTAAGAAACTTTTAAAAATGATTCTTATGAATTTCTTTACAGTAGCAGAAAATTTTTACACTAGGATTTTTTGCTTATTTTTACGATGAAGTGTGGGCAAAAATGCAACAATAAGAATTTTTCTGGGTGAAATAGAAAATCATGATACCAAGGGTTAACGGTCCTCCGTCTTCTTACGGAGACGGGTTCCCTCGAGAATTTCCCCCACCCCGCGCACACTACGCCGGAGCTGCGTATCCGTGAGCTCGACGCTTCGGAGTCCAACTCACGGACACGCAGCTCCGGCGTAGTATGCGCGGGGTGGGGGAAATTCTCGAGGGAACTCGCCCCGAATCTGGCATCACTGAAGATTCTTACCTGTACCTGCAGTACAGAAAGCACCCCCACCCAGAAGAACTGAAGCGGAAAACAACCAATAATGAGCGACTCTGGTAATTAGCATCCAATCACTGCATTTCGACACTGGTTTCCCTTTCCAAGAATACACATCATCCGCGCCAACTTTGATAATTCTTTCCACGACAAGAACCATTCGCAAAGTATCGGTCAGTGAGCCAACACTCACCTACAGCTCATTTGAATCGTGTTCCTTTACATTCAGTGTAACATTTATAATGGAAGTGATCCGTGGAACCGAGGCCATGGATGTGGCAGAAAGCGGACCGAGCGAGGATCGGTCCTCCTCCAACGCTCTCGTTGATAACCGACCACCGCGTAGGAACCAGAGCTCTGTCTGGATGTGGTTCACGAAATTAAATCGAGAGGAAAGTGCATGCAAGACGTGTGGAAAAAAATATAAAACAAAAGCAGGAGGCACTACGTCGCTTCGCCGGCACATGGAAGTGCAACATACCGATGCATTCCGAGATGCCGAGAGGGATGAGAACCGTCAGGTTCAAGCCACAACCAATATAAACGGTATGTAAGAAATTAACTATTTATGCTTCTACTCATACATGGAACTTTATTTTGAACAATTACACAATTTCCCAATACCCACGTGACTCATACCGCGAAATTCGCCCACAGTAATTGCGCAAGTGCCCAGGCTTGAAACATCGTCGCCGCGAGCAAAACAAATCACCGATGCGATTGCCCGCATGGTGATTTTGGATTGTCAACCATTCTCTATGGTGTCCGATGAGGGGTTCAAACAATTGATGAGCATTCTGGAGCCCCGATACGAGATCCCCGGCCGGGCCACGTTCGCCGACGAAATCGTACCGCAGTTGTATGAAGCGGAAAGGAAGAAACTGCAGGACATGATCAGCGAGGATGCGAAAACTGTAAGTATAAGTTCTCAAACGTTCATGCCATTTATCATCATCTTTTATGTCATATTGAAGAACATTTGTAACTATATTAAAGATATACACCTACACATATTTTAACTGTTTTGGATTAGACACGGACATTCGCATTTACCACGGACGGTTGGACGTCACGCTCGAAGGACCGTTTTATTTCTTTGACAGTGCATTACTTAAATGCAGATTTTGTATTGAAGAATTGCACATTACAAATAGAGTGTGTCACAGAGGCGCATACCAGCGAAAACCTGAATGTTCACTTGCGCAAGTGTTTAACTGATTGGGACTTACTCAAAGAGGAGTTTACAATTTTTTTTACAACGGACAACGCGGCCAACATCGCAAAAGCAATTCAACTATGCACTGAATGGGAGCGTATCCCATGTTACGCCCATACTCTGCAGGTAAATAAACATTTGAATGCTAAAATGAATAATAAATCATTAACATTACAATATTTAATGCAACGAGGCTTTTTTCAGTTAGTGGTAAAGGACGCGATTAAAAATTCAGCGGACCTCCTGGATATCTTGAAGAAGTGCAAGACAATTGTCAAATTTTTCCATCGCTCTACGGTGGCGTATGAAAAATTAAATGCTGTCCAAAAGCAGCAGAATCCCACTCTGAAGCCTCTAACGCTGATCGGCGACGTGGAGACGCGATGGAACTCACAGTACGACATGCTGTGTCGCTTACTCCAGGTACAACACGCACTTAATGCAGTGTTGTGTCAGCGAGGAATGCCGGACATAATAACGAGTAGCGAGTGGTCCAGAATTGAAAAATATTGTGGTTTATTAAAATTATTTAAAGAAGCGACGCTGTTAATGACAGTGGAAGAGTCGCCAACGCTTTGCCGGTATATTTCGTCCATTAAGTACCTACGGAAGTGGTTATCATGCCGTATGGATGAGACCACACCAAAGCATTGTTCTGAATTCCGGCAATATTTATTAGAGGAATTGAAAGATCGATTTCATTTCATCGACACGTCCGAACCGATGATAATTGCAATGATTCTGGACCCTCGCGTCAAAGACCGGCTATTGTCGGCAGACGATAAAGACGCCGCTCACACGACGCTGTATTCGTTTGCGGAAAAGTACCTGGAGGGAAGCAACGCGAATGTCGTGAGTGAGGAACGCGCATCGTCGAGCGAAACGTCGTCAGGTAAGTGTGAAACAATGCTAAGATTATGTGATACTATGTTCCATGTTGTATGTTATATATTTTGTTTCTATGACAGAATCAGCGTTAGGGACATTAGAAGACTATTATGCCGATGTTGGGAGGCAGGAGCTGGGGACACCGGACGATACGCTCCAAGCGGAGATCAAAACCTATGTGGAGAGCAAAATTGTAGAGCCGGAATCCTGTATTCTGAAGTGGTGGAGAGACCACAGAACGCGATTTCCCAAACTGGCCCGTGCGGCACAAAATATTTTGGGCGTGCCGGCATCGCAGGCTTATAGCGAAAGGCTATTTTCGCGTGCCGGCAACATAGTGACGGAGAAGCGGACATGCCTCCTGGGCCACAGGGTGGAGCAGCTGTGTTTTTTGTCAGCGAACAGGCCCAAACAACAATGGTAAGAGCAAAGAAACCTTATTAATTTACTAATGTGCGATCTACGATCTTCATTGAGTTTTAACTATCTAACAGTCCCTGCATTTGTGTTCATTTTGTTACAGCAACTCTACGTCATGGCATATATTATTTACACTGGCGCAAAATCGGCTCTTCTTAGAGCCACCATGATGTACAAAGTCCGACCGAGCAACCTCCCCGCGGTGTACATCGGGTAACGCTAATGCCGGCGGCACGTGACCTTCGCAGGACTTTTCAAGGTCATCGGAAGGTCAAACAAATACCAATACTATATGTCCCCCTCATGTAATATAATGTAATAGTATATAGTACGCAATATAGTAGCATCTAGTACGTGCGTAGGGCCAACAGTACATTGTATGCCTATACTGTATGTTCCATGTATATAATAAGTAATGTATATGTATAGCATGAATATAGTGTGTATGTAGTATGCAGATAGTATGCGTCCATCATGTATGAAGTCTGTATGTAATCCAATGTACGAAATATGCTACAACGTATAATTAAACTGTGCAAATGTTATTTAAATAAAATTATTTTATTTCTTGTAATTTCATACGCTCTTGCAGAAGTATTCCCCATCCTCATTCAAACGGATTGGTACTGCGTTCTTGCATTAATTAAATAAAAAAAATTGTATGTTTATTTAAGTTGTTTATTGTTTAAAAATTATTCGTTTATTTATTTATACCTAGACTGCGGAAGTTAATGCAAGTCTGATAAGCCGCTTTCCAGTGCACAACAATCCCTTCAATACAAGCCAAACAGTTCAGTGAATAAAACTTTACTTCGTTTTTTTCTCTGAGTTTCTCGATATATATATGCAGAATGAATACAGCAAATATACCGATGCACTTCCGTGGGAATTAGAAAATTCATATAATCTTGTTCATATCAGTACATTCGCATGATATGTGCATTATACAAACTATTACAAGTATCACTGTACCTTCTATTAAATTACTGATCTTTTGAATATAATGTAACTATTACACTTACATAAACTTTTTAACATAGGTGTGAAGCTATTAAATTTTAAAGCCGAGGTTCAGCAACTTCTAAAAATTACTCGAGCTAATTTCTAAACAAATTTCGTATACCATGAAAAATACCCAAAATATGCAAAATTACAAATATATTTTTTAAATCCTCATAATGATGAAATATAGATCGGTCAAACTCCCACTTGTTTAATCCATTATTACAGAAACATGCATTTACACTAAATTCCGCAGTCTATATTATACCTATTTCTTTATTTATTCATTTATACTTATTTAGCCATTAACAGGCAACACCCTTTATTAAGGGGTTAGACGAATTCTTTTTACAGATACTATGAGGTTGGAAATTATTTCGTTAATTCTTATGTCCAGAGCATGTATTCAGGCATATGTTGTATAAATATTACGCGCGCGAGCGATGTATCAAATTATGATGCCCAGGTTTATCTAACATCAGAAAGACCATGATTCTAGTGCTCATTAATCAAATATCTACAAGGTAGCATACGGATTTGAGAAGAAAAAATTTATTGCACAAATGAGAGCAAGGTAAATATTACTATTCATTTTTTACCTAACAAGGCAAACTTAAAACATTTATTATATACGAATGGGTTATCGCATAAAAAATTATATCATACAGTTTAGATAATATCATTAAGAATATGTGTACCAAGTTTGAAATAAATCGGACACATAGTTTTCGATCTGCTCGAACTTCTTTCGGACCGCTCGTTTCTTTCCAAGCAGCCCGGTTTCTTTCCAAGCCGCTCGGTTTCTTTCGGGCCGCTTGGTTCTATCCAATCCGCTCGGTTTCTTTCGGGCCGCTTGGAAAAAATTCAATCCGCTTGGTTCTATTCAATCCGCCCGGTTTCTTCCGGGCCGCTTGGAAAAATTCAAGTACTCGGTTCCATCCGAGCCGCTCGGTTCTATTCAATCCGCTCGGTTTCTTTCGGGCCGCTTGGAAAAATTCAAGTACTTGGTTCTATCCGAGCCGCTCGGTTCTTTTCGGGTACCTGGCTCGGCTCGCTTGTTCGAGCCGAGTCAGACTCGGCTTGCTTTATCCGGGTACTCGAACAGCTCTAGTGCACACCGCTTCAGCCCATAATGTGTACGGCAAATTGGACTGTAACAACATACAACGCGCCATTTCTACTAGCGTTTGATTTGCACGTTCGGCTACGCCGTTCTGTTGTGGAGTATACTCAACGCTCAGCTCTCTTTCAATGCCTTCTTGTTTTAAAAATTCATTAAAATCGTGCGATAAATATTCTTTGGCGTTATCACTACGAATCTTCTTTATTTGACGACCTGTCTGTTTCTCAACACGAGCTTTATACTCTTTGAACGCTTGAAGAATGTCTGACTTTTTCTTCAACATTGCTAGTTCAACGTATCTACTCTTGTCGTCAATAAAAGTTGCAAAATATTTTGCTCCCCCTAGCGAACAAGTTTTAAATGGCCCGCAAATGTCTGTATGTATTAAGTCTAAGACATTGCTCTCTCTTCTTGTTGACTTTTTGAATGGTAGCTGATGAATCTTTGCCCTCATGCACACTTCGCATACTGGACTTTCATTTTTAAAGTCGTCTCTTAGTCCAGCCACAATTTCCTTCCTTTTGAGCTTTCTCAAGTCTTCGAAATTCAGGTGACCCATTCTTTGATGCCATTTCATTAGGTTCACATTGCATTGTTTAGACATCATAGCTGATTGTATTTGGTGTTCTTTTATTATATATAAGCCATTTTCCATTGTTGCTTTCATTACCGCTGATCCGTCTTTGCGTCTCACAACTGCATGATTTTCCTGAAATACTACTGTATATCCATTACTAGTGATACTCGACACAGATAATAAATTGCTTTTAAATTCTGGAACATACATCGCTTGCTGCAATTTAATGTTCTTAGGTTCGTTGGGGGTTTTTATGTTTATGTTTATTTCTCCCTGTCCCTGTGAAATAACACAGTCATCTGCAGCTGTATAAACTTTTGTTTTCTCACTGCTGTCTATGTTGTTGAATTTCTTCTCATCGTAGCACATGTATGTGCTCGCTCCACTATCCAAGCACCAAACTCCTGCTCTTCGTGTGGTCGTACTGAAAGCACTTGCTGTGAATGCATCCTGTGTCATTTTCTTATCCTCTAACCTCACTTTTGATCTGCAATTCTTAGCCATATGTCCTAATTTACCACATGCAAAACATTTAAAATCTAATTTCTTTCCTTGCTCGCTACGTATAGTGTTTCTTTGCATTCCTTTCTTATGTGGTTTTCTTTTACTTGACAATAATGCTTCTTCTGCAGCACCTTCTTGTTCTTTGGTGTTTTCAGCCCGTCTGGACTCCTCTTTCAATATTTTGTTTTTCAATTCTTCCAGTGATGGCATTTGCTCTCTTGATTCTATCGCTATACACAAGGTTTCGTAATCATGAGGCAACGAGTTTAATAACCAAATAGACTATAAATTTTCTGGCAATTTTAGTTCACACTCCTCAAGCTGCTCTGTTATATTCATAAATTCGTTTATGAATTGTGTCATGCTTTGGTTTGATGTTTTCTTTAAACGGTAAAGCTGCTTAAACAGAACACATTGCCTCATAGGGCTGTTAGATTCATATTTTTCTTTTAATACTTGCCATGCATCTGCAGAGGTGTTTGCCCTTTTAACGTAATTGTATTGGTCGGGTTGCACGCTGAGAATAATTGAATCCAGAGCCTTCTCGTCTTTCGTGACCCACTCGTCGTTGTCTTCTGTAGGTCTTGGAATGCTTCCATCTACGTACCCCCATAATTCGTTGTACCGGAGTACACTTTTCATTTGGATTTTCCATGTGTCGTAATTCGAAGAGCTTAACTTCTGAACATGCTCTACCCTTCCGATATTCATTTTCGGTCTCTTTGTTCGAACACGTGGCACGTGGCTAACCTCACTTCACAGTCGGTTACCCCTCTTCTTTTTTTTTCGTTTTATTATTTCCTCACACACGTCCCATAATTTCTTGGGTCCCTGGGCCCATAACCAGATGGTTTTGTTTGGGAATAGGGGATTGAAAGTAGAGTTTATGTGTTATTATTTGAATATATTATAACGTATAGCTGATCACACGTGCACACATGTCGAAAACCAAAAACGTGACTTAGGTCCGCTAACGCTCACCGCATCAGCGTCCTCTCGCTGTAAAAAAAGAAAACTAAAGAAAGAAGGTTCTGCGAATTGTGAGGTGGCGCTTATCTTTAAATTCCAACAATTTCACATACTATAATCAATTTATTCTCATGTATTTCATGTTCATATTCTTCTATTATCAATAACCACCATTTATATATATGTTATGTGCTAATGCTAAAAGTCCCACGCATTATTATTATTAATCGCATTAAAGCTTCAACAAAGTTAATAAACCTATTTGTTTTCAACTACGTCTCGAATTAATGTGTGTATCCCCGAATCATAAAGATTCCCAACGAAACCAAGCTGCCGCAACAGCTGATTCGCGAGAGCGCTCCCAGTGTTTATAAACACACTGCTGCATGAGCCGTGCAATATACAGAATAACTAAATGTGGTTTCTTTTACACAAATGCAACGGTAAATCCTATTTCGCAAACCAAAACAAATACGAAGTGCCGTAACGGGTGTTCTCTAAATACACATTTACCTTCCCTGGTCGATTAGAGTGACGGATTTAACATTCGCGCCTAATCACCTCCAGAAACAATTAGAGTGACGGATTAAATATTCGCGCCTGATCGCCTCCAGAAATTCTAAGTGTGACGGATTCAATATTCGCGCCTAAGTTCCTCTCAAACCTCAGAGTGACGGATTAAATATTCGCGCCTGGCCTTCCCTCAAAACCCACAGTGTGACGGATTAAATATTCGCGCCTGGCTTTCCCTTAAAACTCTCAGCGTGACGGATTTAATATTCGCGCCTGAGTCCCTCAAACCCTAGTGTGACGGATTTAATATTCGCGCCTAAGTTCCTTTCAAACCCTAGTGTGACGGATTTAATATTCGCGCCTAAGTTCCTTTCAAACCCTAGTGTGACGGATTCAATATTTGCGCCTAAGTTCCTTAAAACCCTCAGCGTGACGGATTTAATATTTGCGCCTGAGTCCCTCAAACCTCAGAGTGCTGGATTCTAGATTCGCGCCTATCTTTTCCTTCCCCATTGTCGACGTTCCCAAAGACCTCGCCCGGCACGTGACACTGTCACTTAATTTAGAGACATCAAGGCTAGCAGCTAAGCGGCTATTAATTATGTTTTTTCGACCTCGCTTTTGTGACGGTTGCGCTTTTGAAGATTCTGATAAGACTTCGAAATCAGATACAGTTGTTTCTTCGCTGGTGGTAGAAGAAGAAAGTACGCACTTTTCTGTCAAAGCCGAGATACTTCTGTTTTCACGTTCACGTAATTTTTTAAGACGTTCTGCTTTCTGTTTCGATTTCTCACTTTTTCTTAAACTTTTTTTATCTACTGAACCAATTAAACCCCGGCGACCTTTCTGCCGTTGTGCTAATAAAAACTGCTTATCCTCTTCTATAGTCATAATACTTAAAGCTTCAGAGTGAGCAATATCAAATAAATCTTCTAATTTTTGTTGCCAGTCTTGTTCTTTCTTCTCTAATGCTTCCGAACGTTTTTTCTTGTTCTCTTTATTTTTTTTCAGATTCTGCCACTCTTTGAAGTGTTTTTCTATTTTACTGATTACGTGTTTTTTCAATCTCGTTGTTATACCAGCTTTTTCCCACAAATTTATCACTTCGCATGCCGCCACAGTCGCAGAATCACAAATGGTTTTCTTTTCTTCACTATTGTAGTAAAAAAATAAACGTAATACTTCACCAATAGAAGGCAACTTTGACTGATTCAGATTTGGTAATGACTGGCCGATAAGCCAAATGTTGGTTTTATTTCTAGTTAGTAAACACACGCCACTACTTGTGGACGCCATGACAAGTCGAAATGACACGCGCTTTCGAGAAATATCGCAATGTTGCGCCTGACCGCTGGAAACACGGGGAGAAATAGCGCAATGTCGCGCCGCGCCGGGCAAGACGAGACATGTAACGCTCGTGTAACGTCCCACAGGGACTCGAACCATTAAATACCGACCGTCGGTAAAGTAGAACTGTACTACATTATCATACAGCCAACCTATGTTACCGCGCACAAGCATTGTGCATACTTTTATATGTTAATTTCAAACCAAGCATGGATTAGAGAAACAAATGTTATAGAAATGTCAAGAATAATTAATTATAAATACTGACCAAAGCATAAAACAAAATATTATGTAATAAGCAAGAAAACTGTAAAATAACGAAAACCGACACACTGCGCATGCGCCAACCCGCCAATTCTCTGGTATATCAGGAGGCGCACGCAGCACTCAGCGCGCTCATTCGAATAGAGATACGTTCTTGCGACCGATGAATGCTAGTTCCTAGAGGCAGCTTACGTACTATCCAGTAGAATTTCAGCACGCTCCGGAGACGGCAGCGACTGGTTCTCAGTGTGCAAAGGTACTGGGTGCTCCTTTTTGGATCTTTCATTTAAAGGTTGAGAACTTTGTCTTCACGGAGGTTTCAAGCGTTGCTCCTACTAGTAGGCAGCAGCTTAGCCGTTAGTGAAGGCGAAGTCTATAGAACAGTAGTGTAAGAATTCTGCCACGAGTATCGGGAACCGCTCCGGAAACGGCAGCGGCCGCTCTCACAGCAGAATCGTAGAACATAAAACTCTGTCACAAGTTTCGGGAACCGCTCCGGAAACGGCAGCGACCGAACTTACGGCAGTAGCACATACATCCAGTTTTTGCAGCGTATTAGAATTAATTAGTATAGATAAAAAACATAAAAAACACAAAAACACAAAATATATAATCGTAGTTGTAAGCATTATTGTTGTTATTAGAAATAAGTGTTGTTTAATAAAGCCATAGTTAAGTTTTAAGTTGGATTTTACTCCTTTACTCTACGAACGAACCCCCACCTATCCTATTCTCGGCGGACGCCGCTCTCCGCTCGAGAACCTGTCAGCATTCAGTCGTCCCCGGACAACCGAACGTTACAGGTTGGATATATTTTTGGTGACAGCGGTGGGATATCTCGTTGAGAAGAATATTTTCGCGTAGTAAAATCACTTCAAAAGTGAGTATTTTCTTAGAAAATTTTTCTTAAATTTAGTAGAGACTTAAAACTTCACAATGCCTGACACACTTGGAGAAAAAATGGCTAATTTAGCAATCACAACGGAGACTCAAAGAGATCCCGAAAATACTCCAGAAACTTCAGAAACATCAGAAATTGAAAATATTCCGGGAACTTCAAATCCACAAATCAATATGAATACAGCCACGAATACATATCCTCATTTACCACACATTAGCCTACGCGACACAGCCGACACAGTACCTTCTTTCGATGGTAGAAATATACCGTTACACCAATTTACTAAAAGTTGTCGACATGCACGACGCATGGTAAATCCTAACGCGGAATACGGACTAGTACAACTCATAAAAAATAAGCTGTACGGACAAGCTTCGAGAGTAGTTCTAAGCGGAGAGTATAACACAATCAACGATCTTATATCTGTATTAACCTCACGTTTCGCTCCGTTACACACATCAATTCAGTTATACGGAGAACTATCAAAAATTGCACAACTACCAAACGAAACAACAGTAGATTATGGCAGCCGCGTATCTAATCTACTTCTACAAATTAGACATTGTAATACAGTAGAAGTACCTGCACATGAGGCTCAATTTAACATAAATGCAGAACTAAATGCTGTTAAAGCTTTTCTAACGGGTTTAAGGATCGAAATATATAATAGAATACACGAATGCACCTTCAGCAGTCTTGATCTCGTTATTAATAAAGCTATCAAAGCAGAAGCTGAATACAATGAATATCAGATAAGAACAAAGATGGCCACCGGAGTAACACAAAATAATCAATGTATAAACTGCCTCGGATATGGCCATGACGTCACCAACTGCAGTAGTCAGCAAGTCTCACGCACCGACTGGCGACAAAAAAATTGTCAACATTGAAAAAAAATAGGACACACCATACAAGAATGTAGGAGCCTTAATAAAAACCAAAACGACACATTCTGTGACTTTTACCGAAAGCCAGGGCATATGACACAAGATTGTAAAAGTCGAAGCTACAATGGAAGACCCAACGAATATTGTAGCAGCTGCCGAAGAACGGGTCACATGACGCAAGATTGCAGGAGCCAAGCCACCAGAGCCCCACAGTCCAACGAATATTGCAGCAACTGCCGAAGAACAGGTCACACGACGCAAGATTGTAGAAGTCAGAGTTACACGACCAGAACTCCTCAATCTAATATATATTGCGATTATTGTCGGAGACCGGGTCATACGATACAAGAATGCAGAAACCGAGCATATAATAGCATATCCTGTGAATACTGCAAATTCCGAGGCCATACAATAGACCAATGCAGAAAAAAGATGTATTTTGATAAAAAAGAAAAAGAAGAGGCACAACCCCGTATGGTACGTAGACAGGCCATACTCAGACTCAAAACAGAACAAATAAGGAAACCACCTAGTATTCTTTTTTCTGATATAGGGTTTAATGGAGGACAGGCCACACTAATGATTGACACAGGATCAGACCTAAACGTAATCAAAAGATATGCTGTTTCTCCCGACATTCCAATCTTCACGGATACCCTATTTGACCTCAATGGCATCACAGATGGTCTACTTAACACTATAGGATATATCAAAATAGGAATTTTAAACACAGAAGTTATTATCCACGTCGTAAATGACCTTCCTATCAAACAGGATGGAATATTAGGAACAGACTTCTTTCAAACCAACGGAGCAACTATTGACTATATGAGATCAGCAATAACCATTGGACCAGAAACCGTTCCATTCATCGATCCCGAAATGGTCACAATACCAGCCAGAACAAGAAGTCAAATATATGTACGGGTTCTTAACACACAAACCAGCACGGAATATATTCCTAAAATTAATATTCATCCTAATTTACATATGGGAAACGCAATCGTGTCAAATAATAACGGCATGGCATGTCTATTTGCAATAAATACATCCACAAAAGACATTAAAATTCCTGTACCATCGGTTGAATTAGAACCGTTTATAGAAGTACCTATAAGGGAAGAAGACGCAGAAAAATATATAAAAACCAACAGAACTCACCAATTATTACAATTATTAAGGCTAGATCATTTTGTCACGTCCCGGGTGAGGTCTTTGGGGACGTGGACAATGGGGAAGGAAAAATACAGGTGAGAATCTGGAATCCAGCACCTTGAGGTTTTGAGGGACTCAGGCGCGAATATTAAATCCGTCACACTGAGGGGTTTTGAGAGGGACTCAGGCGCGAATATTAAATCCGTCACACTTAGAATTTCTGGAGGTGATGAGGCGCGAATATTGAATCCGTCACTCTAATCGACCAGGGAAGGTAAATGTGTATTTAGAGAACACCCGTTACGGCACTTCGTATTTGTTTTGGTTTGCGAAATAGGATTTACCGTTGCATTTGTGTAAAAGAAACCACGTTTAGTTCTTCTGTATATTGCACGGCTCATGCAGCAGTGTGTTTATAAACACTGGGAGCGCTCTCGCGAATCAGCTGTTGCGGCAGCTTGGTTTCGTTGGGAATCTTTATGATTCGGGGATACACACATTAATTCGAGACGTAGTTGAAAACAAATAGGTTTATTAACTTTGTTGAAGCTTTAATGCAATTAATAATAATAATGCGTGGGACTTTTAGCATTAGCACATAATATATATATATATAATTGGTGGTTATTGATAATAGAAGAATATAAAATGAAATACAGTAAGCGTTAGTAGAATTTATAGTATGTAATGCAATAAGCGTTAACACAAGGAAACGATATAAGTAATAAGCGATTATAAAGAAATATATATAAACAAAGCAAGCATAAACAATAATAATACAAAATAATGCTTGAATGCAGCAAGCGTTGATATGTAATAAACGTTATTAATATAAAGTAATATGGAAATATATAATATAGAAAGCAATAAGCGATAGTAAGACGAAAAATATATATATATATGGACGCAGTAAGCGTTAAAGTGATAATACAAAATAATAAGTGAATAGCAATAGGCTTTAGAATGCGATAGATGTTATTAATATAAGATAGTATGAGAATAATATGACATGAAAAGTAATGAGCGTGGATATAAACAATAGTATGGAAGTGAATAATAATATAATAATGATAATGACTTACAGTGGTTGCCGTAGCACTGGCTTTAACACTTTGAATAATGAACAATTTTAATAATAATTCTTTAACACCGTTTCAAGAGACACCTTTTGAAATGACACTTTGTCGAAGTTCTGCGATGAAAGAGCGATGAAAGAGGACGAGGCCTCGCAGGACCTCGTATTTATGTATTTTCACAGGAGTATTGCGGGGGTACGCGCGGTAAAGACCTTGACACATTTCGGAATAAGACGTAGTATGATTTCCGGGGTTTTTGTAAACGGTATGGCTATTAATAGCCATATTTTGTCACGTACGCCAAATGCGTCGTAATTAGGCTTCTAGGGTTTTTATGAACGGTATTGGAGATACTCAACTCTTCGATTGGATTTTAGGTGTTTGATAGGAAAGGGGTTAGAGTGTTTGGGCTCTGTTGTGACGCAGAGAGGGGATTGAGACGTGGTCTCGATTTAAGAGGGATTTGTAATGAGGGACTTGTTTGAATTCGTTTTTAGAGGGAATGATTCGTGCCTTTGTAGGACGAATAGGCGTAGAGGGTTTTGAAACGATCATCTCGTGATGGGGACCGCTAAGGTACATCAGCGAGTTGGAGGTTTGTGTTGATCATCTTGTGTTGTTGACCGCTAAGGTGCAACATCAAGGTGATCGGCTATTGAGGAGAATGTGTAGGAGTTGAGTTTGATAGAGTGAATTTGAGGTTTATGGAATAAGAAACGCGCGAAAAATCGTGGGACGTCACAATTTAAATTCAGAAGAACGAGCCAGTGTTGAAGAACTAATAAAAGAACACGCGGATAGATTTCACATTCCAGGAGAAAAGTTGGAAGCAACAAATAAAGCTTACCACAGAATCATAACAGAGAATGATGTCCCCGTCTTTACGAAACAATATCGGTATCCTCAATCATTTAAGGAAGAAGTGAGAAAACAAACCAAAGAATTACTGGAGAAAGGTATAATACAACCATCTTTATCTCCTTATAATTCACCGATATGGATAGTACTAAAAAAAGAAGATTCGGAAGGAATTAGAAAACCAAGAATAGTAATTGACTTCAGGAAATTAAATGAAAAAACAATTGGAGACGCTTATCCTTTACCAAATATAACTGACATATTAGATCAGTTAGGAAGCGCGAAATACTTTTCTGTGTTTGATCTTGCATCCGGGTTTCACCAAATTCCCATGCATCCAGATGATCGACATAAAACAGCCTTCTCTACAATATACGGGCATTACGAATTTAATAGAATGCCGTTTGGACTCAAAAACGCACCAGCAACCTTCCAAAGGCTTATGGATCAAGTTCTAACCGGACTTCAAGGAGTAGAGCTCTTCGTGTATTTAGACGATATAGTCATATACGCCAGCTCTCTGAAAGAACATGCAACTAAATTCAAACGACTAATGGACAGGTTAAGAGAAGCAGATCTTCACCTTCAACCCGATAAATGTGAATTTTTGAAGAAAGAAGTTACATATTTAGGACACATAATAGGAGAATACGGAGTTAAACCTGATCCACGGAAAATAGTAGCAGTTAAAGAATTCCCAACACCAACAACCGTCAAGAATGTAAAACAGTTCTTAGGACTGAGTGGATACTACAGAAGATTTATAAAAGACTTTTCAAAAATTGCAAGACCACTTTCTAATCTTACTAAAAAGGATTATAAATTCGAATGGACGGATAAGCAACAAAAGGCATTCGAAACTTTAAGAGAAGCTCTCTGCAAGGAACCTATATTACAGTATATCCAGACTTTGAAAAAACGTTCAACATAACGACAGACGCCTCAGGTATTGCTGTAGGTGCAGTTCTTAGTCAGGGAGAAATAGGAAAAGACTTACCGGTAGCTTACGCATCTAGAGTTCTAAATGACGCAGAAACTCGTTACTCACCGACAGAACGGGAACTTTTAGCAATATTATACGCAGTATTCCATTTTAGACCTTATATTTATGGTAGAAAATTCTATCTTATAACAGATCATAAACCGTTAGAATGGCTACAAACCCTTTCAAACCCAACGTCACGATTAATGCGATGGAAACTAAAACTTGCGGAATACGATTACAAAATTCTGTATAAACCGGGAAAATATAATACGAACGCGGATGCCTTATCCAGAAATCCGATAGCATTACCGTTAAACGCAAAGCGAGCACATTCAGAAACAAACTCACACGAGAATAAAAAACAAAAACAGTTTCATCAACATAACACGCGACAAAGAGAAACAACCGCCTCGACCTCAGGAAACCCAGCTCCACATAAACAGCATAAACTTAGTTCGACAGATTCCGACTCTTCATACGACGAAAGTGATGCAGTAGGAACAAAACGACAACAGTTAAAAAGAAAGATAAAAAGAAATACTTCATCATCACAACCAGAAACAAAAAAACAAAGTATAGAAATTCCTCAAATGTATACACCTATAGAAACGTATATACCCCCCCAAATTACAGTACCTGTTGAAGTACATATACCCCCCCAAATTTCGGTACCTAAGACTCCTCAAGAAAGAATAATACCTCAAGAACTAATACAAGACAACACACAAGCAATAAAAAAACCTTATATCAAGAAACCTCAAGAGGACTTAATAGAAGAAATAGATGAGACAACTATAGTACCAAGACATAATTATAAAGATCCTCCCAAAATCAATGCAGAGTCAAGCACAGACAAAAGTACTCACCATACACCTAAAAAGAAGAAACAAAAATTAAAATCTAGCACAGATACAGCTCCCATAACTCCCATTAAAATCAAACAGGGAAAAATACTTACTCCTCATTCACCACCTCCATCCCCGTTATTAACACTCCCACCATAATCCCTCCCACCATTGACTCCCCTGCCATTACCTGGGCCACCCACACCACCTCCACAACACACCACAGGCAAACCAAGAATAACATCCAACGTACCTGTCAAAAAACAAAATATTGAAGTGGAAGACCATTTATGGATGGGAAAGGATTACATAGTAACATTTATAAACACAGAAGGCAAACCAATAGGACAAAATGGAGAAAATTTATATAAAGAAAGAAATATAAGAGCTCACAAACTTCCATTTCCATTAAATATCGGAGAATCAGTAACAATAAGAAGTGGAAAACGAACAATCGTTGGACTTGTAACACCAAATTACCCAACAGAAGAAAATTTATACTCATTATTAAAAACACTTTACACATACCTGATACTTAAACAAGCCACAAAAGTGCATATATCAGGAGAGGAAAATAAAGTCTCACTTAGACAATTACGAAAATTGATAGAACTAATATTCATAAATGAAGAAATTCAGTTCATTTTTTGCAAAGGAACTCTTATAACTCCTTCCATACAAGATAGACAACAAATTATCAAAGAAATCCATGAAACACCTATAGGAGGACATAAAGGAATTACTAAAACATATCATCGAATAAGAAGCATATATTATTGGAAAAACATGAAATACGAAATAGCACAATTCGTCAAGACATGTCTAGAATGTCAAAAAACCAAATTAGTAAGAGTAAAAAATAAGGAACCTATGGTATTAACAGATACACCATTAGATGCATTTGATAAAATATCTATGGACATAGTAGGACCATTACCTTTCACAAAAAATGGAAACAGCTATATACTTACAATTCAGGACAATTTAACTAAATATTCACTTGCAATTCCATTAGCAAACATCACTGCAAAAGATATAGCCAAAGCATTCACAGAACATTTTATCTGCAAATACGGAAGTCCTAAAGCAATTCTAACTGATCAAGGGCCAAATTTTATGAGTTCCCTTATGAAGAAATTAGCCAGGACATTCCAGATCAAACAATATCGAACCACAGCATACCATCCTCAATCCAATGGATCACTAGAAAGGAGTCATCACGTTCTTATCGAATATTTAAGACATTATGTATCAAAAGAAAGACAATGGGACCAATGGTTACCTCAAGCAATGTTCTCCTATAATACAAGCACTCACGAAGGCACGAAATTTACGCCTCACGAACTTGTCTACGGCAAAAAAGCACGTCTTCCTTCAAGTATGCCCCCAACAGATAATATCAAGACATATCCAGACTATGTCGACGAATTAATACACAAACTACACCACATCCGATAAATGGCGCGAAATAATTTAGAAGAATCAAAAGTTCGACAAAAACATTACTACGACCGGAAGATACAACCTCAAACATATGAAGCAGGAGATTGGGTTTGGTTATTAAACCCAAGGCGCGAAAAACTAGGACCCGAATATAGCGGACCATACCAAGTTACTGAAGTCATAGGGAATAGCAATTTGAAGATAGCAATAACTTTGAAACAAACCAGAGTTGTGCATATGAACAGAGTGAAAAAAGCACATTTACCGGAAGAGATTACAGAGAGCGCCACGGTAAATACTGTCCAGGCGACTATATAAGGAGAAACAAATTGAAGACTTCTTCATTCCAAACCAAAGTAGCAAGCGACTAACAACATGGAAAGACTTGTGTGCTTCACGCAAATGTTCAATGAAAATGTATATTATTACCAAGAAAAATGGGTACTTTGTGAAAATTGTACACGAGGGTATAAACATAAAGGAAAGGCACATGAGCATTTATTAACATTAAAGGATAAAAAAAGATATGAATACTGTCTCTTTTGCCGTAAAGTATTATATAAAGAAAAGAAAGCAATTAATTGCACCTTATGCATCTTACAAATGTACCTAACAACACCAATATCCATAAATAACATGGAACTAGGACACGTTTATCCTATTGTTAAAGAAAGGATTTTAAAAAGTCTATAAATTTGTACGTATATCTAATAACTTATAAATATTATAATACCTTAAAAAACACAAGAAAATCAATTACATTAGTCCGGCGAAACAAAAATGAAATTAACTATACAAAGTTGCAACCCTGCATAGGAGTCTATATAAGGAATGGAGAACAAGGGATTCCATCATTCTTACAAAGTATTCAGGAACAAGCACACAAAAATTTTTTTTTTCCCCTTTCAAAACTGGAAACACACACGTGCTTGCGGAAGTACCACCAGGAGGAAATTTATTATTACAAAAAGGGACTCGTGTGTACCCGGTGCACAGAAAAGGTGAAGATAATAGACTTCAAACCATTGGAAAGCCACCTGATAGCGCAGAAAAATTTGATACGTTGGCGAAGGTGCCAATTGTGTAAACGAACAATGTTTACAGCAAGGCCGGCAACAGATTGCTATTATTGCAGCACGGAAATTCCGTAAACCATTCTTTTTATATATACTTTCATTCATTACACGTTACAGATACACACTACATACACACACACAATGTAATAAATACTTACACCTAGTTTTAAGCATTTATGTATTTTTCTTCATTCATATTTAATAAAATTTCTAATATTTTTATATAAAAACCTATAATCTCTTAAAAACCTAACAAATAATCCGTCCTAACCTATTAATAATTCCTAATAACCTGTCAATAAGGTAACCTAAAAAGTAGCATAAAAAGCGTATCACTATATAGCTACATATAACGTTGCAAACGAAAAGTTTCTTATAAAAACCCGCTAGAGGACGCCACTATAGGAGGCCCTAACGTTCTCGTTCAAACTCGCGCATGCGCCATGATTACTATACTCTACCAAAATGCCGAAGCGTTCAGGCAGTCGCCACATAAAGGCAAAGAAAAATAGAGACGAGTTAGAAGAAATATTCAAGGAGATGATCAATATTCCTCCTATGATTACCCCACTCCCAACAACTCCGGAGAAGATGGTAAAGTACCTTAAACACTTCCATCCCTTCAAAAACAATTAAAATCAAAATCATCAATTCAAGGCATCGCCAATTCACACTCCACCAACCACACCACCGGATACACTACCTACCACACCGGAATTTCCAACGACTCCGGATTTCAAGATCTCAGAAGTTAGAATTCCAAAACCACCAGACTTTGAATTCAAGGTTCCGGAAGTACCTCCAGCACAATGGCCAGGTTTAATTAAAATATATATTCCGGCACCGAATTGGGAGACATATAGGGCACTCCCGAAAACAGACCCACGGAAAAGAGTCTGGAAATTGCTAGCATTATTTGGCACAGGAGCAGCTAGCCCATACAAACCTATATTTTAATAAATAACTATATATATATTTAAATAATCGTTTATTCCGTTACCCTCCTCGTACAAATCTCTCGAGGACGAGAGATCCCCCAGGGGGGGAGGTGTAACGTCCCACAGGGACTCGAACCATTAAATACCGACCGTCGGTAAAGTAGAACTGTACTACATTATCATACAGCCAACCTATGTTACCGCGCACAAGCATTGTGCATACTTTTATATGTTAATTTCAAACCAAGCATGGATTAGAGAAACAAATGTTATAGAAATGTCA
The DNA here is from genome assembly GCA_960531205.1 of Andrena bicolor. Lineage (NCBI taxonomy): Eukaryota > Metazoa > Arthropoda > Insecta > Hymenoptera > Andrenidae > Andrena > Andrena bicolor. The sequence goes on from OY482668.1 coordinate 30,417,080, forward strand.
AGAATAATTAATTATAAATACTGACCAAAGCATAAAACAAAATATTATGTAATAAGCAAGAAAACTGTAAAATAACGAAAACCGACACACTGCGCATGCGCCAACCCGCCAATTCTCTGGTATATAAGGAGGCGCACGCAGCACTCAGCGCGCTCATTCGAATAGAGATACGTTCTTGCGACCGATGAATGCTAGTTCCTAGAGGCAGCTTACGTACTATCCAGTAGAATTTCAGCACGCTCCGGAGACGGCAGCGACTGGTTCTCAGTGTGCAAAGGTACTGGGTGCTCCTTTTTGGATCTTTCATTTAAAGGTTGAGAACTTTGTCTTCACGGAGGTTTCAAGCGTTGCTCCTACTAGTAGGCAGCAGCTTAGCCGTTAGTGAAGGCGAAGTCTATAGAACAGTAGTGTAAGAATTCTGCCACGAGTATCGGGAACCGCTCCGGAAACGGCAGCGGCCGCTCTCACAGCAGAATCGTAGAACATAAAACTCTGTCACAAGTTTCGGGAACCGCTCCGGAAACGGCAGCGACCGAACTTACGGCAGTAGCACATACATCCAGTTTTTGCAGCGTATTAGAATTAATTAGTATAGATAAAAAACATAAAAAACACAAAAACACAAAATATATAATCGTAGTTGTAAGCATTATTGTTGTTATTAGAAATAAGTGTTGTTTAATAAAGCCATAGTTAAGTTTTAAGTTGGATTTTACTCCTTTACTCTAAGAACGAACCCCCACCTATCCTATTCTCGGCGGACGCCGCTCTCCGCTCGAGAACCTGTCAGCATTCAGTCGTCCCCGGACAACCGAACGTTACACTCGCGCCACACAGTGGGCCGGATTCACTTATGTCGCGCCATTTGGGTCTTTTTTTTAACACATCGGAATGACATTGATACCAAAAATAGGAAAAAATTATTCCTTTCTAATGATGTATAATATAATATTTTTGACATTTATTTATTTATTTATTTTTAATTTTTTTAAACAAAATTTTGAAAAAAAAAATTTAAAACTATACATTTGGTACTTTATTTAATGCCCTTTTCAGTGATTATAGGGAATGTTGGGGAAACTTTTCGTTTTCAAGTTATAAGGAAAAGTCGAAAAATAAAGGAATGCGGTCAAATATCGTTTTGTTTAAATTGGAGGCGAATCCTTTGCGCTGAACATCATCTTCTATTAGTAATTAATGTAAACAATTTATTAAAAAATAATTCTGAAAACAGTCAGTAAAATTGTGACAGTTCTTAAAATTGACAAGGAATATCTTTCAAGTCCCAACGAGTCCCGTATTTTTACAAGGGGGAATCTTTTCAGTGCACCTTCCTCTATACAATCCCGCAAGAATCACTTCCACCTTCGTCCGGTTTCGAGAAATATTTCGGTTTGAACTGATCAGCGTCGCGTCCTTTTCTTCACGTTCATGTGACGACATGTTATTTTATAACACTTGAGTCCTACAAAAAATCATAATGAAATTGGAACTGAAAATTAAAAAAATAATTCTCTTTCAATGATATATAACGTAATATGTATGTACCAGTAAAGGATGGGCGTCCCTTCTTTCATTGGAGTATAAGTTCTGCAGCTTCTGGGTCTAATGTTTTCGGTTTTTTGTTGCTCGATTTTGTTCTAACGCATTAATATACACTAAACACACTAAGATATATATAATATATTAAACACAAACTGAACAAAATAAAATTTAAAGTGATAAAAACTTATAAAAATTAGAATGCAACTTTCAAAACTGTTGGAAATGGTTTGAAAACGTCACTGTGCAGTCTCTGCTGGTTCAGTTTCAACTGATTGGAAATGGAAAATACAGGACCAAGTCGAAGGCTTATCTACATCATAGCATAAACACTTCAAGTGCCGATAATCTAAACAATTCCTTCGAAGAAAGATGCAACGCATGAACGTGAAGAAAAGGACGCGACGCTGATGAGTTCAAACCGAAATATTTCTCGAAACCGGACGAAGGTGGAAGTGATTCTTGCGGGATTGTATAGAGGAAGGTGCACTGAAAAGATTCCCCCTTGTAAAAATACGGGACTCGTTGGGACTTGAAAGATATTCCTTGTCAATTTTAAGAAATGTCACAATTTTACTGACTGTTTTCAGAATTATTTTTTAACAAATTGTTTACATTAATTACTAATAGAAGATGATGTTTAGCGCAAAGGATTCGCCTTCAATTTAAGCAAAACGATATTTGACCGCATTCCTTTATTTTTCGACTTTTCCTTATAACTTGAAAACGAAAAGTTTCCCCAACATTTCCTATAATCACTGAAAAGGGCATTAAATAAAGTACCAAATGAATAGTTTTAAAATTTTTTTTTTCAAAATTTTGTTTAAAAAAATTAAAAATAAATAAATAAATAAATGTAAAAAATATTATATTATACATCATTAGAAAGGAATAATTTTTTCCTATTTTTTGGTATCAATGTCATTCCGATGTGTTAAAAAAAAGACCCAAATGGCGCGACATAAGTGAATCCGGCCCACTGTGCGGCAGTCAGTGGCGAAAAAAACGTAACAACCGAAAGACGTAGCTGGCGAAAGACGCGTGTTTTCTATGTTTTCCTTATGTATCTATATTTCTTCTTTTAATATACTCAATAAACTTTATAATCATTCCTGCATATGGTTGAAGTGGCCATACAATGCTATTTCTGAAAGTTTGACTGCTGGTAGCGACCTCTCAAAACTTTCCAAAAATTAAATAAAAAAATACTAGCTCATATTTTCCGGTAGAGAATCTTATGGCAGGGTGCCGCGGTAATTTTTCAAAAGTCGAAAAATAAGGACCACCCTACTGACAAGTACGTGGCATTATGCAAAAATGTCCGCTGGAAGAATACATAGGGGTGCTGGGTACACTACTGGTTTTTTCAACCAAAAACGCTGCCGGCAGATTAATAATACGTGACCGTGCACTCAGTGCACGACGCGAGTGCTCGTGTTACAAAAATAGGCGCGAGTACCGGAAGGTTAATCAAAGTAGAGTTGGGCAATAAATGATAAATATAAAGTAGTATGATACTATGGAAATAATAATAATAATTTTTAACATCATGTATATATATGTAAGTGACAATTTAAAGAGTTTAAATAGAGCGAAGTTTCAGGGAAGAATCAACACATATATGATGCAGTAAACAACTGTAATGTTAATAATATGTACAAATTAGCGAAGTTCAGAAATATTATAATAAACGGGTATGCTTAAACTAACCTGAATCAATACAATTGCCGATCGCAAACCTTTGTATACATTGATACAATAACATCAATGCTAACAGCTCGGAGTCTTGTTACCTTCTGACTCTCACGCGCATGTCGACACGCGACGAAGCCAGGCTTGATTACGCCCCGGCTTACATATATTTTAAAAAGTTCAATGTTAATATAAATAATTGTACTACAAAAATAGAATATTAAATTGGTTAGCGTAGTGAATTGGAGCAGCAGATCTGACAACGTCACATTCATTCGGAGCGTTTTTTATAACCAAAATGTCAGAAAAAACGTTCAATGAATCTGAATCTTCGTTCGATATTTAAATGTCTAAACATATCGATTGTGCGACGTTGCCACGTTGACAGCTTACGTAGTTTCTAAAAAATTTACACGTGATCCTATGTTTTTATGTGCATTTACGAGGAAACTAAGCGGTCCGTTTTGCAGAAATTAATAAATTCATTTCCTGACATTTCGATGTTCTTTTGTGCCAATTTTGGTACATTTCTTAAATATGGTTTTCCTGTTTCAGAAGAAAAACTGAAACTATAACCCTCTTTTTTTGACTTTGCCATATGCCACCGTGTTAAAATGCATCAACTTTAATTAACAATTTCTCGATAACTATGCGGTAAATCGATTTTAAACTTTGTACAAGGGTTTCTTGTATTCCAAATTAGTTTTGTACGAAATTTGAAAGAATTCTGTAATATAGTAGATTATTCAGGAACTACCAAACAACGATGCTACAATTTCTTTTCCAAAAAGTGGGCGGACTCTCCCGGACTTACAATATTATGAAACCAACGGCTTGGCGATCTTGCTCGGCTCGTCTTGCTCGCCAATTCGGCTTGGCGAGCCTGGGCGAGCCGAGCCAGACCGATCAGCCGGTGCATGGCTTGGCGAGCTGGCTCGGCTCGTCTTGCTCGCCAAGTCGGCTTGGCGAGCCCGACTCGGCGATCCATGACCGATCAGACGGCGCGTCGCTTGGTGATCTTGCTCGGCTCGTGGCTTGGCGATCTTGCTCGGCTCGTCTTGCTCGCCAAGTCGGCTTGGCGACCCTGGGCGAGCCGAGCCATGACCGATCAGACGGCGCGTGAATCGCCGATTCACGCGCAAAGATCGCCGATTCACGGGCCGTCTGATCCCACCTTTACACCCTCGCGTAAAGACACGGTTAAACACGTGTAAGGCGTGTTGCAGAAGACCCTTGAAGGGTCGATTTCAATGTGTCGGCGCGCCCATGAATGACCGCGTACCGTAAGAAACGTATGGACAGACAACAAAGGCATTTGCGCGCGTTGCAAATCTTTAACCTTGCCTTAATAATCTAAACGCTTTTCCTGCACGTTTGTAAAGTTACGTATCGTATTCTCTTACCTTCGTTTCGCGTACACATTGTTCCTGTCCGTCTGCCATCGACTGATCACGAACGCAATCGCGTGGCGTCGATCAGCTACTTCACCGGTAACAGATTTAGATCCCCACAATTAACGTTTGACACCGAAAGCCACTGGCGACCGCAATTCAACTACTTTACGACACACTTTATTGTAAAAGATACACTTTTCAGTCGGCTCGATCTGATCGTTAACCGCTTTCTGCAGAGTGCCGATTCTCCTTCCGGCCGTTAGGTACATCAGCTCTCTCTCTCTCGCTTCTCACGCGCTAGTAATCTTCTATCTACGGAGTGATCAGGCAAACGTGTATTGTCGCTGATTGGTTGCCGTCATTTGTGGTAAAATTGCGGAAGTTACCAGAGAAAGAAACTATAAATTAAGAAAATTAAAAAACCCGACTGCTTAAAAAAACATTAAAAAAATTAAATTAATAAAATGACAAAAACAAGTGTCACGTCCTGAGTTGAGGTCTTTGGGGACGATGACAATATGGGGTAAGAAATCAGGCGAGAATGTGTAATCCTGCACGCTGAGGGTTTTCGGGAGTCAGACGAAAACGTAAAATCCTACACACTGGGTTTAGGGGAAAATCAGGCGAGGATCTTAAATCCTGCACGCTAATCGACCAGGGAAGGTTTAAAAGGTAACCGCGCGCCAGGGAGACACCCGTTAGACCACTTGTGTTTTTACTTTAGTTTTGGTAATCGGATTTACGGTTGCATTGGCATAAGAAGCCGCCCGTGATATTCCGCGAAATTCGTCTAGACCAGCGCCGTTCAGGAGTTGCCGCGTAGGGCAACTGGTCAGACAGCCCGGGGCAAACACTTGCTGGCGGTGGGCAAGCCACGCCTCCCCGAGCAATACGGTACAGACGTCAGGATGAACAAGGACCGTCGCGTCGGCTCAACGAGCGGTGACGGGGGTTCACGAGTCGCCACCGACTGAATATCAAAGATGCCGACACGACTCGTATCTGGCCCGTTGGCAGTATAAATGTTCCTTAACCCTTATTTGTCGCTCAGTTTCCAACTTTATTTATGTGTTGATGACAAACTAATACAATGGTAAAAAATGAATATAATGGAAAAATAAATAGTTGACTTTGCAAATTGTTTTATTGAAAACAAAAAAATGAAATTTCTGTATAATCAGGCATCCGCTTGTTCAACTCGGTCACAAATAATAAAATAAATGTTTATCACCTCATTGACAAAATGTACAGTATAAAAAAAATAACAATATTTACACAATTTATTAATATGTAATACAAAAACTATTTACATAGAACTATTTTTAATACAGAACTGTTAAATTCGGTTGCGAGAACAGCAGGGCATGGCAACGGGTGTAAATGTTACTCAGGTATGAATGGCAACCAGGGGGGTGCAACTGTCCTTCAACAGTCGCGTATCAGGTACACCGCAATTAGCCATTTTTATTGTCCGTTGTACGTTCTTATGTACTTTCAGCGGCGTTGACAGTAACAGGATGTGCACTGTCGTTGGTACGCTTTTCACGCCTTCTGCGTTCAACTAATTCCGTTATGTTCGGTACAAACGATTTGCAGGAATTTACTATAAGAGCACATTTAGTCGTGTAATTGTGCAAGGCATGTCTCGTTATCGACTTCGTTCGCTTGAGAATTGAAAATAATTGCTCACATGAATAGGTTGAGCCAAACATGGCTAAAATTTTTGCAGCACTTCTGTGCAAACACGGATATCTTTCTCGTGGAAGATTTTTATAAAATTGTAATATATTTATTGGGGTTTGTTCATATTGAATTTTCAATGCTCTATTACATCGCAAATCTATAAGTTCGGAACGTATATGCGGAGGAGCTGTATGGTAATCGGCTAAAAATGGCATTGTAATAATGTCAAATTCTGATTCTAAACTAACTATATCTGCAAAACGGTGTGTAAATTCATCGTAGAGATTTCGCAATACACTAGGATAATATTCATAATTTGCATCGTTTAATGATACCGACAACAGTTTAGGAAAATCGACAGCATTACCGGATTCTAAGTCTCCCATCCAAACATCAAGCTTCATTTTGAAGGCGCGTATAGCATCAAAAAAATCAATAATAGTTTTATGTTTGCCTTGTAATGTGGTATTTAAAATATTTAAGTGGTCAACAAGATCGGATAGGAACGCTAAATCTTTAACCCAATTCCTGTCGTCTAATTCTGCCACTGGAGATTGTACCTCAGTCATAAATATTGCTATTGCTTCGCGAAGAATAAAAAATCTATCCAAAGCTTTACCTCGACTAAGCCAGCGTATCTCCGTATAATATGGAAGTTCACCGTACTCACTATCTAATTCTTTCAAAAAATTTCGGAATTGCATCCGTTTTAATCCGCGATTTCGTATAAAATTGATTGTCCGCACAACAACTGACATAACGGATTCTAGTTGAACGCTTTTTGCGCATAAATTTTCGCGATGAAGTACGCAGTGTATAGCATATATATGGTGCGGAATTGTAAGATGTTGCAACTTTTGTTTAAGGCGGCCTACAAAACCTGCATTCGCGCCCACCATTGCTGGTGCTCCGTCAGTTGCAACGGACACAAGATTGTGCCATTGTAATTGGTTGCGCTCGACTACTTCTTCCACATATGACAAAATATGTTCCCCGGTTGTTCCGCTCATGTCACAAAAATCTAATAATTCTTCAGTGATATTCATTGCGGAATCAACGCCGCGAATAAAAATGGCTAATTGTGGTGTACCTGACACATCTGTGCTCTCATCTAGGGCTAAAGAATATGCAATAAACTTTTGCGATGTTGTAGCAACTTGGTCCATAATGTTTTCCGCCATTTCTTTAATTCTTCTGGTTATCGATGACCTTGAAAGACTGAGTGCCTCGATTTTTCGCACTTCGTCTGGAAACAGGTGGTGTCCTGCTGTTACCATGCTGCTCTTAATTAATTCTCCAACGGCAAAGGGCCACGTTGTCTTCCCAATTTCGTACGCTATTTTATAGCTTACTTCCAAAACACCTTCGTTATTTATCGATTCTTCTTCCTGCAAAGAAAAGGAATAAACACTGTGACTCGTGTTGTTCGTAAATAATTTACCGTAAACTGGGGGAACATTGGCAGTACGGGGTAACATTGCCAGTTGCTTAACATGTATTAAAGAAGAAAAAGGGCAAAAATTTCATGCATTTCCACACTTATAGTGTAATCACAAACGATGCAATGTTATGATAGGATGCTTAACACGTTGCGTGCGGCCCCAAAAATAATTGACCTTCACCTAAATACAAGAAACAGCTGTACCATGGTGAAAAGCGTTGCAAATTTGTAACGACATGCACACACTGATGAACACGTTCGTACTGAATGCGTATGCAAAAGGAAAATTCGGTACCTGAAAAATTCTTCTTGACCTTCCACATTTATTGGGACCGGGCCCAAGAGTTCCATGACGTGACCGTACACGTCACCCGCACGCAACGTGTTAAAGCAAATGCAAAAATGTTACAAAAACATGGCAATGTTCCTTCAGTTTACGGTACTTATGAAGTATCAGAATTAAAATAACTTACGGCATCATTTGAATCTTCTATTTCTTCCAACACATTCATCTTCAGTGCTTGCACCTTATTCTTCCTCTCCTCCTCAGTGTATGACACATTGTTCACTTCATGGTATGTTTTGTAGTGTCTTTGTAAATTGTACTTTTTAAGTTGGTTTAATTGTTTCCGACAAAGCAAACAAATCAAAACATCACCATGTTTGATGAAGAAATACTCTTCTTCCCACGCCTCTTTGAATTGTGGTCCCGAGTTTGTACGGCAACGTTTAGATGTGGATGGAATATCCATATTTGTTACAACTGAATGCCGCGTCAACGGAGATTTTTACTTATTAGTACAGGCACTTAGTTTACGCCGAGAAACACAGTTCTGGAGTCTACTTAGCAAAGGTAAGCGTAAGACGGTGTTTTTGCTTTGACTAATCACTGAGACCGGTTGACTTGAAGTGACTTGTCGGAAGTCTTGACACCTTAAAGAAGTCTCGTATTTCCGCTGATTGGTCGAGTCAAAAGTGTGGGGGCTGGAAATTGTCATTTCCGATTGGTTTTCGCTTTAAGGAGAGAGCAGCCCTTGCACTTTCTTGGAAGGTATGGTGGAGAAAAAGGTAGGGTGATGCGTTCACGTGAAAGTAATAAACGTGAAAGTAATAAACGTGAAAGTAATAAACGTGAAAGTAATAAAAATGTACAGGGTCAAGGATTAACTTGACCGCGCCGAATTCGTGAGGGTCTGCCGATGGTGTGGGTTTACGATCCTGCTCGGTAGTTCGGAATACCGCGCGGACGAGACAGACTGTCGATCTTTGCCTATTGTCTAATAAGGTGTCTAAAAAATTCTGACGGTAGAAAATATTAAAGTAGCAGTAAATCGAAACGCGTACACGGCTGTAAAAAATATTGAGGGTCAGAGGGGTTATAGGGGGGCAATATAATATGAAGAAAACTTATTTTGAAGGATACTTCAGTACAATGCTGTTATAAACTACTTTAACTACTTAAAATTACGATCTTACTTCTAGCTCTGTACATTAACGCGACGCCCGCATATTGACTGTCATAATGTTTCTATTCTTTCATGTGAGCAGCGCGGAACAGTATTTGAATGAACCTACTAACACATGCCTACCTACACATCTACGAGCCTGTACTCCCGCCACAACCATTCCTCCCCACTCCGCTCTAACGATAGCTGACGTCACTGCCCCGAGCTTTGCGCGCAGCGTTTGCCCCGGGCAAATGCGGCTGCCCATGCCCCGCAAACGGTAGCCTGACCGGCGCTGGTCTAGACGTTGGTCGAACGCGAGCTATGTAAAAGTAAGCCCGGTAAATATTATAAGAACTCCGGTGTTCGCGCAGCCAGATCAGCTGTTGCAGCGGTTTGTTTTGGAAGGGAACCTTCGTACCGAAGATTTAACACAATAACTCGAAGCGTGAATTAAATAAAACTGGTTTATTCAGTTTGTAGCACAAAATAAGCCATGCATATTATTGTGCAGGTGACTTGGTTTATAATAATGCGTTAGGCGTTTAGCATTAACACAAAACAGTTATATAAATGGTTATTTATAAAAATATATATATGGATATGAGATACATGAATATTATGAGCGATAAAGATATATATATATATATATATAACAATAAGCATGAAATAATAGAACGTTGCAATAAGCGAGAATTAGTAGTATAACAATAAGAATTAGCAATGATATAAATCAAGAAGCTATAATCATGAAATAGTAATATAGGTAATAAGAATTAGCAATGATATAAGTCAGTAGACAATAAGCATGAAATAATAATATAAATGAAGAATGAATGTGGATGATATACCGTGTAACAATATTTAATATTAATTGCTTACGGCAAATGTCGACGAGTAGTTTGTTGAAACTGATTCTAAACACTTGATAATGGGAATGTATCGCAAACGAAACTCGGTCGAGGTGGCGCACTGATCGGAGTGCCCAAGATGGCGTCTGAGCATGCGCGTGATGACGCCGTGACGTCAAACCAATCAACGCCAAGATGAGTTTGGCTTAATAAACACTATAAACGAATCGACGCAAGCGCAAAGCCAAACTCATCTTGGCGTTGATTGGTTTGACGTCACGGCGTCATCACGCGCATGCTCAGACGCCATCTTGGGCACTCCGATCAGTGCGCCACCTCGACCGAGTTTCGTTTGCGATACATTCCCATTGTATAGATACTTTCCGAGTGATGTTTCTGCAGAAAGACAACCTCTGTCTCTCGGGCCCTTGTATTTATGTGAATTTTACGTGATTGTTAGGTATGAAGGGTACGCGCGGTATGGAAATTGGCCTACCTACGGAATATGCGTCGCAATAGGACTTCCGGGGTTTTTATAGGGTATGTGTCCATAATTAGTTAAGGACACGTGGATGAAATATTAATTATCATAAATAGGATAATAATAAGATGACAATTTAAAATAACTCAATTGGCTGCAACCAATTGAGTTAATTTAAATTACCTTTTTTTAAAAAAAGGTACAAAAAAGTGCGCCAAGTATATAATCCCATCAAAAAGAATCACATTTAAAAACATTGTCGAAAATTAATAGCTTTGCAAAACGAATGATATACACTAATTGCGCCAATTATCACAATGACTATTTATACAAAGAAAAAAATGTATTAAATAATATTAACCAGATATATTTTTATACAAATAAATATTTTAATACGAATAAATATTTTATTCAAAATACTTGGCGCTGCTCTCCGAATTGGTATTGCTAAACTGAATAAATATGTATAGATTGCATTAAAATCTTTTTCTTTGTTTCTTATCTCAGTGGTGTGTTGCATTATTTTATTTATTAACCAAGACAATTAACATTTTTTTGGTGTCGCTTGGAGAAACAAGATGTTTCTCTGTCTATCTAACCTTCTCTGGACAAGCTGCAAGCCTATGCATCCCCTTCATTTCTATTCAAGCCTGTGCATCCCCTTCATTTTTACCCAAGCCTGTGCGTCCCCTTCATTTCTATCCAAGCCCGTGCGTCCCCTTCATTTCTATAAGCTTTACATAAAAACTCTAATGTAAAAATAGTTTGCTGGTATAAAAACCATATATTATTTTATAGAAACTTGTGCGAAAGAAGATGCTTCTCTGTCGAACCTTCTCCGGACAACTTCCAAGTCTGTGCGTCCTCTCCGTTTCTATACGCTCTACATAAATAGTATATTAAAAAATTTTGGTGACATACCTTGTTAATTGTGACAATAATTCAGTGTCCTTTATGGTGTAGAAACTCGTGTAATTTAAAAAATTTTAACTAGTTTCCTTATTTCACATTTGACAGGTTATAATTGTTTGACACTAGCTAGGTTACATTTACCTTGACAGATCTGCTGTCTGTCTGCTGGCTGTCACGTGACAATAATTTGTTACGCGATTGGCCGACACCCGCATCCAATGAACGACGTGCCTGAGAGACATTTCCTCACCCTTTCATAATACTCCCCTCTTGCCAAGAAGTGTAGGACGATGACTATGACGATGCTGAATTTTAAGAACATAAAAATCAGCTAATTGCAACTTTACATCGAAATATCTCAGCTCATAAGGCCCGTAGGAACAAAACGAAGACACTTTTCTTGTGTAAATCAAACCCAAGCTATCCATTAAGACCATTCAAAATCAAATTGGATCACCCGTTATTGAGATTCGGAAATCTCAGGGTTCTTGATAGCGAGTCGTCGCGTAATATAGCCACTCCGTGTCTTGCGCTGCGCATATATATATATATATATATATACTTGGCGCGAGACACTACCGTGTCTCTTGATTGTCATCTTATTATTATCCTATTTATGATAATTAATATGTCACGTCCCGGGCGAGGTCTTTGGGAACGTCGACAATGGGGAAGGAATCTAGGCGCGAATCTAGAATCCAGCACTCTGAGGTTTGAGGGACTCAGGCGCGAATATTAAATTCGTCACGCTGAGGGTTTTAAGGAACTTAGGCGCGAATATTAAATCCGTCACACTAGGGTTTGAAAGGAACTTAGGCGCGAATATTAAATCTGTCACACTAGGCTTTGAGGGACTCAGGCGCGAATATTAAATCCGTCACGCTGAGAGTTTTGAGGGAAAACCAGGCGCGAATATTTAATCCGTCACACTGTGGGTTTTGAGGGAAGGCCAGGCGCGAATATTTAATCCGTCACTCTAATCGTTTCTGGAGGTGATTAGGCGCGAATATTAAATCCGTCACTCTAATCGACCAGGGAAGGTAAATGTGTATTTAGAGAACACCCGTTACGGCACTTCGTATTTGTTTTGGTTTGCGAAATAGGATTTACCGTTGCATTTGTGTAAAAGAAACCACGTTTAGTTATTCTGTATATTGCACGGCTCATGCAGCAGTGTGTTTATAAACACTGGGAGCGCTCTCGCGAATCAGCTGTTGCGGCAGCTTGGTTTCGTTGGGAATCTTTATGATTCGGGGATACACACATTAATTCGAGACGTAGTTGAAAAGAAATAGGTTTATTAACTTTGTTGAAGCTTTAATGCGATTAATAATAATAATGCGTGGGACTTTTAGCATTAGCACATAACATATATATAAATGGTGGTTATTGATAATAGAAGAATATGAACATGAAATACATGAGAATAAATTGATTATAGTATGTGAAATGCAATAAGCTTTAGTAAATTTTATAATATGAAATGGAATAAGCGTTAATACAAGAAAACGATATAAGTAATAAGCGATTATAAAGAAATATATATAAACAAAGCAAGCATAAACAATAATAATACAAAATAATGCTTGAATGCAACAAGCGTTGATATGTAATAAACGTTATTAATATAAAGTAATATGAGAAAATATACTATAGAAAGCAATAAGCGATAGTAAGACAAAATATATATATAAACAAAGTAATAATTTAATAGTAATAATACAAAATAATAGGTGAATAGTAATAGGCTTTAGAAAGCGATAAATGCTATTAATATAAGATAACGCCAGAATAATATGACTTGAAAAGTAATAAGCGTGATTTTAAACAATAGTATGGACGTGAATAACAATATAATAATGATTTTGACTTACAGTGGTTGCCGTCGCACTGGCTTTACACTTTGAATACTTAGCAATAATAAATCTTTTACACCGTTTTCAAGAGACACTTTAAAATGACACTTGGTCGTCGTTCTGCGTTGAAGGAGCGATGAAAGAGGACGAGGCCTCGCAGGACCTCGTATTTATGTATTTTCACAGGAGTATTGCGGGGGTACGCGCGGTAAAGACCTTGACACATTTCGGAATAAGACGCAGTATGACTTCCGGGGTTTTTATAAACGGTATGGCTATTAATAGACATATTTTGTGTCACGTACGCCAAATGCGTCGTAATTGGGTTTGTGGGGTTTTTATAACTGTAGAAGGAGATACTCAACTCTTCGATTGGATTTTGGGTGTTTGATAGGAAAGGGTAGAGTGTTTGGACTCCGTGAGTCGTAAAGAGGGGATTGAGACGTGGTCTCGATTCTAAGAGGGATTTGTAACGAGGGACTTGTTTGAATTCGTTTTAAAGGGAATGATTCGTGCCTTGTAGGACGAATAGGCGAAGTGGGTTTTGAAACGATCATCTCGCGATGGGGACCGCTATGGTACATCAGCGAGGTGGAGGTTTGTATTCATCATCTTGTGTTGTTGACCGCTAAGGTGCAACATCAAGGTGATCGGCTATTGAGGAGATGGGGTAGGAGTTGAGTTTGATAGAGTGAATTTGAGGTTTACTAATGTAATTTGGAATAAGAAATGCTCGAAAATCGTGGGACGTCACACCTCCCCCCCTATATGAAGAAATGCGTAGCATTTCTTAACACAAGGTTCGAGTGTGGTGAAATGAGAAAAGAAAAATAAAATGTGTCTTTGGAATGATGAAGTAACGAAAAATAGTATGTTTGTTTTTGTAATAATAAAGAAGGAAAAATAAAATATATATGGCCTATTTGGCGAAAATAAAATAAAAGATAATTGATAATAAAGAAAAATAAAACAGAAATGTTTGTAAATAATGAAAAATAAAATATTTAGCCTATTTGGCAAAAAAAGGAAAATAAAAGATATGATTTTGCAAAAAGAAAAGAAAAATAAAAGAGATATATGTATATATATAAAAGAAATAAAATAAAAAATATTTTAAATTAATTCTAAAGGGAGTGAGGGAACTATTTACAAGGGGTTATTTACATGGAGAGGATAGGAATAAAGGAAGGAAGGAATTTTGGAGGGATTAATAGGGAGGAAAGGAGTACTCAAGGAGTTGGAATGAGGGATCGTTCAGGATGTAAGTGAGGTCGTGACCGTTTTGATACCGGTCATTGAACCACCTTAGAAACGCGGGTGTCAGCTGTGTATGGTCTGGGACCTTGGTAGCTGACCCCGTGTCGAGGATTTCCACTAGACCTGGGGGTGGAGGGATGAAGGAGGGAATTTGGGAGGTACAGGGTTGGGGAGAGGAACGGGAGAGTATCTCCTCGTTTGTTGGGGGAGGGCAATATGGCGGCGGCGGCTCCATCGATGTCCTCGGGGGGGAGTCATCGAGGGTGATGATCTCAGGATCAGCCTCCCTGATGGTCACAGTGGAGGTAATCCTGGGGAGAAGGGGCGAAAGGTTTCTTCCCTCACTGATGGCTTCTTTGCGCAGCCAGTGTAGGTGGGCTAACCTCCTCTTGAGGCGAGCTCACCTGGGTTTAGCCCCATTGGGCTTTTTGGCCCTTTTATGCGGCATTATATGAGTGGTTTTCCTAAGAAATGAAATGATTAATACATGTTTTATGTTGTAATTGGGGTCAACCGGGATCCTCGCGTAATCGACCAAGACGCGCTTTGTTCGCGTGTATGATCTTCGTCTTGCCCTTCCACGATATTTTTAAATTTTGCGAAGGGATCACCTCTAATATGGTGTGAGGACCTGAGTATTGATCTCCGAATTTTCCTTTCTTTGATTCTATTAGGACAAAAATTGGGTCACCCGGTTTGAAAGTCTCTTCGTTTATGTGACGATCATAATACTTTTTATATCGGAGTTTAGATTGATTTAGTTTTTCCGCAGCGGCAGTTTGTAATTCTTGCACCCTCGTACTCAAGTTCGAGAGGTATTGATTATAGGTTTCGTTTTCGAAGTCCTCGGGTACTCTCTTTCGGCTGGGTACCCGGGCTATTTTCCCGAATACAAATTCGTGTGGAGTGTAACCAGTGCCCTCGTGGACGCTGGTATTATAAGAAAACGCGGCCAAGTCGGTCCATTCGTCCCAGTCGGTCCATTCGTCCCAGTCATCGTATTTATTGATATACATTTTTAGGTATTCCGTTAAGACGATGTGCGATCGCTCTAAAGAGCCGTTTGTCTGTGGGTGAAAGGCTGTGGTTCGAAATTGTACGATTTTAAATTTTTGTGCAATAGTTTTCATGAATTTACTGGTAAAATTTACTCCTTGGTCGATGAGAACGGCTCTGGGAGCCCCGAATTGACCGATGAATTTCTTAATGAACGCATCTGCGATTTTTATTGATGTCGACTGTGTAAGGGGTACGCACACGAAGTATTTTGTTAGCAAATCTTGTATTGTTAATATATATGTATTTCCTTCTCTGGTAGTGGGTAACGGTCCTACTATATCTAATGCTACTTTATCAAAGGCGCGTCCAGGAGTGTCGGTAAGAATCATTGGTTGCCTGGTTTTAACACGAACGAGTTTCTTCCGCTGACAGTCTTCGCACTTTCGAATATAATCTTCAACGGCTTTCTTCATTCCTTTCCAAAAATAATGGTGTCTAATTCGGTTATAAGTTTTAGTTACTCCTTTATGTCCAGCTAATGCAGACGCGTGATTTTCTGTAATTATATTTTGTCTCTTTGACTCTTCGGGAATTTGAACTATTTGTAAACATATTGTGACCTCGATATCGTCCTCGTCAATGGTTTCGAGAATGTCCATAGTGATATCTTGCCAGGTCAATTGATCGATATTTGCTGTTTTAGCTATACTAAATGAGTATATTACGAGTTCGTTTATCGTATTTTTAAGGGAAGATAACGCTTCGCCCCAGGTTATGGTGGTTAGGGGAGTATTCTGCGTTTCTTTTATGACTAGCCCGATGAGAATCCGTCCCTTCTTGCATGTTACATGGGCCTTTCCCCAAATTAATTCATTCGCTTCTTCTAATGCCCCAGTTTCTATTAATTGTTTGGCTCCGTTGTCGCAAGGTTTCCCATCTGGGCTTAAGAAGAAAATAAGCGTTTCTTTTCGTAAAGACAACGGGTCGCGACTAATTATTGGTACTGTCCTAATGTCCCTATCGGGATCCGCTTCGTATGTTTCTTCTGGGGAATCGTTTAGCTCAATTAACGATGATTCTGAATCCGTAGTTGATTCGTTTGACGCGTTAGATTCTATTTCGGAATCAGAGTCTTCCAGTTCCAGTGGTATTGGAGATTCCGGAGGTGAAACGCTTTGACGTGGAATATTTAATTCCTGTTCTTCTTCCTGTTGGATTTCATTTTCTATGCCACTCATGGGTTCTGGTGCGCTTTCTGGGGTGGGCTCTATTATAGGCGTTGGATCTTTTCGTGCCTTCCGGTGAGGTTGGATCCTCGTGGGTTTCGCTTTTGGGCGCTTGTTAGTTTCATTGGTAGTTCAAGGCTTTTTACTAGGCACCCACTCATCATCAGTTTCCTCTCGCGGTCGTATGGGACACGCTCTCTTTACAGGAGGATTACGAGACAGGGCGTCTGCAAGTTTATTGCTTTTTCCGGGTTGATAATGAATTTCGTAGTCGTATTCCGCTAACTTTAAGCGCCACCTAACGAGACGTGACGTTGGGTCTTTTACTCTATGTAACCAGATTAAGGGTTGGTGGTCAGTATATAAAATAAATTTCTTCCCATATAAATAGGGTCGGAAATGTCTAACGCAATACACAATGGCTAGGAGTTCCTTTTCTATGGTTGCATAGTTTATCTCTGCTTTATTCAAGAGACGAGAGGCATAAGCGATTGGTAGCTCTTTTCCATCTCTATTTTGACTCAATATTCCTCCTATAGCAAATTCTGAAGCGTCGGTGGTAACATGGAATTCCAGGTCAAAATTCGGGTATTGCAGGATAGGTTCTTTCTGTAATGCTAATCTTAGGTGGTCAAAAGCCATTTTCTGGGACGGTCCCCACTCAAATACTGTATCTTTCTTTAATAGTTGGGTTAGTGGACGCGCTATTTTAGAAAAGTCTGGGATAAATTTCCTGCAGTATCCGGTTAAACCAAGGAATTGTTTAATTCTTTTTGCTGTACTTGGTGCTGGATAGTTTCGGACGGCTTCCATTTTTCCTGGATCAGGTTTTACCCCTTGTTCGGTGATTATATGACCTAAATATGCAACTTCTTTGTGTAGAAATTTACATTTTGAAGGTTGAAGTTTAAGATTCGCCTCTCTTAGGCGTTGAGCAAGTTTTTTAAATTTGATCAGGTGTTCCGTGAGGGAACTCGCATAAAGGACGATATCGTCCAAATAAGCAAACATTTCCGTGCCCTGGAGTCCTGTAAGTGTGTGATCCATTAGGCGTTGGAAAGTTGCTGGTGCGTTACATAGTCCAAACGGCATTCTGACAAACTCATAATGTCCATGAGGTGTAGAAAAAGCCGTTTTAGGTGCATCTTCCGGCTTCATAGGGATTTGGTGAAATCCAGAAGCAAGGTCGAATACGGAGAAGTATTTAGCTCCTCCTAATTGATCTAATATCTCGTTAATGTTCGGAAGTGGGTATGCGTCAGGAATGGTTTTTTCGTTTAGATCCCTGAAGTCGATTACCATTCTCCACAAGAGTTCCCCATTGGGTCCTGGTTTTTTGGACACGATCCAAATAGGCGAATTGTAGGGTGATAATGACGGCTTTATAATTTCGTTTTCAAGTAAATTTTTTACTTGTTTGCCTATTTCCTTCTTATGTACAGTAGGGAAACGATATTGTTTAGTATTTATAGGCACTGGGTCCGTTGTTTGGATCCCATGCTGAATTGCGTTTGTATGGCCTAACTTCTCATCTGGTAAATGGAAGAGGTCGTGGTATTTACATAAAATTCTTTGGACATGAAGTTTTTCCTCCGGATTCATATGTTCCGTTGAAATTAACTTAAGCACTTGTTCCATTCTTGTTGCGGTTTCTTCAGAAATTGTTTGTATTTCCTCGCCCGACACCATAGCTAGAGATTCTTGGAATTTTAGAGGAAGGGTTGTTTCGGCATAATGCCCTGGGAATGAGAGTGAGTACACCTCCGCGGGTGTCTCTGAATGATGGATCGACGGATCCTGGGGAAAGAGGGGCTTGATAGGAGTGACGTGTTTAGACGTCTTAGTCTCTTTTGGTCGTCTTTGTTTGGGTTCTGGGATCACAATTTCGAATTCTTCCAATTCAACAGTAGGTACAGTGATTGTTGTGTCCACTTCATTAGAATTTATAATTTGTAAGTACGCTTTGCCGTCCTGATTACGGACGAGGGCATTACCTGCATGAATTCCAGTGCCTAATTCTAATCTAGGTAAATATCCTTCTTTTACTTCTGAATTTGCTATATTTACAAAACAGACCGTTTTTGATCTGGCGGATAATACGAGTTGATATCTATTTACAAACGGGATAGAGTTACCTTTGAACTCTAACTGTTTCTTTGAATAATGAATTGAAGCATTCTGCTTTATAAAGAATTCGGTTCCAAGTATTCCGTGTGGTTTGATTGGGAAATCATCTTCAACTACATGGAAAGTAACGTTGTTGCCCAATAAAGTTATGGTTATTGTTCCAAGGGTGTAGACGAGGTCTTTAGCGATGCCTCTTAATTGCACCTGTTGGTTGATATTTATCTCTCGAGGTTGTTTTATTGTATGTATTTTCAATAGATTGACTTCAGACCAGGTGTCAATCATTAATTCTTGGGCCATTATAAAATCTGGTGATTGAATAATTACAGACGGGGCTTCCTTGACGGTATTCACCCATGCGGTAGCGATTCTAGTTTGGTTATTCCCGATTCCGCTTGTATTGTTATCGAACGCGTTGCTGCTTGGCCCGTTCCACGGTACGCGTCCGCTGTTGACCGTAGGGGCAAAGCGTTTCCCGAGTCTCGTTCCTGAGAGGTTCCAGGGTTTCCCTCATTACGATTGAACATTCGCTTTCTACATTCGGAGATTAAATGTCCGGGCTTTTTGCAATACACGCAAATACGTAGTTCCGTAGGTCTTGAGGGAGGAGGTCGGTTTTTGTCCCAGTAAGGGAGCAAAGGGTTTGGTGCTTGACTACCATATCCTGTAACGCGATTTGGGGAATTCCTCTCGAAGGGTTGCGAAGCGGTATTTTGGTTATTTCGGCAGGTCCGCGCATCGTGTCCTGTTTTATTACAGATTTGGCACGTTAGTTTGGGAGCTTTTTGCTCTGAAAATCTTAGGCGGTCTCTTTCTATTTTCTTATCTACGAATACGGCTAACTCAAAAGCTTCATCAAGCGTTTCGAAATTATTTTGGAGTAATCTATTTCGTATATATGGAGGAAGACCATCCACGAACGAATCCAACGTCAAACGATCTATATCTTTGAGGTGATTTTGTGTAAAGTCACGATAATATTCGCTGTCCTCTTCCAAAATAGCGAATCGGAGGTCTTTAACGCGTGAAATATATTCCAACGTGTGTTCGTTAGTTCCTTTAATGACGTTGGCGAGTTCTCCACGATAGTGGTCCGACGTTTTCGCAGGGGAGAAGATGCGTTTAAGTTGTTTTATTAAGTCGTTTACGGAGTCGAAGACCCGATCCTCAACTGCCAAGTATGCATGATCTTGTAATTTATTCGTTAATAACCTCGCTAGCTGAAATTCAGCATGCGGGGGAACCAAAGCCTTAGCCCTATTGCAGGCTCTTGCGAATTGCAAAATGGACATATTGTGCCCGTTAAATTTTGGGACTGTTTCCACGGCGTCCTTTAATTTGATCTGGGGTGATGGACCCTGGTCCGGAATATTATTATGTTTCAATGCCTCAGGAGTTTTATTGAAGTTTAATACCGGTTTTCTATCAAAGGAAACCGTGAGGAAGCCGGTGTGGCAAAATTATCCGCGACTGGCGGGGGTGCAAGAAGTTTTTCTATCATTCCGTTCATAGTGTTGTGCCCAGGCAACGCCCAAGCCCACGTGTTAGACATATTACACATATTATATTACGTTATATAAACGTTCGAGATGTTTCGAAGCTAAGACAGCCGCTAACGACCAATCTTACAATGTCAGCAACACGTGAACGCCTCGCTGCGACCGAGCATAGTAACGCGTACCACGCCCAAGAAGGATATAAAACCAATGCGATTCCACAAAGAGGAGGATTCTAGACTTGACACTCGACCTGTTAACACGGCTGACACTTCTGTAAACCTCAGTCTAGTATTAATTAGTCTCTGAATAAAGACTTAGTCTCTAAATTTAACCAACTTGGTGTAGTTCACCCAGTAGATTCTAATCTTTTGTTCACTCCCGAACCTACGATATCACCAAATCCCGTACCAGCCTTGCGAGCCATTACGCAGGGCACAACAATAGCTTGCATTTGATTGGAGAGACCTTCCAACGTAGGGCCGCCCGTTCCGGTAGCTACGCCCGAATGCATGTTGGGTTCCTTATTAACAACTAGTCTCGCATACAAACTTTCTATTTCAGATTGTTTTTGTTTTAACAGTTGAACCTTTTCCTTTAATTCGGCGGTCGCGACGTCTATGGGGTTAGTGGAAGGGTCAATCTCTTGGTCCACTACGCAAGGATCGTCGATATCACCGCGTTCAGACATTTTGAATTTAGTAAGGTCTGTTAATTAAGGGAGAAGGAGGAAATTTCTTTTTGGCGTACGGTAGCCGCTACTCAAAATCTACTATATTCTCTACCCGGGTAGTTAATGTCAAATCTGCTATAATTTTTCCTTATTCGACGGCAATGTTCTGTGCACGCGGCGTGACTGTTAATAGGTTCTAGTTTAAACAGAAGGTTTTTGCAACGAGGGCACTCGGGAAACGTATCGTTAGGTTGGTGGTAGTGCACTTGATATATTTCGTCTACCTCCACTGGGTTGGAATTAAAACAATTTAGACAAATTTTTCCGCCTTCCGTGGTCGTTGCTACACCTCCAGAAACACAAATCAACGCGTTTGAATCTGACAAAACGTCCCGCAGCCTGCGGCTTGGGTAATATAATGTACTTTGACTTTGGCGTGAATCGCCCATGTTAGTTATCAACGTCTTATGTCGCGTCTGGCAGTTTGTTTAAATTTCGTGATAAAAAAAAATATTAGTGACTCAATTTCTGTTTGAAAGGAAGTACCACTGTGTACACTCGACACAGTTGGTTGCGGGACGCGTTTGATATATCACGCTATTGCACCTTAGGCAATTAGGGAATGTATAAGGCGTTTGGCAGTAATGAATTTGATACTCTGTCACCGTTTCTGTTGAATTTAGTCGAGAGCAATGTAGGCAAATTTCGTCGCCTTCGTCATTTGTCGCTAATTTCCCGTAAACACAGATCATCCACTGTATGGATTCCGTCAGCCTTTGTAATTGGCGGCTCTGGTATGCTGGTTTCCACGGGTTTACGCGTTCTAAGTACATATTAAATAGCGGGATTTTGTGGGTACCGCGTCGCAGAGTCTATTTCTTACCGGCGGCAAACGTATATCCCACCGCTGTCACCAAAAATATGTCACGTCCCGGGTGAGGTCTTTGGGAACGTCGACAATGGGGAAGGAAAAGATAGGCGCGAATCTATAATCCAGCACTCTGAATGATTTGAGGGAACTCAGGCGCGAATCTTGAATCCAGCACTCTGAAGGATTTGAGGGAAAGAACGTTAGGCGCGAATCTAAAATCCAGCACGCTAATCATTTTTACAGGAAGGAACGTCAGGCGCGAATCTATAATCCAGCACACTGAAGGATTTGAGGGAAAGAACGTTAGGCGCGAATCTAAAATCCAGCAGGCTAATCGTTTTTACAGGGAGGAACGTCAGGCGCGAATATTAAATCCGTCACACTGAGGATTTTGAGGGAAGACCAGGCGCGAATATTAAATCCGTCACACTTAGAATTTCGGGAGGCGATCAGGCGCGAATATATAATCCGTCACTCTAATCGACCAGGGAAGGCAAATGTAACGTTCGGTTGTCCGGGGACGACTGAATGCTTACAGGTTCTCGAGCGGAGAGCGGCGTCCGCCGAGAATAGGATAGGTGGGGGTTCGTTCTTAGAGTAAAGGAGTAAAATCCAACTTAAAACTTAACTATGGCTTTATTAAACAACACTTATTTCTAATAACAACAATACTGCTTACAACTACGATTATATATTTTGTGTTTTTGTGTTTTTTTATGCTTTTTTATCTATGCTAATTAATTCTAATACGCTGCAAAAACTGGATGTATGTGCTACTGCCGTAAGTTCGGCCGCTGCCGTTTCCGGAGCGGTTCCCGAAACTTGTGACAGAGTTTTATGTTCTATGATTCTGCTGTGAGAGCGGCCGCTGCCGTTTCCGGAGCGGTTCCCGATACTCGTGGCAGAATTCTTACTCTACTGTTCTATAGACTTCGCCTTCACTAACGGCTAAGCTGCTGCCTACTAGTAGGAGCAACGCTTGAAACCTTCGTGAAGACAAAGTTCTCAACCTTTAAATGAAAGATCCAAAAAGGAGCACCCAGTACCTTTGTACACTGAGAACCAGTCGCTGCCGTCTCCGGAGCGTGCTGAAATTCTACTGGATAGTACGTAAGCTGCCTCTAGGAACTAGCATTCATCGGTCGCAAGAACGTATCTCTATTCGAATGAGCGCGCCGAGTGCTGCGTGCGCCTCCTTATATACCAGAGAATTGGCGAGTTGGCGCATGCGCAGTGTGTCGGTTTTCGTTATTTTACAGTTTTCTCGCTTATTATATAATATTTTGTTTTGCGCTTTGGTCAGTATTTATAATTAATTATTCTTGACATTTCTATAACATTTGATTTTCTAATCCATGCTTGGTTTGAAATTAACATATAAAAGTATGTATAACGCTTTTGCGCGGTAACATAGGTGGGCTGTATGATAATGTAGTACAGTTCTACTTTACCGACGGTCGGTATTTAATGGTTCGAGTCCCTGTGGGACGTTACACAAATGTACACTTGGAGAACACCCGTTAGGGCACTTCATATTTGTTTTGGTTTGCGTAATAGGATTTAACGCTGCATTCGTGCAAAAGAAACCACGCTTAGTTTTGTGTATTGCACGACTCATGCAGTAATGTTTGTAAACACTGGGCGCGCTCTCGCGAATCAGCTGTTGCGGCAGCTTGGTTTCGTTAAGAATCTTTATGACTTGAGGATACACACAATAATTCGAAACGTGATAGAAAACAAAGCGGTTTATTAGCTTTATCGGAACGTTTGTTAATGATAATGCTTGGGATTCATAGCATTAACGGATAATATTGGTATAAATGGCAGTTATTAACAATATAAGCATATGAACATGAAATACATGAGAATTGATCGATGATAATATATGAAATACAATAAGCTTTAGTAAAATATAATATATGAAATGGAATAAGAGTTAACACAAGAAAATGATATGTGTAATAAGCGATTATAAGACAAATATAAACAAAATAAGCATTAAGGTGATAATATAAAATAATAAATGAATAGCAATAAGCTTTAGAATGTGTTTAGGATTGAGGTGGGTGAGCACGCTGGAATGTTAGGTTGGAAATAACGGTGAGAAAGTAACGCTCGGTACGAGAATTTTGAGTCAAGAATTGACTGAGTCACTTTATTAAAATAATGTGCTGGATGATCACAAGTCCAATAAATCACTCGCGTGAATTTGAGTGGAGAATTGAGCACAGAAAGTTATGAACAAAGGGAATTTCACACGTTGCGTGATGAACAAAGCAAGTACGTTATCGCGACAAGCGTTATGAAACGAGAATGAACAAGGGGACGCGGAAAACCGTTGAGCGTCTTCTCGAACAATCCTCGAGAATCGATCAAGAAAGTACGCGTCGTGATTGGGCCGCCCGCTTTACGTGGTGATCGGTGATTGGCTGAGCAGGCGACTAGGAGTATCGATCGGCTGATCGAATATCGATCAGCGGCGTGTTCCGCTGCCCGGTAGGTGCTGCGGTGAGCTTGGGTGCGGCGGAGCAGAGAACTAATGGAATCTCAAACATTCTCCCGCCATCAACAGCTGGTGGATGATGTTGATGTAGAATCTGAAACAGGCAAAATTGCCAATTTTGCAATTGGCCTGATTAGTGTCGTAGTGGCAGTCTTGAGCGTCACCACTCTGGTGAGCCCATCCTTTCCTGGGTGAAGGGTGACGACTCGAGCAAGTGGCCATTGCTCGGTGGAAACCGTTCATCAGTGATGAGCACTAAGGATCCAATCTTGATCTCATTCGATGGGTGGTGCCACTTCGAGATGGAGAGTTGACGTTGGAGATAGTGTGATGACCATTGAGTCCAAAAACGTTGAGTCCGTTGTTGAATAAGCCGCCACCTGGCTGATGGTGAGACGATTTCATGTTCGACAGATGGTTCTGGTAGCGTTGTGAGAGGCTGCCCGATGAGGAAGTGAGCCGGTGTGAGGGTGGAGATGTCTTCAGGGTCATCACTGAGAGGCTCGAGCGGTCGTGAATTTAGCATGGCTTCTATTTGGGTAAGAAGTGTGCAGAATTCTTCGTAAGTGAGTACCGTCTCACTGACGGTTCGCCGAAGATGGTGTTTGATTGACTTCACGACCGCTTCCCATTTGCCTCCCATGTGAGGCGCTGTTGGTGGATTGAAGCACCAGCTAGTGTTGTCATTGACAAACAGCTGACTGAGTTGACGATGATCCTGTGTGCCCTGGATGAACATACTCTTGAGAACGGTGTCTGCTCCGACGAAGTTCGTTCCGCAGTTTGAGTGGAGCCTGGTTGGGATTCCTCGTCTTGAGCTGAATCTTCTGTAGGCAGCGATGAATCCTTCTGTCGAGTAGTCTGTGACAATGTCCAAGTGTACAGCTGAGGTCGTAAGACAGACAAAAACACAGATCCAGCCCTTCTGAGTTTTTGCACCTCGCCCTTTCCATGTCTTGAGAGTGATGGGACCCGCGTAATCAATGCCAGTGTGGGTGAATGGTCGTGAGGGTGCAACTCTCGAAAGAGGTAGTTGGCCCATCAGTTAATGGGCACGGATCCCCCTTTGTCGAGCACACACAACACACCGTAGCACATGAGTCTTGACTGGCGCTCGCCCTCCGATGATCCAATAACTGTTTCTGATGTGAGCGAGGGTGAGCTGGGTCCCTCCATGCAGAGTTTGTCGATGTGCATGGTCTATAATCAGAGTAGACAGACGTGAATGGCGAGGTAAAATTGCTGGATGCTTACTCTTATACACCATGTGGGCATTGTTGAGTCGGCCTCCAACTCGAATGATTCCTTTTTCATCGATGAAGGCTGTGAGTCGATTGAAGACATGGGATGTTGGCATCGAAGACCCTGAGCTGAGGACCTTGAGCTCAGTTGAGAAGTAGATTGCTTGTGTAGCCTTGATCCAGAAGTTCCTGGCCCATTCCATGTCCTCTGGCAGGATTGAGATGATTGGCAGAGATAATGGCAACTTCTTCATTCTATTGAGGATTCTGAAACAAACTGAAGTGATGCGATAAAGTTTGTTGAGAGAAGAGTATTTATAAATGAGGTCCCAGTGGTATTTAATTTGTTGTACGTTGAGTAGATTTGAAATTCCTGGACGAGCCTCTAGTGCACTCGAGTCGTCCTTCAAAACTGGTTGGGGTGGCCATGAGTCACTGGGTTGAGTGAGCCATGATGGTCCCATCCACCACAGCTCGTGCTGTTCAAGCTGAGCTGTTGTTAAGCCTCTTGATGCGCAATCAGCTGGATTCGAAGTGCCTGGAACGTGTCTCCAATGCGCCTGTGATGAGAGCTCTTGAATTTGGGAGACACGATTCCGTACGTAGTCCTTCCAGCGTGAAGCGTGAGCCTTGATCCAGACTAATGTCACTTGAGAATCCGTCCACAGATGTGTTGTAGTAATGTTGAGCTGCAGGGTTGCTTGAACATACTTCATGAGCTTCGCAACCATCAATGCTGCAGTAAGCTCGAGCCTTGGGATTGTGAGTTTCTTGAGGAGTGCTACCTTTGTCTTGGAGCACACTAGTGTCGACACTTTGTGATTAGTGGACGGTGAGGTTACGGTAAGATAAATTACCGCTGCCATGGCGAGTTGAGAAGCGTCAGAGAATCCATGTAGTTCCACTGTTGAATTGCTGAGAGTGTGAAACCACCTTGGAATTGAGAGCCTGGCCAGGCTTGTAAGATCTTCTCTGATGATGAGCCAATTGGATGTGACTTGGGATGGCAGAGGATCATCCTAGCTGATTTTGTGCAGCCACAATTCTTGCAAAAGTGTCTTTGCTCGAATGATGACAGGAGACAAAAATCCTAGTGGATCGAATATCTTTGCTACTTCTGAAAGGATGAGGCGTTTAGAGAGCGTTGAGGTTGAACTTGCTTTTGAGGAGAATGAAAAGTTGTCATTGAACACATTCCAATGTAACCCGAGTATTTTGGTATCGCAGTCGTCTAGTGAAATGATTGAGCCATGGGCTCGTGTGGTCTTTGAAATTGATTCAAGCAACGGAGGGTATGTCGAATGCCATTTGGCAAGTGGAAAACCTCCCGCGTTGCACAGGTCTCTTAATTGTTGAGCAATTGTAATGAGTCTTTCACCTGTGTCAGCGCCACCGAAGATGTCGTCAACGTATCTGGCATGGGTGATGCATGGCACTGCGAGTGGAAAGCGATGACCCTCGTCTTCCACCAATTGCAGGAGAGCTCTTACAGCCAGAAATGGAGCAGCCTTTGTACCATATGTGACTGTGGTGAGCTTGTAAGGCACTTCCTTGTAGTTGTCATCTATCCAGAACACCCTTTGGAGGTCTTGATCATCTTCATGCACCTTGACTTGACGATACATCTTTGTCACATCCGTGGCAAAAATGAACTTGTGCTGACGGATCCACAGTAGCACATCCGTGATGTTGAGAAGAAGATTTGCGCCAGTGTGCATGAGGTCATTGATTGAGTGCCCAGATGTCGTCGGACTTTATCCATTGAAGACGACCCTCAATTTTGTCGTCTCGTTGTCAGGCTTGATCACTCCGTGGTGTGGTAAATAGAAAACAGAATGAGTGTTAGGTGAAATGGATGGTGCTCTTACCATGTGTTGAAGCTCCACGTATTCCTTCATGAATCCTTGGTACAGATTGCAGTACTTGCTATCCCTGTTGAGCTTGCTGAGCGTGCGCTTCAACAAGGGGACGCGGAAAACCGTTGAGTGTCTTCTCGAACAATCTTCGAGAATCGATCAAGAAAGTACGCGTCGTGATTGGGCCGCTCGCTTTACGTGGTGATCGGTGATTGGCTGAGCAGGCGACTAGGAGTATCGATCAGCGGCGTGTTCCGCTGCCCGGTAGGTGCTGCGGTGAGCTTGGGTGCGGCGGAGCAGAGAACTAATGGAATCTCAAACAGAATGAGATAAATGTTATTAATATAAAGTAATAAGTAAAATTTATAATATAGAAAAGTAATAAGCGTTATTTATATGGAGAAATATAATGAGGGTGATATTCCTTAATAATAGTAATTATAATGACTTACAATGGTTGTCGTAGCACTGAATTGAACACTGTTTGAAAATCTTTTACATCGGTAAATGAACACTTTTCAATTGAATAGAATAGCGATGAAAGAGGACGAAGCCTCGCAGGACCTCGTATTTATGTAATTTCACAGGAGCATGAGGGGGTACGCGCGGTAAAGACCTTGACACATTTCGGAATTAAGACGCAGTAGGACTTCCGGGGTTTTTATAAACGGTATGGCTATTAATAGCCATATTTTGTCACGTACGCCAAATGCGTCGTAATTAGGTTTGTGGGGTTTTTGTAACTGTAGTAGAGATACTCAACTCATCGAATGGATTTCGGGTGGTTTATAGGAAAGGAGTTAGAGTGTTTGGACTTCATGAGTCGTAAATGGGGAATTGAGACACGGTCTCGATTTAAGAGGGATCTTGTAATCAGGGACTTGTTTGAATTTGTTTTAGAGGGAATGATTCGTGCCTTGTAGGACGAATAGGCGTAGAGGGTTTTGAAACGATCATCTCGCGATGGGGACCGCTAAGGTACATCAGCGAGGTGGAGGTTTGTGTTGATCATCCTGTGTTGTTGACCGCTAAGGTGCAACATCAAGGTGATCAATGATTGAGGAGATGGGGTAGGAGTTGAGTTCGATAGACTTTGGTGGTGTGATTTTGAGGTTTATGGAATAAGAAACGCGCGAAAAATCGTGGGACGTCACAAATATACCATGTATAAATAAATTAAGTCTTGTTTTTGTCATTTATTAATTTAATTTTTTTAATGTTTTTTAAGCAGTCGGGTTTTTTAATTTTCTTAATTTTTTTTTATTTTTTACTTTTTAGTTATGTTCAGCAATATTGTGTCGCAAGGACCGCAGCCAATACCGTAGGTATTCCCCCTCCACTACGGTAGACTCTTCTGTGGCCCCCTTGCCCAGTGAATCAGTTTGAACGTTTAATAGACGATGTTTACATATTAAGAGGATCTTTTCATCAAGGTAGCAATCGATTTGATGAAAACTCGCGTGGTAAACAATATATTACATATGTCAAGGTCAACAACGTCATTGGGACTGGGTCCCCTTTTGTCAATATTTACCGTTCCCATTATTTTTATCTCACAATTTTGAAAATTATATAGCCTATAACATTCGGAACGTCAAGACAATTCTAAAGACACCTCATTTGTCCAAATCGGTGTATCCGTACAGGCTCTAGAGCGAAACATGGACATACAAACATAGCCTGATAAACACAATACCCTCCTTTGCGTGCCGCAGTCGGGTAAAAAGAAAGAGACAGGTATACGGATAGACAGAGATAGATAGACAATCAGCTTTGAAAGTGTTGCGTGGCTCTTCGGGAAACAGCGTCCGATTCTAGGGGATGGGATCGAAGCCCGTGGAATGCTAAAGCACTCTGCTCCGACTCGCGAATTGAGAGAATTCGAAGAAACTTTATATTCCTGATTTAACAATTTATGTATTTCATATAATCTCCTTAATACGTCTTTACAAGGTCGACTCTTGTTATAAAATGAATTATGTCTTCTATTTCGGTTGTCAACATAAATAAATAACATTTGTTTTCTAACGAGCGTTTACATACTTTCTATGATGATGAATAAAGATTAGAATAAAAACCAACAACTTCCTGTACTTCCGTTTGAATTTCCCTCCGAAGCTTTATTCACATCGTAGCACGGTAACGACAATGCAACAACAGCAGACGATTTAATGAATGTTTAGGTTATATTATATCCGTTATTACTCCCTAGAGTGAAACCCGCGAAATTCGTACTACAAGTAGAGCTGTTCAAGTACCCGGAAAAAGCAAGCCGAGCTTAGCTCGGCTCCAAAAACCGAGCGGCTTGGAAAAAAACAAGCGGGCCGAATGAACTTTGAGCAGATCGAAAACTATTTGTCCAATTAATTTGAAACTTGGTACACATATTCTTAATGGTATTATCTAAAATGTAGCATATCATTTTATTTTATGCGATAACCTATTCGTATATAATAAATGTTTTAAGTTTGCCTTGTTAGGTAAACAATTAATAGTGATATTCACCTTGCTCTCATTTGTACAATAAATTTTTTTCTTCTGAAATCCGTATGCTAATTATCTTGTTCCCTTCCACGTCACCTTGTCCGCGTGGATTTAGCTGCAGGTACAGGTAAAGCCGGGTCCAGACCTGTGTATACGCTGAGCAGGCTGAGCGCGCACGAATGACGCATGCGGAGGGGTCGAAAGTGCCATTGTGTCTTTCTTCACCAACTTCTGTGCTTAACTTATCCCACTCCGCAGTCGTAAAGATGGTGTGATATTGTGATACATAGTTAGGTAAATAAATATACAGCTCAACCCTCCGAGTCATCCTGTTTACCAATACAGAGTGAATGTCCACCGACGTATATCATTACTTTTATAAAGTTAAATATAGCACATTAATGAATTTATATTAATTTACAACAATGTTCTTAAATGGGATTTATTTTGATGGGATTATATACTTGGCACTTTTTTTGTACCTTTTTTAAAAAAGGTAATTTTGTGGGGATTTCACACATTTTGTAGTGTTTATTAATGACTAGATAATTTTTTCACCTTTTATTTAGATAAAAAAAGCAAGATGTAGAAAAGGGGGCTAATATTTCCACTATCTTTAGGTGAGATCAGACGGGCCGTGGCTCCGCGAGCCGGCTCGTCTCGTCTAGCTCGTCAATTTGGCTGGGCGAGCCGAGCCATGACCGATCCACCTTTCGACGTGCGCGTCACGCATCCGCGTGCGCGCCTGGCGGAACATCGGCCTATTCGAACGTGTGTTTATACTCGAATGATATGGGATCCGTCTTCAATTTGAACCACGTGCAGTCAGCGGACAATACATTTCCTTCCTCTGTCTCTGTAGGAGGCGTATTGATAGTGGATAATACTTTGTAGTTGCTATATTGGTGGCATTTTTCTCACGTGCGTCGAGATAAAAGCGGGCTCAGAGCCAGGCAAAAATTCATTCATTCTATACGATGGGTACTTTATTATTTTTCCAAGAACGCTTCGACAACATCTGTGTGCCAGATTTCTAAAGGGCAATCAATTTTATGGGGTCTTTACGAAATTTTAGACATCGTTCAGTCCTTGTTAATCCGTATAATTCCTCTGTCGCCGGGGAGTACGTACGATGGATTCGGACCCGCACGTAGGTACTGTTGTTAATCGCGACGCTGACTCGCGGGACAATACGGCCATAAACCGCGACCTTAGCGAAACGGTCCGGATCACGCGCAGTCAGCGGACACCCCATTTTCTACCTGCGTCCCTCCACGAGGCGTATTGCTGCCCCCCGCGAGTAATCTCGTGTGATTTTTTAACACAACAGCGAGTTGTCAACTGTATGAATTAAGAACAATGCAGGGTGTAGTGAAGAAAAGAAAGACAAATTATTCTGCCGCGTCTAATGCGCTACATAGCAGATTTAGCACTCGCGTTGGCTGTTGGTGGCGCGCGAAATTTATATATAGCGACATATCTTCTACAATTATTTATTAATCAGTGTGAAAATTGGTGAAAATCTTCCTTGTATATTAAGGAAAAACTTTGTCACTGCAAGTTATATGTACCTCAAAATTGCCTCCATACTTTTTATCGGCGAACGTTGAAAAACATGGGTTATTTCCAGTATTACTTTTTAATTAAATATTAGTACTTTTTTTTAACATAAGGGTTTTGTTAGCTGAAGTTATGTTTTAAGGGGGAACACCACTACGACGGCCGGAAAAGTAAGCCATTTTTAAGAATTTTTTTTCAGACGTAATTTACAGTTTTTCTCAAAACTTTTTATTACCTACCTTTAGTACGCTGTCTTAAGAGACTATACAAAAAAAAAGAAATAGAAAAACATCCATAAATTTGAATATATTAATTAATCTTCTAGACCCCTCCACGCGAGCTGGTCGAATCTGTAACTATGGAACAGTAAGTCCGAAATTTATAAACTATATCAGTGTGGTTTTCGTTGTACGTACGGATTGTTTGATTGAAAACAAACTTTTTGAAATACGGTCGAAAAACTGTGCATCTTATTCGCGGATTTTAGAAACTTTTCTTCTAAAGCGCACCATTTTTACAAAAATAATTTGTTTAAGAAATCGCTACGTACAACGGAAACTACACTCATATAGTTTATTAAACAAAAATGAAATTTGATTTCGGACCTGCTGTTCCATAGTTACAGATTCGACCAGCTCGCGCGGAGGGGTCTAGAAGATTAATTAATATATTTAAATTTATGGATGTTTTTCTATTTCGTTTTTTTTTGTATTCTCTCTTAAGACAGTGTACTAAAGGTAGGTAATAAAAATTTTCGATGGAAACTGTAAATTATGTCTGAAAAAAATTCTGAATAATGGCTTACGTTTCCGCCCGTCACAGTGGTGTTCCCCCTTAAGTCTCATAACGATCCTTTAATATTTACTCAAGTTATCGCAATTTATGTTTAAAGAAATAATGATTTTGGACGATGAAAAATTATTTGTTTAAAATTTTTACCTCGAATAGTAATGATTGGATAAACAAACTGTAAATAGAAAAAAGGTGTGTCGTGACGAGCTTTGCAACAATATATTTTTTAAAATTCAGTTTAATAACATTTAATTTTCCAATGTTTCTTAGCGTTTGGACAATAATTCTTCCCATTTTCCAGCGCTAGTCCCCTTATTGCATCCAACCCTTCGATTAACAATTACTTTCGCGATACAGTCCACAGTGTATTTGGACGCTAAATGAGGTTTAATATTCCCTGGACAGTTTAAACTTTTGCCCACAAAAAACGGGTTTTCAGCCCATTGTGCGCCGCACGCAAAGACGCCTTTTTTTTTTTTTTTTTTTTGACGTGGAGAAATCCCTAACGGATACCCCGCCCCCCGGGGGAGGGACGGGGTTATGTGGGGCTTGCACCCACTAAAACTCCACGGTGATCTTCCTCGGGCGCGGAGTCGCGCGCACGAGGGGAGGGACTTGACGCGAGAGCAAACTAGCGATACGTTCGCTTGCCCTCCCCTCAGCGCTGGTACGAACTTCGCGTTCTACAACCCCGCATAGCGGCGGGGTCTTCCCGAGTCGCCGACGACGCGGGCGGATCACACGCCCGCGTCGTCTCTTCTGGGAGGTCGCATGATGTTGTTAGGGGGTGAGAGTGTCCCCCGACACTCCCACCCCGCGACCCCCGCGATCGAGCGGCTACCCGGGGCGCGGCCCGAAGGGGAGTCGGCACAAGGTCGGCTGAACCGCTGACCGCCGAACTCACCCTACCGCTGCTCGATCGCTACTAACGCGGGAGCGCGCTAATCCATAAACGGCGCCAATGGCGCGGCTCCCGGGGGGGCAGCAGGTGTTCGGCTGCCCCCCGGTGGGGTCCCCTGGAACGAGGACCCCTGACTCTAACTCCGCCGTCAGGCGTCGCGACCTCTAACGACGCGACCCCGACGGCACCGCGTGGCCCGGCCACCACCCTCCCGAAACTGGCCCTGAGAAGGGCCCCCCAGACCCGGAGACTCGCCGTCGGGGAGCGGGGTGACGCGTTAGCTCACGTCACCGCCTGACCTCCCCCGGCGCCGCGTCATCTGCCCCTTCTCCCCCGGCATCTGGGGGCCGCGAGACGGGACGGGTGGCCCGTTATTTCGCGCTCCCGTTCCGCCTCCTCCTTCTCCCGCATGACCGCCTCCGCAAACTCGGAGACGGCCTTCCAACTCGCCCCGTCTCCCGCCATCCGACGCACGACCGTCGGTAGCGAGAGATCGGGGCCCAGCCGCGCCTCGAGGACACGCCGATCGTCCAGCCACCCCTGGCATCTGGCCAGAGTGTGGTCGGCCGTGTCCTCGTCGCCCGAGTCGCAGCTGAAGCACCGCGACGTCTCCTCCCGCCCGATGCGACGCAGATAGGAACGCAAAGACGCCTAGACCTGACCTGTGATTTTTCCAATGTTAGCGGGCTCGCGCCGCCGACGACCCTCACAATTTCCTGTCTCTGCTTAATGTCACCCCCCTGTGACTCAGGTCGTTGCCAACACGTGCAACGCAGATTTGCGGAAAAGACTGTCGGTCACTGTGAGGTGAAAGTTTTAAGACTCAACCCCCTGAAGCACAAACTCCCCTTAATTTCACGTGAACGTCATATTCGATTTTCAACAGAATCCCAGACATCGAATTAAGAATTAGGCACTCTAAAGGCCGCCATACACGCTCATTCCTGCCCGTTCGATTTACAGATTTGCACACAGTCAAAAGTTGTAATGCAACACGGAGCGCGTGTGTCAATTGTCTGGCATGAACGCAATCACCGCGAGGGTGATTTATCTGGGTTTCGATTTGCCGCAAATCAAAATTAACGGGAAGTGTGGACCACTGGCAGACAGATTTAAAATTATTGACACGTGTAATTTGCTGAGAGAATTTATCGAATTGTACAAAGAAAATCAATGCATTTGGAAAATTAATTCTAAAGATTGTTTGGATAAAAATTAAAAAAAAATGTTTATAATATATTGTTGCGCCGGGGTGTTTCCAACACCACCCTCCCCGACGCAAAGGGTAATGAATGATTCGCGGGGGTATACACGACACAACTATATTTGGTTATACAGGGCCATGATAATACAACCCGCACGTCCGAACGCTACGGCATTCGGTATCAGACAGACCACGGCGTCGCACAGTGGGGCAAAGTGACGATGTTTGTTTCAAAATCAAAGAACTTTTGATAGAAATGAGATAGATCGATGATTTTTTTTTAAATTAAAGCTGACGGATTGCAGAATAAGGAAAAATTAATGAAATTATGGTACGAACGTTTTTTACGTTTGAAAATCTGTGTTAAACTTCAAATTTTAGAGCAAAATTATGTTTTATCCAATACCATGTCCGGATAGAAGTTTTTCCTGACATGTTGTACATCATTTCCTATAGATTTTGTTGCGCTGATTTCAAATCCGTTCGCAAAATTTATCTACTACCTCAAGATTTTGAAAAAAAATCGATTTCAAGGTTAACACAGATTTTAAAAGTTAAAAAACGTTCGTACCATAATTTATTTAATTTTCCCTTATTCTGCAATCTATCAGCTTTAACTTAAAAAAAAATCATCGTTCTATCTCAATTCTATCAAAACTTCTTTGATTTTGACACAAATTTCGTCACTTTGCTCCACTGTTCGGCGCAGCGGCGCAGCGGCGGGGCAAAGTGACGAAATTTGTGTCAAAATCAAAGAAGTTTTGATAGAATTGAGATAGAACGATGATTTTTGTTTTAAGTTAAAGCTGATAGATTGCAGAATAAGGGAAAATTAAATAAATTATGGTACGAACGTTTTTTAACTTTGAAAATCTGTGTTAACCTTGAAATCGATTTTTTTTCAAAATCTTGAGGTAGTAGATAAATTTTGCGAACGGATTTGAAATCAGCGCAACAAAATCTATAGGAAATGATGTACAACATGTCAAGAAAAACTTCTAACCGGATATGGTATTGGATAAAACATAATTTTGCTCTAAAATTTGAAGTTTAACACAGATTTTCAAACGTAAAAAACGTTCGTACCATAATTTCATTAATTTTCCCTTATTCTGCAATCTGTCAGCTTTAATTTAAAAAAAAAATCATCGATCTATCTCATTTCTATCAAAAGTTCTTTGATTTTGAAACAAACATCGTCACTTTGCCCCACTGTGCGTCGTCCCGATAGTCTTCTCGAAGGGGGTTGATCCTCTTCTATCTTCCGCTGCGAGCACCAGCAGGCTATGCACAGGCCTATACCCGGTGCTCGCAACAATATCAATAAATAAATTAAAGGAATTAGATCAGGATACGAATAAAGATGCAGTAGTAATTCTGCTATTTTCAGTAACGGCACTCTCTTCTTTGACTACTACTGTACTCGAGATCATTGCTTCTTTTTATTAGCGTTTTTTCCGGGTTTAAACGGCCGTTTTTTAAGCCGATTTCGTGATCTCTTTTCTAGGCGACGACGAAAGATACGACATTGGTGCCTCGTATACCTACACTTTTATTCGTTTAGAAAATAATAAATAATGTTATAGGTATCTGTAGCGTCAGCGGACTGGTTCTTTCCACCGCGCCGGTTGAATACTCAAAACTTTAAACGCGTTTTTCTCGAAACAGCATTTTCTTGGTTGGCGGAAGTGATAAAAAAAAAACTCCATGACCAATTAATCCAAAATTTTAATATGTTATTCTACACATTAGTGGCTTTCCCGCTTAGCACAACTATCTTAAGATTTTTTAATATTTTCTCACATTTTATATCTATTAGACAGAAAAGAAATTCCCTTTTCTGTACTTTCAACTTCGATCGACCGCCATTTTAATAATTTTGGTCCAAAATTGTTCTTTCGTGGTAAACGCGATAACCATACTCCTGCGAATTAAACATATGTTTGGTTTTTTTATTTCTGATGATCCAGTCGTCAGAAATTTCAACCGCCAGCTAGGGATGTTCGATTCACTTCAAAGGATCGATTTTTCGAATCGTTTCTGAATCGAATCACGAGAATCGATTCTGTTAAAAATCGAAACGAAAGAATCGATTTTGCAAGAATCGATCTAAAAATCGGAAAAATTATATATATATATATACACATACTAAATACAATTTTTGGTATGTTTATTTGGTACACACACGCACGCGCGCACCACGCATATATGGGGATTCGGCATACCCGCTATTACACAGTGTCATAACACCTTGAAATGATAATAGACATTTAACGCTCTCCCAGATTGCTTATAATATAAAATTGTGTTCAATCCGCTGTCATTGAAAGATTGTTTGGTCTTTTAAAAGGCAGGTTCAGAAGATTGAAATATTTAGATGTTTCAGACTTCGTGTTGGGAAATAAAATGATAGCATCATTTGTATATTACGTAATTTACGTAATTTACGTAATTTTATTATTAATAAATATGAAATTGACAAGATTGAAATAAATAAAGCTGCAGAAGATTATCACATTATTAGGAATGCTGACAATATGCAGGAGGCATTAAACCACATAATCTTGTGAAATGATCTTCATCATTTATGTGAATGATGGTGTTTCAGAAATTATGTATTCTTTGAATATAGTCACGTGGTAACCCAGGGAAATCCTTCCCAAACTCTCCTCAGCCTCCGGCTCCGCAATGCTGGCATCAGATTTCAAAGCCTGTAGAAAAACTAAGCTTTCATGAACGAATAAAGAACAACGAATATAAAGGTGTCTTACGATCTTTACCACAAAGCTTTCATTAAGGACACTTGGACTGGCAGCTTGAGATGCTGGTAAAGGAGATATACCAAGCTTATCCCTAATTACTGCTACAGTAGTATCTACCGCACCCTGGGCCGTACTTAAATAACGTTCCCACATCAACCTGCCTTGCCTACACATACTTAAAAGATCTGTGTTTGGAACCGCGCGCAGCAGAAAATGCATTTCTGTTACTCGGGCCTGAAATTCAAAATATGTTTAATCACGTGCAAACAGCGTCGCGCATTAAGGATACAATACTTTTACCTTGGGCAGAAAAATCGCCGATCGGCGCCAATTAATCACTTCATTGCAACTCAATAAAATTTGGTCGCCGGCTAAAAAAAACGGGAACGACCCCGATCTTAGAGCTTCGTTCAGTCTAACTTGCATAGACGGTTATGAACAACGTAAACTTGAAATAAACAAATCCTCTGTTCCAAACATTCTTATGGTTAAACCCAATCTTTATAGACTAAACTTTATAAAATAGAAAATAAAATAATTTGGCGCTTAATCGCACGTGATTTAGAAAACATCATAAAATAAATTGGCGCTTAATCGCACGTGATTTAGAAAACATCATAAAATAAATTGGCGCTTAATCGCACGTGATTTAGAAAACATCATAAAATAAATTGGCGCTTAATCGCACGTGATTTAGAAAACATCATTCTAATTTCAATTGCCATTCTTTGGCTGACAAGGAGTTTAAAAATAATAAATGCTGCAAATGAATGGGCGATAGTCTGCTTCTGGCCTCCGTTAAAATATTCCCAGCCTTTGAAAATAATCTCTCGGAAGGCACTGACGTTGCAACAATTGACAAATATTTTTTTGCGATAATGCTAAGAGTCGGGTATATTGATTCGCATTGTGTCAACCAATAATGCATAGGATTTTCTTGGCGTTGTATCATTGGCTGATTTAAATAATGCTTTAAATCAGTTGGTATTACATCTTGAGATAATTCTCCGGAATTCACAGTTTTAATTTTAAGAAGATTATCATGAAAAGACCATAGGTTATCATCATTATCGCCAAGATTTGTTTGTATTCTGAAATCAGTTCTAGAAACTGCACCAGATATATTCGTCTCATCAATTTGTCGCATCCATTTGGCAATGCGATTGATTGCATTGGAACAAGCCAAATTCTGGTTAAAATGCATTTTCTTATATCGGGGATCTAGGATTGTCGAAACTGCCATAATAGAATTATGTTCTATTTGTCCAAATCTTGATGCAATAGATTGTTGGAGGCGATCCAGCAAAGACAATGCAACTGGCGTTTTTAAATTGTCGCGAATTGATTGCATTTTGTGTTTGAAGCAATTAAGTAAGGGAATTATTTTGCTGGCTATAACATAACGTTCCCCACACACTTCTTTCGTCATTTTTTCCAGTGGACTTAATATTTCTATAATCTCAGTTGCCAGTT
The DNA here is from genome assembly GCA_960531205.1 of Andrena bicolor. Taxonomy (NCBI): domain Eukaryota; kingdom Metazoa; phylum Arthropoda; class Insecta; order Hymenoptera; family Andrenidae; genus Andrena; species Andrena bicolor. The sequence continues at coordinate 30,455,802 of OY482668.1, forward strand.
GTAATTCTATTGCAGTCAGCATTGCAGGTGAACCCGGGATACTTAATAATATCGTCCCAACTTCTCTAGATAGTAAGACAAATCGTTGTAACATTGTAAAAGTTGAATTCCAACGCGTTTCAACGCTCTGGATTAGTTTGAGGTCAGTGGCCTTCCGTAACTCATTTGCAGCAATAATTGACTGTTTAAAAAAGGTGACTATAGATTTAACCTTTGTGCACAAAGTAACTGCACTTGGAAAGTCCATTGTGTCCATGGCGACTAAATTTATTGAATGTGCAAAGCAAGATATATGTCTACTAGCGCCAAATGTATCTTTAACTGCTTTTTTCATGTTCGATGCGTTGTCGGTTACAAAAACAATTATTTTTTCGTCATTGATGTGCCATTCCGTTATTATATCTTTCATCCATTTTCCAATGACATCAGAGGTGTGTCGCTCTGTTAGTTCAGTTATACCAATCGTTGTAGATTTCAATTCTTTTTCAAATTCATAATGTACAGTCATCCCCAAATAAGAAACTGTATTGAGCACATCGCTCCAGATATCAGCAGTTATCGAAAAGTAATCGATTGTTTCTAATTTCTGCTTTTCACATATTGATAGGTAATGGTATTTTTCTTCCATTTTTTTGGTAATCGATTTTCTTCCTGGTACAGAGTATAATGGAACAACTGTCCTCATCAGATTCGTGAATCCTTCATTATCAACGGTCTGAAACGGTAGGTTATCTTTGGCGATCAAAAAAAGAATGGCATTTGTGATTTCGCCGGCCTTTGAGCCTCCTTCTGAAAAGATATGCATTTTTGTACACGAGTTTGATAAAATCTAAGTTTTTGTTATTTTTAAAGGAAAAACTTTTATGATTGTTTATTATAAACAGTTTGTTTACACACATTACCTTCAAATGACTTTATTCGGTTAAACACACGGTCAATTCTTGATTCCCGAATAGAACCAATCTCATTACAAAATCTGTTTTCTGCTTCAAATGGAGGATGTGCTGGTGAAGTAGGACTAGCCAAAAGTGTTGAATCATATTGGGGTAGGTCTGTGTCCGTCGACAAAAATGTGGATGTGGATGCCACTAATGGCATTGATGCCAATTTTAAGTTTCGAGATTCATTATTACCGACAGCACAATTCTAAAAATGCACAACAAGAGTAAACAAATAATAAAATAATTAAGGCATGTATGTAATTATTGAAAAATATTGGTTTACCGTATTTGCTTTTTCTTTATTAGGAGTGTCGTCATTGGAAAATAAATGCACTTTTACTTCCTTGTTTCCTGCATGATTTCGTTTTAGGTGATTTTTTAAATTTGTCGTCCCACCACCTTTACCGCCAGATTTTACATCTCTATTGCATATTTTGCATATTGCGCCAGCTTCAGATTTTATGAAAAATCTCCAAACAGTAGACGTTTTTACTTTAGGCACTGAAAAAATACATTTCAATATTTCCGTAAAAAGATCATTCAAAAAATCTATTCTCCTTTTGAAACAATGTTTCAAAGGAATTTAAAAAAAAAATAGGTGAAAAGAGGTTAAGGGAGGATATGTTCTACATTTTTAAGTAATTCAGACACTATATACCAAGTATACCCACTTTTTAGGCTGGTTTATCTTTTATTCCCAAATCCACCACCAGTCAAAATTTAAATTATAATTTTTCAAGGGTAGAAAACGTTAACATGCTGTGAGGAAAAGGGGAAACATTCAGGGAAAGGCATATGAAAACAATCAAAAGTATCAGCACAATAAATGATTACAATTATGTACGTACCAATTTGTGTAGTAATATTGAACATAAAATTTATAGAACATAAATTGCCCGAAAACATCTATCGGTGACTAATGTTCTCTAAGGTTTCAACAAACCACGTGCGATTGACCTGTTAAACGTAATCGTAAAATATCACAGTATTGCCATGTGGATCGAATAGTAATATCAGCGCAATAAGTGATTACAATTATGTACGTACCAATTTGTGTAGTAATATTGAACATAAAATTTATAGAACATAAATTGCCCGAAAACATCTATCGGTGACTAATGTTCTCTAAGGTTTCAACAAACCACGTGCGATTGACCTGTTAAACGTAATCGTAAAATATCACAGTATTGCCATGTGGATCGAATAGTAATATCAGCGCAATAAGTGATTACAATTATGTACGTACCAATTTGTGTAGTAATATTGAACATAAAATTTATAGAACATAAATTGCCCGAAAACATCTATCGGTGACTAATGTTCTCTAAGGTTTCAACAAACCACGTGCGATTGACCTGTTAAACGTAATCGTAAAATATCACAGTATTGCCATGTGGATCGAATAGTAATATCAGCGCAATAAATGATTACAATTATGTACGTACCAATTTGTGTAGTAATATTGAACATAAAATTTATAGAACATAAATTGCCCGAAAACATCTATCGGTGACTAATGTTCTCTAAGGTTTCAACAAACCACGTGCGATTGACCTGTTAAACGTAATCGTAAAATATCACAGTATTGCCATGTGGATCGAATAGTAATATCAGCGCAATAAATGATTACAATTATGTACGTACCAATTTGTGTAGTAATATTGGACATCAATTTTCTTATAACATTAGCACTGATGTTCTCACTAATTAAGTAAACCACGTGCATACACGCAGAACTGCGTAGGCCGACCAGCCATAATGCTGGGAGAGACACGTTTAGTAATTTGGTCGAGTAGCGTATAATTTAGTAATTTACCATTGTTTTATTAAATTATTCGACTAGATTTTAGTGTCCACACACAGTAAATTACTGAATTATTCACTATTCCACTAAATTACTCGACGTGACATGAACTGCCCTCATGGCTGGTCGGCCTCCGCAGTCATACGCAGTTCTGCGTGTTGAAGAAAGAAAATCGGTTCTCGATTCTCGCCTAAAGAATCAATTTTCAGAAAAATCGAACAGCGGAGAATCGATTTAAAAGATCGATTTTTTTTGTTAAAAAATCGATCTTTTGAAGAATCGAATCGGAATCGAACATCCCTACCGCCAGCAATTCTGATGCCGCCAACTTAACTGTGAAATATTTGTGTAAACAAATGAAATAAACAAACAACAATGATTTTTTCTTGTATTTCAAGAGTGGTAAAATATACCCCCAGAAATTCGAAAACATTAAGTGTTTACTTCATTATAAAAACCATCACCGCAAAGTAGCCGATTTTTTGGCCAAGAAAGTAGAATGTCCCCTTAAAGAGCTTCTCTGGCAAGTCTTCAGAGGAATATCCGTTGGCAGGATGGGGGTTGTGCCGCGTAGTGGGGGGTGGCAAGGTTTCCTTGGAGCCTACAGGTAGCAAGGAAACTGCAGCAGTTATCGCAGAACCATCGCAGGGGACGCACGCTAATTTCCGCTACTTTTCTTACGTTTTTCAAATATTTGTTTCATTTTATCCTTAGTCTGTAGTTTATTCCTATTTTTTTTCTTATTACTTTACATAGTTAGTTTTAGTAATTTTATATTATTCTTATAGTGTGTTTTATCGTATTTTTATAGTGTTATTTATCGTGTTTTTTATCTTATTTGTATCGTGTTTTTATCGTATTTTTATAGTGTCATTTTTCGTGTTTTTATCTTATTTGTATTGTATTTTTATCGTGTTTTTATCGTATTTTTAGTGTTGTTTATCGCGTTTTCATAGTTTTTTGTGTGTGTTTTTATAATATTCGTATTGTGTGTTTTTTTTTCAAGTATTAGTCAACGTGTTAGAAGTTAGTAGTCTTTAGTGTGTAACTTTGGTGTTTGGTTTTGGACCACATCCGTATATTCTCCAGGTAAGTTCTAGATATCTATATTTCTGACACGAGTGTTGCATTTTGTTTTTCCTACATTGCAGTCAGTTTATTTCTATATTCTTCATTACTTTAATAATGACTGGCAAATTGAAATTAAATAAGTACTATATGCGTGCTAACAGGATCACTTAATCGTTCCGTTCAGAAACCCAGAACATCATTAGATGCTAGTTCTTCACATTTAACATCTGCAATCCATTTTGTTAGCACCCCACTAGTGAAATTTAATCTGGAATTAGTTCACAATCATTTTCACATTCAACACCTTGTCTTTATCTTCTCATTACCAATACACTTATATGTTTCACCTGGCACAAGTTCGCAATCTTCTTCCAATATCACCGCAAGTAATGTAGAATTTTCTCCAAATTTAGAAGATATTCAGAATTTTGCCTCCTTCGAAAATTCACAGACTTCTCAAGAATTTTCAACTGAATTGAGTAGTCCTAATTCAGCTTCTTCATTGGCAGAGTGGGTTGTATCACATCAAATTTCACAGCGAACAATAAATGATGTACTCCACATTTTAAAAAGATTAGTTGCCAGCGCTTTACATGCCAGAATCCAGAGCCCTTTCAAAAACAGCCACAAACGTAGAATTAAACGTATCAAAACAGCTAATTATCACCATTCTGGATTGAAAAATAGCATTTTAAAACTCATTAAATCTATAGGTGTATCCCCGTATAAATCTTAAAAATTAGTAAATTCCCTTTCAGAAGAATGCAATTTGGGTCCTTCTCTACTTTTTAATGTCGCAGAAATAGCATATAAATGTGTGAACTTAGAATATGCTCATTCAATGTTTGTACTGTCTTTAGAATGTCTTTATGACGATATTAATGATTCAGGTTTTGATTTTTTCTGTTCTCAATTTTGCTATACTTTTCAAGCTAAGAATACACGCTAGCAAATTTCTAAATATGTTTTGTTTCACGAATACTTGTGTATACAGGATTAGAAATGGCACACACAGGTTGGGTTATCGTGGAATTCATTGTCGATGGATCGGTGTCCGAAGTACCCTCGGATTGGGTGGTAGGAGGCGGAGTATGCTATTGGCCACCATATAAACCCAGCCATATGACAGTGGCAATCAAAAATTGCGAGGTGCGCCATGATTCGTGGGAGAAGCTCGCCGTTTCGGTATTTCCCGGTGGAATCTATTGTACGTTGAAATTATTATTATATTTCTTATTAATTGTAGTACTAATTAGTGACTAATTATTATACCCATTAATTACTAATGTGTTCATCCAGATGATTATGCCACGGCGAGGGCAAAGGCTAGAAAAGCCGAAGAAACAAGCGACCTACAGTCGGACATGGATGCCGCAAGAAGAAAGCGTAAACCGGGAAGATATTCAAGCAGTGACGAGTCAGCAGCGAACGACACAGCGCTGATGTCCTCACCTCCACCAACGTCGCTGTTACCCCCACCTCCAAAAATGAGGAAACCAGTCATACGATCAGGTGTGTAAATATGCTACATAAAAATTACGATTACCTAATACAGTCTTCTAATTTCCTTTAAGCTACTTTGCGCTCAGTTTCATCATATTATTTCTGTTTACGTTATCTTCTGTCCGAGGCGTTTTGTGTCAAAAATCGTGTTGCTTCACAGATTCCCTTGTTAAAAATGCCTCTTCTTCCGCAGTACTTAATGTACAAATTCCATCTTGCAGCGATGTGGTTGCCAACATCTGCCCTTGTAGATTAGTAACGATACATTTTTCACATTCTTCTTACGCTTTATTTACAGTAGATGCGTTTTGGATGTGTCTGCAATTCTGCTTCCTTACCTCGAGAATTATTATGTTTGCTTTCGTACTAGGCCCTTCCTTCGACGCAACCCCACAAGTTCTCGCTTTATAAATACGCTTGCACAGCAAGGTCTAAAGATTTCGAACTGCCGTAATTTTCACGGCCAATTACCTTGTCCTTGGAGGGGTTCTATATCGTAAGCAGTTTGTTTGCACGTCTTTGTACTTGAAACTAAGTACTTGTGTAAATAATTCCTAATACTACCCTAATTCTTGGGTACCGAATTTAATGCAGTAGAAAGTTTCCACACAAAACCGATGTAATTTTTGCACGTGCTAGAACTAGAAAATGTACTGTCACGTCCCGGGTGAGGTCTTTTGGGAACGATGACTACGGGGAAGGTTTAGATCAGGCGCGAATCTATAATCCGGCACTCTGAAGGATTTGAGGGAAGGAACTCAGGCGCGAATCTTAAATCCTTCACACTGAGGGGTTTGAGGGAACTCAGGCGCGAATCTTAAATCCTTCACACTGAGTGTTTTGGGGGACTCAGGCGCGAATCTTAAATCCTTCACACTGAGGGGTTTGAGGGACTCAGGCGCGAATCTTAAATCCTTCACACTGAGGGGTTTGAGGGACTCAGGCGCGAATCTTAAATCCTTCACACTGAGGGGTTTGAGGGACTCAGGCGCGAATCTTAAATCCTTCACACTGAGGGGTTTGAGGGACTCAGGCGCGAATCTTAAATCCTTCACACTGAGGGGTTTGAGGGACTTAGGCGCGAATATTAAATCCGTCACACTTAGAATTTCTGGAGGCGATCAGGCGCGAATCTTTAATCCTTCACTCTAATCGACCAGGGAAGGTAAATATACACTTGGAGAGCACCCGTTATAGTACCTTATATTTGTTTTGGTTTCAGTAATAGGATTTACCGTTGCAGTTATATAAGAAACCACGTTTAGTATTTTCGTGGATTGCACGGCTCCTGCAATGATATGTTTGTAAACACTGGGAGCGCTCTCGCGAATCAGCTGTTGCGGCAGCTTGGTTTCGTTGGGAATCTTTACGACTCGAGGATACACACACAATAATTTGAAACGTGATTGGAAACAAATAGGTTTATTAACTTTAAACCCAAGTATGTTTTGTTTAAACGGTAATTAGACACAATACAAGAATATGAGTATGAAACACAATATGCGATAGTTATGATATAAGCAATAATAGTATATAATAATATACAAAATATAAATGAATAGCAATAAACGTTGATATAGAAAATATAAGAATAGTAATGCAAAATAATGAATGAAGCAATAAGCTTTAGAATGCAATAAGCGTTATTAGTACAAAGTAATATAAGAATAATATAGAATGCAATAAGCGTTATTTATGCGAAGAAATATGAATGAGGGTGATATTCCTTAATAATAGTAATTATAATGACTTACAATGATTGGTGATTGTTGGTCACTGAATTGAACACTTTGAATATTTAGTAATAATAATAAATCTTTAACACCGTTTAATGAATACTTTTGGATAACACTTTGTCAAAAGTTCTGCGATGAAAGAGGACGAGGCCTCGCAGGACCTCGTATTTATGTAATTTCACAGGAGTATTGCGGGGGTACGCGCGGTAAAGACCTTGACACATTTCGGAATAAGACGCAGTATGATTTCCGGGGTTTTTGTAAACGGTATGGCTATTAATAGCCATATTTTGTCACGTACGCCAAATGCGTCGTAATTAGGTTTGTGGGGTTTTTGTAACTGTAGTAGAGATACTCAACTCTTCGATTGGATTTTGGGTGTTTGATAGGAAAGGGGTTAGAGTGGCTTGGACTTCATGAGTCGTAAAGAGGGGATTGAGACGTGGTCTCGGTTTTAAGAGGGATTTGTAATGAGGGACTTGTTTGAATTCGTTTTAAAGGGAATGATTCGTGCCTTGTAGGACGAATAGGCGAAGTGGGTTTTGAAACGATCATCTCGCGATGGGGACCGCTAAGGTACATCAGCGAGGTGGAGGTTTATGTTGATCATCTTGTGTTGTTGACCGCTAAGGTGCAACATCAAGGTGATCGGCTATTGAGGAGATGGTGTAGGAGTTGAGTTCGATAGACTTTGGTGGTGTGATTTTGAGGTTCGTGGAATAAGAAACGTGCGAAAAATCGTGGGACGTCACACCTCCCCCCTTATATGAAGAAATGCGTAGCATTTCTTAACACAAGGTTTGAGTGTGGTGAAATGAGAAAAGAAAAAATAAAATGTGTCTTTGGAATGATGAAAATAAAAATAAAATGGTATGTATGTTTTGTAATAAGGAGGAAAAATAAAATATATATATGGCCTATTTGGCGAAAATAAAATAAAAGATAATTGATAATAAAGGAAAATAAAACAGAAATGTTTGTAAATAATGAAAAATAAAATATTTAGCTTATTTGGCAAAAAGGAAAATAAAAGATATGATTTTGCAAAAAAGAAAAGAAAAATAAAAGAGATATATGTATATATAAAAGAAATAAAATAAAAGATATTTTAAATTAATTCTAAAGGGAATGAGGGAACTATTTACAAGGGAGTATTTACATGGATAGTGGGATTAGGATTTAATAAGGGGAATATGGATTGGGAATTGGGAAGAGGAGTTCGGAGTGGTGTAGGATGTACGTGAGATCATTGTCTCTTTGTAAGAGACAATCGAACCACTCTAGAACCTCGGGCGTCACCCCTGTAACACCAGGTAACCTGTTGGCTGACCTCGTGTCCAGAATTTCTATTACGCCCGGCCAAGGGGGAATTGAGGAGGGGATCGGGATTTCGGAATAGGAGGGTTGGGGAGAAGATTGATATGGGATAGGGGGGGGGGAGGAAGAGTACCTCCTCGTTTTCCGGAGGGCGAAATGGGGGCGGTGGGGCGATGACTTGCTCATCCCTCGGTGTTGGTGGGGGGGAGTCATCGAGGGTGATTATCTCTGGGTCAGCCTCCCTGATGGTCATCGTGGAGGCGATTCGGGGAAGAAGGGGCGAGATGCTTCTTCCCTCTTTGGCCATCTCTCGGCGTAGCCACTGAATGTGGGCCAACCTCCTTTTGAGGCCTCCTCCTCTGGCCTTAGGCCTGTCAGGCTTGTGGGCCCTTTTATGTGGCATTTTGTGCTAAGAATGAAAATAGATTAATACATGTTTTATTGGAGTTAGGGTCAACCGGGATCCTCGCGTAGTCGACCCAGACGCGCTTTATTCGCGTGTATAATTTTCGTTTTGCCCTTCCACGATATTTTTAAATTTTGTGAAGGAATAACTTCTAATATTGTGTGAGGACCCGAGTATTGGTCTCCGAATTTTCCTTTTTGGGTTCTATTAGGACAAAAATTGGGTCACCCGGTTTGAAAGTCTCTTCGTTTATGTGACGATCATAATACTTTTTATATCGAATTTTTGATAGATTTAATTTTTCTGCGGCGGCGGTTTGTAATTCTTGCACCCTCGTGCTCAAGTTCGAGAGGTATTGATTATATGTTTCATTTTCGAAGTCTTCGGGTATTCTTTTTCGGCTGGGTACCCGGGCGATTTTCCCGAACACTAATTCGTGTGGAGTGTAACCAGTGCCCTCGTGGACGCTGGTATTATAAGAAAACGCGGCCAAGTCAGTCCATTCGTCCCAGTCATCGTATTTATTGATATACATTTTTAGGTATTCTGTTAGAACTATATGCGATCGCTCTAAAGAGCCATTTGTCTGCGGGTGAAAGGCTGTGGTTCGGAATTGTTCGATTTTAAATTTTTGTGCAATAGTTTTTATGAATTTACTGGTGAAATTTGCTCCTTGGTCGGTGAGAATGGCTCTGGGAGCTCCGAATTGACATATAAATTTTTTAATGAACGCATCCGCGATTTTTATTGACGTGGACTGTTTAAGGGGTACGCATACGAAATATTTTGTTAATAGATCTTGGATCGTTAATATATACGTATTTCCTTCTCTAGTAGTAGGTAACGGTCCCACTATATCTAGCGCAACTTTGTCAAAGGCTCGTCCAGGCGTGTCGGTAAGAATCATTGGTTGCCTGGTTTTAACACGAACGAGTTTCTTCCGTTGACAGTCTTCGCACTTTCGAATATAATCTTCAACGGCTTTATTCATTCCTTTCCAAAAATAATGGTGTCTAATTCGGTTATAAGTTTTAGTTACTCCTTTATGTCCAGCTAATGCAGACGCGTGATTTTCTGTAATTATATTTTGTCTTTTTGATTCCTCGGGGATTTGGACTATTTGTAAACATACCGTGACTTCAATGTCTTCCTCGTCGACGGCTTCGAGAATATCCGTAATAATATTTTGCCAGGTCAATTGGTCGATGTTCGCTGTTTTAGCTATACTAAATGAATATATTACGAGTTCATTTATTGTATTTTTAAGGGAAGATAATGCTTCGCCCCAGGTTGTGGTGGTTAGGGGAGTATTTTGCGTTTCTTTTATAACTAACCCGATAAGAATTCGTCCCTTATTGCATGTTACATGGGCCTTTCCTAAAGTGAGTTCGTTCACTTCTTCTAATGTTCCAGTTTCTAATAGTTGTTTGGCTCCATTGTCGCAAGGTTTCCCATCGGCGCTTAAGAAGAAGATAAGCGTTTCTTTTCGTAGAGACAATGGGTCGCGACTGATTATTGGTGTTGTTCTGATGTCCCTATCGGGGTCTGCTTCATATGTCTCTTCTGGAGAATCGTCCAGTTCGATTAACGATGATTCTGAGTCTGTTGTTGATTCGTTTGATGCGTTAGATTCTGCTTCGGAATCAGGGTCTTCCTGTTCTTGTGGTGTTGGAGTTTGCGGGGGTGAAACGGTTTGATATGGAATATTTAATTCCTGTGCTTCCTCTGTTTCCTGGTCCTCTCTTTCAATGTCACTCATGGGTTCTGGTGCATTTACTGGGGAGACGTCGGGTGGCATTATTATAGGTGTTGGCGTTTTGCGCACCTTTCGGTGTGGTTGGATCCTCGTGGGCTTTGCCTTTGGGCGCTTGTTAGTTTCTTTGGTAGTTCGTGGCTTTTTACTAGGCACCCACTCATCATCAGTTTCCTCTCGCGGTCGTATGGGACACGCTCTCTTTACAGGAGGATTACGAGACAGCGCGTCTGCAAGTTTATTGCTTTTTCCCGGTTGATAGCGAATTTCGTAGTCGTATTCCGCTAATTTTAAGCGCCACCTAACGAGACGTGACGTTGGGTCTTTTACTCTATGTAACCAGATTAATGGTTGGTGGTCAGTATATAAAATGAATTTCTTCCCATATAAATAGGGTCGGAAATGTCTAACGCAATACACGATGGCTAGGAGTTCCTTTTCTATGGTTGCGTAATTTATCTCTGCTTTATTCAAGAGACGAGAGGCATAAGCGATTGGTAATTCTTTTCCATCGATGTTTTGACTCAATATTCCTCCTATAGCAAATTCGGAGGCGTCAGTGGTAACATGAAATTCTAGGTCAAAATTCGGATATTGCAGGATAGGTTCTTCCTGCAATGCTAATCTTAAGTGGTCGAAAGCCGTTTTCTGGGACGGTCCCCACTCGAATATAGTATCTTTCTTCAACAGTTGGGTCAACGGACGAGCTATTTTAGAAAAGTCTGGGATAAATTTCCTATAATATCCGGTTAGACCAAGGAATTGTTTGATTCCTTTTGGTGTACTTGGTGCCGGGTAATTTCGAACAGCTTCAATTTTTCCTGGGTCCGGTTTTACCCCTTGTTCTGTAATTATATGTCCCAAATATGCGACCTCTTTGTGCAGAAATTTGCATTTTGAAGGTTGGAGTTTAAGATTCGCCTCTCTTAGGCGTTGAGCAAGTTTCTTAAATTTGATCAGGTGTTCCGTGAGGGAACTCGCATAAAGGACGATATCGTCCAAATAAACAAACATTTCCGTGCCTTGGAGTCCTGTAAGTGTGTGATCCATTAGGCGTTGGAAAGTTGCTGGCGCATTACATAGTCCAAACGGCATTCTGACAAACTCATAATGTCCATGAGGTGTAGAAAAAGCCGTTTTAGGTGCATCTTCCGGCTTCATGGGGATTTGATGAAATCCAGAAGCAAGGTCGAATACGGAGAACTATTTTGCTCCTCCTAATTGGTCTAATATTTCGTTAATGTTTGGCAGTGGGTATGCGTCAGGAACGGTTTTTTCGTTTAAATCCCTGAAGTCAATTACCATTCTCCACAAGGGTTCCCCATCAGGTCCCGGTTTTTTGGACACAATCCAAATAGGCGAGTTATAGGGTGATAATGACGGCTTTATAATTTCGTTTTCAAGTAAATTTTTTACTTGTTTGTCTATTTCCTTCTTATGTACAGGAGGGAAGCGATATTGTTTAGTATTTACAGGCACTGGGTCCGTTGTCTGGATCCCATGCTGGATAGCGTTTGTATGGCCTAACCTCTCATCTGGTAAATGGAAGAGGTCGTGGTATTTATATAAAATTCTTTGGACATGAAGTTTTTTCTCCGGATTCATATGTTCCGTTGAAATTAACTTAAGCACTTGTTCTATTCTTGTTGCGGTTTCTTCAGAAATTGTTTGTATTTCCTCACCCGACGCCATAGTTAGAGACTCCTGGAATTCTAGGGGAAGGGTTGTTTCGGCATAATGCCCTGGGAATGAGAGTGAGTACACCTCTGCGGGTGTCTCTGAATGATGGATCGACGGATCCTGGGGAAAGAGGGGTTTGATTTTTGTTAGGGTTGGAATAGGAGTGACGCGTTTAGACGTCTTAGTCTCTTTTGGTCGTCTTTGTTTGGGTTCTGGGATCACAATTTCGAATTCTTCCAATTCAACAGTAGGTACAGTGATTGTTGTGTCCATTTCATTAGAATTTATAACTTGTAGGTACGCTTTGCCATCCTGATTACGGACTAGGGCATTACCTGCATGAATTCCAGTGCCTAATTCTAATCTAGGTAAATATCCTTCCTTTACATCTGAATTTGCTATATTTACAAAACAGACTGTTTTTGATCTGGCGGATAATACGAGTTGATCTCTATTTACAAACGGAATAGAGTTTCCTTCGAACTCTAACTGTTTCTTTGAGTAGTGTATTGAAGCGTTCTGTTTTATAAAGAACTCGGTTCCTAATATTCCGTGTGGTTTAATCGGGAAGTCGTTTTCGACTATATGGAATGTGACATCTTTGTCTAGTAGAGCTATGGTTACTGTCCCAAAGGTGGGGACGAGGTCTTTAGCAATGCCTCTTAATTGCACCCTTTTATTGGTATCTATTTCTCGAGGTTGTTTTAGTACGTGAAATTTCAATAAATTCACTTCAGAACCGGTGTCTATCATTAATTCTGGTGTCATTATAAAATCCGGGGATTGAATGATTATTGACGGGGCTTCATCGACGGCATTTAACCATGCGGTAGCGATTCTAGTTTTGTCATTCCTGCCTCCGTTTGTATTATTATCGGACGCGCTCCTGGGTGGCCCGTTCCACGGTACGCGTCCGCTGTCGACCGTAGGGGCAGAGCGTTTCCCGAGTCTCGTTCCTGGGAGGTTCCAGGGTTTCCCTCATTACGATTAAACATGCGTTTTCTACATTCGGAGATTAAATGTCCGGGTTTTTTGCAGTATGCGCAAATACGTAATTCCGTAGGCCTTGAGGGAGGAGGTCGATTTTTGTCCCAGTAAGGGAGCAAAGGGTTTGGTGCTTGACGACCATATCCTGTAACGCGATTTGGGGAATTCCTCTCGAAGGGTTGCGAAGCGGTATTTTGGTTACTTCGGCAGGTCCGCGCATCGTGTCCTGTTTTATTACAGAGTTGACACGTTAGTTTGGGAGCTTTTTGCTCTGAAAATCTTAGGCGGTCTCTTTCTATTTTCTTATCTACGAATACGGCTAACTCAAAAGCTTCATCAAGCGTTTCGAAATTATTTTGTAGTAGTCTGTTTCGTATATACGGAGGAAGACCATCCACGAACGAATCCAACGTCAAACGATCTATATCTTCGAGGTGATTTTGTGTAAGGTCACGATAATATTCGCTATCCTCTTCCAAAATAGCGAATCGGAGGTCTTTAACACGTGAAATATATTCCAACATATGTTCATTAGTTCCTTTAATGACGTTAGCGAGTTCTCCACGATAGTGGTCCGACGTTTTCGCAGGGGAGAAGGTACGCTTAAGTTGTTTTATTAAGTCGTTTACGGAGTCGAAGACCCGATCCTCAACCGCCAAGTATGCATGATCTTGTAATTTATTCGTTAACAACCTCGCTACCTGAGGTTCAGCATGCGAGGGAACCAAAGCCTTAGCCCTATTGCAGGCTCTCGCGAATTGCAAAATGGACATATTGTGCCCGTTAAATTTTGGGACTGTTTCCACGGCGTCCTTTAATTTGATCTGGGGCGATGGACCCTGGTCCGGAATATTAGTATGTTTCAATGCCTCAGGAGTTTTCATGAAGTTTAATACCGGTTTTCTATCAAAGCGTGAGGAAGCCGGTGTGGCAAAATTATCCGCGACTGGCGGGGGTGCAAGAAATTTTTCTATCATTCCCTTCATAGCTTGCATTTGATTGGAGAGACCTTCCAACGTAGGGCCGCCCGTTCCGGTAGCTACGCCCGAATGCATTTTGGGTTCCTTATTAACAACTAGTTTCGCGCACAAACTTTCTATTTCAGATTGTTTTTGTTTTAACAGTTGAACCTTTTCCTTTAATTCGGCGGTCGCGACGTCTATGGGGTTAGTGGAAGGGTCAATCTCTTGGTCTATCACGCAGGGATCGTCGATATCGCCGTGTTCAGACATTTTGAGTTTAGTAAAAACTGTTAGTTAAGGGTGTTTAGAAGCGATACGTCGAAGCTTCGAGCGTTCGCGTTTAACTTTGAATCTAGTCTTAAAATAGCGTTTAAGGTAGTCTTTAAGTGTAGTCGTTAGAATTAACGTTAAGGTCACGGTCACAATATATTTACAGTACGGATACACAATAAATTATAAGAGTCTTATTAATTAAGTGTGGTTAATTTATGAAGCACCTTTGGGGCGCGAACGCGGAAGCACGTGCGCGTAAAGTTACAATTCAGACAGTCGTATCCGAGTCCTGGAGCTTTCCAGTTAACGCAAGCGCGCTGAGGTAATAAGTACCTGTTGTCTAGTCGACGGTTTTAGCAGAAGAGAGCGATCGCGGTGATGGATCGGCTCGTGAAGCCGAATTCTGTGACGTCAGCACCCCACCCAACAGCTGTTCGGCTCGAGTGAGACAAGGGCTGTACCGGTGACACAAAGCCGGTCGCACGATAGAGCGAGAGGGCCGTCCAATTAGGTGATGTGCGCGTCAACAGATGGCCCGACCGATCTCATCACCGCGATCATACATGCGGAGCTCTGGTCGCGATTAGTCGTTTGTAATGCGCGCGGTTTCGGCAGCGAATCCGCGCCGGCTTGGCCCGTGGCCGTTTGGGCCAATCCCAAACAAAGGGAGAATGAGGAAATTTCTTTTGGCGTACGGTAGTCGTTACTCAAAATCTACTGTATTCTCTACCCGGGTAGTTTAAATCAAATTTGTTATAATTTTTCCTTATTTGACGGCGATACTCCGTGCACGCGGCACGACTGTTAATAGGCCGTAATTCAAACAAAAGGTTTTTGCAACGAGGGCACTCGGGAAACGTATCGTTAGGTTGGTGGTAATGCACTTGATATATTTCGTCTACCTCCACTGGGTTTGAATTAAAACAATTTAGACAAATTTTCCCGCCTTCCGTGGTCGTTGCTACACCTCCAGAAACACAAATCAACGCGTTTGAATCTGACAAAACGTCTCGCAGCCTGCGGCTTGGGTAATATAATGTATTTTGATTTTGGCGTGAATCGCACATGTTAGTTATCAACATCTTATGTCGCGTCTGGCAGTTTGTTTAAATTTCGTGATAAAAATATTAGTGACTCAATTTCTGTTTGAAAGGAAGTACCACTGTGTACACTCGACACAGTTGGTTGCGGGACGCGTTTGATATATCACGCTATTGCACCTTAGGCAATTAGGGAATGTATAAGGTCTTTGGCAGTAATGAATTTGATACTCTGTCACCGTTTCTGTTGAATTTAGTCGAGAGCAATGTAGGCAAATTTCGTCGCCTTCGTCATTTGTCGCTAATTTCCCGTAGACACAGATCATCCACTGTATGGATTCCGTCAACCTTTGTAATTGGCGGCTCTGGTATGTTGGTTTCCACGGGTTTACGCGTTCTAAGTACATATTAAATAGCGGGATTTTGTGGGTACCGCGTCGCAGAATCTATTTCTTACCGGCGGCAAACGTATATCCCACCGCTGTCACCAAAAATATGTCACGTCCCGGGTAAGGTCTTTTGGGAACGATGACTACGGGGAAGGTTTAGATCAGGCGCGAATCTATAATCCGGCACTCTGAAGGATTTGAGGGAAGGAACTCAGGCGCGAATCTTAAATCCTTCACACTGAGGGGTTTGAGGGAACTCAGACGCGAATCTTAAATCCTTCACACTGAGTGTTTTGGGGGACTCAGGCGCGAATCTTAAATCCTTCACACTGAGGGGTTTGAGGGACTCAGGCGCGAATCTTAAATCCTTCACACTGAGGGGTTTGAGGGACTCAGGCGCGAATCTTAAATCCTTCACACTGAGGGGTTTGAGGGACTCAGGCGCGAATCTTAAATCCTTCACACTGAGGGGTTTGAGGGACTCAGGCGCGAATCTTAAATCCTTCACACTGAGGGGTTTGAGGGACTCAGGCGCGAATCTTAAATCCTTCACACTGAGGGGTTTGAGGGACTCAGGCGCGAATCTTAAATCCTTCACACTGAGGGGTTTGAGGGACTCAGGCGCGAATCTTAAATCCTTCACACTGAGGGGTTTGAGGGACTTAGGCGCGAATATTAAATCCTTCACACTGAGTGTTTTGGGGGACTCAGGCGCGAATCTTAAATCCTTCACACTGAGGGGTTTGAGGGACTCAGGCGCGAATCTTAAATCCTTCACACTGAGGGGTTTGAGGGACTCAGGCGCGAATCTTAAATCCTTCACACTGAGGGGTTTGAGGGACTCAGGCGCGAATCTTAAATCCTTCACACTGAGGGGTTTGAGGGAACTCAGACGCGAATCTTAAATCCTTCACACTGAGGGGTTTGAGGGACTCAGGCGCGAATCTTAAATCCTTCACACTGAGGGGTTTGAGGGACTCAGGCGCGAATCTTAAATCCTTCACACTGAGGGGTTTGAGGGACTTAGGCGCGAATATTAAATCCGTCACACTTAGAATTTCTGGAGGCGATCAGGCGCGAATCTTTAATCCTTCACTCTAATCGACCAGGGAAGGTAAATATACACTTGGAGAGCACCCGTTATAGTACCTTATATTTGTTTTGGTTTCAGTAATAGGATTTACCGTTGCAGTTATATAAGAAACCACGTTTAGTATTTTCGTGGATTGCACGGCTCCTGCAATGATATGTTTGTAAACACTGGGAGCGCTCTCGCGAATCAGCTGTTGCGGCAGCTTGGTTTCGTTGGGAATCTTTACGACTCGAGGATACACACACAATAATTTGAAACGTGATTGGAAACAAATAGGTTTATTAACTTTAAACCCAAGTATGTTTTGTTTAAACGGTAATTAGACACAATACAAGAATATGAGTATGAAACACAATATGCGATAGTTATGATATAAGCAATAATAGTATATAATAATATACAAAATATAAATGAATAGCAATAAACGTTGATATAGAAAATATAAGAATAGTAATGCAAAATAATGAATGAAGCAATAAGCTTTAGAATGCAATAAGCGTTATTAGTACAAAGTAATATAAGAATAATATAGAATGCAATAAGCGTTATTTATGCGAAGAAATATGAATGAGGGTGATATTCCTTAATAATAGTAATTATAATGACTTACAATGATTGGTGATTGTTGGTCACTGAATTGAACACTTTGAATATTTAGTAATAATAATAAATCTTTAACACCGTTTAATGAATACTTTTGGATAACACTTTGTCAAAAGTTCTGCGATGAAAGAGGACGAGGCCTCGCAGGACCTCGTATTTATGTAATTTCACAGGAGTATTGCGGGGGTACGCGCGGTAAAGACCTTGACACATTTCGGAATAAGACGCAGTATGATTTCCGGGGTTTTTGTAAACGGTATGGCTATTAATAGCCATATTTTGTCACGTACGCCAAATGCGTCGTAATTAGGTTTGTGGGGTTTTTGTAACTGTAGTAGAGATACTCAACTCTTCGATTGGATTTTGGGTGTTTGATAGGAAAGGGGTTAGAGTGGCTTGGACTTCATGAGTCGTAAAGAGGGGATTGAGACGTGGTCTCGGTTTTAAGAGGGATTTGTAATGAGGGACTTGTTTGAATTCGTTTTAAAGGGAATGATTCGTGCCTTGTAGGACGAATAGGCGAAGTGGGTTTTGAAACGATCATCTCGCGATGGGGACCGCTAAGGTACATCAGCGAGGTGGAGGTTTATGTTGATCATCTCGTGTTGTTGACCGCTAAGGTGCAACATCAAGGTGATCGGCTATTGAGGAGATGGTGTAGGAGTTGAGTTCGATAGACTTTGGTGGTGTGATTTTGAGGTTTGTGGAATAAGAAACGTGCGAAAAATCGTGGGACGTCACAGTACGACAAGTCTTCCTTGCCAAATATACTCGAAGAGTTAAATACATGCAAGCCGCTTTCGTTAAAACCGGGCTTGCCAGAGATACATAGGGACGCACTCACGCAAACAGATACGCGCTACGTCATAAGTCATAACTCGCCCCTGCCTTTTTTCCACCTGAGATACCCCTGATTAATACACTTTTTTTTTTTTTTTTTTTGTTTTACTTGGTGGAAATCCCCACGGATACCCCCCGCCCGCGGGGGCGGGCAGGGGGTTATGTGGGACTCGAACCCACTAAAACCACCAAGGTGATCTACCTCGCGCGCGGAGCTGCGCGCCCGAGGGGAGGGATTTGGACGCGAGATCAAACAAGCGATACGTTCGCTACCCTCCCCCCTTGCGCTTCAATGCAGCCCCGCGCTAGGTCCCCTGAACGGGGTCGTCCCTGGGGGAGTATGACAACCTCCCCCAGCAATATTCTCCGGGACCGGCGACTCGCGACGGATCACGCGCCCGAGTCGCCCCTTCCGGGGTCGCTGCTGCTAGGGCGGTGGTGTCCCCCGACACCCCCGCCCCGCGACCCCGCGATCGAGCTCCCAACCGGTCGCCGCGCAATGCTTGGTAGCGCGCGGCCGGGCCGGGGCACACTGCGTACCCCGGGGGAAGCTCGATCGCTCAGACGGGAGCGGCGGCCGCCGCTCCCCTGGCGGGGGGGGGGGGGCTTTAAGACGGCCCCCCCCCCCGTTCTCCGTGCCTCGCGACGCCGCCGCGGCCCTGGCGAGTCCGATGCCACGACTCGCCGACCGCGGCGGTCACCCCCGTCGCTTCGTCGTCCGCGGCGGCCATTCGCGACAACGGGGGCCGCCGCGTTTCCCGACTCCTTCCCGACGTCCCACGGCGCGCGTCCCCCTCCGACACAGAGGGGGCGGTGCACCGGGGGGCGTAACGGCCGCGCCCGTTGCGCGGCGCGGCCCCATCCCGATCCCCTACAGCGGGGAGCGGCGAGACGGCGCGACCCGGGGCCTGATATCCGGGGGAGCGGGGCGACTTACGCAACTAAGTCGCCGCGCGACCTCCCCCGGCCCCGGGTCATCTCCCTCTCCCGCGCCGCCTCCTCCGGACCGCTTGGCTCGGGCCTCCCCGGCCCGCCCTCTCGCGGTCCCTCTCCGCCTCCTCCTTCTCGAGCATTATAGCCTCGGAGAAGGAGGCGACGGCGTCCCAACAGTCCCGATCTCCCGCCATGCGACGCACGACCGTCGCCAGCGAGAGATCGGGACCCAGCTGCAGCTCCAGGACTCGGCGGTCATCGAGCCACTCCGCGCACCTCGCCAGAGTGTGATCCGCCGAGTCCACGTCGCCCCGGCCGCAGCTGTGGCACTGCGGCGCCTCCTCCCGCCCGATGCGACACAAGAAGTCACCGAAGCAACCGACTCCGGTGAGCATCTGTGTCAGGCGGAAGGTAAGCCTGCCGTACCTACGCCCCACCCATTCCCCGAGAATGGGCAGCAGCGCCCCGACGACGCGTCCCCCCCGATGTTCCGGGAGGGAGAGCCAGTCGATCCATCTAGCTCCCATGCGTCGCCGGGCTTGGTCCCGCGCGTCGGGTCCGACCGGCGCCAGGGGGTCCCTCGCTCCGCTGAGATCGTGCGAGGCGAAGTACACCTCCGCCTCCATCTCAGCGAGCAGATGGAATGGTGGGGACCCACCCAGCGCCGACAGCTCGGCGTGTGACACCGTGCGGTAAGCCCGCACGGCACGGAGGACTGCGCGGCGATGAACCTTTGCCAGAAGGTCTCGCCCCACGCGACAGCCCCCCAGGTCGCCGGCCCAGACCGGCGCTCCGTAGAGCGCCATGGACCGGACGACCGTCACGTATAGTCGCCGAACTGTTTCGTGCGGGCCTCCCAGGTTGGGCATGATGCGCCCGAAGGCGAACACCTGTCGCTCCAACCTGGGGCCCAGGACCCGAAAGTGACGCGCGAATCGCCAGTAGGTGTCCAGGGTCAGACCGAGATACCTCATCGATCGGCCGACCCTGATGCAGGCCTCCCCGACTCTTAGAGACGCTCCGACGGGAATGCCAGTTCCCACCCTGTCCGCGAGCCATACCGCCTCCGTTTTATCGGAGGCGACTCGCAGACCGAGCGCCTCTATCGCGGGGATGACGAGCCGCAGTGCTCTCTCCGCGAGGTCTAGTGCTGCCAGCCACCTCGGCCCGGAGGCCACCACCAGCGTGTCGTCGGCGTAGCACACGAACGACACGTCAGGCGATGGCAACTCCACCCGCAGCACCGCGTCGTACGCCAGGTTCCATAGCAGGGGCCCTAAAACGGACCCCTGTGGCACGCCGCGGTGCACGCGAGCCACCCCGTCCCCGTCTCGCCCGACGTAGGAGACCACTCGGCCACGGAGGTAGTCCCAGATCAGGCGGCGAAGGTAGAGCGGGACGCGATGGTATACCAGCGCCCGCTCGATCGCCGCCCAGGAGACGGTATTGAACGCGTTGGCGATGTCTAGAGACACCGCCACGCTGACACCGCCCCCCTCGACCGCCCGGCGCGACAGCGACCGAACTAGTAGGATGGCATCTACGGTCGATCGCTGCCGCCTAAAACCGAACTGGCGGTCGGACAGATCCGGGAACTCCGCAGCTCCGAGATGGTCCATGAGGCGGGCAGCTATGATCCTTTCCAGGAGCTTGCCCGCCTCGTCGAGGAGACAGATCGGCCGATAGGCCGAGGGTGAATCTGCGGGCTTACCAGGCTTTCGCAGCAGCACCAGCCTCGCCTCTTTCCACGCGCGGGGAAACCTCCCGGTCCTCAAGGCCGCGTCCAAGACGCGCCTGAGGCCGCTCCCTAGGGCGCTCATCGCGCAGGCCCAGACACGCCCGAGCACACCGTCCGGTCCGGGTGCAGCGTTCTTCGAACGCATTCGACGCACCGCGGACTCGAGTTCCTCGTCCGAGACCCTGGGGGCATCCGCTATGGCGGTGCCCCACGCGAGCTCCGGATCCCCCGAAGCGTCGACGCCACCCTCCCCCGGAACCGGGGGAGGGGGAAACAGCGCCGACAAAACCTCCAGGAGAAACCGGGGCTCGAGACCCTCCGTGACAGGGGGCGCCCAAGGACCGAGTTTCACGGACACGGCCTTGTACGGGCGCCCCCAAGGGTCCCGATTCAGGGTCTCGAGGAACTCCTCGTGCGAACGGGTCTTGGCCCGGGCTATGGCTGCACGGAGCTCTCTGCGCGCCGCGGAAAACGCGGAGCGCAGCTCCTGCAGCTGGTCCTCCGTCACCCGCCGTCGGTCTTGACGGCGGGCATTGGTGTACTGGCGCTGAGCGCGGACGCTCGTCGCGCGGAGATCGGCGATCTCCTCGCACCACCAGTACACCGACCTCCGACCCCCGCCCGGCGGCCCGACTCGCGGCATCGTGGCGTCGCAGACACGCTGCAACGCCCGCCGGAGCCATAGGGCGCCGTTGGAGGGGTCGTCGAGGACGTCGCCCGGCAGGGAAGGCCAGGCGACGACGGAGGACGCCATCTGGGCCGCGCTAGCATCTAGCTTTTTGAGCGCCCAGCGCGGCGGCTGTCTACCGGCACGAGCGGGAGGAAGCGTGGCGGCGGAGATGGCCAGCATCACGTACACGTGATCCGACCCGGTCTCCGACTCCTCCGCCACCCAGCAGTCCGACGTTAACGCCGCGGCCGCGGGGTTAACCCAGACGAGGTCGATGATCGACTCGCCCCGCGATCCGCGAAACGTCGTGACCGCGTAGAGGTTCTTAAGCACGAACCCCATCGCCTCCGCCCACTCGAGGAGCAATTCGCCCCGGCAGTCCGTTCTGGGGGAGCCCCACGCGCGAGCGTGGGCATTGAAGTCCCCCAGTAGGATCACTGGCCGAGCTAATTGGGGGGCTAGAAACGCCCCCACCTCGCTCAGCCGGTCCTCGAACTCCGGGACGCTCAGGCTCGGTGCCAGGTAGCAGCCGACCACGAGGAGGCCTCCCCATTTCGCGCCCATCCAGCCCCGTCCGTGCTGGGCGACCACGCACGACGGGGCTCCTCTTCCCACTTCCCACGTCATCGCCACCTGCCGATCCGGGTTGGTGGACCGAAAGCATCGGTCCGCCAGCGGATACGGCTCAGCGATGACGGCCAGCCCAACGCCCATCTCCACGCGAGCCTGCTCAAGCAGGTCGTGCGCTCGCATGGAGTGACACGCGTTCGCGAGGAGTATCGGGGGGCCTTGAGACATTAGCAAGTCTCAAGGTCGGCCCCCCCCCCCCGACACCTCCTCTGGCTGGACCGCGCCCCCGTTGGCAATCGGGGGCGCCGGACGCTTCTCCTCGTCGTCCGGGAAGTGGGCACCTCCGTACGAGGCCGCGACCGAGCGCGCCAACCCCAGCGCCTCGGCCGCGTCCTCCTCCCTCGTTGTCGCGCTCGCCGTCGGAAGGACCACCGTGGCCTTTAAAAAGGCCTCCCTCCCGACCGGCGGCGGACACGCCGGGGGGGCCCTGGGCTGCTCCCCCCCTTTCCCTTTTTCTTCCGTCCCCCGCCTACCACGGTGGACCCCCCGCGAGCCGGGGAAGAGAGGCCGCTGGTCGGAGCGTCCGACTCTTCTCGTTCCTTCCTCTTCCCCGCGCCCGCACCGGCCACGGATGCCGAGGCCAGCGGCGCTGTCTCCATAGCCTCCGACGGGGACGCCGGGGGCGGAGACGCGGAGGGCGCGGGGATCGCGGGCGGGACACCCGCGGCGGACGAAGATGCCGGGGTGGGCTTCGCGCCCCCGCGGCCCCGGGCCGCAGCGCGGGTCACGGGAGGGGGCCGGCAAGCCGGTCCCCCCATTCTATGCCCGCTGGGCAGGTCCGCCGCCGCGCAGAGCGGGCAGACGGGGGGGGCCTCGCAGAAGCGGGCCATGTGTCCGTCTTTACCGCACCGGTAGCACGCGCCGCTCCTGTCCGTGGGGCTGCTGCACTTGGCCCTGACGTGGCCGAACTCTAGGCAGCGGAAGCACTGTAGCTTCCGCTGCGCCAGCGGTACCACGCGGGCCATCAGGGAGTCCACCACGACGGTGGACGCCCTTAACAGTTTGGCAGCAGCTGCCACGGGCGCGCGGACCCAGAGGGAGAAGAGTCCGGCGGTGTCCGGTTGCTTAGCGCCGACCGCGACGTCCTCCGCCGGACAGGCCCCCTGGGCCGCGATTGCCCCCCGAACCGTCTCCACGGTCGCGAGCTCGGTGAGCCCGCACACCCGGAACTCGGCCAGTTTTTGGGGGCACTGCACCTTGATGCCGGTGCCCCCCAGCTGCTCCGCCAGCCTCGCCTTGAGGGCGGCAGCCTTGGCCGAGCTCTGCGATCCTGGAATCTCCAGGATCAACCCCCCGGTCACGGCGCGCCTCGGCCGCATCGCTGCGATGCCGAGGTCGGCGACGTTGATCGCCGCCATCGCGCCCGCGACCCGCGCGGAGAAACTCTCCTCCCCTCCCACGGGGGCGGTGATCGTCACCGCCGCCGTCCTGGGAGCGCGCGGGATCGCAACCGGGGGAGACCCGGGTGTGCGAGCCTGTTGGGGGGCCGCCGTCTTCGGCCCAGCCCCCGCACCGGCACCGCTAGTGGCCGCTCCGGCTGCCCTCCGCGCGGCCCTCTTCGCCTTGCGGCCCACCACCTGCGCCCATGTGCCCTCCACGGCAACGCCGCACGGGCCGGGGGCCGAGGCCGGGGTGTTCGACGCCACGGGCGTCGCGGGGGCAGCTGCCCTCGCCTTCCCGGCCTTCTTCTTGCCGGCCCCCTTTTGCTGCTGCTTCGCAGCCGCGGGAGCGCCCGTCTTCGCCCGGACATCGGGCAACACCGAAGCCGGGAGCCCCGGGGGACCGGTCGCCTTCTTCCCCTTCGAGGTCGAGCGGGGGGGGGGCCGTAAGCGGGGGAACAACCCCTCGCTCGCCCGAGGGCGCGCCCGCAGGGCCGCTGGCAGTCGCGCCAGCGCCCGCGACCCGCGCAGCCCCGCTCGGCTTGCCCCCCTTACGGGACGGGGCGGAAACCCCGCTCCCGGCAGAGGCGCCCCCGGCGATCTCGGCCCATTGGAGGGCCAGGGCCGTCGGCTGAGCGGCCGGCCCGGAAGTCGGACCGACCATTACCCGGCCCAGGGCCAGGAGGCGCGCGTCGACGCGCCTCTCCAGGCCCTCCATCCGCCGCAGCACCGCGTCCCACGGCTGCTCGGCAGGAGCGCTCGCTCCGCCGCCACCGGACGCCGGGGTCGGCGTCGGGGTCGGGGGCAGGGGGGAACGCTCCCTCCTCCTCTTCTTCTTTACCCCCTGCGTCGCCGCGGGAGCGCCGCTCTCCGTCGGCTCGCGCGGCAGAGGGCCAGGCCTCGCCGCCGACGAGGGACCCGGGGCAGCCCCCGGCACGGCACCGCCGTCGTCCGTCCAGGGGGGCACGCAGGACGGGAGGAGCTCGGCGCGGGTGTGCAGCGGGACGGACGGGTGGAAGGGCATAGCCTCCGCCTCCGTCACGTCCACGCCCTTGGCCCTCGCCCGCGTCTCCAGGCGGGTATACTTCCCCCGCAGGAACTCGAGCTCCCGCTCCCTGACGTGCAGGAACTCTCCCAGGGTGTGCGCCTGCTCCGTCAGGGCCCGCACCTGCGCCGCCAGGCTGTGGGACTTTTTCTCCCACTGCCCCTGGCCGAAGACCACCTCCCTGGCCGGCCTATCGGGGTTCTCACCCCTCTCGGCCCTGCCCGTGAGCTCGGCTGCCAGTGCCGACGCGCGCCTTATGGCGACGCGGATCGCCCGCATGTCCGTGGTCTTCATATGACCAGCGGCACCCACGACTGCGGCGACCGCGTCCAGCTCGCGCTGGGCTTGTCCGGCGAGCCCCCCCCACCGACATTGTCTCGGCCCAGTTCCGGAGGCTCGAGCGCGTCGGCAGGGCCTTCATGCCCGGGCCGAGCCGCCGGGGGTCCGTCCAGACCCCCGGCTTACGTCCGCGCTTGCCCGGCACAAAGCCGGGCCTCCCACCCCCGTCGGTGAGGCCATCCGACGAACACGGTAAGGGGACGTCGCCGGGGCACACCTCCGTCGGCCCCTCCTCCTCGGTCTCCGACGCGACTAGGGGGACAACCCCCCTCTTGCCCTCGCGCCGGGCCGGGCCCGGGACGGGTTCGCTGTCGACGTCCATGGACGCCGACCCCGCCCCACGAGCGCCCGCGCTCGCCCCGGGTCTCCTCTCCTCCCCCTCCTCGTCCGAGGAGATGACGACCGGCCTCGAGACGGGCGCGTCGCATCTGGCGAGGACTACGCGGGGGAACCACCGCGCAGCCTCGACCTCCAGCGCCAGCGTCGTCGACCGGGCGGACCCTGCCGGCGACGCGCATCGCGGGGTGGCCGCGATCGAAACGGCGCCCGGGTCGAGCCGACCCATGAGCGCCGCGACTTCCTCCCGCAGGCCGAGGAGATGGGACGCCTCCTCCGCCGTCGGAATCTCCACGCTCCTCACGTACGGTGCACCCCTGGTGACACGTGGCACCGCACGCCGAGCGCTCCCGACTCGTGGGGCTGAGGCTTTCGCCTCGCTCGGGACGGGGATGTCCTCCCACTCCCCATCTATGTCTTGCGTCGGGATAGAGTGGTCTCCCGACGCGCACCCCGGTGTAACGGTGCTCGGGCCACCAACCCGACCGTCCCCGGTGATCTCTCCGGCGCACTGGACGCGCCCGGGTGCAGGGGCGTTGGACGCCCCCTCTCCCGTGGGCAGGTCATTCCCATGTCCCCTCCCCTCCCTCCCCGAGGCCAGCAACCCGCGAAACCGCGATCGTATACTGGTCCTCGTACGAGGCCGGTGACCCGCACGAAGCGATCGTGCACCGGTCCTCGCTAGACGGCGACATTACCCGGTCTCCGGTCGGGGGCGTTGTTGACCGGTCGCCAGCCGGTGGTGTATGCGCTACACCGCGTAGTATTGACTCCATAAGTGTCCCACGAGTAACCACTTTAAGGGAGTCGCGCAACGGTAGAGGTGGCCTGCCGTTGCGAAGTCTATACCCGGGCCCCTAAGGGCGCGGGCTACGTCTGGGGGGCGACATTTCCCCAGCCGGATCACGGTTAGGCGGAGCATACCCGCTCCGCCCACGTGCCCCTCGCGAGAGGGAACACGTGCCCTGGCACCACCGTTGGGGCTCAGGGTTGGGGGTTTGATTATAGAGGTTTTTCCTTACCTCGCGATCCGGCCGGTTAAGGCAAGATCATCGGTCCGTGGTGGCTTCGCATACCCTCGCGAGAGATGACTCTCTCGACGAGGGGTCGTCGTTCCACCGCCACGGATTACGATACTCCCGGAAGCGATACGCTTCCAGGCTTCCCCAATAAATTGGGGGATACACCGCAGTCGGGGATAGCGCTCCGCGACTGCGGTCCTGCCCGGCACGCGGATCAGATCCAACGTGCCGCGATGAATGCCATGCCCGCGTCCGCGCCCCTACCCGACAGTGTCGTGTAGGGACCCCGGGAGCACCGACGTGGAGGTGCGGTACATGGTCTTACCCCGGTCGGGCCTCCAACTTCGTCCAAGTTCTCCGCCCTGGGCTGACGCTGGATCCTCCCCTCGCGGCCGAAGGCCCGGGGGGTACCACCAGAGTCGACGACCCAGTTGAGAGAACATGGAACCCATCGGAGTTCCCCATCGACTACATGCCGGCAAGCCGACTGCCGATGGAGCGCCCTTCCAGAGCCATCCACTCCCTTCCGCCATTACCTGCACAAAGGACGCCAAAAATGGATTTCGAAGACGATATCGACATTAATATTGATATTAGCGATATTGACGAAGATGATTATATAGATGATTATTATGATGATTATATTATATTTTTCAATTTCGGTTTTAAATTTTTAATTAAATTGGTACTACAAAACGTTAAAAAGCGAGAAGGGTGTTACGTAGCCCCTTCAGGTCCATCCCGTGCTCGCTGTCCTCGCGTCACTTTCTTCCGTAAAGACGATTCAGCGGAATCGCCTCGCGTGTAGCAATCGCGTTGCGCTTAGCCCGTGGCAACGACCGTAGGGACAACGACCGCGCTCGGCCCGGGCCACGGATATTTCGCAAATATCAAAGAATTAATGAAGCAATCGACAGCTGCCGACAGGGCAGTTTCCCCCATTCCTGGGGACTGTCCGAGGTTCGGCCCGCGACGAAGAACCGCGGAACAGGGATTCGTTTTCGAGAGCTCGCGATAGGAAGTTGTGACGAGCCAGCGGGCCGTCTAGAAACCGCGCCTCGCCGCCACGTAGATACCGCGACACCCGTCCGGACGGTCGAGATCAGCCCTGGGTATCTCCATCCGACACACCGCGAACGGCCTAGCCGGGAGAGCCCTTGCGCGAGGTACGAACCGCCGTTGACTCCGCGAAGACGTGCGATGGAACGAGATAGCGAGAACATCGACGGACACCGATTGTGCCGACTTCCGTGTGCTACCCGAGAGCACAGCGAGCGACCACGACCTGCGCTAGGTTGAGCGACCTACAGAGCGTACGAAGCGATAATCGGCAAGCGTGCCGAAACCCGAGCTCACTGCGATAGCAGGGACGGAGCGCCGTCCCTAGGGTATGTTCTTATATTATTTTATCCATCATTCAGAATATATTTTACTATGTTATTTTCCCTTCAATTCCGTGTCACCATTGATTTAATCCCCTTTTCTCCTTATCCTCCCACGGTAAGTTTAGTCAAGGCGTGCTTTAGCACCTTAAAAGAGCAAGAACCCCGCGAATCACCCTAGCCGCTCAGGGCGATTCGCCAAAAGTCCCTTCAGGACGTAACAAGGGTATATATTTTTCTTTACCACCATCCCAAAATTGCCCCCCTCGATACCTGTTTCATAAAAACAAAATTCTTTATTCTATCGTATCGAAGTCCTGGAAGTCATCGTGAGGCACCACGGGGGGTATGCTTGCCTTTCCGGAGACTCTCCGATAAACTGTCCCCGGCATTGCTATAATATAACCTCGACGCTCACACGCATTACAGTTTAGTGGTTGGGTTTATATATTAGTTCATTACATAAATCAATATAAATCAATTTTACATCTAATTTCCTTGATTATGCTCCGAATGGGAATGTATCGCAAACGAAACTCGGTCGAGGTGGCGCCCTGATCGGAGTGCCCAATATGGCGTCTGAGCATGCGCGTGATGACGCCGTGACGTCAAACCAATCAACGCCAAGATGAGTTTGGCTTAATAAACACTATAAACGAATCGACGCAAGCGCAAAGCCAAGCTCATCTTGGCGTTGATTGGTTTGACGTCACGGCGTCATCACGCGCATGCTCAGACGCCATATTGGGCACTCCGATCAGGGCGCCACCTCGACCAAGTTTCGTTTGCGATACATTCCCATTACGTTGTCCCTGAAATCATTATAAAACACCGCGAAGGGTTATCCTCGCCATTCCGGAGACTCTGCGATAAACTGTCCCCCGGCATCGCTATAATATAACCTCGACGGTCATACGCATCACTCACGTTTGAGTATCCTACTCCGTCGTCCACCAAGGAACGAACGGAATATCCTTTATCATTGGTTGTTCTAACAGAATTATTCCGAAAGTTTCCGAACGTGAATGAGCAAATGCTTGAGTAAATGCTTTATAAAGTAAATGGATACGTCATACAACAAATCGCTTATTTCAAGCAAATGCTTAAGATCATCTTGAGCAACGACTATGAATACCTGATGTCCTTAGGCAAACAAGATCGTCTTCTAGAAGATGATCTCAAGCATTTGCTCAAGACGCGACTGTGAATACCGCCCTTAGCTTTACGATGGCGACGATCGCATAAAAAATAATGGTCACGATAACCAATTTTAATTTAGCCAAGCACATTTCATTCTAATTATGTTCTGTATGCATGAAATATGTAAAGTTTCGAAGTGTTTATAAAATTTATTTTCGTTATTTCTTCGATACAAAATTGTACCGAATTCGTTAATATTTGTTAATTTTTTAATTATAGGTAAATGAATTTGCAAAGTATGGAGGCGCAAACACATATGATTTTACGAAAAGGGTTTTGTCCTCCATCCTGAACAATGATGTGGCGCTGATGTTCAGCTGGCTGGGGAAGCAGGCGAAGGAACCGTTCTGCAAATTAAAATTGGCTCAAGTGGTTATAGGTATGTAATTATCACCCAAATTTCACTATAGCTAATACTGATTAATGTAGAATTCATATTATTAGAATTCATCTATTAGAATCCGTGTGCGTGTGCGCGCGCGCGCGCGCGTGTGTGTAATGTGTATATATATATGTGTAATGTCTTATTGAAATTCTCGTTTAAGGTGCTGCGGAGGAAGTGAAAATTACGACAAGCAGGAAGGAAGCGGAGTCCTCCATACAGAAGTGGCTAAAGCGGGCGTGCGACAGAAAAGCGGCGTAAAAATAAATGTGTCCGCATTCAACTACGGTTCTGCCGGCAGATGAACGGCAGATCCGCAGCGGATCCTGCTGCCCGTCTCACATAGAGACACTATAATAAGAGCAAAGAGTAGGTATAATAAGAGGCGTCACTCGACAAGGACAGAAATAATCTGGGGAAATCATTAAACAACCAATTTGAATGCCCATTCGGCAATGATCGATAAACTTCGACAATAATCAGCCAATTGTGGTAAGGTACATTTAGACGATTTGAATATCCCGCTCGAAATAGACAACCAATTTAAATGCCAAGGTCAAGCAAGGACTTCAAAGGTTCCGCCCGGAGTGACGCCTCTTATTATACCTACTCTTTGATAAGAGTCTGATCACGAGAAGGCCACTTTTTGATTGGTCCACCATTTTTGATCGAAATCCTGCGAGAGAGGAAGAGATATACACCATTTCACGCTTAACCACTCTTAACAACTCTTACGTTCATGGCGGTAGTTTACTATCTATTAGGGCGGTATTCACAGTCGCGTCTTGAGCAAATGCTTGAGATCATCTTCTAGAAGACGATCTTGTTTGCCTAAGGACATCAGGTATTCATAGTCGTTGCTCAAGATGATCTTAAGCATTTGCTTGAAATAAGCGATTTCTTGTATGACGTATCCATTTACTTTATAAAGCATTTACTCAAGCATTTGCTCATTCACGTTCGGAAACTTTCGGAATAATTCTGTTAGAACAACCAATGATAAAGGATATTCCGTTCGTTCCTTGGTGGACGACGGAGTAGGATACTCGAACGTGAGTGATGCGTATGACCGTCGAGGTTATATTATAGCGATGCCGGGGGACAGTTTATCGGAGAGTCTCCGGAATGGCGAGGATAACCCCTCGCGGTGTTTTATAATGATTTCAGGGACAACGTAATTCGGAGCATAATCAAGGAAATTAGATGTAAAATTGATTTATATTGATTTATGTAATGAACTAATATATAAACCCAACCACTAAACTGTAATGCGTGTGAGCGTCGAGGTTATATTATAGCAATGCCGGGGACAGTTTATCGGAGGGTCTCCGGAAAGGCAAGGATACCCCCCGTGGTGCCTCACGATGACTTCCAGGACTTCGATACGATAGAATAAAGAATTTTGTTTTTATGAAACAGGTATCGAGGGGGGCAATTTTGGGATGGTGGTAAAGAAAAATATATACCCTTCTCGCTTTTTAACGTTTTGTAGTACCAATTTAATTAAAAATTTAAAACCGAAATTGAAAAATATAATATAATCATCATAATAATCATCTATATAATCATCTTCGTCAATATCGCTAATATCAATATTAATGTCGATATCGTCTTCGAAATCCATTTTTGGCGTCCTTTGTGCAGGTAATGGCGGAAGTATTATCACGCACACATACGGCCACTGCCGTTAAAAACCCGTCCACTCCGAACATTCTTCTGGTGGAATCTCAAGACCGTCTCATGACATGTAAAACGTCGTCTTGAAAATATAACCTCGCTTTACCGTCTATTTTGACACATGTGACGTCATACAAGGATTTACTTATTTGAAAAAGATTTTCCTCAAGCAAATGCTCAAGACACGACCTCAAGACGCAACTATGAATCTAGGCGGCATCTTAAGCAAATGCTTGAGATGGTCTTGATCTCAAGACGCGACTGTGAATACCGCCCTTAATCTGAAAATGTGCATTTGGGTTTTTGATTGGCCCGACATTTTTCATCTATTCCCGCTGATTTTTAAATCTGTCAATTATACCAAGATAATGAAGATACAAAGCATAAAACCAAATCTTGTGTTCTATTTGATATATGTTATTTTATTATACTGATTTAAATCCAAAATCCAATGTTGCTGCGGCAATTCCACTCTGTACCCCTACAGCACACTTTATTGCAGGAATGTTGCATTTAAATTGCGGTTGAATTGTTGAAATATTGCACTGAATGTTGCTGAAAAGTTACGAGTAAATTGCTATGTCCGCCCCTTTGCAACATTGCAAAATATATTTCTGCAACATTGTTTCGGAATTTTACAGCAATTTTCGCGCATCATTTCTGAGATTTTATAGCAATTTTCGCGCAATATTTCTGAGATTTTATAGCAATTTTCGCGCAACATTTCTGAGATTTTATAGCAATTTTCGCGCAACATTTCTGAGATTTTATAGCAATTTTCGCGCAACATTTCTGAGCTTTTATAGCAATTTTCGCGCAACATTTCTGAAATTTTATAGCAATTTTCGCGCAAGGTTTCGGGCAGTAGGGCAAAAAAAAAATAACGGTATTTTGTATACATATATTCCGGATGTGTCTGTGATGGGACCGATGACATGAATGTGTGCAGAACCGTAGTCACATAACGTCCGTGTGTCTTTTATAAATAGAAAATTCTTTTACCCCAGGGAGATTCGAACCCGCGACCTGTAGCACCGTAGACGAACACTTTACCGCTGCAGCTGTAATCCTTGAATAGAAAAATTGCTTCCGTATTCGAACTTATCTTTCTACCGTGCAACAGTTTAAACCTAAATTATTCAAGAACAAAGATTTGTTTTGACAAACCCCATTACATCTCTTTAATTGTGGAACGGATATCTCGCAACAAATTCATTTCGACACTTGATGTTGTATTAAGTTGATTCATATTCTTTTATGAAATATCCTGCGTTGTACAAAAAATGATGTTTTTTTTAGTTTTTAACGCATTTTTAATACAAACGTTTAACATAAATTTTTTTTTATATATTTTTTTATTTTCTAATTTTTAGTGTTTGTGGATTTACATTTCACAGATCAGAGGTCTTTACAAATATCTGTTATACCTGTATGCAGTTTAACAGTTTGCTTAAACCTTATAGTCCTCATTTCTAGCTACCCTATCATAAAACGGTCGCGTCGTCTTCAACCGCGTATTCGGCGAGTCAAGGGTGGCTCGCAAAACTGACCACATGGTGACCAGGCGTGGGGAAAAACCCCAGGCCCGCAGTTAGCTTTCCAGGCCCGCGGCTTGCACTTGCAAGTACAGTGTAAGACTGTATTCTATTTGTTGACATATGTGATATAAGTAATTAATACAATTATTCAATTAACACATAAGGTTTAAACAAATTCATAAAGTATATACA
The DNA here is from genome assembly GCA_960531205.1 of Andrena bicolor. Lineage (NCBI taxonomy): Eukaryota > Metazoa > Arthropoda > Insecta > Hymenoptera > Andrenidae > Andrena > Andrena bicolor. Next base: position 30,488,663 of record OY482668.1, read on the forward strand.
GCAACAAAAGATATTTGTAAAGAAGTGTAACATGTGCCAATAAGTGCCAGTGTCCCTACTATTGCCATTTAATTGATCATAGATATTAAAAAAGTTCCGTATTGTCGAGTGAAAATTTATAAGTCCGTATTCAGAGCGAATATATTGGTGGAATCTTGCTCCAATCTTTCGAGCGCAATATTTCTTTCGTAAAATTTGTGCAAGATTCCACCAATATATTCGCACTAAATACAGAATTAAGCAGAGCGATCCTGAAATCTCGGGACGCGTACTAGTCTAAGATTCCACGGCCTACCTCCGAGGGAATATATGCGAACGTGGACAATATTTTATATAAATAGTTATTACAATTTCTTAACTAACACATATGGTTTAAACAAATTCACAAAGTATATACAGCAACAAAAGATATTTGTAAAAAAGTGTAACATGTGCCAATAAGTGCCAGTGTCCCCACTATTACTATTTAATGGATTACGGATAATAAGAAAGTTCAGTATTGTCGAGTGAAAATTTATAAGTCCGTACTCAGAGCGAATATATTGATGGAATCTTGCTCAAATTTTACGAAAGAAATATTGCGCTCGAAAGATTGGAGCAAGATTCCATCAATATATTCGCTCTGAATACGGACTTATAAATTTTCACTCGACAATACGGAACTTTTTTAATATCTATGATCAATTAAATGGCAATAGTAGGGACACTGGCACTTATTGGCACATGTTACACTTCTTTACAAATATCTTTTGTTGCTGTATATACTTTATGAATTTGTTTAAACCATATGTGTTAGTTAAGAAATTGTAATAATTATTTATATAAAATATTGTTCACGTTCGCATATATTCCCTCGGAGGTAGGCCGTGGAATCTTAGACTAGTACGCGTCCCGAGATTTCAGGATCGCTCTGCTTAATTCTGTATTTAGTGCGAATATATTGGTGGAATCTTGCACAAATTTTACGAAAGAAATATTGCGCTCGAAAGATTGGAGCAAGATTCCACCAATATATTCGCTCTGAATACGGACTTATAAATTTTCACTCGACAATACGGAACTTTTTTAATATCTATGATCAATTAAATGGCAATAGTAGGGACACTGGCACTTATTGGCACATGTTACACTTCTTTACAAATATCTTTTGTTGCTGTATATACTTTATGAATTTGTTTAAACCATATGTGTTAGTTAAGAAATTGTAATAATTATTTATATAAAATATTGTTCACGTTCGCATATATTCCCTCGGAGGTAGGCCGTGGAATCTTAGACTAGTACGCGTCCCGAGATTTCAGGATCGCTCCGCGGAATTCTGTATTTTGTGCGAATTAATTGCTGGAATCTTGCTCAAATTTTACGAGCGCAATGTTGCACCGTATTTTGTGGTGGACGTTGCAGGAACTTTCCACCTGGGTTGTACCGCAATATTGCACGGCTATGTTTGCTCAATATTCCCGAAACATTGCCCAAACTGGGCCATTGGAATATTGCAAGGCAATGTTTGCTCAATATTCCCAAAATATTGCACAAACTGGGCCATTGGAATATTGCAAGGCAATGTTTGCTCAATATTCCCAAAACATTGCACAAACGTAGGCATTGCAATATTGCACGGCAATGTGTGCACAATATTCCCTGAATATTGCACAAACATGTCCATTGCAATATTCCTCGGCAATGTTTCCACAATTTTGCAATAATATTGCAATGCAACATGCAACATACCAGCAACATTGCAATGTACTGCAACATTTGTGCAACTTTCCTGCAATGAAGTGTGCTGTAGGGGTAAAGGAAGGAATACTAGGGTAGATGTCTCAATTACCGTGCCCTGTAACTATTACCGTGCCTTTATACTTAAAGAAGCTTTAATTGTTTAAAAATACAACCTACTCGTTTGTAACACATACATTAATAGTATAACTTTGTTTGGGATTGGTCTCCGAAAAACGACCAATCGTTGTGCTTGCGCTTTATCGCTGTGCGGCGCGGGTTTTGAACCCACTTCTGGTCCCTGTTTCTCTGCTGGGCGATCGCGGAGACGGACCAGTCGGGCCATCTCTGAATTGACACCTGGACTAATTACCGGTGTACGCGCTCTCTTAATTGTCATTGTCTCTCAACATGTACGTGGGCTGCGTTGATTGGTCCGGTTTCGATCATCCGATCCGGTGTCTTGGCTCGAACCGTCTCCGCGATCGCTCTCTTCCTCGTGAAACGCGGTACTGTACACTTCAGGTTCTCCAAAGTAACGCTTTCCAAGAGCTATCGGCGCTCCGATAATTTTCCACTTGTTGGAATCTTTAGTTTAATTAGAGGTTCCCTTTCGCGTACTTACGTAATTGTTAATCACTACTTTGAGTGTGTGTGTTAATAGTTAATTAAAATTAGAGAGAGTACTGTGTTGTAGAATAAACGTGCTCGTTTATTGTGACGCCATTAAGCTACAACTTAAACCTACTTGATTTTCTTAAATATTATAATAAGGGTAAATTAAGTCTCGCGCGCGTTAAACAAACGGCAAGAACGCAGGAGCTCCTCGATCTTGTTCAAACATAAAGTTGGTCCTTCGAGCCGGATTCTCCGATAAGTTCGTGTATCGTGTAGTGACCGCGTGGTGCAAGAGTGCGTTCCGTTCCACCATCATGGATGACTTGCTCGCGGATCAGATCGCTCTGTACCATCGGCTTTCGCGTGTGTACGATAATCTAAAAAAGAAAGGCGTTGCTAATATGACGGAAGGGTCGGTGCAAGCTAGACTGGAATTGCTAACGTCGCTCTGGGAGCAGTTCTCAAAGCAACATAGTGCGCTAGTGAAAGGTAATACGGCGGAAGTCTCGATGCACGAATACTTCACCAAGGATGGCTTCGCACTTGGCGAAGAATCGTTCTTGGACCAGAAGGGGTACCTTCTAGATCGACTTCGCGAAATTAGGCGGAAGACGGAGCCCATCAGAAACGTGGCCCCAACTTCCGGCGGTGCTTCCGCCGCTGAGTCACGATCCCGTGCCACCTTGCCCCGCATCCCGCTTCCCAGCTTCGATGGACGTTACGAGCAATGGCAGGCGTTCCACGACTCCTTCGTCTCGCTGGTAATCAAAGACTCGTCATTGATGGATGTGGATCGCCTACATTATTTAAAGGGCTGTGTCAAGGGCGACGCAAGTACCGTGATCCGGAATCATACTACGACGGACGACAATTTCCAGCCAGCCTGGGACGCTTTAAAGGAGCGTTTTCAGAATAAACGCCTACTGGTGAATGCGCAGCTTACCATTCTAAAGGAGTTGCCTACGGTGACCAGTGAGTCGTCGGCCGAATTGAAAAGATTGTTCTACGGCACTTGGGACGTAGTCGGTGCCCTGGCTGCAATGGGTCGTCCCGTGACTACAACAGACTGGTTAGTAAACATGACCGTCGAACGGTTGGATGAGCAATCGCACCGCGAGTGGGAAGCATCCCTCGGTCTATGTACAGAACCGCCGTCCTTGGATGCTCTGAAGGTATTTATTGAAACCCGTATACATACTGTCGAAGCTCTCGAACATAAGCGCAAGCGTGAGCTTCCCGTCGAAGACAAGCCGTCAACACCAAGGGGGACAACTGTCAAGGAAACCACTTCCAAAGGTGCCGCTGCTAAGGTTACCACTGTTAAGGGCGCCGCTGTACACCAAGTCGTCGCTACACCGTCGCACTCCAAGGACTGCGGTCTGTGTAAAGGTTATCACTACCTTCTGTTCTGCCCAAAATTCAAGGGTCAGGATGCTGCATCAAAGAGGGCCACTGTTGAGAGGTTGCAGCGCTGTCTAAACTGTCTGGGCAAACATCTACTCGATAGTTGCCAGACGACAAAACGCTGCCAGCATTGCTCCGAACCTCACCATACCTGCCTGCACGACGCGTTCCAGACGACTACGGGTGCTGTAGTGCAACACGTCACGCCTCACGTGCTTAACACGCCGCCCGTGATGCTCGGTCTTGCTCGAGTTCGTGTGTACACACCTGCCGGTCAACATGTCTCAGTGCGAGCGTTAATCGATCCTGGGAGTGAAGTGTCCTTAATTACAGAACTGCTTGTGCAACGACTGGGTTTAAAAAGACAGCGTGCTCGCATACCCTTGCTGTTCGCCGGCGGTGCTCCTTCACAAAATACGAGAGGCTCGGTGCAGTTGGACATCACGGCCGATCGAGACGGTGAGAGTACTCTTGCCCTATCGGCCTTTGTATTAACGGATTTGTCCAGCTACAAACCACCCGTCTTGCCCGACGGTACAGCTTGGCCCCATCTGCAGGGCCTCCAGTGGGCCGAACCACGACTTAGCAGTCAGGACGCTATCGAGCTGCTGCTGGGCGCAGATGTCTACAATGACTTTATGTTAGAAGGTGTTCGCAAAGGCAAGCCAGGTACACCTTTAGCTCAGGAGACGACATTTGGCTGGATTCTTACCGGAGGTCTTCGGTCTGGGCGTGCTCTCTGCCGTAAAAGCATCTCAACAGTTCAGTGCTGCTCGATTAGTCAGGAGCTACCTGATCTGCTGGAGAAGTTCTGGGTACAAGAAGAAGTCGATGTGCCACACACCCTCTCACCCAGCGACCAAGAGGCGGAGGATCACTTCCGGTCTACACATCGACGCACGTCCGAAGGTCGCTTTGTGGTGAGACTTCCTTTTAAAATTCTGCCGGAGCTGGGTTTCTCGAGGCCCGCTGCATTGCGCTCCTGGAATGCCATGCAACAGCGGTTTAGTAAGAACCCTGAATTTCAACGAGCCTATCAAGACTTCTTGCAAGAATATGAGGACCTCGGCCATATGGTGGTAGCTCGTACCCCTCCAGAGGGTCGTCATTATTACTTACCTCATCATGGTGTTTTGAAGCCCTCTAGCTCCACTACGAAGCTTCGCGTAGTTTTCAATGGTTCGATGGCAACCAGCAACGGACGGGCCCTCAATGATGTACTGCACACCGGGCCCAATTTGTTACCTGCCTTGGCCGATTTGTTGCTGAGATGGCGGCGACATCCCATCGCTTTCGTCGCTGATGTCGAAAAGATGTATCGTCAAATTGTGATACATCCCGACGACCGAGACTATCAGCGTATACTTTGGTCGAAGTGGGAAGGGGTCAAAGTTAACAGAATATAAGCTTTGCACCGTCACTTACGGTTTAGGTTGTGCGCCCTACCTGGCTCTTCGATGTTTGCATCAACTAGCCACCGATGAGGCCGGATCGTTCCCTTTGGCTTCCAGGGTGATGTTATCCGATGTGTACATGGACGACATCCTAACTGGTGCAGCTACTGCAGAGGAGGCCCTGTTAATGAAGGAGGAATTGGATCAGCTCGCAATGGCGGGCGGCTTTCGACTGCACAAGTGGTCGTCGAATTCGCCCGAGTTCATGAGGTCGTTCCACAGTGACGCCACTGGTCTAGCACGTCACTGGGATACAGATTCTCAGCATAGTGTTTTGGGAATTCAATGGTTCCCCGATACCGATACTTTTCAAATCAGATTGCTGGATAATGGCTCGAGTTCAAGGACCACGAAGCGGAGCGTTCTAAGTCAAGCCGCACAAATTTTTGATCCACTAGGCTGGCTCGCACCTGCCACAGTATGGACAAAAATATTTATCCAGACACTTTAGTCTCTCACAATTGACTGGGATGAGCCTTTACCTGAGAAATCTGAAGACGCCTGGCGCAGCTTTCTGAAGGCACTACCGGCTCTTCGTGAAATCCAAATCCCACGCTGCATGGGCTTGACCTCCACTAGTCAGTCGGTGGAAGTACACGGCTTCTCCGACGCATCTGAGCGAGCATACTCTGCTGTGGCTTACCTACGGATTCAGGACGCATCAGGTGAAATACAAGTTCATCTCATTTCAGCAAAAACGAAGGTGGCACCTTTAAAGCAACAAACGTTACCGCGCCTCGAATTGAGTGGCGCCCACTTACTTACTCGGTTGGTGGCGCGTCTTATATCTACGCTGGCACTCAAAGTCGTTGGCGTGTACTTGTGGACTGATGCCTTGGTGGCATTAGGGTGGATCCAAGCTCCTTCCAGCCGGTGGCAAACTTATGTGGCCAACCGAGTAGCCGACATACAAAGAACGCTACCTCAGGCCCATTGGCACCACGTACCAGGCCAAGATAACCCTGCCGACTGTGCCTCGAGAGGGTTGGATCCGATGGCGCTTCCCGGGCATTCACTGTGGTGGTCTGGACCTGCGTGGCTGTCTTCCAGCGACGGACGCCCCACCACCTCCGAAAGATTGGTCGAAGTACCTCAAGCTGAAAGCAGGCAAACCCTTCACATCCACCATCCTTCGGATGATAAGGTGAGCCTATATTTAAACCAGTTCTCTAACTTTCGTCGAATGCTCCGAGTGACAGCGTGGTGCTGTCGATGGCTCCCTGCTGCTCGAGGGAAGCGGTCACCTTACCTTACTGCCGAACTACGCGAAGTTCAACTGAGGCTGGTTCGATGCGTGCAAGCTGCTGCCTTCACTGCGGAAATTGACGCCATACAAGCCAGCCAACCACTGCCTCGTCGAAGTCGTTTGCTACGACTCAACCCCTTCCAGAGGAAAGAGGACGGCATCTTACGTGTTGGCGGGCGGCTTCATTACTCAAGTATCACCTATAATCAAAGGCACCCGATGATACTCCCTGATGAATCTACCCTGGCGGTGCTGTGGATCGCCGATGCACATCGGCGCTGCCTACACGGGGGGGTGCAGCTTACCTTATCTACACTCCGCCAACAATGTTGGGTTCTGCGAGGTCGACAACTGGTGAAGTCCTGCATCTTTCGGTGTCTTACTTGCGTGCGATGGAGAGGCAAGACGGCGGACCAGCTAATGGGGGTGTTACCATCGGCTCGAGTAACCCCATGTCGTCCGTTCCTGCGCGTGGGCGTTGATTATGCAGGGCCCATTTTAATTCGATCCAGCCGAGGGCGCGGCCAGCACGCTCACAAAGGTTATATTGCTTTGTTTGTCTGTTTAGCCACCAAAGCCGTGCATCTGGAGGTGGTGTCGGACGGGACAACGGAAGCCTTCTTAGCCGCACTGAGACGTCTGACTTCTCGCCGTGGCCTCTGCTCCCAGATCTTCAGTGACTGTGGTACGGTCTTCGTGGGCGCAGACAAAGAGCTGCTTGTGTAACGGACGAGTGAACTCCGACGTAGCCGTCTTAAGTGTTAGAACGCGTGTTTGAACAAGATCGAGGAGCTCCTGCGTTCTTGCCGTTTGTTTAACGCGCGCGAGACTTAATTTACCCTTATTATAATATTTAAGAAAATCAAGTAGGTTAAAGTTGTAGCTTAATGGCGTCACAATAAACGAGCACGTTTATTCTACAACACAGTACTCTCTCTAATTTTAATTAACTATTAACACACACACTCAAAGTAGTGATTAACAATTACGTAAGTACGCGAAAGGGAACCTCTAATTAAACTAAAGATTCCAACAAGTGGAAAATTATCGGAGCGCCGATAGCTCTTGGAAAGCGTTACTTTGGAGAACCTGAAGTGTACAGTACCGCGTTTCACGAGGAAGAGTGTGTTAAAAAAACTTAAATTAAAAAAATTTCTTTCCTTAGTTATGTATGCGAGTTTTTCTGTACAGCTTATTGGGCTTCCAGTGTCTTTATATATATATTCTGTACATTTTGTATAATTTGCATACTTACATGTACATGACCTATCTATACTTCTCATGTAAGTGCATTCTGCATTCATTGCGTGCGTAAGGTCATCTAGATATAGAAATATAACACACACACACACATAAAATAAAACGTATAATAACACAAGTATTGTATAAGTACACCTCTTAAATATTTGTAAACACACTGCGAATTATATATTTTATACAAAGCATGGTATGTAATAGTAATAATGATAAAAAAATAAATATATGTGTCCAACTGAAAACCTCCTTGCTTTTTCAAGTATCTGTAAAGAGATTTTAAATAAATAAACAATAGAAATGAATTTTTATCGTGTCCGATTTCATTTTGATAACCCTTTGTTTTATTAAATTTATATTATAATTAATCAGTATCGATAACCATCTTAAATATGCCCTAATGGCGATTTTTAAACAGCTGAATTTGACCCAATTTATCGATAATTAAGACGCCTGTCAGTCCTAATCCAGGCCCGTTTAAGGCGTCTTTAAGACGCCTGTTCCAGGCGCCTTTGAGGCGTCCCGTTTTGTAACATCAGGCGTTCCGAAGGCGCATATTGGACGCTCGTGGGACGCTCGCGGCGCCTTAAAGGCGCCTCGAGCGCCTGTGTGCTGTGTGGGCTGAGACACAGATGCGGTAAAGAACTTTGTCACTTTATTAAACACACAATATTGTCAATACGCTTGAGAAAATTTACCACCGTGATACTATTTATCACGGTTTGAGAAGAGAACGAGACGGCGTTGAAACTCGCGTGGTTAGCACGTGGAGTTCGCACGATTTTATTAATCGCGTTGCGGTGAGAGTTCAATTTATACAATGACGTTGATCGCGCGGCGATGAGAGTACAATTAAGCGCGTGAGAAGAGCGTGAGAAAAGAACAAGGAAATTGCTGAAGATCGCGACGCGAGATACAGTGATCCGTTGACTTCAAATCGCACACACAGAGTGATCAGAATGGCCGACGTTCGCAACCGCTTCTTCTCCGTTCTTCTAGAACCCCGACGCGGCCCGCTGATTGGTGCATCGATCTCGGCGACGGCTGATCGATAGCCGCTGATTGGCGGCTCGCCCAGCGTTCAGCGTTGCTGGATCGCAGTCCGCGAGGTGCTGCCATGAGACTGCGTGGGGCGGCGTGGGAAACTAATTCCATTCCCAAATAGTCTCACATGTTGGGTCCACTACTCCATAGTTTCTGAAATATTAAAAAAAAAGGAGTTTATGTGTTTACAAACAGAAGCGATAGCAAAGTTTATTGTAATAATGAATAGCGGCGCGTGTAAAGTGCAGGTCTTGCACCGGAAGTTTCACGGGTTCGATTCTCACTGGGATCATTTTTTTTTCTATAAATGTATTTTGTATTTTTTTATTTCTCAAAAGATAAAGTACTATTTTTACATTCTAAAATATGACATTTTGATGATTCATTTGTTTTTACGATAAATGTCATATTTTAGAATGTAAAAATAGTACTTTATCTTTTGAGGAATAAAAAAATACAAAATACATTTATAGAAAAAAAATGATCCCAGTGAGAATCGAACCCGTGAAAGTTCCGGGGCAAGACCTGCCCTTTACACGCGCCGCTATTCATTATTACAATAAACTTTGCTATCGCTTCTGTTCGTAAACGCATAAACTCCTTTTTTTTTTTTAATATTTCGGAAACAATAAGTAGTGGATCTAACATGTGAGACATATATTGGTCTACTACACCTACACTACAACATATATGAGATTCATCAAAATCCGTGTACCAGATGTCGCGGCCTCCTCTTGTTAAGCACCGACTGATAATACCGCCCTTACAGACGGGTATACCAAATATATACTCCGCATTGAAATGCCGGCAAATGCGAGTGGTACTCGAGAGCCCTGAATGATGGAGCCCTTGGACACTTATTCCCAGCACAGTGCTATTTCGCAAGCGAGAAGCGCTCGCCCGATCGCCGCCTGCCGGTGTCGCGTCATGAACTATGTCAGCAGAATCTGCCCAATTCCTGCTGCCTATCTGCCGTCAGATCGCGGTGCGCAGAGCCTGCTCGATTTCTGCCATTAAATTGTATCACCAGACCCTGCCGTCAATCTGCTCTCAGGTTAAGGGGGGAGACCACTGTAACGGTCCGAAATGTAAGGGTGTTTTCGGGAATTTATTTCAACCAAACAACGCAACCCATACAGCACACTCCGTTGCAGAAACGTTGCAGAAAGGTTGCAGTTAGGTTGCGGTGCAATGTTGCACAGGGGCGGACATAGGAAGATTTCTGCAACCTTTCAGCAATGTTGCGGTGCAATATTACCCTGCAACGTTTCTGAGATTTTACAACAAAGGTCCCGCAGTAAGCAAGGCTCAAAAACTGTTATAATATCGATTTAGTATATAGATTTAGTATAATATCGTAGTATACCCACTACACAGTGTATATTAGGTTACGCTTTGTTCATCCGTAACGTATCAGCGACATTCCTGCAACGAACCGCATTGAATACGGTCTTACATATTTTTACTCGACAATACGGAACTTTTTTATTATCTATAATGAATTAAATGGCAATAGTAGGCACAGTGGCAATAATTGGCACATGGAACACTTTTTTACAAATATCTTTTGTTGCTGTATATAGTTAATGAATTTTGTTAAACCCTATAGTGTTAACTAAGTAATTGTATTAATTGCCTATATCACATAAGTAGACAAACAGAATACAATGTTACATTTCACAGGCAACCTCCGAGGGAATATATGTAACGTGTTTACACGGACAATATGTAATATAAGTAATTAATACAATTAGTTAATTAGCACTATAAGGTTTATGCAAACTGTAAAACTGTATACAGCAATAAATGATATTTGCAAAGAAGTCTGAGCTGTGAAATGTAAATCCACAAACACTAAAGACTAGAAAATAAAATAAATGGTGTTAAACGATTGTATTTTAAGAATCCGCTAAAACTAAAAAAAAAACATTATTTTCTTGTACTACGCAGGATATTTCATAACAGAATGTGCATCAACTTAATACAACATCAAGCGTCGAAATTAATTTGTTGTGAAATATCCGACTCCACGATTAGGGAGATGTAATTGAGTTTGTCAAAACGAATCTTCGTTTTTGAATAATTTGAGTTTAAGGTGTTGCTCGGTAGGAGTAGAAGTTCAAATATGTAAGCAATCTTCTCAATAAACAGTTGTAGCTGCAGCGGTAAAGTGTTCGTCTACGGTCCTACAGGTCTTTGGGAAGGGCGGTGGCTCCCCTCGGTGGGGGTCCCGCGAAAAGGGAAGGCGAACGGGGGGCCAACGAACAGGGCCCCCACCCAGGAGCGGCGAAATGAACGCCACTCCCGATGGAGCGATCGAGCTCGCGGGGCTAGTCGGGCGGCCGAAAGTGGGCCGCCCTGCAGGCACGTTGCCAACCGCTCGCCCGAGGTGTCCTCCGGGTTTACAGCCGGCGGCCTTTCTCAAGGCCCCCTCGGGACGCGGCGGCTTGGGCGGCCCCTAAGGCCGTCAACGCCCCGGCCCGGCCGCGGTTCTTTCATTGTCGCGCGGTCGGGTAGGTGCTCGATCGCGGGGTCGCGGGGCGGGGGTGTCGGGGACACAACCCGCCCTAGTAGCAGCGACCCCGGAAGGGGCAACTCGGGCACGTGATCCGTCGTGAGTCGCCGGTCCCGGAGACCATTGCTGGGGGAGGTCGTGATACTCCCCCAGGGAAGACCCCGTTGAGGGGACCTCGCGCCGGGTTGCACGAAGCGCAAGGGGGAAGGGTAGCGAACGTATCGCTTGTTTGATCTCGCAGCCAAATCCCTCCCCTCAGGCACGCAGCTCCGCGCGCGCGAGGTAGATCACCTTGGTGGTTTTAGTGGGTTCGAGTCCCACAAAACTCCCTCCCGCCCCCACGGGCGGGGGGTATCCGTGGGGATTTCCACCAAGTAAAACAAAAAAAAAAAAGGTCCTACAGGTCCTCCTCCAGGGTCGACCACCTTGAGCGTGGTGAGGGGGCTCTGGGAAAGCGGCGATGTCCTCTGTGAGGAACTTTGTTCCTTGCCCGGGGGCCGTGGGAGGATGCTGCGTTCCTGGCTAAGGGTCCGCCAACCAACCGCCCCCCCCCCTCGGGGGTGTGCGCGCGCATTTCCATCGCTCCGGGGGGGGGGTGCGTCTGGGTGAGAGTGGCCCTGTGAAGGGCCGCTGTACAGGGCGCGGTGGCCGCAGTGACCGCACTATGGCGGGATGCATGCTGCGGCAGGGGGGGGGGATGGGGAGTCGCGATCGATCGCGCGTGGGGCGAGTTCGGCAGTTGGGCTGCCCTTCTGCCATAGCCAGCCGCTCGACCGGGGGCCGGTTGGGTTCTGACCTTCGGGTCCCCGACCGGTTTGTGGCCCCCCGGGGTTTGCGGTATTTGGGCGCCCTTACGGCTAGCCGACCACCCCCGCCCGGATGTTCGTTCCCACGGGGTCGACGCCGGGAAGTGCGCGATCAGTCGCGGGGTCGTGGGGCGGAGGTGCCGGGGGGCACCACCAGCCCTTGTTTAGCAGCGACCCTGGAAGAGGGGAATAGCGGGGAAGTCTCCCGGGGAGCTTCTCTCCCCCTTGGGAAAGTGCCAACTCTGGCAAACGAGCGCGGGGATCCGGGGTCTTGGAGGATGGCCGAACGAACGCATCGCTAATTTGATCTCGCGAAAGAACGGCCATCTTCCTTGCCAGATCCTCCGCTCTAGGCGGTTACCGTGTAGGTTTTAGTTGGTTGGAGCAAAACATAACCCCGAGCCTCCCCCGAGGTTCGGGGTATCCGTTCTGGATTTCCTGCACGTAGAAAAAAAAACGGTCCTACAGGTTGCGGGTTCGAATCTCCCTGGGGTAAAAATAATTTTCTATTTTTTCTGTTACACACATTCCTGCCGTCGGCCCCCCTTCGCAGCACGTCCGATATATATAAATGTAAAATACCGTAATTTTTATTTTTGACCCACTGCCCGAAACGTTGCAGAAAAGTTGCAAAAAATTGGTGTAAAATCTCCGAAAAGTTGCAGAAATATTTCATGCAATGTTGCACACGGGCGGACATAGGAACATTTCTGCAACATCTCAGAAATATTGCCTGCAATGTTTCAATCTTGCATCGTAACATAACTGCAACCTTTCTGCAGCCTTTCTGCAACGTAGTGTGCTGTATGGGAAGTAAACAATATATTGCTCAGTATAGCTAATAGTGTACATATCGAAGGGTAAGAAAAATTTTTTTTCAATCAAATTCATAAATCCGTTTCCTGTATACTCCTCGTCAAAATTTGGGCTGCGGCAAAAACATGCTAGTCGCGTTGACAGTGCCCCGGCCATATGGTTAATCCGAATTCAAAAACACAATAATATTCAGAAACTAGAATCCTGCCTCTATTACGTGACGATGAAAAAAGGCAAAATTGTAAAAAATTACAAAATGGCGGACCACTGAAAAAAATATGTTTTCGGGTACATAATTGGGGAAATGTTAATAAAAAAAATAGATCGTCACGTAATAGCCACGGGTTTTCCGTACAAGAAATGTCCTTGACCATGTTAATTGGACGTATAGTTTTCTCTGTAGACTGTCAACGCGGTTGAAAAATGTAATTCTGAGGAAAACGCGTTCAATGTTCCGCGCGGCTTAGTCGCGCGTTTGACCGCGCTTCACAGAAAATACTATATCTCGGCCATTTTTCGAATTTCTTCATAAAATTCGAAGACAGCATTCTTGAAATGTACGTCTTTCAGAAAATGTAAAAAAGAAAAATCAATTTTTCAGATTTTTTACCCCCTTAAGGCAGTACAATCTGTCGGCTTTCTGTTGTCAGTCTGCTTTCATCATCGAATATAACAAATCCTGTATCAAATCTGTAGTCTTTCCGCCACAAACATTTGTAGTCAGGCGTTGAGCAAAATCTGCAAAATCGGACGTGGCTGACTGGGACACTGTGTAGTGGGTATACTACGATATTATACTAAATCTATATACTAAATCGATATTATAACAGTTTTTGAGCTTTGCTTACTGCGGGACCTTTGTTGTAAAATCTCAAAAACGTTGCGGGACAATTGCTGAAAAATCTCAGAAACGTTGCAGAAAAGTTGCTGTAAAATCTCAGAAACGTTGCAGAAAAATTGCTGTAAAATCTCAGAAACGTTGCAGGGTAATATTGCACCGCAACATTGCTGAAAGGTTGCAGAAATCTTCCTATGTCCGCCCCTGTGCAACATTGCACCGCAACCTAACTGTAACCTTTCTGCAACGGAGTGTGCTGTATGGGATGCTACTCTTTCCACATTCATCCTTCCTTCCCCCCGTTTCCGCATTCACTATCTGCCTTTCGCCCTTCTCATCTCTTCCTCTTCTCCATTCACTTCTTTCTCCTCTATTTTTTTCCCCCACCTTTCTCCCAATCTCTCTCTTTCTCTCATCCTTGCTCCCCGACTCTCTCTTCTCCCTTTTCTCCCCCTTGTTGTCTGTTCCTGTCTTCTTCCAGTGCTCTTAACCAATCTTCTCCTCCCTCCTCTTCCCCCAAAACCTCCCTTACATTCTCCTGCTAACTACCTATGTCTCCCCTTTCCCTGCACCTTTCCCATACGTGCTCCCACGTTTCCTCCTCATTCTCACAAACTCTGTATAACATTTTTTCTATGTCCTCCCAGTATCTTGCTTCTCTCACCCCGTTCCCCAGTCTGAACCTTGCTATCCTTTTTTTTTTTTTTTTTTTTGTACTTGGTGGAAATCCCCACGGATACCCCCCGCCCGCGGGGGCGGGCAGGGGGTTATGTGGGACTCGAACCCACTAAAACCACCAAGGTGATCTACCTCGCGCGCGGAGCTGCGCGCCTGAGGGGAGGGATTTGGACGCGAGATCAATCAAGCGATACGTTCGCTACCCTCCCCCCTTGCGCTTCGGTGCAGCCCCGCGCTAGGTCCCCTGAACGGGGTCGTCCCTGGGGGAGTATTAAGACCTCCCCCAGCAATGTTCTCCGGGACTGGCGACTCGCGACGGATCACGCGCCCGAGTCGCCCCTTCTGGGGTCGCTGCTGCTAGGGCAGGTGGTGTCCCCCGACACCCCCGCCCTAGCGACCCCGCGATCGCACTCCCAACCGGTGCCGCGCAGTGATTGGTAGCGCGGCCGGACCGGGGCACCGTACCCCGGGGAGAGCTCGATCGCTCAGACGGGAGCGGCGGTGGCCGCTACCCTGGGGGGGGGGGGGGCTTTAACATGGTCCCCCCCCCGTTCTCCGTACCTCGCGACGCCGCCGCGGCCCTGGCAAGTCCGATGCCACGACTCGCCGACCGCGGCGGCCACCCGTCGTTTCATCGTCCGCGGCGGCCCTTCGTGACAACGAGGGCCGCCGCATTTCTCGACTCCTTCCTGATGTCCCCCGGCGCGCGTCCCCCTCCGACACAGAGGGGGCGGCGCACCGGGGGCTTAACGGCCGCGCCTGTTGCGTGGCGCGGCCCCGTCCCAATCCCCTATGGCGGGGAGTAGCGGGACGGCGCGGCCCGGGGCCTAATACCCGGGGGAGCGGGGCGACTTACGCAACTAAGTCGCCGCAGGACCTCCCCCGGCCCCGGGTCATCTTCTTCTCCCGCGCCGCCTCCTCCTGACCGCTTGGCTCGGGCCTCCCCGGCACGCCCTCTCGCGGTCCCTCTCCGCCTCCTCCTTCTCCAGCATTATTGCTTCGGAGAAGGAGACCATGGCTTCCCAACAGTCCCGATCCCCCGCCATGCGACGCACGACCGTCGCCAGCGAGAGATCGGGACCCAGCTGCAGCTCTAGGACTCGGCGGTCGTCCAGCCACTCCGCGCACCTGGCCAGAGTGTGGTCCGCCGAGTCCACGTCGCCCCGGCCGCAGCTGTGGCACTGCGGCGCAACCTTGCTATCGTACTCCATCTCTCCTCCTTCCAGCCCTTTTCCAGATATTCCGGGAACCCTTCCCCCCTCGTCCACCAAATTGTCTTTTATATCAACAAGAATTGTTTGTTATTTAAGGGTGGGAGACGAGTTGGGGAGGGAGTTCTGGACTGCTAGGGGAGTAAGGCAGGGGTGCCCACTGAGCCCAAGCTTGTTTACATTGCTTTTGGCGGACTTGGATGAGGAGATGGAAAAGGGTGGCTGGGGAGGGGTGAGATTGGGGGGGAAGAAGGTGTACACGCTGGCGTATGCCGATGATGTGGCGGAGGATAAGGAGGGAATGAAGGGTATGATGGCGATGCTGCAAAGGTATATGGACGAAAAGGGGCTGCAGCTGAATGTAGGAAAATAAAAAATAATAAGGTGTAGGAAGGGGGGGGAGGTGAAAGGTAAGGAGGTGGAGGAGGTGAGGGAGTACCAGTACCTAGGGTATACCATGATGGCGAATGGAGGGCAGGAGGCCCATGTAAGGGATAGGGTCAGGAAAGCGGCGGCGGTGATGGGGCAGGTGTGGAGTATTGGGAAGAAGAAGTTTGGGAAGGATTGGGGGAAAAGGGTCTGGTTGTATGATAAATTGGTGTGGGCGACGATGGAGTATGGAGTAGAGATATGGGGATGGAAGGAGAGGGACAGGGTGGAGGGGTTGCAGGAGAGATATTTGAGATGGGTGTTGGGGGTGGATTGGTGCACACCGGGGTATATGGCAAGGGAGGAACTGCGGCGGGACATGATGAGGGGAAGGGCGGGGATGAGGGCGTGGACATATGAGAGGAAGTTGGAGGAGGGGCAAGGGGGGAATTGGCGAGGGAATGTTGGGAAGAGATAAAAGGTAGGGCGAGAAAGGGAAAGGTGCTGGGGGGATGGGAGGAGGAAAGGAAGGGGTTTTTTTAGCAGAAAGGGTGGACAGTGGAGGAAGTGGAATTGGTGAAGGGAAAGGGGGAATTGAGGGGGAAAGAGTTGGTCTGTAGGGGAAGGAGGTTAGAGGAGGCGAAAAGATGGGAAAGGATTAGGGAATCAAAATATAATAGATGGTACGGATTGGTAAAAGGGGTGGGGGTGCCAGGGTATCTGAAGAGGGGGTGGGGTGAAAGCAGGTGCAGGCGAGTGGCAAGGTTTAGGCTGGGAAATAAGATGAGAGGAGGGAGGTACTGGGGGAATGAGGAGGAGAGGAAATGCAGGGTGTGTGAATGGGGGGAGGAGACGTGGGAGCACGTGTGGGAGGTGTGTGCGGATTGGGAGGAGGAGAGGGGGTGGCAGGAAGTGGTAGGGGAGGTGTTGAGTGACGAAGGAGGTGGAGAGGTATGGAGGAGGAGAGTGGAAGAAAGGAGGGGGTGGAGTGGTGGAATGGAAGATTAAGGATTGAGAGTGACAGGAGGCGAGCGGAAGCGGGGGTCGGATGGTAGGGAAGGGAGAGGGAGGAGATGCGGGCGAGGCGTGCGTGCGCGCGAGGCGGGGGCGAGAGAGCGAGCGGGCGAATAGGTTAAGATTAAGATTAAGGGGGGAGCCTGGTGTAGCGGGTCGAAGAAATCGATTTTTTTTTGTGGCATAAATCAATAGTTGAACATCACGACAATATGTTCTAAAAGCCGCAAAACGAAATTCGAAAAATTAAAGCGGATATAGCCGATTTTGCTACGGAGCGCCAGGCTACCACACAACTTTAAATGCGTTTTTCTCGAAACGACAGTTTTACACTGCGGGCAATGTAACTCAAAAAATATTCAACCAATCGACTTGGCCTTGTGCACGCATATTTGTGAACATATTCTTCACAGAGCTAAGTTATTGGTATAATGATATTGTTTAAATAAATAACTTTTTTTACACATTGAAGGGGGGGAGGGGGAGTCTGGTGTAGTGGGTCGAAGAAATCGATTTTTTTTTTGCATAAATCAATAGCTAAACATCACGATAATACGCTCCCAAAGCAACAAAACGAAATTCGAAAAATTAAAGCGGATATAGCCGGTTTTGCTACGGAGCACCAGGTTCCGAGAAAACTTGAAATGTGTTTTTCTCGAAACGACAGTTTTACACTTTGCGGGCAATGTAACTCAAGAAATATTCAACCAATCGACTTTGCCTTGTACACGGATATTTGTGAACATTTTCTTCATAGCACTAAGTTATTAGTATAATGATATTGTTTAAATAAATAACTTTTTTTTACACATTTAAGGCAAAATTTTAATGGAAAAGTGAACTTTTTATTCAAGTGGCCGCCATTTGGTCAATTTTGCATCTTTTAAGTTATAAATTTGTTCGATCTGTGCGTACACTCATAAACTAAATGAAAATTGTTCGATTTTTGGTTTCACATGAAACCTAAAGACGCTACGTTGCCCGCAGTGCAACAATTGCGTCGCCAACGGACTGGGCATAAGCCCTTATAACTTTGTTATTTGCCGCTCGTTTTTAATAAAAAATTTTTTTATCTACCTTAACCTGTTAATACAATATCCTGAAAGTTTCACAAAAATCGATTAAATACTTTCTTTAAAAAAAAATCCCGAAAAATGCCTCGATTTCCAGTGTTACGTCCTGAAGGGACTTTTGGCGAATCGCCCTGAGCGGCTAGGGTGACTCGCGGGGTTCTTACTCTTTTAAGGTGCTAAAGCACGCCTTGACTAAACTTACCAAGGGAGGATCAGGAGTGAAGGGGTTTAAATCATTAGTGACTCGGAGTTCAAGGGGGAGTAACACAGTAAAATATATTCTGAATAAAGATAAAATAATATAAGAACATACCCTAGGGACGTCGCTCCGTCCCTGCTATCGCAGTAAGCTCGGGTTTCGGCACGCTTGCCGTTTTCGCTTCGTACGCTCTGTCGGTCGGTCAACCTGGCGTAGGTCGTGGTCGCTCGCTGTGCTCTCGGATAGCACACGGAAGTCGGCGCAATCGGTGTCCGTCAATGTTCTCACTCTCTCGTTCCGTCGCACGTCTTCGCGGAGTCAGCGGCGGTTCGTACCTCGCTCAAGGGCTCTCCCGGCTAGGCCGTTCGCGGTGTGTCGGATGGAGATACCCAAGGCTGATCTCGACCGTCCGGACGGGTGTCGCGGTATCTACGTGGCGGCGAGGCGCGGTTTCTAGACGGCCCGCTGGCTCGTCACAACTTCCTAGCGCGAGCTCTCAAAGACGAATCCCTGTTCCGCGGTTCTTCGTCGCGGGCCGAACCTCGGACAGTCCCCAGGAATGGGGGAAATTGCCCTGTCGGCAGTTGTCGATTGCTTCACTAATTCTTTGATGCTTGCGAAATATCCGTGGCCCGGGCCGAGCGCGGTCGTTGCCACGGGCTAAGCGCAACGCGATTGACACGCGCGAGGCGATTCCGCTGAATCGTCGTAGGAAAAGTACGCGAGGACAGTGAGCACGGGATGGACCTGAAGGGCCCATGTAACACCAGCTAGTTACACCAGGCTCCCCCCTTAAGGGAAGAGGACACTGAAATTTTGAAATCCGAAAATATTTGAATCATGCAGAATTCCTCTTAAGGGAAGGAAGTAGGGATGCCGATTTAAAATCGATCTTTCAAAGATCGATCTTTTTTGTCGCGATTTTCGATTTTTTAAATCGAATCTCAAGACAGGGATCGATTCGAAGATCGAATCGCAACCACAGAGATCGTGGATACCTAGCGGCGTGTAGCGCAAACTCTGGAAGTGCGAAATGTGAATCAGACCACACAAATGTACATAATAGGAAAGGGAAGCAAAAGTGATGTTAACACAAGTTCGAGGAGTTTGAAAACAGTTAAAGATTCTTTTAATAAATATACTTCAAGATTATAAATTAATCAATACTTCCTTGGAAGCAGATGTTTGATCATTTGAACTCCACTTTTGTCCCTTCTCCTAAATGTGTTATGCCAGCATAAGTAAGAAATCGATATCCGAGAGGAAATGTAACGACGAATAGGAATTTATATTATTGTTGCGAACACCGGGTATAGGCCCGTGCATAGCCTGCTGGTGCTCGCAGCGGAAGACAGAAGAGGATCAACCCCCTTCGAGAAGACTAGCTGGACGACGCCGAAGACTGTCTTGTACCGAACGCCGTAGCGTTCGGACGCGCGGGTTGTATTATCATGGCTCTGTATAACCAAATATAGTTGTGTCGCTGTAAACCCCCGCGTTTCATTCGTTGCCCTTTGCTTCGGGGTGGTCGGTGCCGGAAACACCCCGGCGCAACATTGGTGTCAGAAGTGGGATCCGTGGCCACGGATCCCGAAGAAACGCGAGGAGCGGTTGCGTGCGAGACGCAAGGAGCTGTTGCGTGCGATACGCAAGGAGCTGTTGCGTTGCGACGCGAGTCCCTCTTCAAGGATGGATTCAACATTCGGCCTACAGCTAGACAACGAGGGATTCCGCCCGTGGAGGCAGCAGCGGAGGGCAGCCGCGGGAGCGGCGGCGACGGCGGCCGGGGCCCGCCGACAGCGAGGGACGTTCGTAGCGGCGACGGCGAAGGAGATCCGCCGACACCGGAGCGGTGTCGAGGCTTCGGCGAGGTTGCTGAGGGAGAGCGGAGCCGGGAGGTCATCGCTGGGTCGGCTCTGGAGGTTCGGGAAGCCGACCTAAGGAAAAAGGGAGCCGAATTCTGGTTGTGTCGTTCTGATTGGGTAACGTAGAAAACGGCCGTATTCGGTCATCGATACAGGAAATGAGGGAAACGCGCACGTCCCGTTTTGACAGAAGCGCGTTGAAGTTGGCCCCTTGATGAGTCATTCACAGCGTCGAGAAGGCGTTGACATTTTGACGTCTCCTGAGGTTATCCGTGATCACTGTCTTTTCTTGTCTCTTTACAGTTTCAGTGATAGTAAATTGTGAGATAAGTCTTTCCATGTGTTTTTGAAACCGTAACCGCCTCGTCTACCCTCACTGTAAATTGTGAGATAAGTCTTTCCATGTGTTTTTGAAACCATAACCGCCTCGGCTACCCTCACTGTTTCCCCACTGTTCTAATATGTTTTTTGCTCTGTTTCCCAATATGTTCTTCCTCGCTGTCCAATATGTCCACTGTTCCCCATATGTAATGTTCCCCAATATGTTTTCTTGATGACTCGTCCCGTTCTCTTCATGTGCTTTAATCGCCCATCTGCACCGCTGACAACTACCGAGGACATCTTATTGTGTTGTCCGATGGCAACGATTTTGGGGGAAGCGCCGATCGTCGGATTCGGGGAATCACCATCTGAGGAGGCCATGTTAGGACGCTGTAGAGGGAGCGTCGGAGCATTGGTGGTGGAGGTGCGACTCCGGCGGAGACGCAGGGACGTCCGGGAGTGCGCGGACCACACCATGGGTGGGTGTACGCCTCTGGGTGACGACCGGGGGTCCATGCAGTCGTGTTGCTGGCGAGCGGCGTCCCCAGGAGCGCGAGCACCACCGAAGCAACGCGAAGGCGCCTGGCGTGCGCGAAGTTGCTGAGTTGCGACGAAGGGAGTTCGAGGGCGAACATCGTCGCAGGAATGGCCGAGTGCGGAGTCGCGACGGAGAGGTTTCGAGAACGGATATCGTCGCAGGATCGGCGCGGGTACGGCGAACTACACCCCCATAGAGCGGGAGTCCCGAAGAGAGGAGTCGTTACTAGAGAATGTCGGAACGAAGAGTCGAGAGATTAGGGTTAAGCTAATCCAGTGGACCGGGCTGCGGAGGCCACCTTCGTAGCTCGGCCCCTGTTTTGAGTTGTTTCAGGGAGCTCCGGAGCCTTCGATAGGTTGGAGTCTCGAGCGGATCGAGCAGATCCAGCTCCCAGGGAACATCGAGGGCGGACCCCGGGGGCCCGCCCGAAACTTTTACCAATACCCCGCCAAGACGATGTGGAATATCATCGGCTACGGCAATTTTTGGTAATTCTTATGGGGGTTGTCCGTGGCTGAGTGCCGGGAGCCGAGTCCGGGAGGATGCAGCGTCACTCAAGGAAGAAGATTAGATTAAGCTAATCCAGTGGACCGGGCTGCGGAGGCTGCTTCCGTAGCTCGGCCCCTTTTTTCTTTTGAATCTGTTTCAGGCTCACGAGACCCCACGACGAGGGACAAGGTGCCGGGGGACTGCCGCCGCGGCCTGGCCATGCGCTCCCGAATTCCCCGAATGTGCCATAATAGCGTGGCGGTCCGCAGCGGGGTGCGGACATACGTGAAAGCGCCCAGCTAGCCCCCTGGAGGAGACCCTACGAGCCCCCGGCGCGGCCGGGATGGAGGTTCTCGCGGGGTACCCAGGAGAGAGCCGGAGAGGAGGGTGGACAGCAGGAGGGAAATGGCATCCCCAACCACCAGGCGGACAAGCGTTGCTTGGATCGGCTGGAGGGGGTGTCGCGAAGACGGGAGCGCTGACAGGACGCGCGGGACGGTCCCCTGGTTCAGCACCAGAGGCCCAGAGGAGGAATGGGGCCATCGAGCAGGAGAGAAGAGAGAAGACAGCCAGGGTTGACGAGACGGGTGGCTGGACTGGGGGCTGGGCCGCTTGCATGCTTGCGACTAGCTGCGATCCTCTGCTTGCGCGCTCGGCCCTCCTTTCTGGTTTTCCGGCTCGTGCGGCCCCAACGGGTTGTCTTCGGTTCCGGTCTAATGAGCGCAACGTTTTCTTTACGAGGGAACCTCGAGGAGCGAGGAGCACGCAGGACTGCTGGCGGGGCGTCAAGGACGCACCAGGATGCAGTCGAGGACGAGCCGGGATGCGGCGCAGGAGCGGCCGGGCCGCTGAGGGGCGACGGACGGGGCGGAGCCGCCCAGGGATGATCCGGAGCGTCGCGGGATTTCGTCGTCGGAGCCCCGGAGGAACTGGGGAGACGAGAGTATCGCTGGATTCCCGGGGAACGCTCGGCGGAATCGGGATGCTTCGCCACTGGAACACAACGCAGTGGAATCGCCGTTGGAGCGGCGGAGTTCCAGACACGTCGTGGGACGAGGAGTCGCTGGAGCGGCAGAGTTCCGGAGCCGTCGTGGGATGTTCGTGGGAGCGGAGTTCCAAGGACGTCGTGGGACAAGGAGCTGGAGCGTTTCGTCGAGGAACGCGCCCGGAGTTGGCGTGGATTTCGTCGCGGAACCCACGGGAGAGGACAAGGGCGCCGTCGGAGATCCGCAGGTGCTTCGTCGCCGAAGACTTCCGCCGAGGGAACACGGGCCCTGGAATTGAGGACACCGAGGACACCCGGAAAGGACGAGAACGCCGCTGGAGTTCCAGACGACGTTGTGAAGGGGATCCACGCAGCAGCCGTCCCGTCGTATTCACGCCTTGCTCAGGGTTTTTCCGTGGTTTTCCCCTGAGCGAGAAGGCAAATGCCGAGGCGGATGTCTGAAGAAGCCACAGGGCACGCACGACCACTTCTTCAGACCAGGGTACGAAGATTCCGAAGAGGAGCCAACGCGGTCGGGTCGCCCGCTTTTCCAGAGGGGGGAGTAATGTTGCGTACACCGGGTATAGGCCCGTGCATAGCCTGCTGGTGCTCGCAGCGGAAGACAGAAGAGGATCAACCCCCTTCGAGAAGATTATCTGGACGACGCCGAAGACTGTCTTGTACCGAACGCCGTAGCGTTCGGACGCGCGGGTTGTATTATCATGGCTCTGTATAACCAAATATAGTTGTGTCGTGTAAACCCCCGCGTATCATTCGTTGCCCTTTGCGTCGGGGTGGTCGGTGCCGGAAACACCCCGGCGCAACATTATTATTAATAATTGGCTCCTAGTATCTAAGGACATTTTGTAGTTAACAAAATATGTCTCGATGCTCCCTAATTATTTACAGGACGAACGCGTTACGACTTAGGCTGTGTGCGCTATTAGACACGCGCGCGGAGATGCACGCACACAGACGTTTGAATTAACGGTGTCATTAATTCTGCGGGCTTGTAGTAAATATAGAAAAACAGAGGTGTGTTTTCCGAGAGGACTGTGTTGAGTTTATAACATTAACATTCGTCAATACAGTCTGCACAGTCTGCTCGACTGAATTGTGCGCTCTGCGAGGCGCCCCCCAACCGCCGTGAATATATATAGATGCGTGTTGACCCGTGTTGACACTAACCTCTGCCAAGCCTTTGCAGCGCCACAGCTAGTTTTTATTATAATGAATCGATCTCGATGGGATCGATTCTTTAGGCTCCGATTTTTATACGAATCGATTCTTTGCACAACGATCTGAATTGAATCGGAAAATCGATTCTATGGGAAAGATCGGCATCCCTACAAGGAAGTAAGTTTGAAGTAAAGCCCTTATACCAGTCTGGACTCAGTTTTAATCATTGCTTTTCATAGAATTTATATTACGTTACAAAAATCAAGCATAAGTTCAAAAATGTTTTTGCGCAAAGTGTGTGATGGTTTTAAACCTAGTGCTTCTAGGTTTTGCAGCGAAGAAGGGTCCATAGTAAAGTAAAAAATTGTGTATCGAGAAGTTTCTATGTCTCATACTTTTTAAGCTAAAAATGATTGAATTTATTAAATGTAAAAAATGCAAAGTTTTATCAAAATTTTGAGGAAAAGCAAGCACAGCGCAAAGAGTTTTGCAGATTTCTTCATGCCGATACACAATTTTGTTGGTCGCATGTTACTCTTGAAGCATGCCAAGCCGCAAGAGAATCAAACCAACAGTTTTGCGCAAGGAACATTAAATATATGAAAAAAGTAAGTTTTGAGATAAATGCATTTTAAATCTAAAGAGTAAATTCCAGAGCATTTTTCCTTTTTGTATAGTCTAAAATTCACCTGGTTGATATGCATTCTCTTCTGTTGTCTCTGTCTCTAGCGCTACTTATAGCTGTTTCAGATACAACTTCCCCAGCTGTTTGTTTCCTCAATGTCATTGAGCGTACACAACCCGTATTAATTTTGCAACCCGACAAGAAAATATCAAATTGATAAAATACATGTTTTCTGCAATCACTTTGTAACCTATAATAATAGCACCCTTCACTCTACTCTTACTCTTGCGATATTTTCGGCTAATGAGGTCCATTTCACTCGTTTTATACAAGCTAAGTTCACTGCACTGTAAAATCTCACTGTGTATTCTCACGTAAACCGGAGTTTTGAAAGATTTAAAAAATATGGTGTCTAGCGCCCGGAAAGACAGACCTCTGTCGGCAGCCACTGACTCTTTTGGGCCCGCTTAGAGAGTTATCTAACCGAAAAACGAAGGTTTTGGTTTTCGGATCTTTCGCAACCTTTTGGAAGAATAGGTTTTTCTGGTAGACAGACAACACTAAATATCAAACCATGTTGTGTACAGTTGAACAAGGGTTCAGACTTGCCAAAAATGCAAAAAAAAAAAATTCTTGGAAATGGTCGAAAATCGCGATTTTTCAGTGTCCTCTTCCCTTAAGTAGAAGTAAGAGCGGGTAGTTCGTAAGGTTTTTAGATGTAAGTTTGTATGATGATTGTAAACCCCGAGGGGACGCAATAAAGACTACTACTACTTGTTTGTTATTTAAATACAAATTTTATACAGGGTGTAAACAGTATACGTAGCAATATTTTAGGGGGTGGTAGGGGAGGTCCAATGGAACATAAAAGTTCTATGACATAGTGTCCGATCTGTCTCCATTTTACAGTAATAATGCCCTAAAGTTTGCACCATGCGTTTGAAACGGATAGTAGCTCGCGCATATTGGTGAGACCAACACATTGAAACAGGGTGTTGACTTCTGATCTTTCATGTAATTCCCAAAGTGGTGTGTTTTTCGGAAGGAAAGACTCTTAAGAGTGATCCTCCAGCGACTCGACTCAAGGAGATGCCGCATCGTATCCCGTGGCGAAGACAACACCCCGCGATACTTCACCGCAAGTTTATGGTTTTCGCCTCTCGAAGGAGTTTGAATACCTATTAAGAACCAAACTCTTCCAGCTCCGCATTGCTCATCAGATCTCTGCGAAAACGACAGCAAGCGATACCTTTCGTCATCGTTTGGTTGTCATTTAAAGTGAATTACGAGTAAAAGATAAATCGAGGAAAATCATGTCAAACGTAAAAAAATGAATACACATTTTTTTTAAAACAGAATCGAAAATAATAATTATTTGAAGTGAGAGGACAAGAAGTACGTAAATTTCGTTTTCAAATATCGCATAAACAAAAAAGTAATGTAACAGGAAATAAACAAAACGTGATCGTAGTTCGTTATTGTGATAAGAATCTGTAGTTTAATAACGGCCAACACTGTTGCTGATAATGAATAAGTCTGTTTAAAACCCCCGAAGACAAAATTTAGGTACGGAAATTTAGAGAATTATCGCCGGAAATAAGCCATAGCCTGCGTTCAATTTAGTAACTAATAATCACCAATAAAGTAACTAAAACTCACACTTTCGGAAATTCACCTGCAGCTTGAAAACCTGCGTCACTAGGTCACTGAACTGGTCCTGGTCAGCGACGAATGCGTCCAATGCACAGCTGGTCCCAGGTATGCGACACCAACCAAAGTAAAAGGGTCGCAACGCCAAGTGCGTCCGGGTTAATGTACCGAATATTCACTTCACTGCACTGATACTAACACTGATCACTGAATTTATTTTTCACGGAACGTGTCCCTACGTTATAAAAATTGGTGGCCCCGAAAGGGGCCGATTACTGTTAATTGAGCAGTTGCTCAATGTGGCCACCCTCAGCGTCTATGCACGGTAGCATTTGCGTTCCCGTTGTTCCGCGCGTACACCCAGAACATCGCGTAATACTCTTCGGCTGAGTACATTTCTGGGACGAGATTACTAGCTCACTGACAGGATTTTTTCCCAAGCAACTTCCTCTACCGCCAAGTAGTTTCTCTGGTTCCATTATGAGTCTACTCCCACCAGGACAAGAGGCTTTAGGTAAAAAGAAGCCAGCACATTTTTGAAACACACGTGTTTTGCAGAAGTGCAACGAACGAATCATCCTACACTTTCACAAAAGCCCGCGCTCCGTCCTTCTACTGCCAATGTACCCATTGCTTCGAGATAGAAAACAGACACCACGTGTATCGGTTCAAAAGGGTCCGAAGGGAAGAGAAGCAGAAAGTCTTCGAGTTGCTATAAAGAAGAAAATGCATACGATTCCTGTTTTCCCTTTCCGATACCCTGAGTTCACGTCTGCTACGAGGCGGAACCAATTAAGTCATAAATTATCCGAACCTGTAGGAAAGCGTTCTCTACCGCCGACTGGCGGGACAATACGGTCATAAACCGCGACCCTGGCGAAATGCTCTGGCTGATCAGCCTGATTAATTTTGGAGAAGTAGAAATTACAGAGTATTATCCAGCATCAATACGTCTCGCGGAGAGACACAGGAAAAGAAGGGGTACTCCGCTGACTGCGCGTAGTCCCGCCCGCTTCGTCTTACCCTCAAATTAAAGACGGATCCCTTATCTCCCGTGTCTAAACACGCGCTCGAATTTCAAAACAAAAGCACGCGTCGACGTATTCCGTGCGAGAGACGGTGGACTTCAAGTCCTATTGGCCCTAGTCGAACCAATCTGCCCTGCATCCCTCCCAAACGGCCACTGTCCTCAAGAGGCCCTCTTCACAGCAATATCTCCTCCCCAAGGCCCACCTTCTCTCCCACGGAATACGTCGACGCATGCTTTTGTTTTGAAATTCGAGCGCGTGTTTAGACAGGAGAGATAAGCAGGACCGATTGGTTAGTTTAGAACCAATCGAACTTTAAGCCCACCTTCTCCCGCGCGGAACACGCCATGGGCCTTGGGGAGGAGATATTGCTGTGAAGAGGGCCTCTTGAGGACAGTGGCCGTTTGGGAGGGATGCAGGGCAGATTGGTTCGACTAGGGCCAATAGGACTTGAAGCCCACCGTCTCTCGCACGGAATACGTCGACGCGTGCTTTTGTTTTGAAATTCGAGCGTGTGTTTAGACACGAGAGATAAGCAGGCCCGATTGGTTAGTTTGGGACCAATCGAACTTCAAACCCACCTTCTCTCGCACGGAATACGTCGACGCGTGCTTTTGTTTTGAAATTCGAGCGCGTGTTTATACTCGAGAGATAAGGGATCGGGCTTTAATTTGAAGGTAGGACGAAGCAGGCGGGACTTCGAGCAGTCAGCGAACTACATGGTCTCCTTCTTCCTGTGTCTCTTCGCAAGCCGTATTGATGTTGAATAATAATTTTTAATTGCTAGTTCCCAAAAATTAATCAGCCTTATAGGCCAGAGCATTTCGCCAGGGTCGCGGTTTATGATCGTATTGTCCCACGAGTCGAATTTATGACTTAGTTGGTTCCGCCTCGTAGCAGACGTGAACTCGGGATATGGGAAAAGGGAAACAGGAAACAGGATTTTTTTCTTTATAGCAACTCGAAGACTTTCAGTTCCTCTTCTCTTCGGACCCTTTCGAACCGAAACACGTGGGGTCTGCTGCCTACCTCGAAGCAATGGGTACATTGGCAATAAAAGAAGGGAGCGCGGGCTTTTGTGAAAGTGTAGGATGGTTCGTTCGTTGCACTTCTGCAAACGCATGTGTCTCGAAAATGTGCTGGCTTCTTTTTACCTAAAACATCTTGTCCTGGTGGGACAATAAATTAGGTGATCAGTGTTAATAACCGTGCAGTCAAGTGAATATTCCGTATCTACATTAACCCGATCGCACTTGATGTTGCGATCCTTTTACTTTGGGTGGTGTCGCATACCAGAGACCAGCTGTGCATTGGACGCATTCGTCGCTGACCAGGGTGAGTTCAGTGATCTAGTGACGCAGGTTTTCAAGCTGCAGGTGAAATTCTGAAAGGGTGAGTTTTAATTAGTTTATTGGTGATTATTAGTATTTAAATTTAACGCAGGCTATGACATATTTCCGGCGATAATAACCCATTTTTTCCTGTGTCCGAACGCGAGGCGTAGGTATTGATGGTGAATAATACTTTTTAATTGCTATATTGGTGTTTCGAAAAATAATTAAGCTGACCGTTTAAAGCGGTTCGTCAGGGTCGCGGTTTATAACCGTATTGCCCCACGAGTCGGCGAACGACAACGGTACATGCGGGTCCGAAGTCATCGCATGTATTACCCATCGATACAGCAATATACCGATTAACTCAGGTCGAGGGATGTCTAAAATTCTTAAAGACTGCTCCACGTTCTTGATTGTCGACAGTATTAATGTTCATATCTTCCGGAAAGAAGCTAGCGTTCTTGCCGTGATTGATTGGTGGTGCCGCTTGCTTCGTCCTTTTCTAGCTAACGACCCTAAGTGCCTCCGCTACTCCAAACAGATCCTCAATGGGCCCGCTACTGTAAGGGGCCCGTCGTTACTTGGTTACTGGGTCATCTTGAACAGTTCACCACGGGCGGTCTTTGTGCTACGGCTCATCTGTGTGCGTGTAGCGACGATCTTTTCCACAAACATCTCCGATGTTTAAACCTTTATAACAGCTAAACTATACGAGATACAACAAAATGTATTCAGACAATTTTACTCTACTGGTTGTCTCCAATGTATGTGCAAAATTATGGAATCCTGCGTCTATTAGTTTAGCATATAGACATGTTAACTTCGAGGCATTATTACTGTAAAATGGAGACCGATCGGACATTATGTCATAGGACTTTTATGTTCCATTGGACCTCCCCTACCACCCCTTAAAATATTGCTACGTATACCGTTTACACCCTGTATGTAAAAATTTTTTAAAACATCAATTTGGACAAAAAGTATATCTCAATTTAATACTTTTGTACATGCTTTTCTTCGGAATTGTTATTCCACGGTTGTAAAAATTTATCAATATAAAGTAGAGATCAGTACTAACTATACTTATATTTCGAAATGTCTCATTAAACGATTTTATTTAGCTGCGATGCTCTGTTTGTATGTTTGATTCAAATTTGGAAACTCAATTTTAATCCTCTTCCAACCATCCAATTGTCTTGAAACTTTGCAGGGGTGCGTAGTTTGGATGACAATACAAAATTATGAAAAAAATTACCCAGTCACCAATAAATAATAACCCATAACCACAAATCCAATCGACTTAAAATCAACCATTCTTTACGATACCGTTCTTTACGAACTTTTAGCACTGTAGAGTTCAAGCAAACTGTTAAACTGCATACAGCAATAAAAGATATTTGCAAAGAAGTTTGAGCTGTCAAATGTAAATCCACAAACACTAGAAACTAGAAGAAAAAAGTATATAAAAAAAATGTATAATAAACGATTTTATTAAAAATGCATTAAAAACTAAAAAGTACTTATTTTCTTATACAGGGTCATCCGTTAAAACTGCAACCTACGCGCGCGCGACCAGACGAAAATGGCAACACCACATGACGGATGCATTCCTCTACAACCATTCACCGGCCCGGTTTTCGGAGGGTTGCCAACGACCGCAGTGTTTCGCGTATATGAGTGTTCGGGACAAAACTCATAGTTTCTGAACTAATCAGTTCTCGACCTAAGTATCCTAATACTTTTTCGAAGAGAATATAAAGATGCATCGATAGGTGTATAAAAAATATGCAGTTACGTTAAAAAAAATGAGGTGATCTTGATTTTTTATTGAAAATTTTTTTTTTATTAATTATTACTTTTGCAATTTGTTGTCAACTGAATACTGACTCACTTTTGTTGGAAATTTTTTCATCAGTTTCGCAGAAATACCTGAAAACCGTTAAAGTCGGTTTACATATATGGATTTGGGAGACAAATATCATAACTTCGTACACATTCAAAATTTTTAGTGTATTTGGTTTGTAATTTTCATTACGTAGTCCGTAATACATAAAAAATGAAAACATTCATAAAAAATCAAATTACAATATACGCGCCCGAGCGGTTTACGTCTTAAAGATTTTGGCTATTTTTTCAGTTTCGGGTAAATTCGGGCAGTTTAAATTGACGTTAATATAAAGTTTAATGTTCCCTCAATTAATATACAAAAAATCACGGAGGTACTTTTGGTACTTTTTTTTAAACTCAAGTCCAAGATGATAAACATTTAACATAAAAAATTGGGATAAATTGTTGATATTGCAAAAAAAGTTTCACGGCAGTTGGGAAGGTCATATAATACTCAACATATCTTATAAACTTCAAATTAATCAGATAAACATTCGACAAATAGCACGTGTTTAAAGAAACGCACCGAAAATTTGAATAAATTTCAAGCATCATTTTTGACAACAAATTGGTACATTTGTGACGAGACACTATTTTTCGCGCGGTACTATTTCAACTCTCCCTCGTAAATCACTCCATAACTCCACCGAAAGCCCCCAAACTTCAACTCTTACCCCTTTTTTCCCAATCGCCGATCACCTTGACGATGTACGTTAGCGGTCCCCATCTCAAGACGATCGGTACGAAATTCCCTTTCCTTATTCGCCCTACGAGGCACGATCTCCTCTCTCATATTTAAATTTAAACAAGTTCCTCGCCCCAAAAACTCCTTATCTCGAGACCACGTCTCACCCCCTCTCCATGACCAAAGAAGTCAAAGCCACACTCACCCCTTTGCAATCAAACCTCCAAAAACCCATCCAATAGGTTGAGTATCTCCCCATCAGAAGCCTACGTAAGACCCCGAAAGTCTTATTGCCACGAATATTTTATACACGTGTCATTAACTAATTATAGACGCATATCCTATAAAAACCCCGGAAGTCCTATTGCGACGCATATTTCGTAAGTAGGCCAAGGTCCATACCGCGCGTACCCTTCATACCTAACAATCATGTAAAATTCACATAAATACAAGGGCCCGGGAGACAGAGTGGCGCTCTTTCTGCAGAAACATCACTCGGAAAGTATCTTTACAATTATCAAGTGTTTAGAATCAGTTTCAACGAATTACTCATCGACATTTATCGTAAGCAATTAACATTAACCATTGTTACACGGTATATCACCTTCATTTATTTCTCATGTACTATTGCTAACTCTTACCATTTATATTACTATTTCATGCTTATTGCTTTATATTGCTATCATTGCTAACTCTTATTGTTTTATACCATTATTACCCGCTTATTGCGACGGTCTATTATTTCATGCCTATTGTTTTATATCTATACCACGATTTATATTCCTGTACATCATATTCATACATATATCTATATAAATAACCATTTATATAATTGTTTTGTGTTAACACTAAACGCCTAACGCATTATTATAAACTAAATTACCTGCACAATAATATCCATGGCTTATTTTGTGCTACAAACTGAATAAACCAGTTTTATTTAATTCACGCTTCGAGTTATTGTGTTAAATCCTCGGTACGAAGGTTCCCTTCCAAAACAAACTGCTGCAACAGCTGATCTGGCTGCGCGAACACCGGAGTTCTTATAATATTTACCGGGCTTACTTTTACATAGCTCGCGTTCGACCATCGTCTAGACGAATTTCGCGAAATATCACGGGCGGCTTCTTATGACAATGCAACCGTAAATCCGATTACCAAAACTAAAGTCAAACCACAAGTGGTCTAACGGGTGTCTCCCTGGCGCGCGGTTACCTTTAAACCTTCCCTGGTCGATTAGCGTGCAGGATTTAAGATCCTCGCCTGATTTCCCCCTAAACCCAGTGTGTAGGATTTTACGTTCTCGCCTAAACTCCCACCGACCTTTAGTGTGCAGGATTATACGTTCTCGTCTGACTCCCGAAAACCCTCAGCGTGCAGGATTACACGTTCTCGCCTGATTCCCAAAAATCCTCAGTGTGTAGGATTCTACGTTCTCGCCTGACTCCCGAAAACCCTCAGCGTGCAGGATTACACGTTCTCGCCTGATTCCCGAAAATCCTCAGTGTGTAGGATTCTACGTTCTCGCCTGACTCCCGAAAACCCTCAGCGTGCAGGATTACACGTTCTCGCCTGATTCCCGAAAATCCTCAGTGTGTAGGATTCTACGTTCTCGCCTGACTCCCGAAAACCCTCAGTGTGCAGGATTACACATTCTCGCCTGATTTCTTACTCCACATTGTCATCGTCCCCAAAGACCTCAACCCAGGACGTGACACATTCAGCAAAAATTATGGGTAACATTAAAACCTACGTTCCTTTATTAACATTTTAAGATACAAGAATTTGTGGATCGAACACTTCAGATTTTTGACTTTTGAGCATTACGCGAAACACTGTGGTGACCGCTGGAGAGCGGTGATGCCCAAGCTTTGAAAATTTTAGGGTGGTCTGTTTCAAATTAACGTCAGAAAGAGCTATTTGAAATTTCCCCGCCGGGGTTGAAGAATTTGGGGCTTTTTCGTATAACTTTTGAACTATAAAAGATATCGGAATGCAATTTGTGCTGAAAAATGAGGAAAAATTATTCCCTCTTAATGATGGATAATTTAAAATATTTTACGTTTACTTAATTAATTGTTGTGAAAAGCTTTTGCAAACTGTTTATTTAATACTTTATTTAATGCTCTTTTCAAAAGTCACGATGTTACTAAAAAATAGGCTAGTTGTTTCCGTGTCATTACTTTCATAAATTGAGAATTTAAATTTTTATTCAAATATGTGTTAGTTCTGCAAACCTCAGAATCTATTGTTCTGGTTTTCTTTTTATAATTTTATCCTTAAATGTAGTGTATGCATAGATCGAACGTAATAAGTAACTAATGGGACGTGTCTTTGATTGTAGCGGTGTTTGAATTTTTTCTCTAGAATTTTTGTGTCTGAATGTTTAACCTTTTAGCTACTCAACGTCACGACTACACTGCGTTCCATATTAGAGCATACTGGTTTCGGGCAGGGATACAATGTTAATTGGTAGTTAACCGGCAGGGAAATTGCTACGACCAATCGCAAAAGTACTACAACCAATCGCGTGTGTCAGATCCATGGGAGCTGCGCAGACCGGTCGCAAATCGGTGGGGCCGTTGGTATGCTCTTATATGGAATGGAGTGGATGCCGGCTTCCATTAATGTGAGTTTTTCGAACGATGTGTTATTATTGGGGCTGTTACACGCAGGTGGCGAAAAATCTCCCCGTGCAAGGGTATAGCGCCGCGATCAACCCTGTCGTAGGTAAAATTTTTTAAATTAAAGGGGAACACCACTGTGACGGCCGGAAAAGTGAGCCATTATTCAGAATTTTTTTTCACACATAATTTACAGTTTTCCTCAAAACTTTTTATTACCTACCTTTAGTACGCTGTCTTAAGAGACTATAAAAAAAAGGAATAGAAAAACATCCATAAATTTGAATATATTAATTAATCTTCTAGACCCCTCCACGCGAGCTGGTCGAATCTGTAACTATGGAACTGCAGGTCCGAAATCAAATTTCATTTTTTTTTATAAACTATATGCGTGCAGTTTCCGTTGTACGTACGAATTTTTTGATTGAAAACAAACTTTTTGAAATACGGTCGGAAAACTGTCCATCTTATTCGCGGATTTTCGAAACTTTTCTTCTAAAGCGCACCATTTTTACAAAAATAATTTGTTTAAGAAATCCGTACGTACAACGGAAACTACACTCATTTAGCTTATAAAAAAAAATGAAATTCGATTTCGGACCTGCTGTTCCATAGTTACAGATTCGACCAGCTCGCGCGGAGGGGTCTAGAAGATTAATTAATATATTCAAATTTATGGATGTTTTTCTATTTCTTTTTTTTTTGTATAGTCTCTTAAGACAGCGTACTAAAGGTAGGTAATAAAAAATTTCAATGAAAACTGTAAATTATGTCTGAAAAAAAATTCTGAATAATGGCTTACTTTTCCGACCGTCACAGTGGTGTTCCCCCTTAAGACGGGTACGATACCAGTTGACATTGTTTTCAAACCTCATTACAGTAATCCGGGGTGCCGGTGGTAAACCGATCATAAAAGCGCAGCGCGCGGCTCGCTTACCTGGGCCGGTTAATTTGAAAGAGACCATCCTAAAATTTTCGAAGCTCTGGCATCACTACTACCATGCGGTTGCTGGGAACCCTCCGAACGCTCGGCCGGTGCATGGTTGTAGTGGAATGCGTCCGTGAGGCGGTGTTGCCATTTTCGTCTGTTCCCGTACGCGTAGATTGCAATTTTAACGGATGACCCTGTACTACAATTTCGATGTTTTTCACTTTAAGTAAAATCGTGGAGTAGGATATCTCGCAACAAATTCATTTCGAATTTTGATGCTGTTCTAAATTTTTTCATATTCTGTTATGAAATATCCTGCTCCACGTTTTTATTTAAAGTTAAAAAACACCATCGAAATTGTAGTACAAGAATAGAATTATTTTTTAGTTGTTAGTACTTTTGTTGATAAAATCGTTTAACATAACATTTTTTTATATATTTTTTTGTGTCTAATCAAGTTACAGTCATCACAATACATAAATCCAATTTCATTGGAGAATTGAAATAAGACATTTCGAAGAATTATATTCTCTTATTATCTTCTCCATTCGCGGTCTTCCTACAATTTTGGCAGATCGCTTCCCAGATAGCACGGGACGTTTTAAAAACGTCCAGTTTATGTCCATTTTAGGTCTAAACTAGAGCTGTTACTACCCGATCCGCCGGGTACCCGGGTACCCGGTGAGACACCCGGGTATTCCAAAATTACCCGGTTACCCGGATACCCGTGAGATACCCGGGAGAAAATTACTCGGCTATCCGGGTACTCATGAGACGCTAGAATAATTTATATTTTTTTGTGAAACAATAAAACAATGAAGCAATTAATTATTTTGAACGAGATGTCTTTATTCTTGTATAGAAATACCAACATATCAACATTCTCAGGTAGGAGGCTGCTACGCTTAGCGGTAACAATATTTCCAGCTGTTGAGAATACTCGTTCAGAGCTGGCAGACATCGCAGGTATACATACAAACATCTTAGCAATTTTTGCAACTCTTGGGTATTTGCTTTCACGTGTTCTCCACCATTCTAATGGGCATGAATTATGGTTCACCTGTGTTTCTTGTAAATACATTTGCATTTCGGAATTACTATCATTGTTAGATTTTGAAGTTTTGAATATAAAATCTAGTGCACTTGGCATAGGATTAACATTTGGTACTATTTTAGTTATGGAAATGTTTTCCATCGTATTACCAATGGAACTTCTGGTGAGATTTTTCATTTCATTATTTTCAAACGACATGTCTTTGCTTCTTGGATCAGGAAACGAACCAAAATGATGTACACTTTCAACGCGCGAGTGTAAATTAAATCTATTGGCAAATGACGTTATCAAAACATTTTTAACTTGCTCAGTTTCAGCTCTGTCCGTGTTATTAACTGTCAAATGATTATTAACAATGCCATGGATAATAGGCAGTACCATAGAAATAGTTACTGTATTTTCGGAGCATAGTGCAGTAGTCGCTACTTGCAAAGGTCCTAACACCGCAATAATATCACTCATTAGTGACCAATCATATTCCGACATTGCAAGTCTTAAAGCGATAGTTACTTTTGTAATAACTCTATCTGCTAAAACAGAAACAATTGCATCGCGTTGATTTACAAGTCGCTCACACATATAATAATAGGAATTCCACCTTGTGGGATTACTTTGAATTAATTTCTGTTTACTTAAATCTAACAGCTCCTGCTTTTCGGTCAAAGCACTTGAAGCTATATTTGAATGATTAAAATATTATACAATCATACTGCCCTTTTTTATCACTTTTTTGAACTCGTCAACTGTATCCAAAGCATCTTTCACACACAATTGTACATTGTGTGCGGCACAAGAAATGCTGTATCGCACATTATCTGCCAGATTTGCAGCCATACTTATATTTGATGCATTATCATGGACCATAGCGTTCACTTTATTGTTGATATTCCAGTTTTCATTAATTAAATTAAACATTATGGCTAAATTCTCCCCCGAATGTCGATCTTCCATGAATTGGGTACAAAGTGTGTAATTTTTTATGATCCACTTTTCATTTATAAGATGTGCAGTTGTCGAAATATAAGAATCATGTGATCTTGAGGACCATCCATCATTGGTAATGGCTATATCCGAGACCATAGATAGTTCTTTTTCTATTTTACTTCGTTTCCCATTATACAACAGTTGTAAACGTTTCCATATAGTTTTAGGACAAGGACATTCATATCCTGGTTCCAATATAGCCATAAATTCTTTAAATCCTTTACTATTACAAAAGGAAATGGGCATTATGTTTGCGGAAATCATACGAGCAAGTGCCTGTGATATTTGTTCTTGTCTCCTTGATGTACACGGCGTGACTAATTTCTGTTGCTTCGTACAAGAACTGCCTTCGTTTTGCACTGTCCAACACGATTTTTGGTCTGCAATAGCCGCTCGGTGATTCTTGTAGAGTTTTTCGCCCTGAACACGAATCCGTAAGTAAAATTGTCCTATCACCTTCAGTTTTTGAAAAAATCGATTTTGAAAAAAATTGCAGATTTTCAACATTGAACATCTTTTGTGTCGAAACGGTA
Source organism: Andrena bicolor (assembly GCA_960531205.1). Lineage (NCBI taxonomy): Eukaryota > Metazoa > Arthropoda > Insecta > Hymenoptera > Andrenidae > Andrena > Andrena bicolor. Next base: position 30,525,633 of record OY482668.1, read on the forward strand.
AAAGTTATTCGGTTGGTCGTTGCGTCAAATTATTCTACGAACCCTCCCGAATACAACGATATAAGTTATTACAGTAATGCCTCGTTAGAATCACGACGATCGGGGCTGGCAGCGTGATACTAACGCGATGCGGATACTATTTCGTGCCGACGACAACTTCGCGTCGACTCTTTTGTTCTCTCTCGCACATATCGGATTCTCTCACTCTCGAATGAAGGATGCCATGTTATGGTGGGGATAGTGAGCGTGATTATAACGCATGGTAAAAACGTGACACTAACGACGAATTACTGTATTGCATTATGATCATTTAAATATGTTTAAACAGCGACAAAAAGGATAATGACACCCGAAATGCACCCATTTTTGATGATATCTCTCAATTTATTTCCAAAACTAAGGGTCTAGGAGAAAATCTGATCATCCCACACGATGCAACAGACATTTTTCTTTCGGAAATCATCAACAGAAGTGGTCAGTTACGTTTCCTTTTCAATACAGGAGTAAAATAGTTTGGCAAAACTAATCCAGTGCCGCTCAGCGTAACACAATCGCTTAAGGCGAGTTGACTACCACTGTCGACGCCGCGCGTTTTGCCAAACTATTTCGCTTTAGTATTGAAAACAAAACGAGACTTACCACTTCTATTGACTCTTTTCGAAGGAAAACTCTCTGCTGTATCGCGTGGAATGGTCAGATTTTCTCCCAGACCCTTAGTTTTGGAAATAAATTGAAAGATATCTGCAAAAATGGGTGCATTTCGTGTGTCCTTTCCCCTGTGTTCATTGTTTAAACACATTTAAATGTTCATAATGCAATAATAACTTATAGCGTTGTACTCGGGAGCGTTCATAGAATAATTTGACGCAACGACCAATCGTATAACTATTACCGTTTCGACACAAAAGATGTTCAAAGTTGAAAATTTCCATTTTTTTTTCAAAGTCGAGTTTTTCAAAAACTGAGGGTGATGGCGACAAACGGTTTGTGGATTCGTATACAGGGCGCAAAACTCTACAAGAATCACCCAATGGATATTGCAGGACAGAAAAAAAAATTCATTTTGTTGGACTGTGTTGCATGTGATGGTCCTGGTCCTAGGGTTGCCACCCGTACTTTAAAATAAAGTATCTTACGTTATTATAGGTAAATGTACCCTATACTTTTGAATAACAATAAAGTACGCGAAAATACTTTATTTCACAATTAATGATATTATGTGAAACACAATACAATATTATTATATTCTATCTGTTTCCGCCACTTCAGCATTTACTGAGAGAGTTTTCTCTGTCATAAATGTAAAGTGGCGCTATGAAAGAAACAAAACCTCTCCCAATCTAATAAAAAACAAATTATTTATGTATTTATACAATGATGCCATTGAGACATTTCAAAATAATAAAAATTTACTTTGTAATGCTAAAAACAATAGAAAATATGTTTGGAAGAAATAAAAACTAATAAGATTAAAATGTACTTTAAATTTGTTGAGCGTACTTTTTTGTATACCTCACGAAAGCAAATGTACGTTGTTTTTCTGTAAAAAAGGTGGCAACCTTACCTGGTCCTGATGTTGATGGTTCATCAACGTCAATGTCTAATTCACTGGATGTACTAGAAAATGCTTCTCGATGCTTGCCCCGCAAATGCTTCATAATGACTGACGTTGACCCATTAAAAGATAACGTACTATGGCATATACCACATGTAATAGATTTTCCATCTTCGAATGGAGTGCTATATTTCCAGACCAAACTTTTACGTGGAGCCATTTAGTACCGAATTTCGTGAGTTTATAACAGACTCTGGACGAAGAAATACAGCGTCGATACAGGTCTCAAAAGAAAAGAAGTAACCGCAATCATTCCGATGGACATTGTTGCTACATCAAGAGGCGATCCTACAACAATGTCGGTCGGGTGGATCGCGACTACTTCTTTGATCCATCGGAGGATGGAAAAGTGACATGAACTATACATGATATATATGTTATCTTTCAAGCATTAATTGCCGAACCGGGATGTTGCTGTCCTTATCGTAAAAGTATCCTAAAACGATTGCACCTTATGTATACAGTAAACTAATGATGGGACTGATACCAGTCTTTCTCATGAGTTTCAAGTAGTTCGATACCCAAAGTACTCGTTTGGAAGGTTCGATACGTATCGAAATTGTAAGTACTTGGTATCGACATTTGATACCAGTAGGAGCTGAAATGAGTACTGAGTAGAATTGGTATCACGGCAACAGTAAAGTATCGATACTATTCGATCGGGAATCAGGCATGCATAGGTATCGAAACCGTAGTGAGTACTTTAGGAATCGAATGGAATCGATTCCCAAATGATACCTACAAAAGTCTCGGTTAAACTCGACTGTGTTCGGGTTTGACGTTGACCATACAAAGTCTCGCGGCTAAGGGACCCTTAAATAGTTGGACAAGGAAAGAGAATGAATATAACGAGAGACAGCGAAATAGACGATCCTCTCGCGACGCTAGTCAAACAATGTGACGCCCGGCAACACGTGGCGAAAACAAGATCCCTCCAAGTGGTTAGTATACCTGCCCATTAAGAAGTGAAAAATCTTTCAGTTTTGCATTTCTCATCAGATCTTTGCGAAATTGACGCCAATCGATTCCTTATATTTCGCCGATGAAATTAACAATTAGAACGACGTAATTCGGAGCATAATGAAGGAACTTAAATGAAAAATCGATTTATATAATTTCACACTAAGTTCGTTAAAAATAGTCTGATTACATGAAATTTGGTATAATTTTCATTGGAAAAACATAAGAAATCCATCGATATCACTTCCATATCGATACGATGAAGAATAAAGAATGCAGTTTTTCTGAAACAAATAGGAATCTTCAGTCGACCGCAGCGAATGGAGGTTGGCGCCCCGCAGTCGAGGGTGAAATATTCATTTCAGCGTATTAAGGGGGGAGACCACTGTAAAAAATCTGACATATCGATTTTTTCTTTTTAACATTTGCTGGAAGATACACATTTCAAGAATGCTTTCTGCAAATTTTATGAAGAAATTCGCAAAATTGACGGAGATATAGTATTTTCTGTGAAGCGGGGTCAAACGCGCGACTGAGCCGCGCGGAATATTGAACGCGTTTTCCACAGAATTACATTTTTCAACCGCGTTGACTGTCTACAGAGAAAACTATACGTCCAATTAACATGGTCAAGCACATTTCTTGTACGGAAATACCCGTGGCTATTACGTGACGATCAGTTTTTTTTTTTTAATTAAAGACCTCCTTATATTTTTTTATCAACATTTCCCTAACTTTGTACCCCGAAAACATGATTTTTTTTTCAATGCTTCGCCATTTTGTGATTCCTTGCGATTTTGACTTTTTTTTATCGTCACGTTGTTACGAGCCGGGGCTGCGGCAACGCGAGAGGCCGGCGAGAAGGGTATTTCCCAAGGAATATGGTTTATGAGTTTGTTAGTTAGGTGCGCGGACGAACCTGATGCGAAATCAGGGAGCCGCTAGGATTGTTGACGGCGAGGACGAACCTGATGCGAAATCAGGGAGCCTCTAGGAATGGAGTCACACGCGGACGAACCTGATTTGTAATCAGGGAGCCGCAGGAAGGTGAAACGTCGTGAACGAACCCGATGCGAAATCGGGGAGTCACTAGGATAAAGTTTACAGACGAACCTGGTGCGAAACCAGGGAGCTGTTAGGAGGTTGGATTATTCACAGACGAACCTGGTGCGAAACCAGGGAGCTGTAGGATACGGACGAACCTGATGCGAAATCAGGGAGCCGTAGGAGGGTGAGGTTTCGTGGACGAACCCGATGTGAAATCGGGGAGCCACTGGGTTGGAGAAGATTCCTTGTTTTGGATGAAAGGTTGCGAACGAACCTGATGCGAGATCAGGGAGTCGCGGAAAATGTTAGTAATGCCTCGTAACTCTTAATTAATATTTGATACAACTCGAGCGGTAAAGTTGTATCAGTGGGTGAGTGCTACTAATATTATAAGGATCACTGGGTAAAAGATGGGTTTAACGAATCTACTCGATTTACACGTGAACACCATTCGTATATTCAATAATCAGTTATTGTACAAATGTAAGTGTCGCGATTAAATAATTAAATAAAGTGTGTAAGTTACCACGAGTTGCACGGTGTTGACGCACTGGCGATGCGGGGCGTAAGAGTGGCTATTTCGAAGTGCCAAATAGAATATAAACCGGAATCGCGGATTCTATGAGGTTAACTATGATTCTGACGGAGACTTTACCTCGATCTTACTGAATATAACCAACTCTGTACGAGCGTGACACGACGTTACTCTACGCGTGACTGTACTGCTTTTAACCAACGAGGGTTGAAACCAAAGGGTTTATATAGTCCCAAAAATGAGTGGGGGTTCGTTAGGAGATTTCCATATAAGGAAATACTTCGGGGTCGTCGTCGTGTCACTCCCGTTCCCATGGTCGTGTTCCAGATGGTCAAGATCACGACCCCCTGAGTGGTATGTGATAAACAAAAAGACTTTTAGGGCGTTTTCCCTTCGCAGACGCGAGATCGAAAAATTGTTGAGAGCGGCGTATGGGAAATTCCACATACGTAACAACGTAATAGAGGCAGGCTTCTAGTTTCTAAATATTATTGTGTTTTTGAATTCGGATTAACCATATGGCCTGGGCACTGTCAACGCGACTAGCATGTTTTTGCCGCAGTCCAAATTTTGACGAAGAGTATACAGGAAACGGATTTATGAATTGGATTGAAAAAAAAAATTTCTTACCCTTCGATATGTACCCTATTAACTATACTGAGAAATATCAACAGACGCGGTCGCGTCTGGAAGCTAATTCCCCTTCCCCCCTCTACCTATAGGCACACTGAGCGACCAAGTATCTATACACGAATGATCGCGAAATTGACAGGTCTCCGAACCTATTTTAGCCTTATTATCTTATTTTATGACATAGTCCCGGTGTTTTAACATGATTAAGCGAGTAATTATTTTTTTCGAACCCATTTGTCGTTTTACTTAATGTATCAAGCTGTTTTTCTTAAAGATAAAAGATTTATTCTGAATTAATAGTTATCAAAATGATACTTTTTTTACGAGACAGTCGGATAGCACGTAGCGCTAGTACTTGACGCCCGTAGATGTCGCCATTCTCGTTTTACTTCTCCAATTCACGCAGGTAGATGTCGTCTTTCGTAAGCTGAAGTTATCCGGAATGGTTTTGCTGAAAATGCGGTTGCGCAGTTGACGAAAAATGCAAAAAGTCGCTGCGTTCGGGTCTCTAGTAAATGTCACCTAGCTGTCACTTAATCATAACCTGCCAAGTTTTGGGTTAAATTCGAGTTTTTAGAAATGAAGCAAACATACAACAAGCAAACAGAGAATCGAAGCTAAAAAAAATCGTTTAAAAAGTATGATTTCTTTTCATTTTTGACGTTGCAAAAAAAGAATACAAGAATATGAACCGCTCTCAGGATGAAGACCATTATGAAATACGGCACTAAGTAATTTAAATTTTTTTATTAGGGGAGACCGGGGCAAATCGGCCTCTGGGATAAATCGGCCACAGGAAGTTTTACCTAGTAGAAGTTAAAATAAAATCTCGTGTTTGCTTTTGTAAACGTCTTTCTATGTGTCTACAGTACCAACGGAATTTGATAGCATTTGAGATTACGTTGCACTTTGTAGAAGGCAAAATACGTTTTCGGCAGTGATAACAAATTTTCGTGACTTATGCAAAATTTATCTTTATTCTGTAATATTCATGTTCTGAAGTTTGAGGTGAGTATTTATTGATTAAAATAGCGGTACTGATTACGATTTCGATGATAGTTTGAGTTATTTTGGAAAATCTCTATTGTGTTGGAGTGATTGAAGTTAGAGTTTACGTCTGGGGCAAAACGGCCATGTAACACCCGGGGCAAATCGGTCACTCACTGATGATGTCGAACCATAGTAAATAAGTAGTTTTATTAACTTTTGTGCTAAAAATATTCATCGATGCAGAGCTGTCGGTGGATTCGACGCTCAACAATGGAAAACAGTTAACGGTTTCGGGACGAGGTGAGGAGTCGCGTGGCATGGACGGAAGCGCCGCTACGCAGTGCAGTTCGATCTTTGGAAAAAGGAAGTTATATCCGTGCGTTTAAATATTGATCGAAGCGATTATAGCTTGAATAGTTACGAGGAGAAATGAATATCGTTTACATTTTTCAGCAACGTTAATCAACATCCAGCCGGAATAAAAGGTGGCCGTTTTGCCCCGAAGGAGTGGCCGATTTACTCCGGCATTTTTCGAAACGGCGATTTTACACTATATTACAAATTCTCTGGAATGACTTTAGAAACGGGAAGTAACGAAAATTTGTTGTAGCATTTATGTACTATAGGGATTACTCTTTCGGATAGTATAATTCATATAGGTAATTGAAAAATTATTTTTTTTTTGTTAAATTTATCAATGAAAAAAGTGGTCGATTTGCCCCGGTCTCCCCTACATATTGATATCGGTTGTGGAGCAGCTGTATTTTTACAATTAATTTCTTTAACAAATGTTGCCATTTTCATCACAATAGTTTTATAATCGTCCGATTAATTTTGTCGTTGTCAATACATTTCGATGCTGATGTACCATCACGTATCATGCATCAATATGAACCACTTTGAAGATGAAGACCGTTATAAAATACGGCACCTAGTAATTTATAACTAACTATGAAAAAAGTGATGAAATCTCCCCTCCCCCCCCCCCCCAATAAACATGACTCATGTATGAAAGAAGCTAATTCCCTTTAATTCTCGAAAAAACTTCACATGCTAAGATTGTGTAATCATCTTTGCTAATTCCAATTGTATTTTCGTTCTCCGTTCGAACACTGATTCCTCTGTCACTTTTTATACTTGACATTCCTTTATTGGTCACAAATCAATTCAGTGCTCAGATTTTCAGCTTCGGTTTTAAGGAATTAGCGGGCGTTGTATAAGAAAAAAACCTTGATGATGACTACCAAGTTTTTATTATTTTCCATCGTAATACGATTTCCATACGTCATTTTTAACAGAACATGTCGCTCTTATAAAAGTTTTTGTGTCAATTACTGGCCTCGCCCGCTAATTCCTTAAAACCGAAGCTGAAAATCTGAGCACTGAATTGATTTGTGACCAATAAAGGAATGTCAAGTATAAAAAGTGACAGAGGAATCAGTGTTCGAACGGAGAACGAAAATACAATTGGAATTAGCAAAGATGATTACACAATCTTAGCATGTGAAGTTTTTTCGAGAATTAAAGGGAATTAGCTTCTTTCATACATGAGTCATGTTTATTGGGGTATTGATTTACTTGCGTTGTTTGGTTGAAATAAATTCCCGAAAACACCCTTACATTTCGGACCGTTACAGTGGTCTCCCCCCTTAAGAAATTCTTTATTCTTTATCGTATCGATATGGAAGTGATACCGATGGATTTCTTATGTTTTTCCAATGAAAATTATACCAAATTTCATGTAATCAGACTATTTTTAACGAACTTAGGTGTGAAATTATATAAATCGATTTCTCATTTAAATTCCTTCATTATGCTCCGAATTACGTCGTTCTTGGTGTTAATTTCATCGGCGAAACTTAAGGAATCGATTGGCGTCAGTTTCGCAAAGATCTGATGAGAAATGCAGAACTGAAAAATTTCTTCCTTCTTAATGGGTATTCGAACCATTTCGAAGATCGAAAGTCGCAACACTCGGTGAGTTATCGCCCGGGGGGTAGAAGGGAGGTGTCCTCGCCATCTGGCATCTCGTCGAACCCCAACGCAGTCGAGCTTAAAGGAACGGGAGTTTGTAGGTATCATTTGGGAACCGATTCTTTCCAAGTACTCATTTCTGTTTCGATTGCTATGGCATGCTTGTTTCGGGTTCGAATAGTATCGATACCAAGTCCAGCCAAGATGATGATACCTACAAAGCATCGAACCTTTTGAGTAGGTATCATTTAGGTATCGATACCTTTTGATACCTACGGTACTCATACGTGCTTGAGATGCCATGATACTTCACCGCTAGGTATCGATACTGTTTGAGCGGTATCATTCCCATCACTACAGTAAACCCTCCTATAATGCGATTTCCATGTGTAAAACGCGGAGCAAAAATTGCGACAATCCTCCTACTTATAACGTGGTACAAATTAATATGATTTGTACTATGTAATTCTGAGTTTCTTATAACGTAGTCTAAATATAATGCGGTACGAATTAATCACGTTATAGGAGATATAGGTTGACTGTAATGCGTAATGCAGTAGAATAGAAAAATAACTTTCTATGGTGTTTGATATGGCCATTCTTAATAATGGATGGTCCTCGAGATCATAAGATCCATTCATTTCTACAACTCTACACCTTATAAATAAAAAGTGGATCCTATAAAGTTATACACTTTGCACAAGAAAAATCGTCATTCGAGGAAGAATTTAGCCATCATGTTTAATCTGATTAATGAAAATTGGAATATCAGCAGTAAAGCCAACGTCCGTGGTAATGCATACAATATAAATATGGCTACAAATCTATCAATTTATATTTTTCATCTGCTTAGGTGTTTTTCGGAATACTTGGGTACGCGGGTACCCGGCGGGTCGGGTAGGACACGGGTAATATTCTGTATTTTCAGATAGAACCGGGTACCCGGCTTGCCAGTAGTTGCCCTAGTCTGAACGTCCATGGCTTGATTTGTGAAAATGGACGTTTTAAAAACGTATTTTGCGGATGTTTTAAAGATAGCCATATTTGAAGTGTTTCAAAGCGTTTCTCGGAGTGTGGTATGAAGTAGCGTGTTAAAGAAAAAGTTATTAAGAACAATGGTTCAGTGCACTGTGCCTTTGTGCAAAAACAGATCAGATTCTGAAAATTGGAAGAAAAGGAATGATGGTAACAGTAACAACCAGAAAGTTACGTTCCACAGGTATTGAGGTTATTTTAGTAATTCATAATGGAACAAATTATTATGTTTAATACGTTCACTACCTCAACCACGTGCTTTCTCAAACATTATTTGGTCCTTCGAGCCGGAGCTAAATTCAGGTTAGTGATCAGTGGTTTCTCAGTTCAGTGTGGTGCTCAAGATGCCAGGTGATGAGCAGGCGAAGTCAGCGACTCGGTCTCAGACAGCGTCGAGGCCTACATCACCACTGGTTACGCTGGCCATCCCCCAGGAACCTCCTAGGAGCAGTTCAACCACAGAAGGGAGGGAGACGAGAGCCTCGTCTCCCTCAGGCATCTCATCGGAAGTGCTGTCGAGAGCTGAGACCCAACTCACACGCCTTGAGTCGATCAAGGCACTGAAGAAGCGAATTCCCGACTGTGCGCCGAATACTACTCTAGCAGAGCTTAAAATATTCTCATCTCACCTGGAGGATGTACACAAAGCGTTCCAGAAGGAACACTCATATTTTGAAGCAGCCTGGCCCAGAGCCCATCGGGATCATCCATACTACACCGACAAACTCATGTTCGAAGAAACCGAGCTATGCTTCGATGTCAGGCTGTTGTTGGGCAAGCTCAAGGAAGAGTTGGCCCCCTTCCAACCCTCGGGCACCTCTAGCTCAGCGAGCACAGCGTCAGCTCTAGGGAAGCTCCCTGAGCTGGCGTTACCCACATTTGCAGGGGACTACGCGAAGTGGCCGGCATATTGCGAAATGTTTTCAGCCCTGATCATCTCACGAAAGGAACTCACAGATATTGAGCGGCTGCGATATCTTCTGTCGAGCTTGGAAGGCGAACCAGCTCAAAAGGTAGAAGCATTGCCGTTGAAGGGAGCCTCCTTCACCCCAGCGTGGGAAAAACTCAAGGCGACATACGCAAACATAAGACTTCTCATTCAGGCTCAGCTGGAGAAGCTCTTCGAGCCAAAGCCCACAAACATCAAGGGCATAGCCGCATTGAAGTCGTTCATTTCAACCATAGATGGAGCTGAAACATCCCTCAGCTCACGTGGCGTGGCGGAAAACCTGGGGGACCACATTCTCACCCATCTCGTGGCGCGCCAAATGGATAAGGCGTCAAGGGAGGCGTGGGAGACGTCTGTGAGCACGCAAGTTGAGTATACCTCCTTCAAAAAAATGAAGGAATTTGTTAACAACGGAGTGAGGGCATTGCTGCAGGCGGAGACTCCATCCTCTCAAGACCCCACCAGTGCATCAGCAAAGGCTCCGTCAAAGGCATCCGTTCAACGAGCTACATCTCACACGGCATCTCAAGGCTCGTCACGCCAGAAGACTTTCCCTTGTGATATGTGCAAGGGCGATCACTTCATTGTGACCTGCCCTAAGTTCAGGAACATGACGGTGCAAGAGCGGAGGAAGGTTGTAGCCAACAATATGTTGTGCTACAATTGCTGCGGCAGGCACTCATCTGCACAATGCAAATCACCGCACAAGTGCAAGGAGTGTGGCATTCAGCACCACACCATGCTGCATATACCTGCCCAGAAGCCAGCTCATCAGCAACCGCAGACTGAAGACGGGCCGTCAACATCTCAACAGCGCTGAAGTTTCACCGCAGTCGTCGATCTATCTGCTCAGCTCATCCCTGCACTCTCTTCTCAACCACATTCATCTCAAGGAAAATCAACATGCAGCCATCCCACACTCCTGGCAACTGCCCAGGCTCATCTCAGCTCACCGATGTCAACTCAACTGGTTCGTATACTTATTGATTCTGGGTCAGAGCTTACCTTCGTTAAGGGAAGAGGTCACTGAAATTTTGAAATCCGAAAATATTTGAGACATGCGGAATTCCTCTTAAGGGAAGGAAGTAGGTTTGAAGTAAAGCCCTTATGCCAGTCGGGACACAGTTTTAATCACTGGTTTTCATAGAATTTACATTACGTTACAAAAATCAAGCATAACTTCAAAAACCTTCTTGCGCAAAGTGTGTGATGCCACAACCTCCAGGTTTTACAGCGAAGAAGGGTCCATAGTAAAGTAAAAAATTGTGTATCGAGAAGTTTCTACGTCTCATAGTTTTTAAGCTAAAAATGATTGAATTTATTAAATGTCAAAAATGCAAAATTTCATCAAAATTTTGAGGAAAAGCAAGCGCAGCGCAAAGAGTTTTGCAGATTTCTTCATGCCGATACACAATCTTTTTGCTTTCATGTTACTCTTGAAGCACGCCAAGCTGTAAGAGAATCGGACCAACAGTTTTGCGCAAGGAACATTAAATATATTAAAAAAGTAAGTTTTGAGATAATTGCATTTTAAATCTAAAGAGTAAATTCCAGACCACTTCCCTTTTTGTATAGTCTAAAATCCACCTGGTTGATGCACATCCTCATCAATCTTGCGTCTCTTTATGTTTTGTTTCTTCTTAAAGCGCTTTCTTGTACTGGATTGCTGTTATGTACTGCAGGTTTCTCTTCTGTTGTCTCTGTCTCTTGCTATACTTATAGCTGTTTTAGAACAACTTGCCCAGCTGTTTGTTTCCTCACTGTCAATGAGCGTACATAACCCATATCAAATTCTGAAACAGCACATGCCACAGCTACTTCAAGTCTTGCCTACGATACAAATGTTGTCTTCGGGCAGAATCTCCACACTTTTGCATGGAGAGATTAATTTGCATTTTGAGTGCCTCCCTTACAGCACCTTGCCATCAAATTTTCATTTGACAGTGTTTCGTATCAGGGTTTCACTTTGGTTGCTTGCCCTTAGGACATCTGGCATGGTTAGGATTGCTGTCTACAGAGCTACAGTGATCTAAAATAGCCATCACAGCATCTTCCATGGCCTTTACATTTGGCATATTTTTTACTATAGCATTTCTGTAACACTAGAAGTAAATTTTGCAACCCGACAGAAAATATCAAATTGATAAAATATACATATGTTTTCTGCAATCACTTTATAACCTATAATAATAGCACGCTTCACTCTACTCTTACTTTTGCGACTATTTTCGGCTAATGAGGTCCATTTCACTCGTTTTATACCACTTAAGTTCACTGCACCATAAAATCTCACTCTGTATTCTCACGTAAACCGAAGTTTTGAAAGATTTAAAAAAATATGGTGTCTAGCGCCCGGAGAGACTGACCTCTGTCGGCAGCCACTGACCCTTTTGGGCCCGCTTAGAAATTTACCTACTGTACATGGCGGAGTTATTGGCCGCGTTACAGATGGCCGAGGGATACGCAACCTGACCACGAACTCAGTCACATACTGTACTTTGTAAGAAAGCGTTCGTAGTTTAGTAGGCGCAGTCCAATGGATTCTGTTACAGAGCACGCGTGCGTTTTAGAATCGTGAAACGCATTTTGGCCATTGGTGAAAATAAACAATGTCAAGGCCGCGCAGTTAATTTAGATTTCCCGAAACACTAGTCAGCGATTGAACATACTCAAAGAGATAAATAATAGAGAAATATACCGAAAAACGAAGGTTTTGGTTTTCAGCTCTTTCGCAAGGTTTTAGAAAAATAGGTTTTTCTGGTAGAAAGGCAACACTGAATGTCAAACCATGTTGTGTACGGTTGAACAAGGGTTCAGACTTGCCAAAAATGCAAAAAAAAAAATTTCTTAAAAATGGTCGAAATCGCGATTTTTTCAGTGACCTCTTCCCTTAAGGAGGATCTCCTCACCCAACTCAACATCAAGCGATCCCAGTCATCCATATTAATCATTGGCATTGGAGGGAAGAAGTCCACGCAGACAAGAGGAGTCGCCTCACTAACGCTGCGATCAATCCACCGACCGTTGTTAATTTCCCTTCAAGCCCATGTTCTCAGATCAGTGTCTTCAAGAGTGCCCTCAGCCGAGGTGCCCAAACAAGATTGGCCACATCTTGCTGGGCTCACGTTGGCAGATCCTGACTTTTTAAAACCACGACCTGTCGACATCATCATCGGAGCTGACACATATGGACAAATCATAAGGCCCAACATAATCAGAGGCTCGCCATCCATGCCGATCGCTCAGCTTTCAATCTTTGGATGGCTGATACTAGGACCAGTTGCCTCCGTCACCACTCTCAACCAGTCATCTTATCACACTTCACTTGAGCAAGAGGGCGAGCCGTCCGTACGTGATTTATTGAAGAGGTTCTGGATTCAAGAGGAGCTCCCGATGGACAATTCATCTCAACTCAACTCTGAAGAACAAGAGTGCGAAGGCCATTTTCAAGAAACACATACAAGAGATGGAACAGGAAGATACATCGTACGCATCCCTCACAAATCGTCACCTAGTGTGTTGGGCAACTCATATCAGGCAGCTCATGCATGCTTGAAACGCACTCTCGTCAAGCTCAACAAGAACGATGAGTATCGCAAACTCTATCAAGAATTCATGTCAGAATACGAACACCTCAATCATATGGTAAGAGCACCATCAAACTCAGTTCACAATAATTCAATCTTTTACCTTCCTCATCATGGAGTTCTCAAGCTCGACAGCAAAACCACCAAGTTGAGGGTTGTCTTCAATGGCTCGTGTGCAACAACATCTGGGTACTCTCTCAACGATCTCATGCACACAGGGCGTAACCTTCTGCTCAACATTTCAGACGTGCTGCTCTGGATTAGGCAACACAAGTTCATCTTTGCCACAGACATCACAAAGATGTACCGACAAGTTCGAGTTCATGAAGACGATCAAGATCTCCAACGCATACTGTGGGTGGATGAGGAAGGGAAAGAAACATCATTCAGGCTCACGACAGTCACCTACGGCACCAAGGCTGCACCGTTTCTGGCTGTCCGAGCATTGCTACAACTGGCGGAGGACGAAGGGCACCGCTTTCCATTGGCTGTACCCTCCATAACTCATGCACGATATGTCGATGACATTTTTGGCGGCGCTGACACAGGTGAGCAACTCATCCATATTGCAATCATCTCATCGACCTGTGTCACGCGGGAGGTTTTCCACTCGCCAAATGGCATTCAACGCATCCTGCATTACTCGAAGAAATTTCCTCCATCGCAAGAGCCTCGAGCTCAACCATCTCACTCGACGACTGCCACACTAAAATTCTAGGGTTGCAATGGGACAGTTTCCAAGACAACTTTACCTTCTCATCAAAGCCAAACTCAACTTCAAGTCCAACGAAGCGCAGCATCCTCTCAGAAGTATCGCAGGTATTCGACCCACTTGGCTTCCTTGCACCTGTTATAATTCGGGCGAAGATAATTCTGCAGGAATTATGGCTACACAAGCTTCGTTGGGATGATCCATTACCACAGCAAGTCACTTCTCATTGGTATGCCATCAGAGACGACCTTACACGCCTGGCCATGCTCTCCATTCCTAGGTGGTTCAACACCTACTCAACTTCAATTGTGGAACTCCACGGATTCTCTGATGCCTCTCAACTCGCCATGGCAGCGGTAGTGTACATTACCGTAATTTCACCGTCCACAAATCTCAAGGTGTCGACACTAGTATGCTCCAAGACGAAGGTAGCACCTCTCAAGAAACTCACAATCCCGAGACTCGAACCCACAGCAGCATTGATGCTGGCAAAGCTTACCAAGTACGTTCAAGCAACTCTTCAGCTCAACATTGCATCTACTCATCTGTGGACGGATTCGCAAGTGGCACTTACATGGATCAACTCTCATGCCTCCCACCGGAAAGAGTACGTCAGGAATCGTGTCGCTCAAATTCAAGAGCGCTCATCACAGGCGCATTGGAGACACGTTCCAGGCACTTCGAATCCAGCTGACTGCGCTTCTCGAGGCCTCACAACATCCCAGCTTGAACATCATCAGCTGTGGTGGACGGGACCACCATGGCTCTTGCAACCCAGTGACTCATGCCCATCACAACCATTGCATCAGGCCGACTCAAGTGCACTAGAAGCTCGTCCAGGATTCTCGACCTTACTCAACATTCAAGAAATCAAATATCACTGGGACCTCATATACAAATTCTCTTCTCTCAACAAATTGATTCGCATTACTTCAGCTTGTTTCAGATTCATTTCAAGGTTGAGGAAACTGCCTGTATCACTGCCAATCAGCTCACACACCCCAAGAGACTTGGAAACGGCTCGTATCTTTTGGATAAAGATGACTCAGGCAATCTACTTCAACCACGAATTCAAAGTTATCAGCTCGAGATCAACGCTTCCCTCATCTCATGCCTTCAGTCGACTCACTGCATTCATCGACGAACAAGGAGTCATACGAGTTGGAGGCAGACTTCACAACGCTAATATAGCTTATGAAGGTAAACATCCTGCAATCTTGCCTCGCAGCTCACGTCTGTCCGATCTGATTATAGACCACGCCCACAAGCAAACTCTTCATGGAGGCACTCAGCTCACTCTCGCCCACATCAGACAAACCTACTGGATCATCGGAGGTCGAGCTCCAGTGAAGTCTCACATCCTGCGGTGTGTGGTGTGTGCTCGACAAAGGGGAATCCGTGCCCATCAACTGATGGGCCAACTACCTCTTTCTAGAGTCACACCCTCACAGCCATTCACCAACACTGGAATCGACTACGCTGGTCCAATCACTCTCAAAACGTGGAAGGGGCGAGGAGCAAAAACACAAAAGGGCTGGATCTGTGTTTTTGTGTGCATGACGACATCAGCTGTCCATCTCGAGCTGGTAACAGACTATTCATCTGAAGGATTCATCGCAACATACCGACGCTTCTCAGCGAGACAAGGAATTCCACACACGATTCACTCGGACTGTGGAACTAACTTCATTGGCGCCGCTGCAACTCTCAAAAGAATGTTCACTCAGGGCTCACAGCAACATCAAGAATTGGCTTCTCTGTTTCTCAGCGACAACACAACATGGTGCTTCAATCCACCAGCCGCCCCTCACATGGGTGGAAAATGGGAAGCTGTCGTCAAGTCCATCAAACATCATCTTCGACGGACTGTCCACGAGACTGTACTTACATATGAAGAATTCAGCACTCTTCTCACGCAGATTGAAGCCATGCTCAACTCACGACCTCTCGCGCTTCTCAGTGATAACCCTGAGGACCTTGCAACATTGACTCCAGCACATTTTCTCATCGGTAAACCGTTAACAACGTTGCCTGAACCGTCAGTGGAGCACTCTTCTCTTTCACCATCAGCAAGATGGCAACTCATCCAGAAGAAGATGCAGCAATTCTGGTCTCAATGGTCAGCACATTATCTACAACGTCAACAATCCATCTCCAAGTGGCATCATCCATCCAATGACATCAAGGTCGGGTCATTGGCTCTCATCACTGATGAAAGGCTTCCTCCGAGCAAGTGGCCATTTGCACGGGTCCTCACGCTGCATCCTGGAAAGGATGGTCTCACCAGGGTCGTGACTGTCAAGACCGCGACCACCACATTAACTAGGCCAATCGCAAAGTTGGCAGTTTTGTTTGTTTCAGATTAACATCAGCAACGGCGTTGCTGAGGGCGGGAGAAATGTTTGGGAATGGAATTAGTTTCCCCCGCCGCCACACGCATTCTCATGGCAGCACCTCGCGGACTGCGATCCAGCAACGCTGAGCGCTGGGCGAGCCACCAATCAGCGGCTATCGATCAACCGTCGCCGAGATCGATGCACCAATCAGCGGGCCGCGTCGGGGTTCTAGAAGAACGGAGAAGACGCGGTTGCGATCGTTCGCCATTACCATCACTCTCTGTGTGCGGTTTCAATGCAACGGTTCTCTGTATCTCGCGTCACGAATTCTGTACGTTCTTGAAACTCCCACGCTCCTTTCAAGTGCAATTATTGTATTCTCTTTTCACCACTTCTCATTGGTTTAAAGGCAGCGCCTTAATAACTTTCAAACGCCGCGAATTAATTCAATTTGTGGGCGCCACGTGCCAAAGAACACGCGGTTCAAACGTAATCTCAGCTCTTCTCACGAACAGCTATAAGTGTTATTGCCGTGTAAAACACTAATCAAGTGCATTGATCATTGTGACGCTAATAAAGTGACAACGTTTCTTTACCGCATGTGTGTCTCAGTGCATCTAACCTGTTTTTAGACTCTTAACACTCCCTCAACCACGTGCTTTCTCAAACAGTAACTATATTTTCAAAACATATCTTATCTTGAACTTTATTTCTGTTTTTATAGATTTCCAAAGAATTCTGATACTTCCCAGATAGCACAAAAACGTTTTTAAAACGTCCAGGTCGGACGATCAGGACGTTTTAAAAATGTCCAGAAAAGGTCCTAAAAACGTCCATTTTCACAAACCAGAACGTTTTCTGGATATTTTTAAAACATCCAGGAAACGTTTTCTGGACGTTTTTAGGATGTTTTTAAAACGTTTTCTGGAAGTTTTTAGGATGTTTTTAAAACGTTTTCTGGACGTTTTTAGGATGTTTTTAAAACGTTTTCTGGACGTTTTTAGGAGGTCGGTACTGGTTCCATTAAATAAAAATTTATGGATGTAAATTGTTTTCAAAATAATATCAAACTCGATAACAATTTATTTCGTTTACTTACAATAGATACATGAAAATGTCAGTACAAGGTCGGATACACAGAATATACCACTTAAAATAGATATGAAATATGTAGATTGTAGAACATGTAGGTAGTACACATAGATTATACATATTATACAAAATATAGGTACAGAATATGTAAAATATCTGCACTTACAATAGATGTTTATAACATTGTTGCAAATTCGTTGAAAGATCTCAAAATATTGAGGAAAATGTTTTCTCTGCATTATTCACAATTGAAAATGCTATTGATTCACAATACACTAAAAGACTAGCGCAACGCAAAATCACAATTTTGTTATATGTAATAAAGAGTAATATTTCGAGCATAAAATGTGTCTTATAATTAATTTTGTATTAAGACGGGTGTCCCAAAAGTCGCGCAAGATTTGAATTTGACGCCATTTGTGCAGTAAAGTATTGCGAACGAAAAACAAAAGACAGCGTGCAACTGACAGTTTAGGGTTATTAAAAATGGAGGGCTACACGAACGAACAACGTGTTTTCATTGTTCTGCAATATTTTAAAAATAATGAAAGTTTGGCAGCTACAGTTCGCAATTTTCGTACAAAATATGGTCGAAATAGTGACTTAACTTCATCAACTGTGAAGATATTAATTAAAAAATTTAGGGAGACTGGATCAATTAATGATCTTAAACAATCTGGCCGTCCTTCAACAAGTCGTTCAACACAAAACATCGAAGCAGTTCGTGAGAGTGTTGCTGGGAGTCCAGGGAAATCAATTCGGCACCGTGGTCAAGAATTGGACATTTCGAGGAGCTATCTACAGCGTATTCTCACGAAAGATTTGCATCTTCATGCTTACAAAGTTCAATTGACTCAAGAACTGAAGCCTACTGATCATGCACAACGAAGAGAGTTCGTTGAATGGATTATGGAACAACAACAAGTGGATGCTCATTTTTCGAACAAAATCATCTTCAGCGATGAGGCTCATTTTCATCTTGATGGCTTGGTTAATCGACAAAATTGTCGCATTTGGGGTTCTGAAAATCCACGAGTGATTGTTGAGAAAGAAATGTATCCACAACGTGTCACTGTTTGGTGCGGATTTTGGGTTGGAGGCATCATCGGACCATTCTTCTTCGAAAATGCATCTGGTCAGGCAATAACAGTTAATGGTGCTCGCTATCGCGACATGCTAATCCAGTTTTTTATGCCTAACTTGCTTGACATGGATGTGGACGACATGTGGTTTCAACAAGACGGTACCACATGCCACACAGCCCGAGAAACAATTCAATTACTGCATGAGTCATTTCCTGGTCGTGTAATTTCCCGTTTTGGTGATCAGAATTGGCCGCCCAGATCATGCGATTTAACGCCGTTAGACTTTTTTCTTTGGGGTTTTTTGAAGTCTAAGGTTTATGCCAACAATCCCAGGACCACCCACGCCTTGAAGGAGGAAATTGAGCGCTGTATCAACGAAATTCAACCACATTTATGCAAAACGGTCATGGAAAATTTCAACAAAAGAGTGCGTATGTGCCAGCAAAGCCGTGGAGGCCATTTACCCGATATGCTATTCCAAACATAACCCTATACTGTCTCCTTTATGAATCAATAAAAAATTTACAATTTGTAATTATAAAACTATGTTTTCTATCAAAATTACTTCTTGCGTGAATTTTGGGACACCCTTCCCATTAATTTTGTATTGACCTTTAAAACTGGAATTTGTCCTGCTTTAAGGGGAGGTTCCGGTCTAGAGCTACAAAAAATAGGTGATATTTAGGAATTAATTCAAGGAAAACTACTATATATAATTCAATGGGAGTGTTTGCATTGTATTAAGGATGTCTTAAATTATAGAAATATATTTTTTGTTTTATAATTAATCATTGCAGACAGCCCTGGGCAGCTGTTAAAGTCAAGGCGTCAAAAAATTGTTCCAATTCGGTGGGTGCTGTATCTCCAAAAGTTATTATCCGATTCGACTGAAACATTTTTTATTTTAAACATTTTTCTTCTGTCTAGGAGGGGGAGGGAACTAGAAAAAATTACAAAAATGACATTTTTTTTTAGAAAATAACGACACTTCAAGTTTGAAATCACTTTTCCCTGTGTTTTTCGTCCTTTCAACGCCTTTGAAAATTATAAATTTTTAGTTTTTTGTAATTTTTTCTAGTCCCCCCCCCCCCTAGCCAGAAGTATATTCTTCAAAATAAAAAAAGTTTCAGTCGAATCGGATAATAATTTTTGGAGATACAGCGCCCACCGTTTTGAGAACACTGTTTTGAGAAAAACGCGTTTAAAGTTTTACGTGAGCGCCGAGTGGCCGGTTGTTGCCCATGCATTTGCCGCTACTCAAATGCCTATAACTTCGGGAATTTTATGAATTTCAACAAATCCTTTTAAACGCGTTTTCCTAAAAGATTGAAAATTCGAAAAATGAGATAAAAAGAAAATAGATTTTCAGACCGGAACCTCCCCTTAAGACTGCCATACATGCTCCTACTTGCCGTTCTATTTGCTTGTACAGTCAAAACTTGTAATTGCGTTCATGCCAGGAAATTGACAGTACGCACATACTAAATTGACTGATTTGCAGACACACACGCTCAAGTCTTGCATTCTCAATTTTTACTGTACAAGCATATCGAATAGCAAGAAGCAGCGTGTATGGCGGCCTTTAGACACATTTTATGCTCGAAATATTACTCTTTATTACATATAACAAAATTGTGATTTTGCTTTGCGCTAGTCTTTTAGTGTATTGTGAATCAATAGCATTTTCAATTGTGAATAATGCAGAGAAAATATTTTCCTCAATATTTTCAGATCTTTCAACGAATTTGCAACAATGTTATAAACATCTACTGTAAGTGCAGATATTTTACATATTCTGTACCTATATCTTGTATAATATGTATAATCTATGTGTAGGGGAGAGGTGCTATAAAAGGGACACTTTTGTTTAGCGTCCATTTCTGACAATGTCGTTATAGGTATTTAAAAAACAACTACACCACAAGAAAGCGCGTTTATTTCCCTTCAACAAAAGTATATTGCAAACTCATCAATTGTAATAGAAAATGTAGAGAATTTATAATTCGCGCCCGGCAATTAGTTTAATGATCAATCGCCGATACATGATCCTCGCACGTCGCGATTCTTTCTTCTTGATTTGTCCGGCGTCGCGGAAATACCGTTATAACACACGTTATATCGAAGGGTTTTATTTAGTTCGTCGACAGTTACCTTTTTTCGTTTCTACATTATTTGCTCTCATTCCTCAATATTGTTTTTGCGTTCAATAAACATTTATATTACGTTAACAAGGTTATGGGCCCAGGCCACGTGTTGAGGTTAGGATTCGAGAAAGTTCCATTGTGAGAGTGTAGAAATGGCTAGTGCCTCAAAGGCTGGAAAGGTAGACCGCTTGAATGGTCAAAATTATAGGACCTGGAAGTTCGCGGCAAAGATGTACCTTATACAAAAGGACCTGTGGCCGTATGTGAATGGCGAAGCAGAAATAAAACAGGAAGCGACGGAAGAAGAATTGCGACAGTATAATAGCAGGGTGGAAAAGGCACTTGCGACTATCGCATTGGCCGTCGAAGCTGACCAACAAGTGCATATTGTGGACTGCACAACAGCTATGCAAGCATGGAACGTTCTTCAGCAGGTATACGAGCCGAAATCCAGACAAAGAATAATGCAACTCAAAAGAGAGTTCGTGAGAGTTCGTCTCAAGGAAGACGAGACAATGGCTTCGTATTTATCCAGGATAAAAATAATCGCCGATTATTTACAAGACGCCGGATCGGAGATGAAGGATGAAGATCTGGCCTATGCGATGCTCTCGGGATTACCAAATTCATATGATGCATTAACAATGTCACTTGCTAACCTAGAAGATAGCAGATTCACTTCAAATGAAATAAAGAAAGCGTTACTAATGGAATATGAGAGGCAGATATCAAAGGATCAGGACCAGAATCAGGAACACAAAAAGGATGAAATGTCAGCATATCAGGTAAATAAGAACACTTGTCAGACTAACGTTAAGAAAACGGATAAGAAATGTTTTAATTGCGGTAAAGCTGGCCACTTTGCTAGGCAGTGTCGAAAGAAAAAGGGAGATGCGAAACAGCAGACACAGTCTCATCAGAAAGAATCTTTTATTGTGTCCATAGATGTAAATCATGTCGTGCAAGATAATGCCTGGTTAATTGATAGCGCCGCAACGCACCATGTGTGCAAAAATAAAGATTGGTTTCAGAATTTTAGACAAATTAGTGCCGAGCCAATAGGCACTGCTGAAACTATAATAAAGAAGGATGAAGCAACGCTGCTGGCCGAAGGAATTGGTGACATAATATTGGATACGAGAGAAAACGGCACGGTTTTTGAAATAACCCTCAAGGATGTGTATTACGTTCCCAGGTGTCGCAGAAATCTTTTGTCAGTCGCCCAAATAGAAAAGAAAGAGAAAAAGATTGTGTTCGAAGAAGGGATTGCAAGAATCATGAACAAGAAAACGAGCAAGCTCATCGCCACTGCACGCCGACTGGACAACTTGTACGTATTACAAGGCAATGTGAGGGATCACATGCCAGACGAAAAGCAACTACACCCCACGATATTGAACGAACCAGGAATGTGGCACCATAGATTTTGCCACATCAATAACAGAAGCATATCAGAGCTGGCCAAGAAGGGTTATGTTCGTGGATTAACTGACAGCATAACAGTTCCGGATCAGTGTTATGGATGTTGCTTGGGAAAGTCAACGAAGGCTCCATGCAAAGAACTCAGTGGTAAGTCCTCTTCAGCTACACTAGACTTACTTCACTCTGACGTGTGTGGGCCGATGCCGATTGCATCGGAGGGCGGTTCGAGATATTTTATGACAGTTGTGGATGATTATTCTCGGAAAATAGATGTATTTTTCTTAAAGTCAAAAGATGAAGTCGTAAAGAACATAAAACAGCATCTTGAGAAAATTGAAAATCAAAAGGGACGAAAGGTTAAACGATTTCGATCCGATAATGGGCTCGAGTATTGCAACAAGGCACTTCAAGAGTTGTTTGTAAATCGGGGAATTAAACATGAACGGACATGTGTCGAGACACCCCAAATGAATGGAGTAGCTGAGAGAGCGAACCGGACTCTACTCGATATGACGAGATCGATGCTGCTTTCGGCGAAATTACCTCAGACTTTTTGGGCCGAAACAGTAGCGACAGCCGCGTACGTGAGGAATAGGATGGTTCACAGCAACCTGGAAGATGGTGTGCCGGAGGGAATTTGGACCGAAAGACAACCGAGCGTAAAACATTTAAAGGTCTTCGGATGTTTAGCTTACGCTCATCTCCCTAGTCAAGGCAGAAGAAAATTGGATCCTCGCGCCAGGACTTGTATATTTGTAAGATACTCAAATAGGACGAGAGGATATCGATTATGGGACCCGACAATAAGGGACATAATACACACCAAACACGTGAGATTCGACGAAAGTAAGGTGGGTTTCGAATACTTAAACGGAAACACTGTATCATGCGAATTTCAATTCCAGAATATGAAGGAAAGAAATTCTGTAGAAGAACCGATAAATTTGGACGAACAGTCCGGAGAATCATCGGACGAACGGTCAGAAGCAAGTGACGAAGAAATCGAATCAAACAAGCCAGCGAGCAAAGAAGAATCCAACGAAGAGGACAAAGCGGCAAAGGTGAAGATAGTGGGGGTTACAGGATCTGCCAGAAAAGTAGGGAGGCCTAAGAAGCAGATCAGAAATCCATATGGCCGAAGGGGAAAACCAAAGGAGGCAGTCGAATTAAATTTGACGCAAATTGAAGAGCCCACCAACCTGAACGAAGCCCTTTCTTCACCACAAGCGGACCGTTGGGAATCCGCGATTAACGAAGAGATTGAGAGTCTGGAACGACTAAAGACGTGGGAGGAAGCTAAGGTGCCACCAGGAAAAACCTGCATAGGGAGCAGGTGGGTATTCATGGTGAAGGCGAACGAAAACGGACAGATCGCCCGATACAAGGCAAGACTTGTGGCCCAAGGCTTCGGACAGAAACAAGGAATCGACTACGACAAGACTTACGCCCCGGTGGTCAGGTTTGGAGTAGTAAGATACTTGTTGGCACTTTCAGTTATTTACGGATGGAAGCATAGGCACATCGACATAAAATGCGCTTACCTTAATGGGACCCTGAAGGAGGAAATTTATATGAGGCTACCCACATCCGACGAAAGCCAGAAGACGAGAACAGTCAAACTTCGGCGACCTATTTATGGACTCAAACAGAGTGGCCATAACTGGAACGAAACGTTGGATACCTATCTCACCAAGATTGGGCTTGTGAGACAGGAATCATGTAGCTGCGTGTACAAACAAGGGCTTTGTCGTATACGTCGACGATATTTTGGTGTTTGCAAAAGACGAAGATGAGTTAAACAAAATCGTCACCATGATAAGTCAGGAGTATGAGTCACGAGACTTAGGACGGATTTCATTTTTCCTGGGGATTGGAGTACACCATAAAGAGGATACAATCGTATTGACTCAAAAGGGCTACATTCAGTCGTTATTGAAGAAGTATGAAATGCGGGATTGCCGACCAGCCTACACACCACTGGAACCAGGAATCAAGCTTACCAAAGAGGACTGTCCTGCTACTGTGGAAGAAAAGAGGGACATGTTGAATGTACCATACCGGGAGCTCATAGGCTCACTCATGTATCTGGCGCAGAATACGAGGCCAGACATCGCCTATGCGGTGACCAAGCTAGCGCAGTTCTCCTCTAATCCAGGAAGAGTACATTGGACAGCAACAAAAAGAGTATTGAGATATCTTAGTGCAACGTCTGAACTGGGACTAAGATACGTCGCGGACGTAAGCCGGGGGTCTGGACGGACCCCCGGCGGCTCGGCCCGGGCATGAAGGCCCTGCCGACTCGCTCGGACCTAAGAAACTGGGCTGAGACGATGTCGGTGGGGGGCCTTCATGCCCGGGCCGAGCCGCCGGGGGTCCGTCCAGACCCCCGGCTTACGTCCGCGACGTATCTTAGTCCCAGTTCAGACGTTGCACTAAGATATCTCAATACTCTTTTTGTTGCTGTCCAATGTACTCTTCCTGGATTAGAGGAGAACTGCGCTAGCTTGGTCACCGCATAGGCGATGTCTGGCCTCGTATTCTGCGCCAGATACATGAGTGAGCCTATGAGCTCCCGGTATGGTACATTCAACATGTCCCTCTTTTCTTCCACAGTAGCAGGACAGTCCTCTTTGGTAAGCTTGATTCCTGGTTCCAGTGGTGTGTAGGCTGGTCGGCAATCCCGCATTTCATACTTCTTCAATAACGACTGAATGTAGCCCTTTTGAGTCAATACGATTGTATCCTCTTTATGGTGTACTCCAATCCCCAGGAAAAATGAAATCCGTCCTAAGTCTCGTGACTCATACTCCTGACTTATCATGGTGACGATTTTGTTTAACTCATCTTCGTCTTTTGCAAACACCAAAATATCGTCGACGTATACGACAAAGCCCTTGTTTGTACACGCAGCTACATGATTCCTGTCTCACAAGCCCAATCTTGGTGAGATAGGTATCCAACGTTTCGTTCCAGTTATGGCCACTCTGTTTGAGTCCATAAATAGGTCGCCGAAGTTTGACTGTTCTCGTCTTCTGGCTTTCGTCGGATGTGGGTAGCCTCATATAAATTTCCTCCTTCAGGGTCCCATTAAGGTAAGCGCATTTTATGTCGATGTGCCTATGCTTCCATCCGTAAATAACTGAAAGTGCCAACAAGTATCTTACTACTCCAAACCTGACCACCGGGGCGTAAGTCTTGTCGTAGTCGATTCCTTGTTTCTGTCCGAAGCCTTGGGCCACAAGTCTTGCCTTGTATCGGGCGATCTGTCCGTTTTCGTTCGCCTTCACCATGAATACCCACCTGCTCCCTATGCAGGTTTTTCCTGGTGGCACCTTAGCTTCCTCCCACGTCTTTAGTCGTTCCAGACTCTCAATCTCTTCGTTAATCGCGGATTCCCAACGGTCCGCTTGTGGTGAAGAAAGGGCTTCGTTCAGGTTGGTGGGCTCTTCAATTTGCGTCAAATTTAATTCGACTGCCTCCTTTGGTTTTCCCCTTCGGCCATATGGATTTCTGATCTGCTTCTTAGGCCTCCCTACTTTTCTGGCAGATCCTGTAACCCCCACTATCTTCACCTTTGCCGCTTTGTCCTCTTCGTTGGATTCTTCTTTGCTCGCTGGCTTGTTTGATTCGATTTCTTCGTCACTTGCTTCTGACCGTTCGTCCGATGATTCTCCGGACTGTTCGTCCAAATTTATCGGTTCTTCTACAGAATTTCTTTCCTTCATATTCTGGAATTGAAATTCGCATGATACAGTGTTTCCGTTTAAGTATTCGAAACCCACCTTACTTTCGTCGAATCTCACGTGTTTGGTGTGTATTATGTCCCTTATTGTCGGGTCCCATAATCGATATCCTCTCGTCCTATTTGAGTATCTTACAAATATACAAGTCCTGGCGCGAGGATCCAATTTTCTTCTGCCTTGACTAGGGAGATGAGCGTAAGCTAAACATCCGAAGACCTTTAAATGTTTTACGCTCGGTTGTCTTTCGGTCCAAATTCCCTCCGGCACACCATCTTCCAGGTTGCTGTGAACCATCCTATTCCTCACGTACGCGGCTGTCGCTACTGTTTCGGCCCAAAAAGTCTGAGGTAATTTCGCCGAAAGCAGCATCGATCTCGTCATATCGAGTAGAGTCCGGTTCGCTCTCTCAGCTACTCCATTCATTTGGGGTGTCTCGACACATGTCCGTTCATGTTTAATTCCCCGATTTACAAACAACTCTTGAAGTGCCTTGTTGCAATACTCGAGCCCATTATCGGATCGAAATCGTTTAACCTTTCGTCCCTTTTGATTTTCAATTTTCTCAAGATGCTGTTTTATGTTCTTTACGACTTCATCTTTTGACTTTAAGAAAAATACATCTATTTTCCGAGAATAATCATCCACAACTGTCATAAAATATCTCGAACCGCCCTCCGATGCAATCGGCATCGGCCCACACACGTCAGAGTGAAGTAAGTCTAGTGTAGCTGAAGAGGACTTACCACTGAGTTCTTTGCATGGAGCCTTCGTTGACTTTCCCAAGCAACATCCATAACACTGATCCGGAACTGTTATGCTGTCAGTTAATCCACGAACATAACCCTTCTTGGCCAGCTCTGATATGCTTCTGTTATTGATGTGGCAAAATCTATGGTGCCACATTCCTGGTTCGTTCAATATCGTGGGGTGTAGTTGCTTTTCGTCTGGCATGTGATCCCTCACATTGCCTTGTAATACGTACAAGTTGTCCAGTCGGCGTGCAGTGGCGATGAGCTTGCTCGTTTTCTTGTTCATGATTCTTGCAATCCCTTCTTCGAACACAATCTTTTTCTCTTTCTTTTCTATTTGGGCGACTGACAAAAGATTTCTGCGACACCTGGGAACGTAATACACATCCTTGAGGGTTATTTCAAAAACCGTGCCGTTTTCTCTCGTATCCAATATTATGTCACCAATTCCTTCGGCCAGCAGCGTTGCTTCATCCTTCTTTATTATAGTTTCAGCAGTGCCTATTGGCTCGGCACTAATTTGTCTAAAATTCTGAAACCAATCTTTATTTTTGCACACATGGTGCGTTGCGGCGCTATCAATTAACCAGGCATTATCTTGCACGACATGATTTACATCTATGGACACAATAAAAGATTCTTTCTGATGAGACTGTGTCTGCTGTTTCGCATCTCCCTTTTTCTTTCGACACTGCCTAGCAAAGTGGCCAGCTTTACCGCAATTAAAACATTTCTTATCCGTTTTCTTAACGTTAGTCTGACAAGTGTTCTTATTTACCTGATATGCTGACATTTCATCCTTTTTGTGTTCCTGATTCTGGTCCTGATCCTTTGATATCTGCCTCTCATATTCCATTAGTAACGCTTTCTTTATTTCATTTGAAGTGAATCTGCTATCTTCTAGGTTAGCAAGTGACATTGTTAATGCATCATATGAATTTGGTAATCCCGAGAGCATCGCATAGGCCAGATCTTCATCCTTCATCTCCGATCCGGCGTCTTGTAAATAATCGGCGATTATTTTTATCCTGGATAAATACGAAGCCATTGTCTCGTCTTCCTTGAGACGAACTCTCACGAACTCTCTTTTGAGTTGCATTATTCTTTGTCTGGATTTCGGCTCGTATACCTGCTGAAGAACGTTCCATGCTTGCATAGCTGTTGTGCAGTCCACAATATGCACTTGTTGGTCAGCTTCGACGGCCAATGCGATAGTCGCAAGTGCCTTTTCCACCCTGCTATTATACTGTCGCAATTCTTCTTCCGTCGCTTCCTGTTTTATTTCTGCTTCGCCATTCACATACGGCCACAGGTCCTTTTGTATAAGGTACATCTTTGCCGCGAACTTCCAGGTCCTATAATTTTGACCATTCAAGCGGTCTACCTTTCCAGCCTTTGAGGCACTAGCCATTTCTACACTCTCACAATGGAACTTTCTCGAATCCTAACCTCAACACGTGGCCTGGGCCCATAACCTTGTTAACGTAATATAAATGTTTATTGAACGCAAAAACAATATTGAGGAATGAGAGCAAATAATGTAGAAACGAAAAAAGGTAACTGTCGACGAACTAAATAAAACCCTTCGATATAACGTGTGTTATAACGGTATTTCCGCGACGCCGGACAAATCAAGAAGAAAGAATCGCGACGTGCGAGGATCATGTATCGGCGATTGATCATTAAACTAATTGCCGGGCGCGAATTATAAATTCTCTACATTTTCTATTACAATTGATGAGTTTGCAATATACTTTTGTTGAAGGGAAATAAACGCGCTTTCTTGTGGTGTAGTTGTTTTTTAAATACCTATAACGACATTGTCAGAAATGGACGCTAAACAAAAGTGTCCCTTTTATAGCACCTCTCCCCTACACATAGATTATACATATTATACAAGATATAGGTACAGAATATGTAAAATATCTGCACTTACAGTAGATGTTTATAACATTGTTGCAAATTCGTTGAAAGATCTGAAAATATTGAGGAAAATATTTTCTCTGCATTATTCACAATTGAAAATGCTATTGATTCACAATACACTAAAAGACTAGCGCAAAGCAAAATCACAATTTTGTTATATGTAATAAAGAGTAATATTTCGAGCATAAAATGTGTCTAAAGGCCGCCATACACGCTGCTTCTTGCTATTCGATATGCTTGTACAGTAAAAATTGAGAATGCAAGACTTGAGCGTGTGTGTCTGCAAATCAGTCAATTTAGTATGTGCGTACTGTCAATTTCCTGGCATGAACGCAATTACAAGTTTTGACTGTACAAGCAAATAGAACGGCAAGTAGGAGCATGTATGGCAGTCTTAAGGGGAGGTTCCGGTCTGAAAATCTATTTTCTTTTTATCTCATTTTTCGAATTTTCAATCTTTTAGGAAAACGCGTTTAAAAGGATTTGTTGAAATTCATAAAATTCCCGAAGTTATAGGCATTTGAGTAGCGGCAAATGCATGGGCAACAACCGGCCACTCGGCGCTCACGTAAAACTTTAAACGCGTTTTTCTCAAAACAGTGTTCTCAAAACGGTGGGCGCTGTATCTCCAAAAATTATTATCCGATTCGACTGAAACTTTTTTTATTTTGAAGAATATACTTCTGGCTAGGGGGGGGGGGACTAGAAAAAATTACAAAAAACTAAAAATTTATAATTTTCAAAGGCGTTGAAAGGACGAAAAACACAGGGAAAAGTGATTTCAAACTTGAAGTGTCGTTATTTTCTAAAAAAAATGTCATTTTTGTAATTTTTTCTAGTTCCCTCCCCCTCCTAGACAGAAGAAAAATGTTTAAAATAAAAAATGTTTCAGTCGAATCGGATAATAACTTTTGGAGATACAGCACCCACCGAATTGGATCAATTTTTTGACGCCTTGACTTTAACAGCTGCCCAGGGCTGTCTGCAATGATTAATTATAAAACAAAAAATATATTTCTATAATTTAAGACATCCTTAATACAATGCAAACACTCCCATTGAATTATATATAGTAGTTTTCCTTGAATTAATTCCTAAATATCACCTATTTTTTGTAGCTCTAGACCGGAACCTCCCCTTAAAGCAGGACAAATTCCAGTTTTAAAGGTCAATACAAAATTAATGGGAAGGGTGTCCCAAAATTCACGCAAGAAGTAATTTTGATAGAAAACATAGTTTTATAATTACAAATTGTAAATTTTTTATTGATTCATAAAGGAGACAGTATAGGGTTATGTTTGGAATAGCATATCGGGTAAATGGCCTCCACGGCTTTGCTGGCACATACGCACTCTTTTGTTGAAATTTTCCATGACCGTTTTGCATAAATGTGGTTGAATTTCGTTGATACAGCGCTCAATTTCCTCCTTCAAGGCGTGGGTGGTCCTGGGATTGTTGGCATAAACCTTAGACTTCAAAAAACCCCAAAGAAAAAAGTCTAACGGCGTTAAATCGCATGATCTGGGCGGCCAATTCTGATCACCAAAACGGGAAATTACACGACCAGGAAATGACTCATGCAGTAATTGAATTGTTTCTCGGGCTGTGTGGCATGTGGTACCGTCTTGTTGAAACCACATGTCGTCCACATCCATGTCAAGCAAGTTAGGCATAAAAAACTGGATTAGCATGTCGCGATAGCGAGCACCATTAACTGTTATTGCCTGACCAGATGCATTTTCGAAGAAGAATGGTCCGATGATGCCTCCAACCCAAAATCCGCACCAAACAGTGACACGTTGTGGATACATTTCTTTCTCAACAATCACTCGTGGATTTTCAGAACCCCAAATGCGACAATTTTGTCGATTAACCAAGCCATCAAGATGAAAATGAGCTTACCTTAATGGGACCCTGAAGGAGGAAATTTATATGAGGCTACCCACATCCGACGAAAGCCAGAAGACGAGAACAGTCAAACTTCGGCGACCTATTTATGGACTCAAACAGAGTGGCCATAACTGGAACGAAACGTTGGATACCTATCTCACCAAGATTGGGCTTGTGAGACAGGAATCATGTAGCTGCGTGTACAAACAAGGGCTTTGTCGTATACGTCGACGATATTTTGGTGTTTGCAAAAGACGAAGATGAGAGGGATCTGTGGAAGAAAAGATGGACATGTTGAATGTACCATACCGGGAGCTCATAGGCTCACTCATGTATCTGGCGCAGAATACGAGGCCAGACATCGCCTATGCGGTGACCAAGCTAGCGCAGTTCTCCTCTAATCCAGGAAGAGTACATTGGACAGCAACAAAAAGAGTATTGAGATATCTTAGTGCAACGTCTGAACTGGGACTAAGATACGTCGCGGACGTAAGCCGGGGGTCTGGACGGACCCCCGGCGGCTCGGCCCGGGCATGAAGGCCCTGCCGACTCGCTCGGACCTAAGAAACTGGGCTGAGACGATGTCGGTGGGGGGCCTTGCCGGACAGGCGCAGCGCGAGCTTGACGCGGTCGCCGCAGTCGTGAGTGCCACTGGTCACATGAAGACCACCGACATGCGTGCGATCCGCGTCGCCATAAGACGCGCTTCGGCGTTGGCCGCGGAGCTCACCGGCAGGGCGGAGAGGGGCGAGAACCCCGACAGGCCGGCCAGGGAGGTGGTCTTCCGCCAGGGGCAGTGGGAGAAAAAGTCCCACAGCCTGGCGGCGCAGGTGCGGGCCCTGACGGAGCAGGCGCACACCCTGGGAGAGTTCCTGCACGTCAGGGAGCGGGAGCTCGAGTTCCTGCGGGGGAAGTATACCCGCCTGGAGACGCGGGCGAGGGCCAAGGGCGTGGACGTGACGGAGGCGGAGGCTATGCCCTTCCACCCGTCCGTCCCGCTGCCCACCCGCGCCGAGCTCCTCCCGTCCTGCGTGCCCCCCTGGACGGACGACGGCGGTGCCGTGCCGGGGGCTGCCCCGGGTCCCTCGTCGGCGGCGAGGCCTGGCCCTCTGCCGCGCGAGCCGGAGAGCGGCGCTCCCGCGGCGACGCAGGGGGTAAAGAAGAAGAGGAGGAGGGAGCGTTCCCCCCTGCCCCCGACCCCGACGCCGGGCCCGGCGTCCGGTGGCGGCGGAGCGAGCGCTCCTGCCGAGCAGCCGTGGGACGCGGTGCTGCGGCGGATGGAGGGCCTGGAGAGGCGCGTCGACGCGCGCCTCCTGGCCCTGGGCCGGGTAATGGTCGGTCCGACTTCCGGGCCGGCCGCTCAGCCGACGGCCCTGGCCCTCCAATGGGCCGAGATCGCCGGGGGCGCCTCTGCCGGGAGCGGGGTTTCCGCCCCGTCCCGTAAGGGGGGCAAGCCGAGCGGGGCTGCGCGGGTCGCGGGCGCTGGCGCGACCGCCAGCGGCCCTGCGGGCGCGCCCTCGGGCGAGCGAGGGGTTGTTCCCCCGCTTACGGCCCCCCCCCCCCCGCTCGACCTCGAAGGGGAAGAAGGCGACCGGTCCACCGGGGCTCCCGGCTTCGGTGTTGCCCGATGTCCGGGCGAAGACGGGCGCTCCCGCGGCTGCGAAGCAGCAGCAAAAGGGGGCCGCCAAGAAGAAGGCCGGGAAGGCGAGGGCAGCTGCCCCCGCGACGCCCGTGGCGTCGAACACCCCGGCCTCGGCCCCCGGCCCGTGCGGCGTTGCCGCGGAGGGCACATGGGCGCAGGTGGTGGGCCGCAAGGCGAAGAGGGCCGCGCGGAGGGCGGCCGGAGCGGCCGCTAGCGGTGCCGGTGCGGGGGCTCGGCCGAAGACGGCGGCCCCCCAACAGGCTCGCACACCCGGGTCTCCCCCGGTTGCGATCCCGCGCGCTCCCAGGACGGCGGCGGTGACGATCACCGCCCCCGTGGGAGGGGAGGAGAGTTTCTCCGCGCGGGTCGCGGGCGCGATGGCGGCGATCAACGTCGCCGACCTCGGCATCGCAGCGATGCGGCCGAGGCGCGCCGTGACCGGGGGGTTGATCCTGGAGATTCCAGGATCGCAGAGCTCGGCCAAGGCTGCCGCCCTCAAGGCGAGGCTGGCGGAGCAGCTGGGGGGCACCGGCATCAAGGTGCAGTGCCCCCAAAAACTGGCCGAGTTCCGGGTGTGCGGGCTCACCGAGCTCGCGACCGTGGAGACGGTTCGGGGGGCAATCGCGGCCCAGGGGGCCTGTCCGGCGGAGGACGTCACGGTCGGCGCTAAGCGACCGGACACCGCCGGACTCTTCTCCCTCTGGGTCCGCGCGCCCGTGGCAGCTGCTGCCAAACTGTTAAGGGCGTCCACCGTCGTGGTGGACTCCCTGATGGCCCGCGTGGTATCGCTGGCGCAGCGGAAGCTACAGTGCTTCCGCTGCCTAGAGTTCGGCCACGTCAGGGCCAAGTGCAGCAGCCCCACGGACAGGAGCGGCGCGTGCTACCGGTGCGGTAAAGACGGACACGCGGCCCGCTTCTGCGAGGCCCCCCCCCGTCTGCCCGCTCTGCGCGGCGGCGGACCTGCCCAGCGGGCATAGAATGGGGGGACCGGCTTGCCGGCCCCCTCCCGTGACCCGCGCTGCGGCCCGGGGCCGCAGGGGCGCGACGCCCACCCCGGCATCTTCGTCCGCCGCGGGTGTCCCGCCCGCGATCCCCGCGCCCTCCGCGTCTCCGCCCCCGGCGTCCCCGTCGGAGGCTATGGAGACAGCGCCGCTGGCCTCGGCATCCGTGGCCGGTGCGGGCGCGGGGAAGAGAAAGGAACGAGAAGAGTCGGACGCTCCGACCAGCGGCCTCTCTTCCCCGGCTCGCGGGGGGTCCCCCGTGGTAGGCGGGGGACGGAAGAAAAAGGGAAAGGGGGGGAGCAGCCCAGGGCTCCCCCCGGCGTGTCCGCCGCCGGTCGGGAGGGAGGCCTTTTTAAAGGCCACGGTGGTCCCTCCGACGGCGAGCGCGACAACGAGGGAGGAGGACGCGACCGAGGCGCTGGGGTTGGCGCGCTCGGTCGCGGCCTCGTACGGAGGTGCCCACTTCCCGGACGACGAGGAGAAGCGTCCGGCGCCCCCGATTGCCAACGGGGGCGCGGTCCAGCCAGAGGAGGTGTCGGGGGGGGGCCGACCTTGAGACTTGCTAATGTCTCGAGGCCCCCCGATACTCCTCATGAACGCGTGCCACTCCATGCGAGCGCACGACCTGCTTGAGCAGGCTCGCATTGAGATGGGCGTTGGGCTGGCCGTCATCGCCGAGCCGTATCCGCTGGCGGACCGATGTTCTCGGTCCACCAACCCGGATCGGCAGGTGGCGATGACGTGGGAAGTGGGAAGAGGAGCCCCGTCGTGCGCGGTCGCCCAGCACGGACGGGGCTGGATGGGCGCGAGATGGGGAGGCTTCCTCGTGGTCGGCTGCT
Source organism: Andrena bicolor (assembly GCA_960531205.1). Classification (NCBI taxonomy): domain Eukaryota; kingdom Metazoa; phylum Arthropoda; class Insecta; order Hymenoptera; family Andrenidae; genus Andrena; species Andrena bicolor. The sequence continues at coordinate 30,559,539 of OY482668.1, forward strand.
ACCTGGCACCGAGCCTGAACGTCCCGGAGTTCGAGGACCGACTGAGCGAGTTGGGGGCGTTTCTAGCCCCCCAATTAGCTCGGCCGGTGGTCCTTCTGGGGGACTTCAATGCCCACGCTCGCGAGTGGGGCTCCCCCAGAACGGACTGCCGGGGCGAGGTGCTCCTCGAGTGGGCGGAGGCGATGGGGTTCGTCCTTAAGAACCCCTACGCGGTCACGACGTTTCGCGGGTCGCGGGGCGAGTCGGTTATCGACCTCGTCTGGGTTAACCCCGCGGCCGCGGCGTTGACGTCGGACTGCTGGGTGGCGGAGGAGTCAGAGACTGGCTCGGACCACATGTACGTCATGCTGGCCACCTCCGCCGCCACGCTTCCTCCCGCTCGTGCCGGTAGACAGCCGCCGCGCTGGGCGCTCAAAAAGCTAGATGCTAGCGCGGCCCAGATGGCGTCCTCCGTCGTCGCCTGGCCTTCCCTGCCGGGCGACGTCCTCGACGACCCCTCCAACGGCGCCCTATGGCTCCGGCGGGCGTTGCAGCGTGTCTGCGACGCCACGATGCCGCGAGTCGGGCCGCCGGGCAGGGGTCGGAGGTCGGTGTACTGGTGGTGCGAGGAGATCGCCGATCTCCGCGCGACGAGCGTCCGCGCTCAGCGCCAGTACACCAATGCCCGCCGTCAGGACCGACGGCGGGTGACGGAGGACCAGCTGCAGGAGCTGCGCTCCGTGTTTTCCGCGGCGCGCAGAGAGCTCCGTGCAGCCATAGCCCGGGCCAAGACCCGTTCGCACGAGGAGTTCCTCGAGACCCTGAATCGGGACCCTTGGGGGCGCCCGTACAAGGCCGTGTCCGTGAAACTCGGTCCTTGGGCGCCCCCTGTCACGGAGGGTCTCGAGCCCCGGTTTCTCCTGGAGGTTTTGTCGGCGCTGTTTCCCCCTCCCCCGGTTCCGGGGGAGGGTGGCGTCGACGCTTCGGGGGATCCGGAGCTCGCGTGGGGCACCGCCATAGCGGATGCCCCCAGGGTCTCGGACGAGGAACTCGAGTCCGCGGTGCGTCGAATGCGTTCGAAGAACGCTGCACCCGGACCGGACGGTGTGCCCGGGCGTGTCTGGGCCTGCGCGATGAGCGCCCTAGGGAGCGGCCTCAGGCGCGTCTTCGACGCGGCCTTGAGGACCGGGAGGTTTCCCCGCGCGTGGAAAGAGGCGAGGCTGGTGCTGCTGCGAAAGCCTGGTAAGCCCGCAGATTCACCCTCGGCCTATCGGCCGATCTGTCTCCTCGACGAGGCGGGCAAGCTCCTGGAAAGGATCATAGCTGCCCGCCTCATGGACCATCTCGGAGCTGCGGAGTTCCCGGATCTGTCCGACCGCCAGTTCGGTTTTAGGCGGCAGCGATCGACCGTAGATGCCATCCTACTGGTTCGGTCGCTGTCGCGCCGGGCGGTCGAGGGGGGCGGTGTCAGCGTGGCGGTGTCTCTAGACATCGCCAACGCGTTCAACACCGTCTCCTGGGCGGCGATCGAGCGGGCGCTGGTATACCATCGCGTCCCGCTCTACCTTCGCCGCCTGATCTGGGACTACCTCCGTGGCCGAGTGATCTCCTACGTCGGGTGAGACGGGGACGGGGTGGCTCGCGTGCACCGCGGCGTGCCACAGGGGTCCGTTTTAGGGCCCCTGCTATGGAACCTGGCGTACGACGCGGTGCTGCGGGTGGAGTTGCCATCGCCTGACGTGTCGTTCGTGTGCTACGCCGACGACACGCTGGTGGTGGCCTCCGGGCCGAGGTGGCTGGCAGCACTAGACCTCGCGGAGAGAGCACTGCGGCTCGTCATCCCCGCGATAGAGGCGCTCGGTCTGCGAGTCGCCTCCGATAAAACGGAGGCGGTATGGCTCGCGGACAGGGTGGGAACTGGCATTCCCGTCGGAGCGTCTCTAAGAGTCGGGGAGGCCTGCATCAGGGTCGGCCGATCGATGAGGTATCTCGGTCTGACCCTGGACACCTACTGGCGATTCGCGCGTCACTTTCGGGTCCTGGGCCCCAGGTTGGAGGGACAGGTGTTCGCCTTCGGGCGCATCATGCCCAACCTGGGAGGCCCGCACGAAACAGTTCGGCGACTATACGTGACGGTCGTCCGATCCATGGCGCTCTACGGAGCGCCGGTCTGGGCCGGCGACCTGGGGGGCTGTCGCGTGGGGCGCGACCTTCTGGCAAAGGTTCATCGCCGCGCAGTCCTCCGTGCCGTGCGGGCTTACCGCACGGTGTCACACGCCGAGCTGTCGGCGCTGGGTGGGTCCCCACCATTCCATCTGCTCGCTGAGATGGAGGCGGAGGTGTACTTCGCCTCGCACGATCTCAGCGGAGCGAGGGACCCCCTGGCGCCGGTCGGACCCGACGCGCGGGACCAGGCCCGGCGACGCATGGGAGCCAGATGGATCGACTGGCTCTCCCTCCCGGAACATCGGGGGGGACGCGTCGTCGGGGCGCTGCTGCCCATTCTCGGGGAATGGGTGGGGCGTAGGTACGGCAGGCTTACCTTCCGCCTGACACAGATGCTCACCGGAGTCGGTTGCTTCGGTGACTTCTTGTGTCGCATCGGGCGGGAGGAGGCGCCGCAGTGCCACAGCTGCGGCCGGGGCGACGTGGACTCGGCGGATCACACTCTGGCGAGGTGCGCGGAGTGGCTCGATGACCGCCGAGTCCTGGAGCTGCAGCTGGGTCCCGATCTCTCGCTGGCGACGGTCGTGCGTCGCATGGCGGGAGATCGGGACTGTTGGGACGCCGTCGCCTCCTTCTCCGAGGCTATAATGCTCGAGAAGGAGGAGGCGGCGCGGGAGAGGGAGATGACCCGGGGCCGGGGGAGGTCGCGCGGCGACTTAGTTGCGTAAGTCGCCCCGCTCCCCCGGATATCAGGCCCCGGGTCGCGCCGTCTCGCCGCTCCCCGCTGTATGGGATCGGGATGGGGCCGCGCCGCGCATCGGGCGCGGCCGTTACGCCCCCCGGTGCGCCGCCCCCTCTGTGTCGGAGGGGGACGCGCGCCGGGGGACGTCGGGAAGGAGTCGGGAAACGCGGCGGCCCCCGTTGTCGCGAAGGGCCGCCGCGGACGACGAAGCGACGGGGGTGACCGCCGCGGTCGGCGAGTCGTGGCATCGGACTCGCCAGGGCCGCGGCGGCGTCGCGTGGCACGGAGAACGGGGGGGGGGCCGTCTTAAAGCCCCGTCTTAAAGTCTGAGCGATCGAGCTTCCCCCGGGGTACGCAGTGTGCCCCGGCCCGGCCGCGCGCTACCAGGCATTGCGCGGCGACCGGTTGGGAGCTCGATCGCGGGGTCGCGGGGCGGGGGTGTCGGGGGACACCACCGCCCTAGCAGCAGCGACCCCGGTAGGGGCGACTCGGGCGCGTGATCCGTCGCGAGTCGCCGGTCCCGGAGAATATTGCTGGGGGAGGTTGTCATACTCCCCCAGGGACGACCCCGTTCAGGGGACCTAGCGCGGGGCTGCATTGAAGCGCAAGGGGGGAGGGTAGCGAACGTATCGCTTGTTTGATCTCGCGTCCAAATCCCTCCCCTCGGGCGCGCAGCTCCGCGCGCGAGGTACATCACCTTGGTGGTTTTAGTGGGTTCGAGTCCCACATAACCCCCTGCCCGCCCCCGCGGGCGGGGGGTATCCGTGGGGATTTCCACCAAGTAAAACAAAAAAAAAAAAAAAATGGGACTAAGATACGAAAGAAGAGGGCCCACTTTGGAATTGTGGACCGACGCGGATTGGGCCGGAGACCTCGATGACAGGCATTCCTTTAGCGGGTCAGTAGTAGCTCTAGGAGGAAACCTAGTGGATTGGAAGGCGTCAAAACAAAAATGCATATCCACTTCTACCATGGAGGCAGAGTACGTGGCTCTGTCGACGGCAGCAAAAGACGCATTCTGGGCAAGGCGGTTCATCGAGGAGTTGGGGCTGAACAAATGGATCAAGGCACCCTATACTATATGGTGCGATAATCGAGCGGCTATCGACTTTGCGATGAATCGGATCGAAAGGGCGAAGACGAGACATATAGACGTGGCATATCACCACGTGAGGCTGATGATCGACACGGGTGTCGTTCATCCTAAGTACGTCCCATCAACAGCCAACCAAGCAGACATACTGACAAAGGGCCTGGGCAGGAACGTACATAAGGAGGCTACGAGGAGGCTCGGGATAGTTCCTACGGGCGAGTTATAAAGTGGGGGATTGTAGAGAATTTATAATTCGCGCCCGGCAATTAGTTTAATGATCAATCGCCGATACATGATCCTCGCACGTCGCGATTCTTTCTTCTTGATTTGTCCGGCGTCGCGGAAATACCGTTATAACACACGTTATATCGAAGGGTTTTATTTAGTTCGCCGACAGTTACCTTTTTTCGTTTCTACATTATTTGCTCTCATTCCTCAATATTGTTTTTGCGTTCAATAAACATTTATATTACGTTAACAGAAAATAACAAAATCTTCGATTTACAAAAAAGTGGGAAATGTCCCTTTTACGACTAGGTGGTTTTAAATGGGACAGTATAAGTCATGAAAGGGACACGTTAATAAAAATAAATTTATTAAGTATTACAATTATAATTCTAAATCTTAATGATACAAAACAACGAAATCTACGAAAAAATTAACTCTTTGTAGTATAAATCATCAATATTTTATTATTAATGACACATGGAATAGAAAAAATCCCGGATTTGTTTGAAATAATAGACTTCCATCGTCATGGAAAAATCAGCAGTACATGTGTATCAGAGGGACAGCCATGAAACGGTTGTCCCATTTAAGACTTATTATGCTACCCCTTTTACGACTATACGTGAGTTTAATATAAAATAACCGCAAAACAAAGAAAACAATTAATTAAGCTTACCTGTTAAGCGATTTCGTTTCAGTTGAATACAGGCTATTTTAATGATATAACACTTTAACACTTTATATATACCTTGAACTCAGAAAACGACACAGAAAACCAATGAAAAATTTCATTTTTACTGCCGAAAAACATCAACCGTGGATTACTACTCTGTTGCAAGTGAGACCGTAGCGAAGTTTACGTCAAACGACTAGGCACTAGTGTTGTAATAAAGAAGAAAATAAGTTGCATGTGTAATGCGTTTAGAATTTTGGAAATTCGATTTGTCCCTTTTAAGACGTGTCCCCTTTATAGCACCTATCCCCTACTACCTACAGTGTAGGTAGTGTACTAATTTTTTACATTTCTAATTTTTATAATTAGACCGTTAGTATTTTGTTGACTTACTGCACACCAAAAGTTTACAAATTTCATTAGGTATACAGGCTTAATTTTTAAAATCATTTTAATTGAGTCTACGTTGTAGTTTTTATGGTATTTAGAGTAGTAAGACACCCCCTCCAGGGTCGACCACCTTGAGCGTGGTGAGGGGGCTCTGGGAATGCGGCTATGTTCTCCGTCGGACGCTGCGTGAGGATCCTGTTCCTTGCGTAGTGGCCGTAGGTAGGATGCTGCCTTCCTAGCTAAGGGTTGACCAACAAGTGAGGACCACCAAGCGAATGTTTCCTAAAACAGAAAGAAACCACAAAGTAAGGAGAACGGAGGTTGGCGTTAGGTTTGAAGGTAGATACGTATCTGACTGCGCCACCTGCCCGGTGGATGGCGTGTTTGTCTGCCACGGATCCAGCTGTACTCTCCACCATCTCCTGCGCCTGGAAACCTGAAAATAAATAAATAAATAAGTAAGAGGACAGAAATGCGGTGGTTCCCTCCCCCCCCCCCATCGCTCTGGCGATGGGACGGTTGGGGCCCTCCGAAGCACGAGGATGGATGGGGAAACATAGAAGGTGGACCCTTTCTGAGGACATCGGAAGAGGAAGAGGAAGAAGGTCTGGAATGACGGAGTGAGGGGTGACCCAGGCCGATAACCCGCCTGGAGGGTGCAGTCGTCTGGTCGGGACTGCACAAATAACAAATACAAGCTACAATTAGTAGCAGGGACCTACGGCGCACCATAGGGTCCGACCGACCTAGTAGTCGGATATAGCCGTACAGGCCATTTAACCAGGGCTGGAAGTAGGAGAAAACCCGCTGGGCGGTGGGGCCGTCGCCCTTTAAGACATATTATGGATAATGTCAGGAATCGGCTGTGCCTCGGATGTCACTGCGGCGATAACTGGTGTTAGACCAGCCCTTCCTCGCCGCGTCGGCAGCGAGCAGGGAGGAAGAATTCAGCCCAATGACACTGGATTGAAGCGGCGGACCAGTGTCAGTGCCAGGGGTTATCCCGCACAAGAAGCTACAGCTGCTCGACATAGCGATTTATCTCTGGATTACGAAATTGGGAAAGATCTGGCAAATGTTCCGAGCTGTAGGTGGGAGGACCCACTGGCCGGGATGGGAGCGGGGGAAACTAAGCCCACCGGAACCGGCACACAGTGGGAAAAAATTGGTGCGTCACCGGCCAAAAATCTATAACTTTTGAACGGATGAAGATAGAGTAATAATTCTTTTTGCTCTAATGAAGTTGATGTGTCCTTCATTGGTTAAATAATATTACGTTACTTATATTAACCCTCGGTTGTCACAGTGGGGCAAAATAACTTAAAATTTGACTTTAAGGTATAATATCTTTGAGGCATCATTGAAAATAGTACTACTGGTGCTATGTAGTAGTAATTTCGTGTAACCTCTACAGGCAGAGACGCTCCCCCAGTGATTTTTTTAAGCAAAAAAAATTTTCAGGGACTTTTCCTTTCAAAATTTTTTTAACATGGTGATACATTAAATATTAATTTTCAACGATGAACATATATTCTACAATGTTCAAACTTGATCTCAAAATTGTGTCGACTTAATTTAACAGATAGTGTTTAAACAACAGCTGATTGAAAATTGGCTTGGATCGAATCAACCCAGTGTGACAACAATATTTTACCGAGGGTTACGTAAGGTGTGACAACCGAGGGTTACGTAATACTTAATTACATTAACTAATATGATAATGTTACTTACAATATTACTTTTTAAAATTCGAAAATATTCCGAATCCCTTCTGGCCACTCTTCTTGAATATCCTTCCCTTTTCGTTGCAGCCTTAAGGATGATATTAAAGGGTCCGAAGAAAGTAGCATAATACAGAAGAGATCTTGATTAATTCTCTGTCTTGATATTTTACAAGTGTTGTTAAGTCTTAACCTTCGATATTCTTTGTGATTAGCCTCCTGGGCTTCCTCAGACAATTTTCCGATGGATAAACTTTTCTTTAAACTTCTATATTATACGTAAACGGTTAGAGACGGATATTATTCTTTGCACGCTCGTCAGGGACATATGGTAGAATAATACTATATTAACAGTGGAACCGTGAAACGTAGTGATTCGTTTGTTTCAAACAATAACTCGAAGCCATTGTAGGCGAACGCTTGTAGTTAAAAATAAATGTTCCTGTATATACTTGGATCATTCTATCCTAAAACACTCAGAGTTTAATTATTTAACCAAAAAAAAAACAAAAATATTTCAAAATATCAAGACAAAGAGTTAATCAAGATCTCTTCCGTATTATGTTACTTTCATCGGATCCTTTAATATCATCTTTAAGGCTGCAACAAAAGGGGAAGGATATTCAAGAAGAGTGTCCAGAAGAAATATTTTTTAATATTAAATAGAAATAATGTTAGTAATGTTATCGTATTAGTTAATGTAATTAAGTATTACATAATATAAGTAACGTAATGCTATCTAACTAATTCAGGACATATCAACTTCATTAACGCAAAAAGAATTATTACTTTATCTTCAGCCGTTCAAAAGTTATAGATTTTTGGCCGGTGACGCACCGATTTTTTCCCACTGTGCGGCAGTAGGGGCCCTATGGTGCCGGGGCCTGATGACGGAAACGAGGACGTGGTGATCATCATTCCGGAGGCCCCCCCACATGGACGAGCGGGTGACATAATAGGGCGCACCCTGACCCGGTCCCCCCACCGGGTGGGAGTAGCGGAAGCCCCCCTCCGGGCATCTTCTCCGGGAGATCGTTGCCGAGATCGCCCAACCCTCAGGTTACCTACGGGGGGATAGACAGAGCAGTACGAGACCGGATATCTGGTCAAGGTGGTAGCGAGACCAAAGGCACGACGCCCTCGGTAGCAAGGCCATCAAGGGAGAAATCTGATGGGGGCCAGCGTGATGGTGTGGGCCCGGCCAGGTCATGGAGCAGAATGAGGTCACAGTCGGCCTCCCGGATTGGTGGTACCCCGGGTATTCGGGGTGGGGGTGAGGAACCGCCCAGGAGCGAGTTTCTAGTACCCGATGTCCCAAAGATTAGGGCGAAGGAGAGGAGGGAAGTAAAAGGGGATGGCAAGACGCCGGAGGCCAAAACTGCCAGTCTTCTGGCTGAGGTGGCTTCCCAGTTGGAGTCGCTCTCAAAAACTTGTGCGGAGCTTGTCGTAGCTGTGAGGAGCAAAAGAGTCTCTTCTGTACGAGGGGTACTCAAGTTTGCTGAGGAAATGGCGAGTGGCTGTGACAAAGCCGCAGCATCGGTGGCGGAGGCATCCGCCACGCACGCCATCCACCATGGTGATAATCGGACCCCGACGGTGAGTAGCGATGCCCATGACGGACGGAAGACACGAGTAGATACCGGGACCCAGTACGAGACCCAAGTAGACGGAGGGAGGGGTGCGACACCTCGGGATAAAATGGAGAGTGGGGACCCGGGTGGTAGGGAACCTGAAACGAAATCTAACAAAAGACAGCGATCTTCCCCCAACGAGGGTAGCGGCATGGTGAAAAGGATATTGTTTTCCGAGCTTGTGAGCAAGGAAACCAACCCGAAACCTACCGAGCGAGCTAAGGACCGGGCTCAGCCTAATGAGGGGCTCACGAGGGAGGGAAATCCCCCACCCGCGATAGTAGCGGAAGCACCTGGGCAGGAGGCCCGCAAGCAACAGGAGCCTCAAGACCAGGCCATGCAGGGTCAGTGGAGGTCCCAAAAGAAAAAGAAGAGGAAGGGCCAAACCCGGACACCAACCCAGGAGCGATCCCAGGAGATGCCGAGGATTGAGACCCAGACCCAACCTCAGGGACGGAAGGAGCAGATTCAGGCGGTGGGTATGCCGGAAAACAACAGGAGAATAGCCCGAGTACACCGGGACACCAACCCCGTAACGGGAGCGGATCCCCGACAAAGGAGGGGGAACAACGCCGAGAGGTACAACCTGGTCAACCAGTGCGGGTCGAAGGGAAGCCCCAGAGGGTTAGAACAAGACCGCCGAGGAAACGTCCGGAGGCGGTGTTGGTCAAGGTACCCCCCTCATCCAGTTACCCGGAAACGTATCGAACCCTACTATCCAAAGGCAGGGACGTGTTGGAAGGGGTAGTTGGGGTTAAAAGGACTAGGTTGGGACATGTCCTTCTAGAGGTGGCTAGACCTGCGAACGCGGCGTCGATGGTTTCGGCCTTGAGGGCGAAGTTTGACAACTCGGAAATCTCATGTACAGGAGAAACATACGGTGGAAATTCGGGGAATAGACCCTATGATCGAGGGCCCGGAGGTACTGGCAGACCTGGGGGGTGCCGTAAAGATGGATCCCCAGGGCTTTAGTCTTAGGATGCTTAGAATGGGTCCTACGGGGTCGCAGACGGCGATTGTAGAGATGCCAGCTAATAAGACGACTATCAACCCGGAAGGCCTGAGGTTCAGAACGGGCCTCACTATAGTGCGTTGCAGGATATTACCCAGGCTTGACAGATGTTTCCACTGCCATCAACTGGGGCATCTTGCGAGGGAGTGCCAAGCACCTACGGAGGGAGGAGAGATTTGCAGGAGATGCGGTGGCTCCGGGCACCGGATCGACGGGTGCAAAAACCCTCCCAGGTGTATCATCTGCGTTAAGAACGGGAGCACGGGGACCAAAGCGGCGCACGTCACGGCGTCGCTGGGATGTCCTGCTAATAGGAGAGGGTTGGGGGCGGAGGGCCCAACGATAAGGGGGGCGAAGCGATAATCGATTTAATGGGTATTAAAATCGTCCAAATAAATCTGAATAGATCGAGGCTCGCGCAGGACATCCTGATACACAACGCCACAGTGCTCAGACCTGACGTGGTGATCATCTCTGAACCCTTTAGACAGCTTGGGGGGTGGTTCAATGATGCGTCAGGGGATGCATCGGTGTGGGTGACGGGCCTGAATGGGAAACTCCCGACTGTCACCCCAACGATTGCAGCGGAGGGGATCGCAGTTGCGACGATCGCCAATATGGCCATCATAAGCTGCTATTGTTCGCCAAGGAAAAAGACCGAGGAGTTTGGAGAATACCTGGACTCGCTTGTAGAGGCTGTCAATGATGTCAGGACAGGTAATAGGGGGATTATAGTGGCGGGCGACCTAAACGCTAAATCCCCTGCATGGAGGGGAAACAGGCTGGACGGGAAGGGGGCAGCCTGTATGGAGGCCTTCACCCGACTCGGACTGGTCCCGATTAGACTCAGGAAGCGGGCCACTTTCGTACACCATCGGCACGGGGGGTCCTCGTTTATAGACATCATGTCAGCAGATCGTGTTACAGCCCGTCGGATATCGAAGAACGTGGTCCTGGGTCACTTTTCCTACTCGGATCACAAGTATGTATCCCACATTCTAGGGAAGAAAGAGAGGTTAGGCCCTCCACCACCAGTCTGGACGCAATATTCCACCAAAGATATGAAGGTGGAGGAAGTGCTTGGTGCCTATGCGGCGTTAAGGGAGATGGAGGCAGGGCCTGGTCGTGAGGCGGAACAGCCAAAAGATGGTTCCAGCGTAGGAGGAAGAAGGGGTATCCCGACGCGGAGGAGGCCAGCATTGCGTACGCCAGGGCCAAGAAAGAGGTCCAGAGGAGGATTTGGAGGTCTAAGGAGGACCATTGGAACGGGCAGTGCGCGACCATAGACCAGAACCCGTGGGGGAAGCCCTATAAGATTGTGATGGCAAATCTTAAGGGCCGATCCCCCACGGTTGAAATGTCACCAGCCGAGATTCGCTCGATAGTGGAGGGCCTGTTTGGATCTGGATTGATGCTTGCAATTGGATCACCAGGGGGCTGGAGGAGGAGGTAATTGAAAGAGTTGACGAGGATCTCATCGGTAAGGTGGTAGCCAAGGTCAAGCCATCCAAGGCCCCGGGCCTGGACGCGGTCCCATCGCAGGTGGTGGCCTGTATTCTCAGGAGACACAACGACCACTTTGGTGAGGTAGTGAGGCACACCCTGCGTAGGGGGGCTATACCCCTTGCGTGGAAAAGAGCTAGGGTCGTACTTATCCCCAAGGTGGGTAAGGACCCCACCTCTCCATCCGCGTATAGGCCCATAAGCATACTCCCTGCTCTTAGCAAGGCATGGGAGTATGCGATTAAGGCCCTCATGGAGTCTTACATCGGACACGACTCGTTTCACCCCCTACAATATGGTTTCCGCAGGGGGTTGGGAACGGTGGATGCGGTACTCGGGATCAAGCGGTTCGCCAAAGAATGTGCGACCAGAAATCGGCTGTGCGCAATGGTAGCCATACATGTCCAGAATGCTTTTAATTCCGTGGGGTGGGACCTCATCATGGGGGTCCTAAATAGAAGGCTCCTTCCCACGATCATAAGTAGGCTATTGGAGGACTACTTCCGGGATAGGTGGGTCGTGGTCCATAATGCAACGGAGAACATTGAAGCGAAGATCTGGGCCGGGGTTCCTCAGGGTTCGGTGCTTGGCCCGTTCCTATGGAACCTGGTGTACGATGACCTCCTGCGTACCTTGAACACCGATAGGTTCGTAAGAGCCCTTGCGTATGCGGATGACCTGGCGGTGGTCATTTCGGCAAGGGACCACGCCCAGTTGGAGGAATCGCTGGCAGCTTCTATGGCGGAGGTTAGTCGCTGGTTCGATAGGACGGGACTCAGGATTGCATCGGCCAAAACCGAGGTTATATTGCTAACGGGTCAGAGGGGGGCGAAGAAGATCCACCCATATAACATTATGGGAACGCAGGTGATGTCGGCCGAGACGATACGCTACCTCGGCATGGTTTTGGGCTGCCGTAGGACGTTCAAAGAACATCTGGTGGGTGCGGCTGCCCGGGGTGATAGAGTGATGGGTGCCCTGGCGGCGCTCTTACCGAACGTTGGAGGGCCGTCGGTCCATGCCAGACGCCTCTACTATTCGGTGTGGGAATCGGTGGTACTTTACGCCGCCCCGGCCTGGGCCTCTGCGTTGGAGAAAGAGACGAATAGGAGTGTCCTTAGGAAGGCCCAACGGTCGGCGTTAATAAGGATCACAACAGCATACAGGACGGTCTCCTACCATGCCCTTTGCGTGCTGGCGGGGCGTATGCCGGTACACCTGAAGGTGAACATGTGGGTGAAGATCTTTGAGGCAAGAGAAGCCGACCCGCCCAACCAGGAATCACAGGAGGATATAGCCCGCAGGGCGGCGAGGTTGGCGCTGGTAAAGAAACTGGCCCTGGAAGAAGCGTTGGTGGCATGGCAAGGGTTATGGGACGACTATGACAGCCAAAATTGGACCAGAAGACTGGTGTCCTCGGTGAAGACATTCCTGGGTGGCGAGGGGCCAGTCTTTAATCTGGATTATTGGATGACCCAGTTGCTGTCACCCCATGGTGCCTTTAATAGCTTTAAAAAGAAAATAAGGAAAGTGGACACCGACATTTGTGAAGACTGTGGGGGGAACACGATAGACGATGCGGAGCATGGCTTAGTGTCATGCCGCACATACGCAGACCAGAGGAGGGAGCTAGCCAGTAAATTGGGGGCCCCCGTGAGCCCGGAAACTATCATCGGCCTGGCCACCCGAACGAGTGAGCACTGGGAGGCCCTGAAATCCTTCGCCTACGCGACCATGAAGGATAGGGCAGACAAGGACCAGGCAAGAGCGGCGGTGAATCGAGCGGCGAGAAACGAGCAGAGGAGTAGGGAAGCCCGCGCACGAAAGGAGAATGCGGCCAGGATTGCGGCTTCCAGAGCGGCAGAGGCCAGGAGGAAGAGAGGAAAAAGGAAAACCGCTAATATGCAGCTGGCCAGTGAACAGGCTGCAAAGAGAAGGAGGATCCTCCCACCCCCCGCAATGGGCGTAGGGTGACGAACGAGGAGTTTTTACAGAAATTTTACCCGCGTATTTAACGGCCATGTGGATGTCCGTTTCGTCATGTTCGTTCGCGTATTTAACCACTATATTATACGAGAGTAAGCAAGTGGGATGTACCGATCGGTCATCATTAGGAGGAAGATACCGCCCAGACCAACTAGGGACGGCCAGGGTTGCGGATGTACACGGCCCAGGATAGGTGGATGCCCCCAGGTGTCTGGAGGGGTGGGAGCAAGTATTGCCTAGTCGTACGCCCCACCCCCTAGGGCATAGTGGAAGGTGGCACCACGGAGGGGGGTTTTAGTGAGTATCCCGCATATTTTTGCGGAGAGTCTCACATAACCCCGACAGTAAATGGCGGGGTATGCATAAAGCATTACCCCCTCCTTAAAAAAAAAAAAAAAAAAGTAGTAAGACGAATAAGTCAACAAACCCCGGCTGCGGGGTTAGTTGACAAATATGATGGGGTTAGTCGACTTGACATTTACTTGTCAGTTTTAACTTTTAAGCCATTGCTTGCGAAAGATGTATATATGCACTGTCACAGTACATCAAAATAATGTGAAAAACGTATATATACGCTGCCAATTCCATCAATATAGTATAAGAAACGCGTACATATGTATACTACGACCAGAATTTTTTTTTATTTTTTTTTCACTCCTTCACAGTGTTATTTTTTTTATTAATTATCATGTTCTAAAATACTGTAATTATTTTGTACTGGTTTGTTATGGTCTATTGGGAACCCCCTCCAGGGTCGACCACCTTGAGCGTGGTGAGGGGGCTCTGGGAAAGCGGGGATGTCCTCTGTCGGGCGCTGGGTGAGGAACTTTGTTCCTTGCCCGGGGGCCGTGGGAGGATGCTGCCTTCCTGGCTAAGGGTCGGCCAACCAACCGCCCCCTCCACGGGGGCGCGTGCGCGCGTCGTGGGTGCGGAGTTGGGGTTGGGTCCGGGCTGGGTCTGGGTGGGGTGCGCGGGGGCGTGAGGTGGCTCTGTGGCCGTGACCCGCGGATCTCTGGGTGGTAGCTGTCGGTCAGGCCCTCTGTGGCCTGTTCGGCTCCTGGTCGTGCGGGATGCCCGGGCCCAGGGATGTTGCCGCGACAGCTGTGGCGGTCTGCGTGGTCCCGTTGCCCTCGGCCCCGTTCGCTTCGTGTCTGGCCTGGGCCTTGCGTGGGCCCGCCTCTTGCCCCTCTCCTGGGGGGCGCGCGCGCGCATTTCCATCGCTCCGGGGGGGTGCGTCTGGGTGGTAGTGGCCCTGTGAAGGGCCGCTGTACAGGGCGCGGTGGCCGCAGTGACCGCACTATGGCGGGGTGCATGCTGCGGCAGGGGGGGGGGGGGGATGGGGAGTCGCGATCGATCGCGCGTGGGGCGAGTTCGGCAGTTGGGCTGCCCTTCTCGCATAGCCAGCCGCTCGACCGGGGGCCGGTTGGGTTCTGACCTTCGGGTCCCCGACCGGTTTCTGACCCCCCGGGGTTTGCGGTATTTGGGCGCCCTGTGGGCTAGCCGACCGCCCCCGCCCGGAGGTTCGTTCCCACGGGGTCGACGCCGGGAAGTGCGCGATCGGTCGCGGGGTCGTGGGGCGGAGGTGCCGGGGGGCACCACCCGCCCTAGTTTAGCAGCGACCCTGGAAGAGGGTGGCGCTGGCGTGTGACCCGCAGCGTTACCCTGGCGATAGCGGGGAAGTCTCCCGGGGAGCTTCTCTCCCCCTTGGGAAAGTGCCAACTCTGGCAAACGAGCGCGGGGATCCGGGGTCTTGGAGGATGGCCTAGTGAACGCATCGCTAGTTTGATCTCGCGCAAGAACGGCCATCTTCCTTGCCAGATCCTCCGCTCTAGGCGGTTACCGTGCAGGTTTTAGTTGGTTGGAGCCCAACATAACCCCGAGCCTCCCCCGAGGTTCGAGGTATCCGTTCCTGGATTTCCTGCACGTAAAAAAAAAAAAAAAGAAAAAAAAAAAAAAAAAGGTCTATTTGGAAGGCCTGAGAGTTTGAAGGGAGGATAGGGTGGCTATCGGGGAGGCCCCCCGGTGCGCCGCCCCCTCTGTGTCGGAGGGGGACGCGCGCCGGGGGACGTCGGGAAGGAGTCGGGAAACGCGGCGGCCCCCGTCGTCGCGAAGGGCCGCCGCGGACGACGAAGCGACGGGGGTGACCGCCGCGGTCGGCGAGTCGTGGCATCGGACTCGCCAGGGCCGCGGCGGCGTCGCGAGGCACGGAGAACGGGGGGGGGCCGTGTTAAAGCCCCCCCCCCCGCCAGGGGAGCGGCAGCCGCCGCTCCCGTCTGAGCGATCGAGCTTCCCCCGGGGTACGCAGTGTGCCCCGGCCCGGCCGCGCGCTACCAAGCATTGCGCGGCGACCGGTTGGGAGCTCGATCGCGGGGTCGCGGGGCGGGGTGTCGGGGGACACCACCGCCCTAGCAGCAGCGACCCCGGAAGGGGCGACTCGGGCGCGTGATCCGTCGCGAGTCGCCGGTCCCGGAGAATATTGCTGGGGGAGGTTGTCATACTCCCCCAGGGACGACCCCGTTCAGGGGACCTAGCGCGGGGCTGCATTGAAGCGCAAGGGGGGAGGGTAGCGAACGTATCGCTTGTTTGATCTCGCGTCCAAATCCCTCCCCTCGGGCGCGCAGCTCCGCGCGCGAGGTAGATCACCTTGGTGGTTTTAGTGGGTTCGAGTCCCACATAACCCCCTGCCCGCCCCCGCGGGCGGGGGGTATCCGTGGGGATTTCCACCAAGTAAAACAAAAAAAAAAAAAAAAAAAAAAAAAAAAAAAAGCTATCGGGGAGGGCTAATGGTGGGCCTTTGTCCCCCCCGGCCCCCGCGGCCAAGTTATCGCGGGGACAGAGAAGGAGAGCCGTCAAGGCCGCCAAAAAGGCGGGCGTGCAGGCGACAACGCCGGTTCCCGGCGCGTCTGGCACCCCGGCGTCGGCCTCTGGGCCCTTCGAGGCTCCTCGGAGCTCATGGGCCCAGGTTGTCGGCTGTAAAGCCAAACGGGCGGCCAAGGCGGCGGAGAAGGCTGCCGCTAAAGGCGGCCAGCGGAAGGACGGGAGGGGGAGAGGCGCCAAGACACCAGCTCCGAAGAAGTCGGGTGCTCCCGGAGGGGCCCCGGTGTTGATCCCGCGCACCCCCAGGACGGCAGCGGTGGCTATCACTGCCCCCGCCGGGGGGGAGGAGGAATTCTCTGCGCGGGTGTCCGGCGCGATGGCGGCCATCAATGTCGCCGACCTCGGCATCGCAGCGATGCGGCCGAGGCGCGCCGTCACCGGGGGGCTCGTTTTGGAGATCCCCGGAGCACAGGGCTCGGCCCAGGCTGCCGCCCTCAAGTCGAGGCTTGCGGTGCAGCTAGGGGGCACGGGCATTAAAGTCCACTGCCCCCAGAAAATGGCCGAGTTCCGCGTGTGCGGACTGACGGAGTTGGCGTCGGAGGAGGCGGTGCGGGGGGCGATAGCGGCCCAGGGCGCGTGTTCGGCCGAGGATGTCTCGGTCGGCGAAAGGCGCCGCGACGCGACCGGGCTCTTCACCCTGTGGGTCCGCAGTCCCGTGGCGGCTGCTGCCAAGCTTCTAAAGGCGACCACGATTATCGTGGACTCGCTTGTGGCCCGCGTGGTACCGTTGGTGCAGCGGAAGCTACAATGCTTCCGCTGCCTAGAATTCGGCCACGTGCAGGCCAAGTGCAGCAGCCCCACGGATAGGAGGCACTTGTGCTACCGGTGCGGCGGAGAGGGACACACGGCGCGACGTTGCGTCGCCCCCCCTAAATGCCTGCTTTGCGCCGGTGCCGGCCTACCCTGCGGACACCGAATGGGGGGCCCGGCGTGTCGCCCCCCGGCGAGAACGCCACGGCGTGGAAGGGAAGGGGGAGCGGAGACGACGGCGGCGCCGTCGGCGCCCGAGATCGTCCCCCCTGTGCCGCCGGAGGCGCCGGAGACCATGGAGACCAGCGTCTTGGCCTCCACATCATCCGGTCCCGGCGCCGGCAAGAGGAAGGATCGCGGCGATTCGGACTCCCCGACGGACGATGTTCTGTCTCCGGAACCCGGGGAGTCTCCCGCACCGGTGAGGAAGAAGAAGGGGAAAAAGCGAGGGGGCAGCCCAGCCCCCCCTCCCGCCAGCGACCCACCGACGGGAGGCCGCGAGTCCTTCCTCAAGGTGGGGAGGGACGTGGCGCCGACAAGCGTGCCGGTGGTGAGCGAGGAGGAGGCACGTGGCCTGATCCGCTCCATAGCGGAGTCGTACGGAGGAGGACCCGCCTCCTCGCAAGAGCCACGGGAAGAAGAGATCGGGAGTTCCCCAGATGATGGGGAAGCAGCCCGACCCGAGCAGAATCCGGAGGAGGCCGGCGACGCTTCGTAATGCCTCGCGGCCCTCCGGTTCTGCTAGCAAACCTCAACCACTCCATGCGGGCGCACGACCTGCTGGAGCAGACTCGCATGGAGTTGGGGGTCGGGCTGGTCGTCGCCGCCGAGCCGTATCCGCTACCGGACCAACACTACCGGTCCACCAACCCGGATCGGCAGGTGGCGATGACGTGGAGCGTGGGAAGGGGTTCCTCGCCGTGCTCGGTCGCCCGGCACGGTCGGGGGTAGATGGCTGCCACGTGGGGGGAGTTCCTTGCGGTGGGCTGCTACTTCGCGCCGAGGTTTTCCGTCCCGGAGTTCGAGGATCGGCTACTAGAGCTGGGGGCGTACGTCGCCACACAGCGGGCTCGGCCGATCATCCTGATGGGGGACTTCAACGCTCACGCTGTTGAGTGGGGGTCCCCCAGGACGGACTCTAGGGGCGAGGCGCTGCTCGAGTGGGCAGAGGCTTTGGGGTTCGTATTGAAGAACCCCTTTGCAGTTACGACGTACCGCGGGTCGCGGGGAGAGTCGGTAATCGACTTGATCTGGGTCAACCCCGCGGCCGTATCCCGGACGTCGAGCTGCTGGGTAGCGGAGGATGTGGAGCCTGGCTCTGACCACATGTACGTCATGATGGCCACCTCCCTCCCCGCTGCCCCGCCTGCCCCTCGAGCGAACGGGCGGCCCCCGCACTGGGCGCTGAAGGAGCTGGACGTTCGCGCGGCCCAACTCGCGTCCTCCGTTGTCGCCTGGCCTCCTTTGCCGGGCGACGTCCTCGACGACCCCGTTGCGGGCGCCCTTTGGTTCCGCCGCGCGTTGCAGGGAATCTGCGACGCCACCATGCCGCGGACCGGGGCGCCTGGTTGGGGTCGGAGGTCGACGTACTGGTGGACTCCGGAGATCGCGCGTCTCCGAGCGGAGAATCTTCTCGCGCGTCGCCAGTACGTCAAGGCCCGTCGCCGAGATCCGCGACGGGTCACGGAGGACAGGCTCCGGGAGCTGCGTTCCGCCTTTTCGGCGGCGCGCAGGCTGCTCCGCGGAACCATTGCCCGGGCTAAGGCCGAGTCGCATGACCAATTCATCGCGACTCTCAACCAAGATCCGTGGGGGCGTCCGTACAAGGCCGTGTCCTTAAAACTAGGCCCGCGGGCGCCCCCGATCACGGAAGGCCTGGATCCCCGGTTCCTCACCGAGGTACTGTCGGCGCTATTTCCCCCTCCCCTTGTACCCGGGGAGGACGGCGCCGACGAGTCCGGGGATCCGTGGTTGGCCAGGGGCGTCGCTGCACTCGACGCCCCGAGGGTCAGCGATGAGGAGCTCGCGTCCTCGATCGCGCGTATGCGCGAGAGGAACGCGGCTCCGGGTCCCGACGACGTGCCCGGGCGGGTTTGGGCCTGCGCGATCGGCGCCCTGGGAGACGGACTCAGACGGCTCTTCGATGCCGTACTGAGATCCGGCAGGTTTCCCCCTGCGTGGAAGGAGGCGAGGCTCGTGCTGCTCCGGAAGCCCGGAAAGCCCGCGGAGTCGCCCTCGTCTTACCGGCCGATCTGTCTGCTGAACGAGGCGGGCAAGCTCCTGGAAAGGATCATAGCTGCCCGCCTCTGCGGACACCTGGAGACCATCGGCCCGGATCTGAACGACCGCCAATTCGGCTTTCGTCGGCAGCGATCGACCATGGACGCTATCCATCTGGTTCGGTCGTTGTCGCGCCGGGCGGTCGAGGGGGGCGGTGTGAGCGTGGCGGTGTCGCTAGACATCGCCAACGCGTTCAATACCGTCTCCTGGGCGGCGATCGAGCGGGCGCTTTTATACCATAACGTCCCGCTCTATTTGCGCCGCCTGATCCGGGACTACCTCCGTGGAAGGGTGGTCTCCTTCGTCGGCCGGGACGGGGACGGGGCGACCGATGTGCACCGCGGCGTACCGCAGGGGTCCGTTCTGGGACCCCTGCTCTGGAACCTGGCGTACGACGCGGTGCTGCGGGTGGAAATGCCGTCGCTGCGGGTGTCGTTGGTTTGTTATGCCGACGACACCCTGGTGGTGGCATCCGGGCAAAAGTGGGCAGCGGCGATCGGCCTCGCCGAGGAGGCACTGCGGCGCGTCGTCGCCTCGATCAGGACGCTCGGTCTGCGAGTCGCCTTTCACAAGACGGAGGCGATGTGGCTCGCGGACAGGGTTGGGAGTGGTATCCCCAACAGAGCGTCCCTTAGGATCGGGGATGCCTGCATAAGGGTCGGCCGCTCCATGAAATACCTCGGGCTGACCCTTGACACCTACTGGCGCTTTACGCGCCACTTCAAGACCCTCGGCCCCCGACTAGAGAGGCAAGTGTTTGCCTTCGGGCGAATAATGCCCAATCTCGGGGGCCCTCACGAGGGAGTTCGGCACTTGTACGTGACGGTCGTCCGGTCCATGGCGCTGTATGGCGCGCCTATATGGGCCGGCGACCTGGAGGACTGTCGCGTGGGGCGGGAACTCCTCGCCAGAGTTCACCGCCGCGCGGTCCTCCGAGCCGTGCGATCACATCGCACGGTGTCACATGCCGAACTGTCCGCGCTCGGTGGATCTCCCCCCTTCCATCTACTCGCGGAGATGGAGGCGGAAGTCTACTCCGCTTCCCGCGATCCCCGCGAGGCTGGGAATCCACCGGCGAATGGACTCGAAGTGGCGCGTGGCCAGGCCCGGCAACGGATGACAGCCAAATGGCTGGAATGGCTCGCCCTCCCCGAACATCGGGAGGGCCGCGTTGTCGGGGCGCTCCTGCCCATCATGGACGAATGGGTAGGGCGTGGGTGTGGCAGGCTGACCTTCCGCCTGACGCAGATGACCACCGGTGTGGGGTGTTTTGGTGATTATCTGTGTCGCATCGGGCGGGAGGTGACGTCGCGCTGCTGGTCGTGCGACAGGGGCGACGAGGACTCGGCGGACCATACCTTGGCACGGTGCCAGGAATGGTTGGACGACCGCCGGGTCCTGGAGGTGCGGATGGGCCCCGATCTCTCGCTGCCGACAGTCGTGCGTCGGATGGCGGGAGACGGGGCGTGTTGGGCCGCGATGTCCCTCTTCGCCGAGGTGGTGATGAGGGAGAAAGAAGAGGCGGAGAGGGACAGGGAGCTGGTGGGGCACCCGTCCCGCATGGCGGCTCCCCGGAGGCGGGCGCGGCGCAGATGACCCTGAGCCGGGGGAGATTGTGCTGCGACGCGATGATATCGCGTCGCTCCGCTCCCCCGTTGGCTCAGGGATCCGCCGCCGGCTCCCATAAGGCGGGAACGGGAAGGGAGGAGGAGGTGCCACCTCCCCCTCAGAGACCGGGAGGGTGTGGCCTGGGAAGGGGGGCGCGGTGTGCCGAGTAGGCCAAACTATATCACCGCGCCCCAAGAATAGCCGCCACATAATTGTGGTCGTGGCGGCGACTGAGGGGTGGATGAGGGGGGCCCACGTGTCAAGGGCCCCCCGCCAGTGGAGCGGCTGAGCCTGCCGCTCCGGGTTGCGCGATCGAGTTCGTGGGGCGAATGGGCGGCCGTGTCGGGCCGCTCCAATGGCAATGCCCGCCACGCGCTTGGGACGTTAATTTCTTTCCCCAAGTTCGCGTGGCGATGGAGCGGCCCTACGCATACACGGCCGGCTAGAACCTTCGCCCCCGCCCGGCCGCGACCTCGCAACATCTTGGTCGCACCCGGGTAGTAACTCGATCGCGGGGTCGTGGGGTGGGGGTGCCGGGGGGCACCACCCGCCCTAGCAGCAGCGACCGGAGACGGCGCGGACGTGTGATCCGTCGCGCGCCGTCGGAGTTTCGGAAACTGGGGGGAGGATTCAACTCCCCCCAGGGAAGACCCCGAATCGGGGCTGGCGCGGAGCTATGCATATGCGCTAGAGGGGGGGGGCAAGCGGACGTATCGCTCGTTTGCTCCCGCGTGAAGTCCCCCCCCCCTCGGGCGCGCGGCTTCGCGCCTGAGGCAGATCACCTCGGTGGTTTTAGTGGGTTCGAGTCCCACATAACCCCTGACCCTCCCCCGGGGGTCGGGGGTATCCGTGGGGATTTCCACCGAGTTAACAAAAAAAAAAAAAAAAAAGGATAGGGTGGCTGCTGCGAAAGCCTGGTAAGCCCGCAGAGTCACCCTCGGCCTATCGGCTGATCTGTCTCCTCGACGAGGCGGGCAAGCTCCTGGAAAGGATCATAGCTGCCCGCCTCATGGACCATCTCGGAGCTGCGGAGTTCCCGGATCTGTCCGACCGCCAGTTCGGTTTTAGGCGGCAGCGATCGACCGTAGATGCCATACTACTGGTTCGGTCGCTGTGGCGCCGGGCGGTCGGGGGGGGGCGGTGTCAGCGTGGCGGTGTCTCTAGACATCGCCAACGCGTTCAACACCGTCTCCTGGGCGGCGATCGAGCGGGCGCTGGTATACCATCGCGTCCCGCTCTACCTTCGCCGCCTGATCTGGGACTGCCTCCGTGGCCGAGTGGTCTCCTACGTCGGGCGAGACGGGGACGGGGTGGCTCGCGTGCACCGCGGCGTGCCACAGGGGTCCGTTTTAGGGCCCCTGCTATGGAACCTGGCGTACGACGCGGTGCTGCGGGTGGAGTTGCCATCGCCTGACGTGTCGTTCGTGTGCTACGCCGACGACACGCTGGTGGTGGCCTCCGGGCCGAGGTGGCTGACAGCACTAGACCTCGCGGAGAGAGCACTGCGGCTCGTCATCCCCGCGATAGAGGCGCTCGGTCTGCGAGTCGCCTCCGATAAAACAGAGGCGGTATGGCTCGCGGACAGGGTGGGAACTGGCATTCCCGTCGGAGCGTCTCTAAGAGTCGGGGAGGCCTGCATCAGGGTTGGCCGATCGATGAGGTATCTCGGTCTGACCCTGGACACCCTGGCGATTCGCGCGTCACTTTCGGGTCCTGGGCCCCAGGTTGGAGCGACAGGTGTTCGCCTTCGGGCGCATCATGCCCAACCTGGGAGGCCCACACGAAGCAGTTCGGCGTCTATACGTGACGGTCGTCCGGTCCATGGCGCTCTACGGAGCGCCGGTCTGGGCCGGCGACCTGGAGGGCTGCCGCGTGGGGCGGGACCTTTTGGCAAGGGTCCACCGCCGCGCGGTCCTCCGTGCCGTGCGGGCATACCGCACGGTGTCACACGCCGAGCTGTCGGCGCTGGGTGGGTCCCCTCCTTTCCATCTGCTCGCTGAGATGGAGGCGGAGGTGTACTTCGCCTCGCACGATCTCAGCGGAGCGAGGGACCCCCTGGCGCCGGTCGGACCCGACGCGCGGGACCAGGCCCGGCGACGCATGGGAGCCATATGGATCGACTGGCTCTCCCTCCCGGAACATCGGGGGGGACGCGTCGTCGGGGCGCTGCTGCCCATTCTCGGGGAATGGGTGGGGCGTAGGTACGGCAGGCTTACCTTCCGCCTGACACAGATGCTCACCGGAGTCGGTTGCTTCGGTGACTTCTTGTGTCGCATCGGGCGGGAGGAGGCGCCGCAGTGCCACAGCTGCGGCCGGGGCGACGTGGACTCGGCGGATCACACTCTGGCGAGGTGCGCGGAGTGGCTCGATGACCGCCGAGTCCTGGAGCTGCAGCTGGGTCCCGATCTCTCGCTGGCGACGGTCGTGCGTCGCATGGCGGGAGATCGGGACTGTTGGGACGCCGTCGCCTCCTTCTCCGAGGCTATAATGCTCGAGAAGGAGGAGGCGGCGCGGGAGAGGGAGATGACCCGGGGCCGGGGGAGGTCGCGCGGCGACTTAGTTGCGTAAGTCGCCCCGCTCCCCCGGATATCAGGCCCCGGGTCGCGCCGTCTCGCCGCTCCCCGCTGTATGGGATCGGGATGGGGCCGCGCCGCGCATCGGGCGCGGCCGTTACGCCCCCCGGTGCGCCGCCCCCTCTGTGTCGGAGGGGGAC
This sequence comes from Andrena bicolor, assembly GCA_960531205.1. Lineage (NCBI taxonomy): Eukaryota > Metazoa > Arthropoda > Insecta > Hymenoptera > Andrenidae > Andrena > Andrena bicolor. The sequence continues at coordinate 30,582,891 of OY482668.1, forward strand.
GCGCGCCGGGGGACGTCGGGAAGGAGTCGGGAAACGCGGCGGCCCCCGTTGTCGCGAAGGGCCGCCGCGGACGACGAAGCGACGGGGGTGACCGCCGCGGTCGGCGAGTCGTGGCATCGGACTCGCCAGGGCCGCGGCGGCGTCGCGTGGCACGGAGAACGGGGGGGGGGGGCCGTCTTAAAGCCCCGTCTTAAAGTCTGAGCGATCGAGCTTCCCCCGGGGTACGCAGTGTGCCCCGGCCCGGCCGCGCGCTACCAGGCATTGCGCGGCGACCGGTTGGGAGCTCGATCGCGGGGTCGCGGGGCGGGGGTGTCGGGGGACACCACCGCCCTAGCAGCAGCGACCCCGGTAGGGGCGACTCGGGCGCGTGATCCGTCGCGAGTCGCCGGTCCCGGAGAATATTGCTGGGGGAGGTTGTCATACTCCCCCAGGGACGACCCCGTTCAGGGGACCTAGCGCGGGGCTGCATTGAAGCGCAAGGGGGGAGGGTAGCGAACGTATCGCTTGTTTGATCTCGCGTCCAAATCCCTCCCCTCGGGCGCGCAGCTCCGCGCGCGAGGTACATCACCTTGGTGGTTTTAGTGGGTTCGAGTCCCACATAACCCCCTGCCCGCCCCCGCGGGCGGGGGGTATCCGTGGGGATTTCCACCAAGTAAAACAAAAAAAAAAAAAAAATGGGACTAAGATACGAAAGAAGAGGGCCCACTTTGGAATTGTGGACCGACGCGGATTGGGCCGGAGACCTCGATGACAGGCATTCCTTTAGCGGGTCAGTAGTAGCTCTAGGAGGAAACCTAGTGGATTGGAAGGCGTCAAAACAAAAATGCATATCCACTTCTACCATGGAGGCAGAGTACGTGGCTCTGTCGACGGCAGCAAAAGACGCATTCTGGGCAAGGCGGTTCATCGAGGAGTTGGGGCTGAACAAATGGATCAAGGCACCCTATACTATATGGTGCGATAATCGAGCGGCTATCGACTTTGCGATGAATCGGATCGAAAGGGCGAAGACGAGACATATAGACGTGGCATATCACCACGTGAGGCTGATGATCGACACGGGTGTCGTTCATCCTAAGTACGTCCCATCAACAGCCAACCAAGCAGACATACTGACAAAGGGCCTGGGCAGGAACGTACATAAGGAGGCTACGAGGAGGCTCGGGATAGTTCCTACGGGCGAGTTATAAAGTGGGGGATTGTAGAGAATTTATAATTCGCGCCCGGCAATTAGTTTAATGATCAATCGCCGATACATGATCCTCGCACGTCGCGATTCTTTCTTCTTGATTTGTCCGGCGTCGCGGAAATACCGTTATAACACACGTTATATCGAAGGGTTTTATTTAGTTCGCCGACAGTTACCTTTTTTCGTTTCTACATTATTTGCTCTCATTCCTCAATATTGTTTTTGCGTTCAATAAACATTTATATTACGTTAACAGAAAATAACAAAATCTTCGATTTACAAAAAAGTGGGAAATGTCCCTTTTACGACTAGGTGGTTTTAAATGGGACAGTATAAGTCATGAAAGGGACACGTTAATAAAAATAAATTTATTAAGTATTACAATTATAATTCTAAATCTTAATGATACAAAACAACGAAATCTACGAAAAAATTAACTCTTTGTAGTATAAATCATCAATATTTTATTATTAATGACACATGGAATAGAAAAAATCCCGGATTTGTTTGAAATAATAGACTTCCATCGTCATGGAAAAATCAGCAGTACATGTGTATCAGAGGGACAGCCATGAAACGGTTGTCCCATTTAAGACTTATTATGCTACCCCTTTTACGACTATACGTGAGTTTAATATAAAATAACCGCAAAACAAAGAAAACAATTAATTAAGCTTACCTGTTAAGCGATTTCGTTTCAGTTGAATACAGGCTATTTTAATGATATAACACTTTAACACTTTATATATACCTTGAACTCAGAAAACGACACAGAAAACCAATGAAAAATTTCATTTTTACTGCCGAAAAACATCAACCGTGGATTACTACTCTGTTGCAAGTGAGACCGTAGCGAAGTTTACGTCAAACGACTAGGCACTAGTGTTGTAATAAAGAAGAAAATAAGTTGCATGTGTAATGCGTTTAGAATTTTGGAAATTCGATTTGTCCCTTTTAAGACGTGTCCCCTTTATAGCACCTATCCCCTACTACCTACAGTGTAGGTAGTGTACTAATTTTTTACATTTCTAATTTTTATAATTAGACCGTTAGTATTTTGTTGACTTACTGCACACCAAAAGTTTACAAATTTCATTAGGTATACAGGCTTAATTTTTAAAATCATTTTAATTGAGTCTACGTTGTAGTTTTTATGGTATTTAGAGTAGTAAGACACCCCCTCCAGGGTCGACCACCTTGAGCGTGGTGAGGGGGCTCTGGGAATGCGGCTATGTTCTCCGTCGGACGCTGCGTGAGGATCCTGTTCCTTGCGTAGTGGCCGTAGGTAGGATGCTGCCTTCCTAGCTAAGGGTTGACCAACAAGTGAGGACCACCAAGCGAATGTTTCCTAAAACAGAAAGAAACCACAAAGTAAGGAGAACGGAGGTTGGCGTTAGGTTTGAAGGTAGATACGTATCTGACTGCGCCACCTGCCCGGTGGATGGCGTGTTTGTCTGCCACGGATCCAGCTGTACTCTCCACCATCTCCTGCGCCTGGAAACCTGAAAATAAATAAATAAATAAGTAAGAGGACAGAAATGCGGTGGTTCCCTCCCCCCCCCCCATCGCTCTGGCGATGGGACGGTTGGGGCCCTCCGAAGCACGAGGATGGATGGGGAAACATAGAAGGTGGACCCTTTCTGAGGACATCGGAAGAGGAAGAGGAAGAAGGTCTGGAATGACGGAGTGAGGGGTGACCCAGGCCGATAACCCGCCTGGAGGGTGCAGTCGTCTGGTCGGGACTGCACAAATAACAAATACAAGCTACAATTAGTAGCAGGGACCTACGGCGCACCATAGGGTCCGACCGACCTAGTAGTCGGATATAGCCGTACAGGCCATTTAACCAGGGCTGGAAGTAGGAGAAAACCCGCTGGGCGGTGGGGCCGTCGCCCTTTAAGACATATTATGGATAATGTCAGGAATCGGCTGTGCCTCGGATGTCACTGCGGCGATAACTGGTGTTAGACCAGCCCTTCCTCGCCGCGTCGGCAGCGAGCAGGGAGGAAGAATTCAGCCCAATGACACTGGATTGAAGCGGCGGACCAGTGTCAGTGCCAGGGGTTATCCCGCACAAGAAGCTACAGCTGCTCGACATAGCGATTTATCTCTGGATTACGAAATTGGGAAAGATCTGGCAAATGTTCCGAGCTGTAGGTGGGAGGACCCACTGGCCGGGATGGGAGCGGGGGAAACTAAGCCCACCGGAACCGGCACACAGTGGGAAAAAATTGGTGCGTCACCGGCCAAAAATCTATAACTTTTGAACGGATGAAGATAGAGTAATAATTCTTTTTGCTCTAATGAAGTTGATGTGTCCTTCATTGGTTAAATAATATTACGTTACTTATATTAACCCTCGGTTGTCACAGTGGGGCAAAATAACTTAAAATTTGACTTTAAGGTATAATATCTTTGAGGCATCATTGAAAATAGTACTACTGGTGCTATGTAGTAGTAATTTCGTGTAACCTCTACAGGCAGAGACGCTCCCCCAGTGATTTTTTTAAGCAAAAAAAATTTTCAGGGACTTTTCCTTTCAAAATTTTTTTAACATGGTGATACATTAAATATTAATTTTCAACGATGAACATATATTCTACAATGTTCAAACTTGATCTCAAAATTGTGTCGACTTAATTTAACAGATAGTGTTTAAACAACAGCTGATTGAAAATTGGCTTGGATCGAATCAACCCAGTGTGACAACAATATTTTACCGAGGGTTACGTAAGGTGTGACAACCGAGGGTTACGTAATACTTAATTACATTAACTAATATGATAATGTTACTTACAATATTACTTTTTAAAATTCGAAAATATTCCGAATCCCTTCTGGCCACTCTTCTTGAATATCCTTCCCTTTTCGTTGCAGCCTTAAGGATGATATTAAAGGGTCCGAAGAAAGTAGCATAATACAGAAGAGATCTTGATTAATTCTCTGTCTTGATATTTTACAAGTGTTGTTAAGTCTTAACCTTCGATATTCTTTGTGATTAGCCTCCTGGGCTTCCTCAGACAATTTTCCGATGGATAAACTTTTCTTTAAACTTCTATATTATACGTAAACGGTTAGAGACGGATATTATTCTTTGCACGCTCGTCAGGGACATATGGTAGAATAATACTATATTAACAGTGGAACCGTGAAACGTAGTGATTCGTTTGTTTCAAACAATAACTCGAAGCCATTGTAGGCGAACGCTTGTAGTTAAAAATAAATGTTCCTGTATATACTTGGATCATTCTATCCTAAAACACTCAGAGTTTAATTATTTAACCAAAAAAAAAACAAAAATATTTCAAAATATCAAGACAAAGAGTTAATCAAGATCTCTTCCGTATTATGTTACTTTCATCGGATCCTTTAATATCATCTTTAAGGCTGCAACAAAAGGGGAAGGATATTCAAGAAGAGTGTCCAGAAGAAATATTTTTTAATATTAAATAGAAATAATGTTAGTAATGTTATCGTATTAGTTAATGTAATTAAGTATTACATAATATAAGTAACGTAATGCTATCTAACTAATTCAGGACATATCAACTTCATTAACGCAAAAAGAATTATTACTTTATCTTCAGCCGTTCAAAAGTTATAGATTTTTGGCCGGTGACGCACCGATTTTTTCCCACTGTGCGGCAGTAGGGGCCCTATGGTGCCGGGGCCTGATGACGGAAACGAGGACGTGGTGATCATCATTCCGGAGGCCCCCCCACATGGACGAGCGGGTGACATAATAGGGCGCACCCTGACCCGGTCCCCCCACCGGGTGGGAGTAGCGGAAGCCCCCCTCCGGGCATCTTCTCCGGGAGATCGTTGCCGAGATCGCCCAACCCTCAGGTTACCTACGGGGGGATAGACAGAGCAGTACGAGACCGGATATCTGGTCAAGGTGGTAGCGAGACCAAAGGCACGACGCCCTCGGTAGCAAGGCCATCAAGGGAGAAATCTGATGGGGGCCAGCGTGATGGTGTGGGCCCGGCCAGGTCATGGAGCAGAATGAGGTCACAGTCGGCCTCCCGGATTGGTGGTACCCCGGGTATTCGGGGTGGGGGTGAGGAACCGCCCAGGAGCGAGTTTCTAGTACCCGATGTCCCAAAGATTAGGGCGAAGGAGAGGAGGGAAGTAAAAGGGGATGGCAAGACGCCGGAGGCCAAAACTGCCAGTCTTCTGGCTGAGGTGGCTTCCCAGTTGGAGTCGCTCTCAAAAACTTGTGCGGAGCTTGTCGTAGCTGTGAGGAGCAAAAGAGTCTCTTCTGTACGAGGGGTACTCAAGTTTGCTGAGGAAATGGCGAGTGGCTGTGACAAAGCCGCAGCATCGGTGGCGGAGGCATCCGCCACGCACGCCATCCACCATGGTGATAATCGGACCCCGACGGTGAGTAGCGATGCCCATGACGGACGGAAGACACGAGTAGATACCGGGACCCAGTACGAGACCCAAGTAGACGGAGGGAGGGGTGCGACACCTCGGGATAAAATGGAGAGTGGGGACCCGGGTGGTAGGGAACCTGAAACGAAATCTAACAAAAGACAGCGATCTTCCCCCAACGAGGGTAGCGGCATGGTGAAAAGGATATTGTTTTCCGAGCTTGTGAGCAAGGAAACCAACCCGAAACCTACCGAGCGAGCTAAGGACCGGGCTCAGCCTAATGAGGGGCTCACGAGGGAGGGAAATCCCCCACCCGCGATAGTAGCGGAAGCACCTGGGCAGGAGGCCCGCAAGCAACAGGAGCCTCAAGACCAGGCCATGCAGGGTCAGTGGAGGTCCCAAAAGAAAAAGAAGAGGAAGGGCCAAACCCGGACACCAACCCAGGAGCGATCCCAGGAGATGCCGAGGATTGAGACCCAGACCCAACCTCAGGGACGGAAGGAGCAGATTCAGGCGGTGGGTATGCCGGAAAACAACAGGAGAATAGCCCGAGTACACCGGGACACCAACCCCGTAACGGGAGCGGATCCCCGACAAAGGAGGGGGAACAACGCCGAGAGGTACAACCTGGTCAACCAGTGCGGGTCGAAGGGAAGCCCCAGAGGGTTAGAACAAGACCGCCGAGGAAACGTCCGGAGGCGGTGTTGGTCAAGGTACCCCCCTCATCCAGTTACCCGGAAACGTATCGAACCCTACTATCCAAAGGCAGGGACGTGTTGGAAGGGGTAGTTGGGGTTAAAAGGACTAGGTTGGGACATGTCCTTCTAGAGGTGGCTAGACCTGCGAACGCGGCGTCGATGGTTTCGGCCTTGAGGGCGAAGTTTGACAACTCGGAAATCTCATGTACAGGAGAAACATACGGTGGAAATTCGGGGAATAGACCCTATGATCGAGGGCCCGGAGGTACTGGCAGACCTGGGGGGTGCCGTAAAGATGGATCCCCAGGGCTTTAGTCTTAGGATGCTTAGAATGGGTCCTACGGGGTCGCAGACGGCGATTGTAGAGATGCCAGCTAATAAGACGACTATCAACCCGGAAGGCCTGAGGTTCAGAACGGGCCTCACTATAGTGCGTTGCAGGATATTACCCAGGCTTGACAGATGTTTCCACTGCCATCAACTGGGGCATCTTGCGAGGGAGTGCCAAGCACCTACGGAGGGAGGAGAGATTTGCAGGAGATGCGGTGGCTCCGGGCACCGGATCGACGGGTGCAAAAACCCTCCCAGGTGTATCATCTGCGTTAAGAACGGGAGCACGGGGACCAAAGCGGCGCACGTCACGGCGTCGCTGGGATGTCCTGCTAATAGGAGAGGGTTGGGGGCGGAGGGCCCAACGATAAGGGGGGCGAAGCGATAATCGATTTAATGGGTATTAAAATCGTCCAAATAAATCTGAATAGATCGAGGCTCGCGCAGGACATCCTGATACACAACGCCACAGTGCTCAGACCTGACGTGGTGATCATCTCTGAACCCTTTAGACAGCTTGGGGGGTGGTTCAATGATGCGTCAGGGGATGCATCGGTGTGGGTGACGGGCCTGAATGGGAAACTCCCGACTGTCACCCCAACGATTGCAGCGGAGGGGATCGCAGTTGCGACGATCGCCAATATGGCCATCATAAGCTGCTATTGTTCGCCAAGGAAAAAGACCGAGGAGTTTGGAGAATACCTGGACTCGCTTGTAGAGGCTGTCAATGATGTCAGGACAGGTAATAGGGGGATTATAGTGGCGGGCGACCTAAACGCTAAATCCCCTGCATGGAGGGGAAACAGGCTGGACGGGAAGGGGGCAGCCTGTATGGAGGCCTTCACCCGACTCGGACTGGTCCCGATTAGACTCAGGAAGCGGGCCACTTTCGTACACCATCGGCACGGGGGGTCCTCGTTTATAGACATCATGTCAGCAGATCGTGTTACAGCCCGTCGGATATCGAAGAACGTGGTCCTGGGTCACTTTTCCTACTCGGATCACAAGTATGTATCCCACATTCTAGGGAAGAAAGAGAGGTTAGGCCCTCCACCACCAGTCTGGACGCAATATTCCACCAAAGATATGAAGGTGGAGGAAGTGCTTGGTGCCTATGCGGCGTTAAGGGAGATGGAGGCAGGGCCTGGTCGTGAGGCGGAACAGCCAAAAGATGGTTCCAGCGTAGGAGGAAGAAGGGGTATCCCGACGCGGAGGAGGCCAGCATTGCGTACGCCAGGGCCAAGAAAGAGGTCCAGAGGAGGATTTGGAGGTCTAAGGAGGACCATTGGAACGGGCAGTGCGCGACCATAGACCAGAACCCGTGGGGGAAGCCCTATAAGATTGTGATGGCAAATCTTAAGGGCCGATCCCCCACGGTTGAAATGTCACCAGCCGAGATTCGCTCGATAGTGGAGGGCCTGTTTGGATCTGGATTGATGCTTGCAATTGGATCACCAGGGGGCTGGAGGAGGAGGTAATTGAAAGAGTTGACGAGGATCTCATCGGTAAGGTGGTAGCCAAGGTCAAGCCATCCAAGGCCCCGGGCCTGGACGCGGTCCCATCGCAGGTGGTGGCCTGTATTCTCAGGAGACACAACGACCACTTTGGTGAGGTAGTGAGGCACACCCTGCGTAGGGGGGCTATACCCCTTGCGTGGAAAAGAGCTAGGGTCGTACTTATCCCCAAGGTGGGTAAGGACCCCACCTCTCCATCCGCGTATAGGCCCATAAGCATACTCCCTGCTCTTAGCAAGGCATGGGAGTATGCGATTAAGGCCCTCATGGAGTCTTACATCGGACACGACTCGTTTCACCCCCTACAATATGGTTTCCGCAGGGGGTTGGGAACGGTGGATGCGGTACTCGGGATCAAGCGGTTCGCCAAAGAATGTGCGACCAGAAATCGGCTGTGCGCAATGGTAGCCATACATGTCCAGAATGCTTTTAATTCCGTGGGGTGGGACCTCATCATGGGGGTCCTAAATAGAAGGCTCCTTCCCACGATCATAAGTAGGCTATTGGAGGACTACTTCCGGGATAGGTGGGTCGTGGTCCATAATGCAACGGAGAACATTGAAGCGAAGATCTGGGCCGGGGTTCCTCAGGGTTCGGTGCTTGGCCCGTTCCTATGGAACCTGGTGTACGATGACCTCCTGCGTACCTTGAACACCGATAGGTTCGTAAGAGCCCTTGCGTATGCGGATGACCTGGCGGTGGTCATTTCGGCAAGGGACCACGCCCAGTTGGAGGAATCGCTGGCAGCTTCTATGGCGGAGGTTAGTCGCTGGTTCGATAGGACGGGACTCAGGATTGCATCGGCCAAAACCGAGGTTATATTGCTAACGGGTCAGAGGGGGGCGAAGAAGATCCACCCATATAACATTATGGGAACGCAGGTGATGTCGGCCGAGACGATACGCTACCTCGGCATGGTTTTGGGCTGCCGTAGGACGTTCAAAGAACATCTGGTGGGTGCGGCTGCCCGGGGTGATAGAGTGATGGGTGCCCTGGCGGCGCTCTTACCGAACGTTGGAGGGCCGTCGGTCCATGCCAGACGCCTCTACTATTCGGTGTGGGAATCGGTGGTACTTTACGCCGCCCCGGCCTGGGCCTCTGCGTTGGAGAAAGAGACGAATAGGAGTGTCCTTAGGAAGGCCCAACGGTCGGCGTTAATAAGGATCACAACAGCATACAGGACGGTCTCCTACCATGCCCTTTGCGTGCTGGCGGGGCGTATGCCGGTACACCTGAAGGTGAACATGTGGGTGAAGATCTTTGAGGCAAGAGAAGCCGACCCGCCCAACCAGGAATCACAGGAGGATATAGCCCGCAGGGCGGCGAGGTTGGCGCTGGTAAAGAAACTGGCCCTGGAAGAAGCGTTGGTGGCATGGCAAGGGTTATGGGACGACTATGACAGCCAAAATTGGACCAGAAGACTGGTGTCCTCGGTGAAGACATTCCTGGGTGGCGAGGGGCCAGTCTTTAATCTGGATTATTGGATGACCCAGTTGCTGTCACCCCATGGTGCCTTTAATAGCTTTAAAAAGAAAATAAGGAAAGTGGACACCGACATTTGTGAAGACTGTGGGGGGAACACGATAGACGATGCGGAGCATGGCTTAGTGTCATGCCGCACATACGCAGACCAGAGGAGGGAGCTAGCCAGTAAATTGGGGGCCCCCGTGAGCCCGGAAACTATCATCGGCCTGGCCACCCGAACGAGTGAGCACTGGGAGGCCCTGAAATCCTTCGCCTACGCGACCATGAAGGATAGGGCAGACAAGGACCAGGCAAGAGCGGCGGTGAATCGAGCGGCGAGAAACGAGCAGAGGAGTAGGGAAGCCCGCGCACGAAAGGAGAATGCGGCCAGGATTGCGGCTTCCAGAGCGGCAGAGGCCAGGAGGAAGAGAGGAAAAAGGAAAACCGCTAATATGCAGCTGGCCAGTGAACAGGCTGCAAAGAGAAGGAGGATCCTCCCACCCCCCGCAATGGGCGTAGGGTGACGAACGAGGAGTTTTTACAGAAATTTTACCCGCGTATTTAACGGCCATGTGGATGTCCGTTTCGTCATGTTCGTTCGCGTATTTAACCACTATATTATACGAGAGTAAGCAAGTGGGATGTACCGATCGGTCATCATTAGGAGGAAGATACCGCCCAGACCAACTAGGGACGGCCAGGGTTGCGGATGTACACGGCCCAGGATAGGTGGATGCCCCCAGGTGTCTGGAGGGGTGGGAGCAAGTATTGCCTAGTCGTACGCCCCACCCCCTAGGGCATAGTGGAAGGTGGCACCACGGAGGGGGGTTTTAGTGAGTATCCCGCATATTTTTGCGGAGAGTCTCACATAACCCCGACAGTAAATGGCGGGGTATGCATAAAGCATTACCCCCTCCTTAAAAAAAAAAAAAAAAAAGTAGTAAGACGAATAAGTCAACAAACCCCGGCTGCGGGGTTAGTTGACAAATATGATGGGGTTAGTCGACTTGACATTTACTTGTCAGTTTTAACTTTTAAGCCATTGCTTGCGAAAGATGTATATATGCACTGTCACAGTACATCAAAATAATGTGAAAAACGTATATATACGCTGCCAATTCCATCAATATAGTATAAGAAACGCGTACATATGTATACTACGACCAGAATTTTTTTTTATTTTTTTTTCACTCCTTCACAGTGTTATTTTTTTTATTAATTATCATGTTCTAAAATACTGTAATTATTTTGTACTGGTTTGTTATGGTCTATTGGGAACCCCCTCCAGGGTCGACCACCTTGAGCGTGGTGAGGGGGCTCTGGGAAAGCGGGGATGTCCTCTGTCGGGCGCTGGGTGAGGAACTTTGTTCCTTGCCCGGGGGCCGTGGGAGGATGCTGCCTTCCTGGCTAAGGGTCGGCCAACCAACCGCCCCCTCCACGGGGGCGCGTGCGCGCGTCGTGGGTGCGGAGTTGGGGTTGGGTCCGGGCTGGGTCTGGGTGGGGTGCGCGGGGGCGTGAGGTGGCTCTGTGGCCGTGACCCGCGGATCTCTGGGTGGTAGCTGTCGGTCAGGCCCTCTGTGGCCTGTTCGGCTCCTGGTCGTGCGGGATGCCCGGGCCCAGGGATGTTGCCGCGACAGCTGTGGCGGTCTGCGTGGTCCCGTTGCCCTCGGCCCCGTTCGCTTCGTGTCTGGCCTGGGCCTTGCGTGGGCCCGCCTCTTGCCCCTCTCCTGGGGGGCGCGCGCGCGCATTTCCATCGCTCCGGGGGGGTGCGTCTGGGTGGTAGTGGCCCTGTGAAGGGCCGCTGTACAGGGCGCGGTGGCCGCAGTGACCGCACTATGGCGGGGTGCATGCTGCGGCAGGGGGGGGGGGGGGATGGGGAGTCGCGATCGATCGCGCGTGGGGCGAGTTCGGCAGTTGGGCTGCCCTTCTCGCATAGCCAGCCGCTCGACCGGGGGCCGGTTGGGTTCTGACCTTCGGGTCCCCGACCGGTTTCTGACCCCCCGGGGTTTGCGGTATTTGGGCGCCCTGTGGGCTAGCCGACCGCCCCCGCCCGGAGGTTCGTTCCCACGGGGTCGACGCCGGGAAGTGCGCGATCGGTCGCGGGGTCGTGGGGCGGAGGTGCCGGGGGGCACCACCCGCCCTAGTTTAGTAGCGACCCTGGAAGAGGGTGGCGCTGGCGTGTGACCCGCAGCGTTACCCTGGCGATAGCGGGGATGTCTCCCGGGGAGCTTCTCTCCCCCTTGGGAAAGTGCCAACTCTGGCAAACGAGCGCGGGGATCCGGGGTCTTGGAGGATGGCCTAGTGAACGCATCGCTAGTTTGATCTCGCGCAAGAACGGCCATCTTCCTTGCCAGATCCTCCGCTCTAGGCGGTTACCGTGCAGGTTTTAGTTGGTTGGAGCCCAACATAACCCCGAGCCTCCCCCGAGGTTCGAGGTATCCGTTCCTGGATTTCCTGCACGTAAAAAAAAAAAGAAAAAAAAAAAGGTCTATTTGGAAGGCCTGAGAGTTTGAAGGGAGGATAGGGTGGCTATCGGGGAGGGCTAATGGTGGGCCTTTGTCCCCCCCGGCCCCCGCGGCCAAGTTATCGCGGGGACAGAGAAGGAGAGCCGTCAAGGCCGCCAAAAAGGCGGGCGTGCAGGCGACAACGCCGGTTCCCGGCGCGTCTGGCACCCCGGCGTCGGCCTCTGGGCCCTTCGAGGCTCCTCGGAGCTCATGGGCCCAGGTTGTCGGCTGTAAAGCCAAACGGGCGGCCAAGGCGGCGGAGAAGGCTGCCGCTAAAGGCGGCCAGCGGAAGGACGGGAGGGGGAGAGGCGCCAAGACACCAGCTCCGAAGAAGTCGGGTGCTCCCGGAGGGGCCCCGGTGTTGATCCCGCGCACCCCCAGGACGGCAGCGGTGGCTATCACTGCCCCCGCCGGGGGGGAGGAGGAATTCTCTGCGCGGGTGTCCGGCGCGATGGCGGCCATCAATGTCGCCGACCTCGGCATCGCAGCGATGCGGCCGAGGCGCGCCGTCACCGGGGGGCTCGTTTTGGAGATCCCCGGAGCACAGGGCTCGGCCCAGGCTGCCGCCCTCAAGTCGAGGCTTGCGGTGCAGCTAGGGGGCACGGGCATTAAAGTCCACTGCCCCCAGAAAATGGCCGAGTTCCGCGTGTGCGGACTGACGGAGTTGGCGTCGGAGGAGGCGGTGCGGGGGGCGATAGCGGCCCAGGGCGCGTGTTCGGCCGAGGATGTCTCGGTCGGCGAAAGGCGCCGCGACGCGACCGGGCTCTTCACCCTGTGGGTCCGCAGTCCCGTGGCGGCTGCTGCCAAGCTTCTAAAGGCGACCACGATTATCGTGGACTCGCTTGTGGCCCGCGTGGTACCGTTGGTGCAGCGGAAGCTACAATGCTTCCGCTGCCTAGAATTCGGCCACGTGCAGGCCAAGTGCAGCAGCCCCACGGATAGGAGGCACTTGTGCTACCGGTGCGGCGGAGAGGGACACACGGCGCGACGTTGCGTCGCCCCCCCTAAATGCCTGCTTTGCGCCGGTGCCGGCCTACCCTGCGGACACCGAATGGGGGGCCCGGCGTGTCGCCCCCCGGCGAGAACGCCACGGCGTGGAAGGGAAGGGGGAGCGGAGACGACGGCGGCGCCGTCGGCGCCCGAGATCGTCCCCCCTGTGCCGCCGGAGGCGCCGGAGACCATGGAGACCAGCGTCTTGGCCTCCACATCATCCGGTCCCGGCGCCGGCAAGAGGAAGGATCGCGGCGATTCGGACTCCCCGACGGACGATGTTCTGTCTCCGGAACCCGGGGAGTCTCCCGCACCGGTGAGGAAGAAGAAGGGGAAAAAGCGAGGGGGCAGCCCAGCCCCCCCTCCCGCCAGCGACCCACCGACGGGAGGCCGCGAGTCCTTCCTCAAGGTGGGGAGGGACGTGGCGCCGACAAGCGTGCCGGTGGTGAGCGAGGAGGAGGCACGTGGCCTGATCCGCTCCATAGCGGAGTCGTACGGAGGAGGACCCGCCTCCTCGCAAGAGCCACGGGAAGAAGAGATCGGGAGTTCCCCAGATGATGGGGAAGCAGCCCGACCCGAGCAGAATCCGGAGGAGGCCGGCGACGCTTCGTAATGCCTCGCGGCCCTCCGGTTCTGCTAGCAAACCTCAACCACTCCATGCGGGCGCACGACCTGCTGGAGCAGACTCGCATGGAGTTGGGGGTCGGGCTGGTCGTCGCCGCCGAGCCGTATCCGCTACCGGACCAACACTACCGGTCCACCAACCCGGATCGGCAGGTGGCGATGACGTGGAGCGTGGGAAGGGGTTCCTCGCCGTGCTCGGTCGCCCGGCACGGTCGGGGGTAGATGGCTGCCACGTGGGGGGAGTTCCTTGCGGTGGGCTGCTACTTCGCGCCGAGGTTTTCCGTCCCGGAGTTCGAGGATCGGCTACTAGAGCTGGGGGCGTACGTCGCCACACAGCGGGCTCGGCCGATCATCCTGATGGGGGACTTCAACGCTCACGCTGTTGAGTGGGGGTCCCCCAGGACGGACTCTAGGGGCGAGGCGCTGCTCGAGTGGGCAGAGGCTTTGGGGTTCGTATTGAAGAACCCCTTTGCAGTTACGACGTACCGCGGGTCGCGGGGAGAGTCGGTAATCGACTTGATCTGGGTCAACCCCGCGGCCGTATCCCGGACGTCGAGCTGCTGGGTAGCGGAGGATGTGGAGCCTGGCTCTGACCACATGTACGTCATGATGGCCACCTCCCTCCCCGCTGCCCCGCCTGCCCCTCGAGCGAACGGGCGGCCCCCGCACTGGGCGCTGAAGGAGCTGGACGTTCGCGCGGCCCAACTCGCGTCCTCCGTTGTCGCCTGGCCTCCTTTGCCGGGCGACGTCCTCGACGACCCCGTTGCGGGCGCCCTTTGGTTCCGCCGCGCGTTGCAGGGAATCTGCGACGCCACCATGCCGCGGACCGGGGCGCCTGGTTGGGGTCGGAGGTCGACGTACTGGTGGACTCCGGAGATCGCGCGTCTCCGAGCGGAGAATCTTCTCGCGCGTCGCCAGTACGTCAAGGCCCGTCGCCGAGATCCGCGACGGGTCACGGAGGACAGGCTCCGGGAGCTGCGTTCCGCCTTTTCGGCGGCGCGCAGGCTGCTCCGCGGAACCATTGCCCGGGCTAAGGCCGAGTCGCATGACCAATTCATCGCGACTCTCAACCAAGATCCGTGGGGGCGTCCGTACAAGGCCGTGTCCTTAAAACTAGGCCCGCGGGCGCCCCCGATCACGGAAGGCCTGGATCCCCGGTTCCTCACCGAGGTACTGTCGGCGCTATTTCCCCCTCCCCTTGTACCCGGGGAGGACGGCGCCGACGAGTCCGGGGATCCGTGGTTGGCCAGGGGCGTCGCTGCACTCGACGCCCCGAGGGTCAGCGATGAGGAGCTCGCGTCCTCGATCGCGCGTATGCGCGAGAGGAACGCGGCTCCGGGTCCCGACGACGTGCCCGGGCGGGTTTGGGCCTGCGCGATCGGCGCCCTGGGAGACGGACTCAGACGGCTCTTCGATGCCGTACTGAGATCCGGCAGGTTTCCCCCTGCGTGGAAGGAGGCGAGGCTCGTGCTGCTCCGGAAGCCCGGAAAGCCCGCGGAGTCGCCCTCGTCTTACCGGCCGATCTGTCTGCTGAACGAGGCGGGCAAGCTCCTGGAAAGGATCATAGCTGCCCGCCTCTGCGGACACCTGGAGACCATCGGCCCGGATCTGAACGACCGCCAATTCGGCTTTCGTCGGCAGCGATCGACCATGGACGCTATCCATCTGGTTCGGTCGTTGTCGCGCCGGGCGGTCGAGGGGGGCGGTGTGAGCGTGGCGGTGTCGCTAGACATCGCCAACGCGTTCAATACCGTCTCCTGGGCGGCGATCGAGCGGGCGCTTTTATACCATAACGTCCCGCTCTATTTGCGCCGCCTGATCCGGGACTACCTCCGTGGAAGGGTGGTCTCCTTCGTCGGCCGGGACGGGGACGGGGCGACCGATGTGCACCGCGGCGTACCGCAGGGGTCCGTTCTGGGACCCCTGCTCTGGAACCTGGCGTACGACGCGGTGCTGCGGGTGGAAATGCCGTCGCTGCGGGTGTCGTTGGTTTGTTATGCCGACGACACCCTGGTGGTGGCATCCGGGCAAAAGTGGGCAGCGGCGATCGGCCTCGCCGAGGAGGCACTGCGGCGCGTCGTCGCCTCGATCAGGACGCTCGGTCTGCGAGTCGCCTTTCACAAGACGGAGGCGATGTGGCTCGCGGACAGGGTTGGGAGTGGTATCCCCAACAGAGCGTCCCTTAGGATCGGGGATGCCTGCATAAGGGTCGGCCGCTCCATGAAATACCTCGGGCTGACCCTTGACACCTACTGGCGCTTTACGCGCCACTTCAAGACCCTCGGCCCCCGACTAGAGAGGCAAGTGTTTGCCTTCGGGCGAATAATGCCCAATCTCGGGGGCCCTCACGAGGGAGTTCGGCACTTGTACGTGACGGTCGTCCGGTCCATGGCGCTGTATGGCGCGCCTATATGGGCCGGCGACCTGGAGGACTGTCGCGTGGGGCGGGAACTCCTCGCCAGAGTTCACCGCCGCGCGGTCCTCCGAGCCGTGCGATCACATCGCACGGTGTCACATGCCGAACTGTCCGCGCTCGGTGGATCTCCCCCCTTCCATCTACTCGCGGAGATGGAGGCGGAAGTCTACTCCGCTTCCCGCGATCCCCGCGAGGCTGGGAATCCACCGGCGAATGGACTCGAAGTGGCGCGTGGCCAGGCCCGGCAACGGATGACAGCCAAATGGCTGGAATGGCTCGCCCTCCCCGAACATCGGGAGGGCCGCGTTGTCGGGGCGCTCCTGCCCATCATGGACGAATGGGTAGGGCGTGGGTGTGGCAGGCTGACCTTCCGCCTGACGCAGATGACCACCGGTGTGGGGTGTTTTGGTGATTATCTGTGTCGCATCGGGCGGGAGGTGACGTCGCGCTGCTGGTCGTGCGACAGGGGCGACGAGGACTCGGCGGACCATACCTTGGCACGGTGCCAGGAATGGTTGGACGACCGCCGGGTCCTGGAGGTGCGGATGGGCCCCGATCTCTCGCTGCCGACAGTCGTGCGTCGGATGGCGGGAGACGGGGCGTGTTGGGCCGCGATGTCCCTCTTCGCCGAGGTGGTGATGAGGGAGAAAGAAGAGGCGGAGAGGGACAGGGAGCTGGTGGGGCACCCGTCCCGCATGGCGGCTCCCCGGAGGCGGGCGCGGCGCAGATGACCCTGAGCCGGGGGAGATTGTGCTGCGACGCGATGATATCGCGTCGCTCCGCTCCCCCGTTGGCTCAGGGATCCGCCGCCGGCTCCCATAAGGCGGGAACGGGAAGGGAGGAGGAGGTGCCACCTCCCCCTCAGAGACCGGGAGGGTGTGGCCTGGGAAGGGGGGCGCGGTGTGCCGAGTAGGCCAAACTATATCACCGCGCCCCAAGAATAGCCGCCACATAATTGTGGTCGTGGCGGCGACTGAGGGGTGGATGAGGGGGGCCCACGTGTCAAGGGCCCCCCGCCAGTGGAGCGGCTGAGCCTGCCGCTCCGGGTTGCGCGATCGAGTTCGTGGGGCGAATGGGCGGCCGTGTCGGGCCGCTCCAATGGCAATGCCCGCCACGCGCTTGGGACGTTAATTTCTTTCCCCAAGTTCGCGTGGCGATGGAGCGGCCCTACGCATACACGGCCGGCTAGAACCTTCGCCCCCGCCCGGCCGCGACCTCGCAACATCTTGGTCGCACCCGGGTAGTAACTCGATCGCGGGGTCGTGGGGTGGGGGTGCCGGGGGGCACCACCCGCCCTAGCAGCAGCGACCGGAGACGGCGCGGACGTGTGATCCGTCGCGCGCCGTCGGAGTTTCGGAAACTGGGGGGAGGATTCAACTCCCCCCAGGGAAGACCCCGAATCGGGGCTGGCGCGGAGCTATGCATATGCGCTAGAGGGGGGGGGCAAGCGGACGTATCGCTCGTTTGCTCCCGCGTGAAGTCCCCCCCCCCTCGGGCGCGCGGCTTCGCGCCTGAGGCAGATCACCTCGGTGGTTTTAGTGGGTTCGAGTCCCACATAACCCCTGACCCTCCCCCGGGGGTCGGGGGTATCCGTGGGGATTTCCACCGAGTTAACAAAAAAAAAAAAAAAAAAAGGATAGGGTGGCTGCTGCGAAAGCCTGGTAAGCCCGCAGAGTCACCCTCGGCCTATCGGCTGATCTGTCTCCTCGACGAGGCGGGCAAGCTCCTGGAAAGGATCATAGCTGCCCGCCTCATGGACCATCTCGGAGCTGCGGAGTTCCCGGATCTGTCCGACCGCCAGTTCGGTTTTAGGCGGCAGCGATCGACCGTAGATGCCATACTACTGGTTCGGTCGCTGTGGCGCCGGGCGGTCGGGGGGGGGCGGTGTCAGCGTGGCGGTGTCTCTAGACATCGCCAACGCGTTCAACACCGTCTCCTGGGCGGCGATCGAGCGGGCGCTGGTATACCATCGCGTCCCGCTCTACCTTCGCCGCCTGATCTGGGACTGCCTCCGTGGCCGAGTGGTCTCCTACGTCGGGCGAGACGGGGACGGGGTGGCTCGCGTGCACCGCGGCGTGCCACAGGGGTCCGTTTTAGGGCCCCTGCTATGGAACCTGGCGTACGACGCGGTGCTGCGGGTGGAGTTGCCATCGCCTGACGTGTCGTTCGTGTGCTACGCCGACGACACGCTGGTGGTGGCCTCCGGGCCGAGGTGGCTGACAGCACTAGACCTCGCGGAGAGAGCACTGCGGCTCGTCATCCCCGCGATAGAGGCGCTCGGTCTGCGAGTCGCCTCCGATAAAACAGAGGCGGTATGGCTCGCGGACAGGGTGGGAACTGGCATTCCCGTCGGAGCGTCTCTAAGAGTCGGGGAGGCCTGCATCAGGGTTGGCCGATCGATGAGGTATCTCGGTCTGACCCTGGACACCCTGGCGATTCGCGCGTCACTTTCGGGTCCTGGGCCCCAGGTTGGAGCGACAGGTGTTCGCCTTCGGGCGCATCATGCCCAACCTGGGAGGCCCACACGAAGCAGTTCGGCGTCTATACGTGACGGTCGTCCGGTCCATGGCGCTCTACGGAGCGCCGGTCTGGGCCGGCGACCTGGAGGGCTGCCGCGTGGGGCGGGACCTTTTGGCAAGGGTCCACCGCCGCGCGGTCCTCCGTGCCGTGCGGGCATACCGCACGGTGTCACACGCCGAGCTGTCGGCGCTGGGTGGGTCCCCTCCTTTCCATCTGCTCGCTGAGATGGAGGCGGAGGTGTACTTCGCCTCGCACGATCTCAGCGGAGCGAGGGACCCCCTGGCGCCGGTCGGACCCGACGCGCGGGACCAGGCCCGGCGACGCATGGGAGCCATATGGATCGACTGGCTCTCCCTCCCGGAACATCGGGGGGGACGCGTCGTCGGGGCGCTGCTGCCCATTCTCGGGGAATGGGTGGGGCGTAGGTACGGCAGGCTTACCTTCCGCCTGACACAGATGCTCACCGGAGTCGGTTGCTTCGGTGACTTCTTGTGTCGCATCGGGCGGGAGGAGGCGCCGCAGTGCCACAGCTGCGGCCGGGGCGACGTGGACTCGGCGGATCACACTCTGGCGAGGTGCGCGGAGTGGCTCGATGACCGCCGAGTCCTGGAGCTGCAGCTGGGTCCCGATCTCTCGCTGGCGACGGTCGTGCGTCGCATGGCGGGAGATCGGGACTGTTGGGACGCCGTCGCCTCCTTCTCCGAGGCTATAATGCTCGAGAAGGAGGAGGCGGAGAGGGACCGCGAGAGGGCGGGCCGGGGAGGTCCGAGCCAAGCGGTCCGGAGGAGGCGGCGCGGGAGAGGGAGATGACCCGTAGCCGGGGGAGGTCGCGCGGCGACTTAGTTGCGTAAGTCGCCCCGCTCTCCCGGATATCAGGCCCCGGGTCGCGCCGTCCCGCCGCTCCCCGCTGTAGGGGATCGGGATGGGGCCGCGCCGCGCAACGGGCGCGGCCGTTACGCCCCCCGGTGCGCCGCCCCCTCTGTGTCGGAGGGGGACGCGCGCCGGGGGACGTCGGGAAGGAGTCGGGAAACGCGGCGGCCCCCGTTGTCGCGAAGGGCCGCCGCGGACGACGAAGCGACGGGGGTGACCGCCGCGGTCGGCGAGTCGTGGCATCGGACTCGCCAGGGGAGCGGCAGGCGCCGCTCCCGTCTGAGCGATCGAGCTTCCCCCGGGGTACGCAGTGTGCCCCGGCCCGGCCGCGCGCTACCAAGCATTGCGCGGCGACCGGTTGGGAGCTCGATCGCGGGGTCGCGGGGCGGGGGTGTCGGGGGACACCACCGCCCTAGCAGCGGCGACCCCGGAAGGGGCGACTCGGGCGCGTGATCCGTCGCGAGTCGCCGGTCCCGGAGATTGCTGGGGGAGGTTGTCATACTCCCCCAGGGACGACCCCGTTCAGGGGACCTAGCGCGGGGCTGCATTGAAGCGCAAGGGGGGAGGGTAGCGAACGTATCGCTTGTTTGATCTCGCGTCCAAATCCCTCCCCTCGGGCGCGCAGCTCCGCGCGCGAGGTAGATCACCTTGGTGGTTTTTGTGGGTTCGAGTCCCACATAACCCCCTGCCCGCCCCCGCGGGCGGGGGGGATCCGTGGGGATTTCCACCAAGTAAAACAAAAAAAAAAAAAAAAAGGATAGGGTGTAAAACTGGTAGGTGTGAGTTTGGAAGGATTTGTGGTGGGGGAAGTGGACTTGAGCAGCTAAACTCTTTGCCTCGATTGCATCTTGAGGATAAAAAATGCGATTATTAGTAGTATTCCTATGCCTATTGTTAGTCAAGTAACCCCATCCGACATTGTTAACATGTTAAGGGTCGTACGTACTAAACCTCCACGCACCGGATAAAATAAAATACCGTAAATTATAGTCAAGGTATCACGTTTCCATAAAATATTCATGAAATAACATCAAGCACTACTTAGTGGACAAAAATTCATAAATAGTCGAAACGAAAATATTTACTTCCAGCCTACCTTTTTAGATTTTTCATTCTCACT
Organism: Andrena bicolor; assembly: GCA_960531205.1. Classification (NCBI taxonomy): domain Eukaryota; kingdom Metazoa; phylum Arthropoda; class Insecta; order Hymenoptera; family Andrenidae; genus Andrena; species Andrena bicolor. The sequence goes on from OY482668.1 coordinate 30,603,507, forward strand.
GACAGAACACACAAATTTTTGTCACGGCGACACATTAAATGGCAAGCTGGTCATTCATATGCTTCAATATCGCCAATCGCAGCATAATTTATTCCATAATACAACCATTAAATGGAATTAGTCAACTAACCTCGTTAGCCAACTAGCCCCGGTCTCCCCTACTTATTATTTATCTTCGGATACAGAAATAATTTCACTGTATTTGCGCAAAGCGTGTCAGGTCGGCGACGGCACACTTTTCCAAAATTGAATGTTGTCAACAATTTGGACCTGTACTGCAACCATCTGCTGTTTTTTGCTCGTCCGAAGGTTTCGTCTTCAATAGCATGTCTTTGCTCTTGCCACTCACTGAGCATTTGCATATGCTTTTCCCGCTCCAGTTCATACATTTCGAATCGCATGCCTGGCTTCTGTGCATTTGGTCCATAATCGGAATCTTTCTGCGAGGGCAATTGTTTGCGTACATATCGCGCAGCCTTCGTTTCCTTCTGTTTTGCTGTTTTTCTTCTTCATTATCGCATTCAATCGCGAGTGCACTTGGTTACTGTTGTACTCCACGACAGCAACAGCACATCTTCCTGTATACGATTCTCTCTCGGCGAAATTTAATCTTTTTTCGACGATGTACTTGGCAATTATCGCGTTCAAACTTTCCACAGTATTTTAATTGGTGTTGTAGAGTAAGCTCCCTGCATGAGCTAACAGTGGACGAAGTATTTCTTTTACGTCCTGGTACACTCCAATTGTCATCAATTCTGGAATGATGTTTCTTTCATTCTCTTTATTCTTTCCATCGCAGAAATATTTTAGTTATGCACACTCTTTGTGTTCACCAAACACGTGGCTCAGAACATTCTCTATGTCGCCATGCAAATTCTTCGTCTTTTCGTAAATTAATACATTCTGATCGTATCTAAACTTTGCGGCTTTTACGATATCCGTGCGTATCCGGCGAATGCTACTTTCCACAGCTTGCCTCAATGGTCCAGGTGTAATCTTCTTCACAATCGCTTTCATTTTTGTGCAGAAGTTTCGCAACAAATGATTCGTGCATTCAATTTTTTTTTCGCGAATCTGTCTCTTATATGGATCAGCATCAATAATCTTCTTATACACGCTGCTTTCCCCATCAGCAATCAGAGTAGAATAAACGAGCCCACGTTTTTCTACGCTAGTGTTGAATCCTTCTACTATAGCATCGCTTTCCATAGCAGTCGATGCTCGATTTGCGCTTCAGTTTTTGAAGCACACGTGCTTTTGAGGTTCGTCCTTGTCTTTCGCAGCAATTCGACAAATTCTACAAACTTTATTTCGAACACCGTGTGACGAAGTCACGTCACGCGCCGCGCGAGCGCCCGGTGCTGAGACAAAGGAACGTAGTTCGCGCCGCGCCCGCTAGGCGGCCGCGGCCTCGCGCCGGTTCTCGCTCGCGAAATTGTACGGGCTCCGCTTATAAGAGCCACGGCGAGCGGAATCAGGAGCTCTTGTGCATGTCGCCAACCAGCTTCACGCAAACCAGCAAGAGACTCAATTTTTGTACGACCGGAGGTGTGTCTGTGATCGGCCATAGCCATCACCGTACCGTTACCAAGCCTCTTCCGAAATAGACCGAGATCCGTCTTGCGTCCTGCCTACGTCAGAGAGGTATCTCCGCGCCCATTAGGCCGGAACCCTATTGCACTCTGAACCTCTATTATACGACTCTCGTACGAACGCGCCCCTTAAGGCCGTTCCGAGCAGAACGTTCAACAAACTCCGCATCCTAATCCCTGACCGTCTCGCCGCCAAGTCGCCGCCGCCGCGAAGCCGACGCGCCGTAATACCGTAGTTCTTCCGTCGCGACCGGAAACAATTGTAAACATAATAATTCCAGCACAATAAACACTGTTATTGTTAACTAAAACACCTTTGTACTCATTCGCCGAACCTGGCCATACCGACTGAGTCGGCATACTTTCCTTCTCCGTCCCACCGATAATCGTGCCGCAACCAAACACGATTACAACCGTAAAATAAAACTTTTTTCGTGTGATAACCAACTATCACGCCGACTCCAGATGCAGAATCGTAACATCCACTGCGGTACGATCTCTTCATCCAGCTTCTGTCGGCCACGACGGAGATGTGGGGGATTCCTGATCCGGGAAGAACGTCGCGTCGCCTCTTTCAATCGCCAAACGTTTTTCTTCTTCTGCAGCGGCAATTGCGGACTTGACAAATTCATCGTGATTCTTCACAAAGTTTCTCTTCGACATGCAACGTATGTTCATTCCCGCCAAAGTGTGTTCCAAGTGGGCATAGCTGCCTCCACATAAAATTGTTGCATTAACGGCGCCCTGATTGCTATCCACTTCTTCGGCTTCGTCCGATTGATTGCAGATTTCATCTTTGTAATGGCATAAATTGCACATTACGCTCAAGATACTCTAAGAACCACGCCGTTTCACACCAGTTATTCGTAGGTGTTCAATGCCACAGTCTTCCCTATTTTTTGCATGCTTACCAATTTTTTGCAGTTGGGCAAGCACATTTGGGAAATTCATTATATCGTTGCTATTTAGGAGAGGCGATTGCTCTTGCGGCTTGTTCTTCGCAACTTTTTCTACAACGAAGTTTTCTTCTTCGTTATTTTCTATATCAAATTCTTCAAGCGCCTCTTCAGTTTCTCGCGAACTAACCGTATCAGTGTCTTCATCGGACGGCGAGTGCATTATCTCCTGGGACGTATGATTTCGTCCATCGGATGTTGATGGTTCCTCTACCATACGTTCCTCGGTCACTTCTTCTGAATGTTGTCCTACATGATGTTTTGTCTCGCTCCGCTTTTCGGGCGCCGTAAAACTCTATCCTTTGCGTGCGCGAAAAACGTAGGCGTTCCTGTGCTCACCGTAAGCGCTTATGACCATCGCGCACGCCCGCCGCGCACGCAAAGGATAGAGTGTTAGGCGCGATTCAGACTATCGGTCCGGTCACGGGCCGGTCTCGATCAAAATCACATCCGTGCGTGCCGACACTATCAAGCCGGGTGAGTGCAAACGCTCAGATATGAATTTGGCCGAGACCGGACCGTGACCGGACCAATAGTCTGAATCGAGCCTTACGGCGTCCGAAAGACGGAGCAAGACAAAACATCATCGCGTCGTCTTTCTCGTACTGCCCTCGCTCGCTTTCAGTGCCTCTCGCTCGCTCTCCTTCCATCTTGCTCTCGCCTTCGCTGGAGAAGAGTGAGACAGAAGTAGTGGGGATAGCAAGAAGCCCACATCATGTACACCAAACCGAGCCGCTAACGAGACAATACTGTATCATGCTTTCTCTCTTCCGCAGTCATCGGCAACTACGTGTGACTTTTTTATCCGCTCTCGCTCGTTCTCGGATTCTCTCACTCTCGACCAAAGAATTCCGAGAAATTGTGGGGATAGTCGCCGGGCTCCTAAATAACCAGGAATCGAAGGGGCTCCCCGCTCCACCTACTGTTGATGGAGGGGAAAACATCTACAGGAGCGATGGTTATGTGTGTATGTCTGATGCAGGTGCAGTTCATGCACACATTACCACCGCTCCTGTAGGTGCTTCCCCCTCCATCAACGGTGGCTGGTGCGGTGGTCCCTCCCAGTCAGTCCGTTGCAAATGGTTCCAGAAGGCCCAAAACACGGACGATTTGAAGGTGAACATCGTGAAGTAATGACGAATCCGGAAAATGTAAGTATTATATTGTATATTATTATACACAGTGACTCTCTGGCTAGAGTATTCACAGGCGATGCCGCCAATAAGTCGCGCGTCGCTGAGTTTCGTGGATTTTGACGCTCGCGACGAGATTCACTACGACCTATTAAAAAATTCTTTATTCTTCATCGAATCGATATGGCAGTGATACCGATGAATTCCTGGCGTTCTCCCGATTCAAATCATGTCATGTAAATTGGACTATTTTCAACGAAGTTAGCTTGGGGCCATTTTCAGCGGCATGACATCGATTGACGTCATTTTCGAAAAGATCTGATCGATGTGCGTTACGAAAAGTAGCACGTTTCAATTTTCTTACGAATAATTGGTCCGTTTGCCTTAGTTCTCACGAAAACTAGCACGTTTGAGCGGTTTGCCACGTGATTAAAATTTTCATACGGGTTGTCTTTTGGAGATTAGATGGAATTATTATTTATTAAATAATATTTTCAACAGTATGAATTCTTTTAAACTGACAATGCGCTGAAACGCGAGTTTCTGCATTCTGTAGTATAATCTAAAACGTGCTATTCTTCGTGGCCAAACCGGATAATATGTTAGTTTTCGCCGCAAATTGCCAAATGTGCTTTTGTGTGGCGAAACAGTATAACGTACTAGTTTTCGTCGCAACAGTATGAAATGTGCTATTCTTCATGGCGAAGCAGTGAAATGTGTTATTCTTCGCGGCGGAAGATCAAACGTGATAATATTCGTCGGAAACGATGGAACGTGCTTCTTTTCGTGGAAAATCAAATCGTCCTACTTTTCGTAAGAAAATTGAAACGTGCTGCTTATCGTAACGCACGTCGTGATAAGAAATGTAGAACGTGAAATTCGTCACTTCCACGAAACTCAGCGAAGCACGGCTTATTCGCGGCATTGTCTTTACGACTCTCGCGAGAGAATCGCGCTGTACAATCTTATTATTTGCCATAAAATAATACATTCATTATTTCATTTTCAGGTCATGAATGCATTCGTGAACTGACGTGAGTCAGGTCACGAGATAGAGAGAAATAGAGGAGAGAAAGAGAAAGAGGACAGAAATAGGAAGGAGGATGAGAAGGAGAAAGAGAGGGAGGAGGAGATAAAGAAGGAAGCAGGAAAGAAAGCGGAGGAGGAAACGAAGACCTCCGGAAAAAAGTGACAAAGGCAAGTTATGTTGAATGTGTGTGTGTTTTTCTGAAGTTTGTTTGGTATGAACGGCGACAGCGCGGCGAAGCCCGACAAAAACGAAGCGGCACCGCGTGGTCGAATATGAAATGTAGTCCTACAGCATAATTGAAGAATTTTTACTTCTTCTTCGAGTCTAGATGGCAATCACAACAATGGATTGTCGCTCTCACTGCCCCATAATATTGCACTAAAAAATGACGAATCTCAAGTTCTCCATTTCCCCTCGGATCTTCGCGAAATTTAGCATGATTTTCATCGAAAAAACATAAGAAATCCATTGGTGTGACTGCCATATCGATTCGATGAAGAATTAAAAATTGTTGAATTATTCTGTAATGAATCTCGTCTAGGGCGTCATACATATCTTTATCTTTACTATTTATAAAGAGAGAGCCGATTTTTATGTTCGCGCAAAACTCAAGACCTATTGAACCGATCTTCCTCAAATTTTGACACGTTATTCCTGCATACTATAGGACGGACATAGGCTATGTAGCATGTCTCAGAAACGCGTCATTAACATGTAATTTATATGCAAAGATTTCACGTGTTCGACTGTTTGGCCGACCACGTGACCCCTATATACGACAGTCTACTTGCGCATATTCAGCCCGCGCGATACCTCGCCCGTAGCAGTACCGCGATGTTACCACCTGGGGGCGAAGCATTTCGAGCACTTTCTCGCGAGAGAACTGGATTATCGCGGATATATATGTCAGAATGATCGTCGGAGTACAAACTGGTTTTGCAAATTTATTATCACGTGGTATGCAAAACAGTACACATGGAATGTTTACATATAATTACATGTTAATAACGCGTTTCTGAGACATGCTACATAGCATATGTCCAACTTAGAGTATATAGGAATAACGTGTCAAAATTTGAGGAAGATCAGTTCAACAGGTCTTGAGTTTTGCGCGAATATAAAAATCGGCTCTGTTTTTATATAATAGGTATAGAAAAGATATTAATTCTAATAAACACGTATCAGTCACGCTACGATCTCGGGCGAAGCCGAGACGGGGTATGCTAGTTAACTATATGTACGGATGGAGGTAGAAAATGTAATTTTTATTGTACTGTTTGAGATGAAAAGGGAGCTTCGGCGATTAAGATACCAGGCGAGGGGGGGGGGGGCGAGGGCACAATATTTACATTTATTAAATCGAAATATTTCCAAATTATAATAAAATGAAACTATTTTTTAATGATTAGTATGATGTGTTTTATATGGAGAAACATATATAATAAAAAAATTTATGGTGTTAATATCACATAATTCACTATAAATAAAATCGTGGGGTACGATATTTCGTAACAGGATATGAATCATTTTAATACTTTAACTTCTGGTTGCACATGGTGCCCCACGATTTTATTTAAAGTGATAAACACCATCAAAATTGTAGTACAAGAAAATAATTATTTTCTGGTTTTTAGTGCAGTTCTAATAAAATCGTTTAACATAAAAAATTATCTTTGAAATATTTTTGATTTTCTATTTTTTAGTTCGTGGATTTACATTTCACAGCTCAGACTTTTTTTAAAAATATCTTTTATTGCTGTATATAGTTTAACAATTTGCGTAAACACTATAGTGCTAAAGTCACTAAAAAATAATTCTTGGCTTGTACTACATTTTTCGATAGATTATGTAAGTAGTATAGCTATGACAGTTCTACCCCAGGTTCTCTGAGGGGAGCGCGGGGGCGGGGGGGAGTGAGGGCGCGCGGGGGAGCGCGGCGGAGGGAAACATGGACGCGGGGCCTGCGGGGAGTGGAAGGACGGTTGCGCGCGCACGAGCCGCGGAGTGGGGGAAGCCGCGATCATGGAGGGGATCACTCCGGGCCGAGCGGCCGCGGAGGCCTCCCCAGACCGGACCCACCGTCGGAAATTTTTCAGAGGAGTAATGACCCCCGAAAAAAACTCTTTTTCAGACTCGATCCGCACCCAGAAATTTTTTCCTCCAAATATTTTATTTCCCCCAACACAGAGAAATAATAATTTATTTTTATCAGACGATGTCGGACAATGTCGGGAAAGATCGGCGTTTTCACACCGCATCTTCGGGGTGGGAAAGAGACAGAGCATTACTTTTAAAGCTAAAATTTTGGAAGAGGGAAAGAGACAACACTACTTGGTGGTACAATCGCTTTCGTTCTAAAGCTAACAGTATTTTAAAGCGTTCCGATTTAGCGTTACAGCGTCTCGCGCGATCTCATGTAACTTGAATCCTCTGGAGCAGTCGTGCAGGGTGACATCATTTAACAGCGCGAAGGACGCTCGAGCGAAATAGAATTATGTGGCGTCAGCAGAAATGCTGTTTCTTAAAATTAGGTGGCGAGGAGGAAGACGGGTGAATAAAATTGACAAATAATATGTTTTTCAAGTAATTTTATTTAAAATTAAGAGAATAGAATTTTAACATTTTTTCCTACGAGCATCAGCTAGAATATCGTTGATGGCGCATGCTACCAGTTCGCAATCTACATAATAATCCTCACAGTAATGTTCGCTTTCACGTATGATTTTAGCAGCACGACGCGCATCTAATGTTTTGCAGACAACATCGCTTTGCTGTAGCGCGTTAACAAAAGTTTCAAATTTTATCCTCACATCTCTTACATTTTGATACAGCCGCAGATACACATAGTCTAAACATGGTTCAAGATTTAATAAAAATGTTACTGGATCCGGTTTGAAATACAGCGGCTTATTATGTAGTGTCATCCTTACAATCGGAGAATTATAGATTTCACAAAAATCCACCGTTAATTGACCCATTTTCATCGAAGGTGATCCAGGTAATCGTGCACGTTCTTCAATGGTCGTACGACTGCCGCATAGCGAACCCCATGTACCCCATGGTACCGTGAGAAACATCCCACGATTGTCGCCGAGAACCATTTCTACATCAATCGTAGGCCGTACACGGATTCCAATTTCCAAGTATTTGCTGCCCATAGATGTTAGTGCGTATCGTCTGACCATGACACGCGATGTTCGACGCGGGCTAAGAGAACAATCGAAGCTATGAAATTGCCCGCTCGTATTGGAATAAACATAAAAATTTTGAGAAGATGTGAAAAGTATGCGTTACCAAACAACTGAATCCTCCCCGCATTGAGCCACGCCATCATCTCGCACGATCGGAACGTAATAATTCATGCGTTCAACGTTTCCTTCAGCACTGGTACTGCACATTTTGTTTTCAGAGCACTATTTGCTCCGTCGAAAGGTATTGAGACTACCGAGTGATTGATTGAATAGCATCCGAGAAACTGGCTTAAATAGAGGTGCAATTGCTTCCCCCACCACCACATTTTATTCTAAAGCTACCAATTTTTCCATAATGTGTTTCAATCTTAACGTCGCAGCATGTAACTTGAGTCCCATCCTCAAGGATAAAAGTCTCGACACGTGTCGAATGTAATATAATATTTCTGGGAACGTCGAATCTTAGAATTATGCTGTATCAGCAGAAATTAATGCATTTGGGGAGGGGGTACGCCAAAAAGAATGAATTATGCTGTATTAGCAGAAACTAATGCATTCGAGGGAGGGAGTATGCCAAAAGAGTTAGACAGAGATACCAAATCATGATGAGGATGTAAATATATGCTCTAAACTGTACAAAGCCTTAAATCGTTGCAACGTGTTGCGAGGACAAAAAGACACACTATATTCACATTCCATTTACGATCATGGAAGAATTCGCGCAAGTAGAACGCCAATTGTTGGATCAATCCACACGATTGATTTCACGGGAAGAGTACCTCGCGTGGGAAGAACGGTGCAACGAGTGCATCGAATCTTTAGAAGAGCACAGCTGCGTAAAACGTCCTCGATTATCGATCGGTGTTCGGCAATCGCTGGTTGCTCGAATCGCGCAGCTCGAAGGACTAAAATATTCGTTGCGCGGACATTTCGTGCGCGAAGGTGCTGGACATTCGAGTACGGGACTTTTGTGGCGCGAAATAGACACTGCGTTCGATAGCCGCGTGTTAACTGGTGCAGTGCTAAATTTGAACTATATCGAGCCGCGCAACTTCCTCCAGGATGCGGCGCCCATTGTGCTGGAGCATGTGCGGGACGCTTTGAAGAAACATCGACACCTCAAAGTGAACACTGTATTTAACGGCGAATTTGTGGCGGGTGACAAGCATGCTTGTAAAAGCATCAATACCCGAAACTGCGAACTCTTCGGCACATCCGATCTACAGGAGTGGTACCAGCGATGCGTCATCGAACCCACTCCCGCATCGCTGGAAGAGTTCCAGGAACGCGACAGCGGATGGGCATTGGCGAGAATCCTCAACCTGACCGTCAATGTTAATAAGTACAATTCGCTGCGCGCGGGACGTCACTTCAAGTTGCCGCGGAAATTGTCTTTGAAGAAAGCTACAATTAGCGTGCAATCCTCGGACAATGCGTGTTTCGCGTGGGCAGTGGTCGCCGCTCTCCATCCTGCGGAAACACATCCCGATCGCCCAAGTTCGTACCCGCCTTATGCTTCCGTATTAAATCTCCAGGGCATTCAGTTTCCAATGTCCCTGGAGCAAATAGGGAAGTTTGAGCGGCAGAACAGCGTCTCCATCAACGTGTACACCTTCGACGAGGAGAAAGGGTCGACGGTCTTTCCGCTGCGCCTCACCAGCCAAAAGAGGGATCAGCACATCAACTTGCTCTATACGCCGAATCAAGAACACGGTGATGTAGGGCACTTTGTGCTAATCAAGAACTTGTCCCGACTGGTGAGTGCACAGCTGAGCAGGCACGATGGAAAAAAATTAATCTGTGATCGGTACGTATATAAACTTATGAAATGTTGAAATGTGTCGCAAAAAAATTAAATAAAAAAATTTATGTTTTTGTAGATGTATGCACTATTTCGGATCTGTCGAGAAGCTGGAGAGCTATTCGCTGGACTGCGGGCAGATGAATGATTGTGCCATCTTGCTGCCTAGCGAAGGAAAAAATTTCCTCAGCTTCGAGAACCACTGCAGGAAGGAGCGGCTCCCCTTCGTGGTGTACGCAGATCTCGAGTGCATCATCGAAAAAACAGAGGACAATCGAGTGGGTGATATAGACAGTAAATTACATACATACCAGCACCATAAAGTGCACAGCATTGCATATTATATGCATTGTTCCTACGATACATCGCTATCGACGTATCGATGTTGCCGCGACGCGGATTGTGTTTCATGGTTCGTATACGAACTGAAAAAATTTGCAAACTTCGCCAAACCCATCTTGACCAGTAATGTTCCAATGCTGGATTTAACTCTGGAACAGTTGACGACATTTCGCGATGCAACACACTGTCATATTTGCGAAGAACCATTCAAGGCTGACGATGTACGAGTTCGCGATCATTGCCATCTTTCCGGACGGTTTAGAGGCCCGGCACATTCGGAGTGCAATGTAAATTATAAAAATGCGTTTTACATCCCCATAGTTTTCCATAATTTATCCGGCTACGATTCACATTTCATTATCAAGGAAATAGCTACCGCTTTCGAGGGTCACGTTGATGTATTGCCCATAACTAAAGAAAAATATATTTCTTTCACAAAAAATGTCGAAGATACGGCTGAATCAGACTCGCGAAATTATATTAAATTACGATTCATCGATTCGTACAAATTTCTCAATACCAGTCTCGACAAATTAGCATCTTTTCTCAGCACAGATCAATTAACAATTTTACGATCAAAATTTGAAACATTATCCACCAAAGATTTCAATTTATTGACGCGAAAGGGTGTCTTTCCGTACGAATACCTTGATTGCGCGAACAAGCTGCAGGATCCATGCTTACCACCGCGCGAGTCATTCTACAGTTCGTTAAGGGAAGAGGTCACTGAAAAAATCGCGATTTCGACCATTTTTAAGAATTTTTTTTTTTTGCATTTTTGGCAAGTCTGAACCCTTGTTCAACCGTACACAACGTGGTTTGACATTCAGTGTTGCCTTTCTACCAGAAAAACCTATTTTTCTAAAACCTTGCGAAAGAGCTGAAAACCAAAACCTTCGTTTTTCGGTATATTTCTCTATTATTTATCTCTTTGAGTATGTTCAATCGCTGACTAGTGTTTCGGGAAATCTAAATTAACTGCGTGGCCTTGACATTGTTTATTTTCACCAATGGCCAAAATGCGTTTCACAATTCTAAAACGCACGCGTGCTTTGTAACAGAATCCATTGGACTCCGCCTACTAAACTACGAACGCTTTCTTACAAAGTACAGTATGTGATTGAGTTCGTGGTCAGGCTGCGTATCCCTCGGCCATCTGTAACGCGGCCAATAACTCCGCCATGTACAGTAGGTAAATCTCTAAGCGGGCCCAAAAGGGTCAGTGGCTGCCGACAGAGGTCAGTCTCTCCGGGCGCTAGACACCATATTTTTTTAAATCTTTCAAAACTTCGGTTTACGTGAGAATACAGAGTGAGATTTTATGGTGCAGTGAAATTAGCTGGTATAAAACGAGTGAAATGGACCTCATTAGCTGAAAATATCGCAAAAGTAAGAGTAGAGTGAAGCGTGCTATTATTATAGGTTATAAAGTGATTGCAGAAAACATATGTATATTTTATCAATTTGATATTTTCTGTTGGGTTGCAAAATTTACTTCTACTGTTACAGAAATACTATTGTAAAAAATATGCCAAATGTAAAGGGCATGGAAGATGCTGTGATGGCTACTTTAGATCACTGTAGCTCAGTAGACAGCAATCCTAACCATGCCAGATGTCCTAAAGGCAAGCAACCAAAGTGAAACCCTGATACGAAACACTGTCAAATGAAAATTTGATGGCAAGGTGCTGTAAGGGAGGCACTCAAAATGCAAATTAATCTCTCCATGCAAAAGTGTGCAGATTCTGCCCGAAGACAACATTTGTATCGGAGGCAAGACTTGAAGTAGCTGTGGCATGTGCTGTTTCAGAATTTGATATGGGTTATGTACGCTCATTGACAGTGAGGAAACAAACAGCTGGGCAAGTGGTTCTAAAACAGCTATAAGTATAGCAAGAGACAGAGACAACAGAAGAGAAACCTGCAGTACATAACAGCAATCCAGTACAAGAAAGCGCTTTAAGAAGAAACAAAACATAAAGAGACGCAAGATTGATGAGGATGTGTATCAACCAGGTGGATTTTAGACTATACAAAAAGGGAAGTGGTCTGGAATTTACTCTTTAGATTTAAAATGCAATTATCTCAAAACTTACTTTTTTAATATATTTAATGTTCCTTGCGCAAAACTGTTGGTCCGATTCTCTTACAGCTTGGCGTGCTTCAAAAGTAACATGAAAGCAAAAAGATTGTGTATCGGCATGAAGAAATCTGCAAAACTCTTTGCGCTGCGCTTGCTTTTCCTCAAAATTTTGATGAAATTTTGCATTTTTTACATTTAATAAATTCAATCATTTTTAGCTTAAAAAGTATGAGACGTAGAAACTTCTCGATACACCATTTTTTACTTTACTATGGACCCTCCATCGCTGTAAAACCTGGAGGCTGTGGCATCACACACTTTGCGCAAGAAGGTTTTTGAAGTTATGATTGATTTTTGTAACGTAATGTAAATTCTATGAAAACCAGTGATTAAAACTATGTCCCGACTGGCATAAGGGCTTTACTTCAAACCTACTTCCTTCCCTTAAGAGGAATTCCGCATTTCTCAAATATTTTCGGATTTCAAAATTTCAGTGACCTCTTCCCTTAACGGGTGAGACTGTATCCGAGAGCGATTACGCGCATGCCGAGACTGTCTGGCAACGTTTCGGGATTAGAACTTTGGGAGAATACAACGACTTGTCTTTGAAAACAGATGTCTTGTTATTAGCAGATATTTTTGAAAATTTTCGCGAAAGTTGTATCAAGAGTTACGGACTAGATTCGGCGCATTATTATACTCTACCTGGTTTCACGTGGGATGCAATGCTAAAGCATACCAAAATTACATTCGAATTGCTCACCGACGTCGATATGGTCATGTTTATCGAACGCGGTATACGTGGAGGTTTAAGCCAATGTTCAGGAAGATATGCACATGCCAATAACAAGTACATGCCATCTTACAACGCATCGGAAGAGTCATCGTACTTGATGTACTTTGATGTGAATAATTTGTATGGGTGGGCAATGTGTCAGCCCCTACCATATGCTAAATTTCAATGGATCGAAGATGTTGCAAAGTTTGACGTGTCGTCAATCCGCGTCAATTCACCCACGGGATACATTCTCGAGGTAGATCTGGAATATACACAACGTCTGCACGACGCTCATGCAGATCTACCGTTCTGCCCGACGCGTGCCAAACCACCTGGTAGCCGGCAGGACAAGTTACTCGCGACGGTATACGATAAGCAGCGTTACGTCATCCATTATCGCAACCTGCAGCAGTGCACGCTTCACGGTCTTCGTATTACAAAGATACACCGCGTGCTTCAATTCGCTCAATCTCCCTGGTTCCGCGATTACATCGAACTCAATACACGGTTTAGAACAGGCGCGACAAACGACTTTGAAAAAAATTTGTACAAATTGATGAACAACGCGGTATTCGGTAAAACTATGGAAAATGTACGAAATCATGTGGATGTAAAACTTTTAACACGTTGGGAAGGGCGATATGGCGCGGAGGCAATGATCGCGAAACCGAATTTCCACAGCAGAAGTGTTTTTTCTGAAAATTTAATAGCTGTTGAATTGCAAAAACTCGAGGTGAAATTCAACAAACCGATATATGTGGGTATGTGCATTCTGGACATATCGAAAATTTGTTTGTATGAATTTCACTACGAGTACATGTCTCCCAAGCACGGACCAAATTGTAATATTCTATACACCGACACAGACAGCCTCATTTATCATATTCGATGCGACGATATCTACGAGACCATGAAACACAATATCGGTAGATTCGACACAAGCGATTATCCTATCGACAATCCATATAATATGCCGCGCGAAAATAAGAAGGTTCCAGGGCTGATGAAGGATGAAAATAACGGTGCGATAATGACCGAATTCGTAGGTCTTAGAGCGAAAATGTATGCACTTCGCGTAGACGGTAAAAGAGATACGAAAAAGGCGAAAGGCGTCAAGACCAACGTCATAGCCAGAACGATAACTTTCGACGATTACGCGCAGTGTTTGCAAAGAGAGATCGAAATGGTTCGCAGACAATCATGCATACGGTCTAAATTGCACAAAGTGTACACCATTTCGGAATCTAAAATCGCTCTAAGTCCGTACGATGACAAGCGGCATATCGAACCCGATTCGACCGACACTCTGCCCTGGGGACATTATAATATCCCATTGTAAAATAGAAATTATTGTATTTAATATAAATAGTGGAATTATTGCATATGTATCATTATATATTATCTCATTCATATAAATAGCGAAATTAATGTGTAAAAATAAAAAAATGTTCCAATATGTATATCATTGTATTTGTTGAGCAATGTATTATTAATTTACGATACATTATTTTTATTTATCCAAGAATTGTGTGATTTATCAAACCCCAAACACTTGACGTACACCTTATCCCCCTTCCTACGCAACACTTTTTCCACTAGATACACATCAGGATCGGTGACGCGTTGCAGCTCGTGTTCATAGAATCCTCCGGCAACAGGTTTTCCACAGGAATCGACGAGCAGATACGTTGCGGGATTAGTTGCCTGTCCTTTGGCTATTTTGAACACCTCCGTTGTCCAATTCGGCGTATAGGCTTTATCGAAGATGGTTTTAAATTTGCTCACGCGCACAAACTCGCCCAACTTGAATCTCGCTGGAGCAGCGATCTTTATGTTGCTGTACACGGTGGCTAACAGTCTGTCGGCGATCACAGGGGTAACATCGCAACGACGCATTTTGATGGTTCTATGTTTTCGTGCGTTATACTCTGCAAGCAGACGCGGTAGGGCATCGGTCCATCTATAGGTTCCATTGAGCGTAAACAATTTCCACATATTGTTCTTCAAAGTTCGATTGAAACGTTCTACGACAGAGGCCTTCATCACAGAATACGTCGAATAATGATTAATGTCATGCTTTGTCAAGAGTTTCTGCATATCGGCGTTGTAAAATTCTTTTCCTTGATCGGTTTGCAAATTTTTCGGATATCGATCTCTAAATATCTTTGCGAACGCTTTAGTTACCTCAGCGCCACTTTTAGTCTTGAGTGGCACCGCCCATGCATACTTGCTCAACACATCGATGACGGTGAGTATGTAGTGGTGACCCTGGTTGAAACGCGAGTATGGACGCATTTCTACAATGTCAGCTTGCCACAAATCGTCGTATCCGTGCACTACGACGCGTCTCCGCGGGAAATGTCTTCGAACTGGAGCGTGCAATTCCTCAACGAATTGCAGCTTCTTGTGATTATGGTTTTCTTCTTTACTCTTGGATTTCGATAATGGCTGCATGTTTGGTCGCAGAGGTGTCTCGCACACGAATGATGCGATAATTATCGTGTGCGTGCATTATGTGCATCCCATCGGTCCGAGGAAATTCTGGACAAGTTGCTGCTCCGTAGCAAAAACGGTTATAGCCTCTTTAACTTTACGAGTTTCATTGTCCGGTTGTGGGATAGAATTCAACGCCTCCGATATCTTTTGAACGCTGTTTTGCAACGTCAGCATATCTTTCTGAAACATGACTAACTTCCTCTCTAATTCTTCCTGCTGCTCTCTCAAAAGTTTAATGTTCTTTTCCACGTATAATTTATTGACGACATCGGTGTCGGCCACCGGCTGAGCTACGCGTCGTATCTTGCGTGATTTCGCATCAAAGTCGGCACCAGCCACGCAAAGGGCGTTATCTCGCATGTAATTTCGAAGCAAACCGTTCCATTTGTAATAGTCCATTCTAGCTGCTCCACTCTTCTCGAGTGATACCCCAAATTTGTTGATCGGCATCACGATGCATACTGTGCGCATCGTCGGCGCGCGGATTTATATAATGAGGCCTACCTCACGGAGTTCCTCGATAATCGATAGAATTTCGGGATCATGAGAGTTGTTACCCGCCTGACGCGACGCTTCCAGCAAACGCAATCGATCCATCAGCTCGTTGGGATCGTCCCACTGTACGTAATCGATCTTGTTATCGTTTACCACCATGGCTCGCGGTACCGTTAGACCTTTCCCTGCCCTACTAGTCGATGCGCGAGGGAGTAGCGGTGCAATTACATATTTGTACTTGTGTCCCTTGTTGCTCAATATGGGATTTTTAGCACCATGACCGCGTCTGTGGGCGTTCATCGCCAGCAGTATACTTTTGTATTTTTGTTTATCGGCATCGGTGTATACAGCATCATCGGGAATTCTCTTGAAAATCAGTTCGTAAAGACCGGGTGTTCCTCTGTATTTTACACCATCTGTGATTATGTTATCATCCATGTCTATATCGAAAGCCTTATCCCCAAGCCTCGTTCCACTATTGCCAAAGTATACGCCGTACACATAGTCCATTGTTGTATCCTTATCACCACTTAGGATCGCGCTCATGTATTTTTGCCCCAGCGGGCCGAAATGACTGCGAAACGTTTCTTGTCCCTCGGATGTTTGCAATTGCTGTCTAATAGATGTTACAAACGACTCATTGGGGCTAGTTTCAAAAACATCATCATCAACGGTTGAGAGCGATTGCACATTGGGTAATGTACTTATTGGTGTGGGTGGAGCCGGAGAATCGCTTGATACGACATTCTGTCGTTTCCGCTTCGATTGAACTGGTGTCGAGGTTATGGGTGAATATTCCGTTGACATGTGCTGTTTCCTCTTTGCCTTGCGCGATGTTTTCTGTTTCGGATGGATTTTTTTAGGCGTTAATGTTTCATTCCCTTCAACGTCTGTGTCCATCGACGGTGATGTGTCAGCTTCCATCGCTGCGGTATTTTCCGCAATATGTTTTAGGGGTTCGACGATAGGTTTGAAGTATCTCTCCAAAGCGATGTCTTCCTCCATCTTGCCAGTCTTCAAAGCTTGATGTTTCCGACGCTTTGCTGGTTTTTGCAATTTCCTCCGCTATTCTCTCGCGATCCTTAACCTCCAGAGTATCGATATCAATCATCGCTGTACCGCAGACGTTGCTTTCTCACCGACGTGTTGACGACAATTGACCATCTCATGGTATGGCAAACTCGTTAAATCCCTTTATATAACGTCCATTGGACATCGCGCTATCCTTGTCTATCACCACGAAACCATACTCCCGTTGCCAACAATTACGACACAAAGCGCAGAAATCCTAGTAAGACATGTCTGTGTTTACGTGATCGTTGTACACATGCTTCAAGTTGGTACCGTCCTGCTTAAACAGAATCAACAGTCAACGTTCGAGTGGCGCCCCATTGCAAAGTACTCTCGTATCGTATCTTGCTTGTCACATGCCACGTCATCAAAGATAAAAATAGAATTCGGAAGCGATTCACTCGGTGGGATGACGTCACTATTATTCGAAAACGTAATGTAGCCAATTTCATCTATCGGAGTCAATAAATTCTCCAAGTACTGATATTTCGGCTGTTGCAACGACTTGGAATACATGTACACGTTCTCGAAGCGGACGCCGTGAGGACTTTCCAACAAGCTGACCAGCACGTTGGTTTTTCCACAATTTGATGGACCACAAATGAGGCAGCGGATAGTGTTCGGTAGCATGCTACCATGTCTGCGTCCTGTTTTCGAAGACATCATTCGTGATTTATCGTCAAAATTTGTCACGCGTATCGTTACAGGTTGTCGCACGAATCGCATCCTCCCCGCGAACCGTGAAAAATGATTTTGATACGTCGAGGCGGTGATGCGCCCTATTTATAGGTCCACGTCGAAACATGACGGCTCAGTATTCAAAATGCTTCTGATCCTGTCGGATATTCGAGACCTAACCTCTGAGCAGCTGAAATATATACCAAAGATTATTCTACTGCGAGAGTTTAGCAGACACATTGATCAGTTGTGGGACAGGCTCCCCGAGCATATAAAAGCCGATTCCGAGGTTCGACAGTATCACCAGTGCTTGGAACATTATAATCGCCCTTGGCAGCGAACGCATATCGACGGTCCAGCACCATTGATTAAAAACTGTAGCGAATGTCACCGACGACAGTAAAGAAAGGTCGTGGTTTGTTAAATCGGGCGATAAACGCGCTACCAATCGAATTACACATTCCAGGATATCAGTTTTGTGGTCCTGGAACTCATCTGGTAAAACGATTGGCTAGAGGGGATCGAGGTATCAATCCGTTGGACGCAGCGTGTCGCGAACACGATATTGCGTATTCGCGTAGCAACGACCTCGGCGAAAGGCACGCGGCAGATAACGTTCTCGCTATCAAAGCGCGAAAACGCATCGTTGCGCGAGACTCGACTCTGGGTGAAAGAGGCGCCGCTACAGCTGTTTGGGCCGCTATGAAGGCCATGACGAAGATCGGAATGGGGATGAAAACAAACACCCGCAAAAGGACTCCAAAGAGAGCATCGCAAAAGCGGATTCTTCCGGTGGCAAAACGGGGTGGTATATTACCACTTCTCCCGCTGTTGGGTGTTCTCGGATCATTGGCTGGTGGAGCGGCGGGGATTGCCAAGGCGGTAAACGATAATAAGGCGGCACAACATCAGCTGCAGGAAATGCAACGCCATAATCGCTCTATGGAAGGTCGCGGACTTTATCTCGCGCCGTGCAAGCGCGGACAGGGAATATCTAAATGGAAAAAAAAACGTCGAAAAGAAAATAAAAATGCCTGCGGGCGTAACTACCGATGTGCAATTGGAGGAGTTGGCAAAACGTGTTTCGGGAGGGTGGTGGCCGGGCCACGTGGTGCCGTCGGGGTCGCGTCGTGAGAGGTCGCGACGCCCGACGGCGGAGTTAGAGTCAGGGGTCCTCGTTCCAGGGAACCCCACCGGGGGGCAGCCGAACACCTGCTGCCCCCCCGGGAGCCGCGCCGTTTATGGATTAGCGCGCTCCCGCGTTAGTAGCGATCGAGCAGCGGTAGTTCGGCGGTCAGCGGTTCAGCCGACCTTGTGCCAACTCCTCGCCCGGCCGCGTCCCTTCGGGCCGCGCCCCGCGTAGCCGCTCGATCGCGGGGGTCGCGGGGTGGGAGTGTGGGGGGACACTCTCACCCCCTAACAACATCATGCGACCCCCCAGAAGAGACGACGCGGGCGTGTGACCCGCCCGCGTCGTCGGCGACTCGGGAAGACCCCGCCGCTATGCGGGGTTGTTGAGCGCGGAGTTCGTACCAGCGCTGAGGGGAGGGCAAGCGAACGTATCGCTAGTTTGCTCTCGCGTCAAGTCCCTCCCCTCGTGCGCGCGACTCCGCGCCCGAGGAAGATCACCGTGGAGTTTTAGTGGGTGCAAGCCCCACATAACCCCGTCCCTCCCCCGGGGGCGGGGTATCCGTTAGGAATTTCTACACGTCAAAAAAAAAGTTGGCAAAACGTATGCGTATTCCATTCTTTAGAGGTGTTTTTATGCGCAACGCGTTACCAGCTGGTGGAGTACGTCGAAACGAGAGCGGTATCGTAAATTTGGACAATGTCGAGGGGCCGGGGACTCATTGGGTGGCGTATGCGAAGAGAGGGTGTCGAGCTATATATTTCGACAGCTTTGGGAATCTTCGACCACCTATGGAATTGGTAAAATATCTGGATAAGGATGCTGTGAAAATTGAATACAATCGAACGTCCTATCAGAAGTACGATCAGAGCAATTGCGGACAACTATGTCTACGCTTTCTACAAACGATCGGCGCCAAATTTAAGGATTGACTTCCCACCACTCTGATTCAGTACTGGTCGAGCATTTCGAGCGGAATATGTCGTTAACATTCACTCTAACCGACAAGAGTAGCACCCTCACTGTGAGCTACTTTCCACCCATAGATTTGAGCGACGATGATTACGAACTTGGTCTAACAACCTTTGAAACTTATCACACAATACCGAACATCGACTCGAGCAACGATAAATTTTACTTCATCATAAACAACAGCGCCGACACCGCTTATGAATACATTACGATTCCCCACGGTTCCTACGAACTAGACGCCATTGCCAAGTACCTGAAGCAGCGATTACTCGAGCGGTATCCTAAAAATCTTGGTGGCACCGATGACGACAACGATGATGGTGACAACGATGTATATCCTATAGTGTTGCGTCCCAATAAAAATACCATGATAAGCGAGCTGTACTGTCGGTTCACCGTAGACTTTACAAAACCCCACAACATTGGATCGCTACTGGGATTCTCAACAGATCGGGTATTAGCACCAGATCGATGGCACGAATCGGACGATCCAATTAATATCATGAACGTGAACATTATTCACATAGACTGTAGCGTGAGCGCTGGCGCGTACAACAATGGGAGGCGTGTACATACGATACATGAATTTTCTCCGAGAGTTCCACCAGGATATAAGATATCGGAAATAGGGATGCCGATTTAAAATTGATCTTTCAAAGATCGATCTTTTTTGTCGCGATTTTCGATTTTTTAAATCGAATCTCAAGACAGGGATCGATTCGAAGATCGAATCGCAACCACAGAGATCGTGGATCCCTAGCGGCGCACAGTGGGCCGGATTCACTTATGTCGCGCCATTTGGGTCTTTTTTTTAACACATCGGAATGACATTGATACCAAAAAATAGGAAAAAATTATTCCTTTCTAATGATGTATAATATAATATTTTTGACATTTATTTATTTATTTATTTTTAATTTTTTTAAACAAAATTTTGAAAAAAAAAATTTTAAAACTATTCATTTGGTACTTTATTTAATGCCCTTTTCAGTGATTATAGGGAATGTTGGGGAAACTTTTCGTTTTCAAGTTATAACGAAAAGTCGAAAAATAAAGGAATGCGGTCAAATATCGTTTTGTTTAAATTGAAGGCGAATCCTTTGCGCTAAACATCATCTTCTATTAGTAATTAATGTAAACAATTTATTAAAAAATAATTCTGAAAACAGTCAGTAAAATTGTGACAGTTCTTAAAATTGACAAGGAATATCTTTCAAGTCCCAACGAGTCCCGTATTTTTACAAGGGGGAATCTTTTCAGTGCACCTTCCTCTATACAATCCCGCAAGAATCACTTCCACCTTCGTCCGGTTTCGAGAAATATTTCGGTTTGAACTCATCAGCGTCGCGTCCTTTTCTTCACGTTCATGCGTTGCATCTTTCTTCGAAGGAATTGTTTAGATTATCGGCACTTGAAGTGTTTATGCTATGATGTAGATAAGCCTTCGACTTGGTCCTGTATTTTCCATTTCCAATCAGTTGAAACTGAACCAGCAGAGACTGCACAGTGACGTTTTCAAACCATTTCCAACAGTTTTGAAAGTTGCATTCTAATTTTTATAAGTTTTTATCACTTTAAATTTTATTTTGTTCAGTTTGTGTTTAATATATTATATATATCTTAGTGTGTTTAGTGTATATTAATGCGTTAGAACAAAATCGAGCAACAAAAAACCGAAAACATTAGACCCAGAAGCTGCAGAACTTATACTCCAATGAAAGAAGGGACGCCCATCCTTTACTGGTACATACATATTACGTTATATATCATTGAAAGAGAATTATTTTTTTAATTTTCAGTTCCAATTTCATTATGATATTTTGTAGGACTCAAGTGTTATAAAATAACATGTCGTCACATGAACGTGAAGAAAAGGACGCGACGCTGATAAGTTCAAACCGAAATATTTCTCGAAACCGGACGAAGGTGGAAGTGATTCTTGCGGGATTGTATAGAGGAAGGTGCACTGAAAAGATTCCCCCTTGTAAAAATACGGGACTCGTTGGGACTTGAAAGATATTCCTTGTCAATTTTAAGAACTGTCACAATTTTACTGACTGTTTTCAGAATTATTTTTTAATAAATTGTTTACATTAATTACTAATAGAAGATGATGTTTAGCGCAAAGGATTCGCCTTCAATTTAAACAAAACGATATTTGACCGCATTCCTTTATTTTTCGACTTTTCGTTATAACTTGAAAACGAAAAGTTTCCCCAACATTCCCTATAATCACTGAAAAGGGCATTAAATAAAGTACCAAATGAATAGTTTTAAAATTTTTTTTTTCAAAATTTTGTTTAAAAAAATTAAAAATAAATAAATAAATAAATGTCAAAAATATTATATTATACATCATTAGAAAGGAATAATTTTTTCCTATTTTTTGGTATCAATGTCATTCCGATGTGTTAAAAAAAAGACCCAAATGGCGCGACATAAGTGAATCCGGCCCACTGTGCGGCGTGTAGCGCAAACTCTGGAAGTACGAAATGTGAATCAGACCACACAAATGTACATAATAGGAAAGGGAAGCAAAAGTGATGTTAACACAAGTTCGAGGAGTTTGAAAACAGTTAAAGATTCTTTTAATAAATAT
The DNA here is from genome assembly GCA_960531205.1 of Andrena bicolor. Classification (NCBI taxonomy): domain Eukaryota; kingdom Metazoa; phylum Arthropoda; class Insecta; order Hymenoptera; family Andrenidae; genus Andrena; species Andrena bicolor. The sequence goes on from OY482668.1 coordinate 30,625,853, forward strand.
ACTTCAAGATTATAAATTAATCAATACTTCCTTGGAAGCAGATGTTTGATCATTTCAACTCCACTTTTGTCCCTTCTCCTAAATGTGTTATGCCAGCATAAGTAAGAAATCGATATCCGAGAGGAAATGTAACGACGAATAGGAATTTATCTTATTGTTGCGAACACCGGGTATAGGCCCGTGCATAGCCTGCTGGTGCTCGCAGCGGAAGACAGAAGAGGATCAACCCCCTTCGAGAAGACTAGCTGGACGACGCCGAAGACTGTCTTGTACCGAACGCCGTAGCGTTCGGACGCGCGGGTTGTATTATCATGGCTCTGTATAACCAAATATAGTTGTGTCGTGTAAACCCCCGCGTTTCATTCGTTGCCCTTTGCTTCGGGGTGGTCGGTGCCGGAAACACCCCGGCGCAACATTGGTGTCAGAAGTGGGATCCGTGGCCACGGATCCCGAAGAAACGCGAGGAGCGGTTGCGTGCGAGACGCAAGGAGCTGTTGCGTGCGATACGCAAGGAGCTGTTGCGTTGCGACGCGAGTCCCTCTTCAAGGATGGATTCAACATTCGGCCTACAGCTAGACAACGAGGGATTCCGCCCGTGGAGGCAGCAGCGGAGGGCAGCCGCGGGAGCGGCGGCGACAGCGGCCGGGGCCCGCCGACAGCGAGGGACGTTCGTAGCGGCGACGGCGAAGGAGATCCGCCGACACCGGAGCGGTGTCGAGGCTTCGGCGAGGTTGCTGAGGGAGAGCGGAGCCGGGAGGTCATCGCTGGGTCGGCTCTGGAGGCTCGGGAAGCCGACCTAAGGAAAAAGGGAGCCGAATTCTGGTTGTGTCGTTCTGATTGGGTAACGTAGAAAACGGCCGTATTCGGTCATCGATACAGGAAATGAGGGAAACGCGCACGTCCCGTTTTGACAGAAGCGCGTTGAAGTTGGCCCCTTGATGAGTCATTCACAGCGTCGAGAAGGCGTTGACATTTTGACGTCTCCTGAGGTTATCCGTGATCACTGTCTTTTCTTGTCTCTTTACAGTTTCAGTGATAGTAAATTGTGAAATAAGTCTTTCCATGTGTTTTTGAAACCGTAACCGCCTCGTCTACCCTCACTGTAAATTGTGAGATAAGTCTTACCATGTGTTTTTGAAACCATAACCGCCTCGGCTACCCTCACTGTTTCCCCACTGTTCTAATATGTTTTTTCCTCTGTTTCCCAATATGTTCTTCCCCGCTGTCCAATATGTCCACTGTTCCCCATATGTAATGTTCCCCAATATGTTTTCTTGATGACTCGTCCCGTTCTCTTCATGTGCTTTAATCGCCCATCTGCACCGCTGACAACTACCGAGGACATCTTATTGTGTTGTCCGATGGCAACGATTTTGGGGGAAGCGCCGATCGTCGGATTCGGGGAATCACCATCTGAGGAGGCCATGTTAGGACGCTGTAGAGGGAGCGTCGGAGCATTGGTGGTGGAGGTGCGACTCCGGCGGAGACGCAGGGACGTCCGGGAGTGCACGGACCACACCATGGGTGGGTGTACGCCTCTGGGTGACGACCGGGGGTCCATGCAGTCGTGTTGCTGGCGAGCGGCGTCCCCAGGAGCGCGAGCACCACCGAAGCAACGCGAAGGCGCCTGGCGTGCGCGAAGTTGCTGAGTTGCGACGAAGGGAGTTCGAGGGCGAACATCGTCGCAGGAATGGCCGAGTGCGGAGTCGCGACGAAGGGAGTTCGAGGGCGAACATCGTCGCAGGAATGGCCGAGTGCGGAGTCGCGACGGAGAGGTTTCGAGAACGGATATCGTCGCGGGATCGGCGCGGGTACGGCGAACTACACCCCCATAGAGCGGGAGTCCCGAAGAGAGGAGTCGTTACTAGAGAATGTCGGAACGAAGAGTCGAGAGATTAGGGTTAAGCTAATCCAGTGGACCGGGCTGCGGAGGCCACCTTCGTAGCTCGGCCCCTGTTTTGAGTTGTTTCAGGGAGCTCCGGAGCCTTCGATAGGTTGGAGTCTCGAGCGGATCGAGCAGATCCAGCTCCTAGGGAACATCGAGGGCGGACCCCGGGGGCCCGCCCGAAACTTTTACCAATACCCCGCCAAGACGATGTGGAATATCATCGGCTACGGCAATTTTTGGTAATTCTTATGGGGGTTGTCCGTGGCTGAGTGCCGGGAGCCGAGTCCGGGAGGATGCAGCGTCACTCAAGGAAGAAGATTAGATTAAGCTAATACAGTGGACCGGGCTGCGGAGGCTGCTTCCGTAGCTCGGCCCCTTTTTTCTTTTGAATCTGTTTCAGGCTCACGAGACCCCACGACGAGGGACAAGGTGCCGGGGGACTGCCGCCGCGGCCTGGCCATGCGCTCCCGAATTCCCCGAATGTGCCATAATAGCGTGGCGGTCCGCAGCGGGGTGCGGACATACGTGAAAGCGCCCCGCTAGCCCCCTGGAGGAGACCCTACGAGCCCCCGGCGCGGCCGGGATGGAGGTTCTCGCGGGGTACCCAGGAGAGAGCCGGAGAGGAGGGTGGACAGCAGGAGGGAAATGGCATCCCCAACCACCAGGCGGACAAGCGTTGCTTGGATCGGCTGGAGGGGGTGTCGCGAAGACGGGAGCGCTGACAGGACGCGCGGGACGGTCCCCTGGTTCAGCACCAGAGGCCCAGAGGAGGAATGGGGCCATCGAGCAGGAGAGAAGAGAGAAGACAGCCAGGGTTGACGAGACGGGTGGCTGGACTGGGGGCTGGGCCGCTTGCATGCTTGCGACTAGCTGCGATCCTCTGCTTGCGCGCTCGGCCCTCCTTTCTGGTTTTCCGGCTCGTGCGGCCCCAACGGGTTGTCTTCGGTTCCGGTCTAATGAGCGCAACGTTTTCTTTACGAGGGAACCTCGAGGAGCGAGGAGCACGCAGGACTGCTGGCGGGGCGTCAAGGACGCCCCAGGATGCAGTCGAGGACGAGCCGGGATGCGGCGCAGGAGCGGCCGGGCCGCTGAGGGGCGACGGACGGGGCGGAGCCGCCCAGGGATGATCCGGAGCGTCGCGGGATTTCGTCGTCGGAGCCCCGGAGGAACTGGGGAGACGAGAGTATCGCTGGAGTCCCGGGGAACGCTCGGCGGAATCGGGATGCTTCGCCACTGGAACACAACGCAGTGGAATCGCCGTTGGAGCGGCGGAGTTCCAGACACGTCGTGGGACGAGGAGTCGCTGGAGCGGCAGAGTTCCGGAGCCGTCGTGGGATGTTCGTGGGAGCGGAGTTCCAAGGACGTCGTGGGACAAGGAGCTGGAGCGTTTCGTCGAGGAACGCGCCCGGAGTTGGCGTGGATTTCGTCGCGGAACCCACGGGAGAGGACAAGGGCGCCGTCGGAGATCCGCAGGGGCTTCGTCGCCGAAGACTTCCGCCGAGGGAACACGGGCCCTGGAATTGAGGACACCGAGGACACCCGGAAAGGACGAGAACGCCGCTGGAGTTCCAGACGACGTTGTGAAGGGGATCCACGCAGCAGCCGTCCCGTCGTATTCACGCCTTGCTCAGGGTTTTTCCGTGGTTTTCCCCTGAGCGAGAAGGCAAATGCCGAGGCGGATGTCTGAAGAAGCCACAGGGCACGCACGACCACTTCTTCAGACCAGGGTACGAAGATTCCGAAGAGGAGCCAACGCGGTCGGGTCGCCCGCTTTTCCAGAGGGGAGAGTAATGTTGCGTACACCGGGTATAGGCCCGTGCATAGCCTGCTGGTGCTCGCAGCGGAAGACAGAAGAGGATCAACCCCCTTCGAGAAGATTATCTGGACGACGCCGAAGACTGTCTTGTACCGAACGCCGTAGCGTTCGGACGCGCGGGTTGTATTATCATGGCTCTGTATAACCAAATATAGTTGTGTCGTGTAAACCCCCGCGTATCATTCGTTGCTCTTTGCGTCGGGGTGGTCGGTGCCGGAAACACCCCGGCGCAACATTATTATTAATAATTGGCTCCTAGTATCTAAGGACATTTTGTAGTTAACAAAATATGTCTCGATGCTCCCTAATTATTTACAGGACGAACGCGTTACGACTTAGGCTGTGTGCGCTATTAGACACGCGCGCGGAAATGCACGCACACAGACGTTTGAATTAACGGTGTCATTAATTCTGCGGGCTTGTAGTAAATATAGAAAAACAGAGGTGTGTTTTCCGAGAGGACTGTGTTGAGTTTATAACATTAACATTCGTCAATACAGTCTGCACAGTCTGCTCGACTGAATTGTGCGCTCTGCGAGGCGCCCCCCAACCGCCGTGAATATATATAGATGCGTGTTGACCCGTGTTGACACTAACCTCTGCCAAGCCTTTGCAGCGCCACAGCTAGTTTTTATTATAATGAATCGATCTCGATGGGATCGATTCTTTAGGCTCCGATTTTTATACGAATCGATTCTTTGCACAACGATCTGAATTGAATCGGAAAATGGATTCTATGGGAAAGATCGGCATCCCTAATCGGAAACGCCCGCACAGATCATTTACCTTCCAATCACCGCACGGGTCGTTACGGATTTGACGATACGCGTTGTGGATCAAGACGGACGGTTGCTCGATTTTCAAGGTGAAGAGAGGTGCATCACACTGCACGTACGACGACGACAATAATACGTGTGGCGCGAAAGAAATGCTTGTATTGAACGAGTCCAGAAACCTGTTTCTTCCAAGTGAAATTGTTTACAAGACCAACAGCTCTGATCACGCTAAAAAGAAGAGGCTCAGTGCTGCGAACATTGCATTTTTGAAATCTTTGGGATTCATTGTGCACATTTAAGTTGAAAAAATGGCTGATATTCTAAGCATTGGAGGGAAGCCGACGTTTGATGATCGCATCGTCAAGCTCGAGACTCACACATACAACCCATATGTAAACACGACGTTTGGATACAACGATGTGAGATAAGAATACCGATACAGTAGCAGGATTTATACACATTGCCATGTGAAAGTTTCCTCTATGTGGAGGGGAAATTGAAGATAAATAAGCCAATCGATACGAGCTGAATGGCGTGGAGATTGATCGCAACAGAAACGTTGGAATAACTAGCACGCTTAAAAACTATGTATCGCTGACATCTGACGAAGACAAAAATATGGAGAATGCCGGATGGGGCTTGAAACGACGCGATGGGCTAATAGTGAAAAATCATTTCAATTTTTGCATCCCACTCAAATATTTGCTGGGATTTTGCGAGGACTATAAACACATGATTATCAATGCGCGTCACGAATTGATTTTAATACGATCGCGCAACGATAACAATGCTCTGATAGGATCACCGGTGTTGGAACCAGAAATTAAATTACTTAAACTACGATGGCGGATGCCTGATGTAACGCTGAACGACATTAATAAGCTATCGTTGCTACGTACTTTGGAAAGTGGACAAAACCTGAGCATTTGTTTTCAATCGTGGGATCTGTACGAGTATCCTATGTTGCAAAACACAACCAAGCATTCGTGGGCCGTGAAGGCATCTGCACAGCTATAGAAACCGCGATGCGTGATCCTTGCTCTACAGACTGGTCGAAAGAATGTGACGAGCGAAGACGTTACTAAGTTCAACAACTGTAAATTGACCAATGTGAAACTTTTTCTCAACTCGGAATTTTACCCATACGATGACATGAACTTGGACTTTGACAAGAATAAGCATGCCATCTTGTATTACATGTATACGCAATTCGGTAAATCGTATTATGGGCATAGTTGCAACGAGGCATTATTCACCGTGGCTGAATTTTTACAATTTGGCCCCATCGTGGTGATTGATTGCTCGCGACAAAATGAGTCGATCAAGAATGGCACCGTGGACGTGCGCGTAGAATTCGAGTGTAAAGAGAACGTGCCGGCAAATACTACAGCCTACTGTCTGATTCTGCACGATCGGGTGGTTGAATACAATCCACTGACAAACGTGGTGCGCAAAATGAATTAAATTGTCACGCTATCTGCCCGCCCTCTCCTGTGTCAAATTCATACAAATTCCTTCGTGAAAATCGAGATACTTTACGAGAAAGACTGCATTCTCCCGTCTGTCTTGAAAGCGAACGGACCTCTAAATTGTACCGATAATGGCTGTACCAACATTCGTTGACCTGCAGGGGTTCATCGTCGATGGAAGATTTGTCGCGACGGAAGTGGCTGTCCTACGAAAGGGGACAATTCTCTCGCACTATATTTTTGGGAGTCCTATGTCACAATTCCTTCTTACGAAATCGGACAAATCAAGCATTCGGTGGTTGACAGCAAAACATCACGGACTACGGTGGAACGATGGAGACGTTCCGTACAGTATGGCTAAACAGCTAATTACGAAAGCTGTAGCTGATGCGATTGATGAAGAAGATGACACATCCCATATAGTATACGTTAAAGGGCTGCAGAAACGCGACTGGCTTGCGGATTTCCTCGACGAAAATACCAGAGCGGACGTAATCATCGAGACGCTGGACATTGACTACGAGGATATCAAATCCCTAAATAAGCTAAATGTAGTTGATACTCTGCGATGTGGCAGACACGCAAAGCACTGTGCCTTGCAAAATGTATTTAAAATATTCAACTGGTGGTCTAAACACCAGAGGGAAATGCTTAAATAAAATATAACCAATTTTTAATACATAAATGTTTTTTTTCTTCACCCTCCCCAACCTCTTGCATGTACGCTAGATTAAGACGATAGTTGTAATTATTATGTAGAAACCGTTCAAAGCCGTTCGATACCCGTTCAAAGCCGTTCAATACCCGTTCGATTCGCGTTCAAAGCCGTTCAAAACCGTTGAATACCCGTTCAATGCCGTTCAAAACCGTTCAATACCCGTTCAATACCCGTTGAAAGCCGTTCGATACCCTTTCAATACCCGTTCGATTCGCATTCAAAGCCGTTCGATACCCGTTCAATACCCGTTCGATTCGCATTCAAAGCCGTTCAAAACCGTTCAATACCCGTTCGATTCGCGTTCAAAACCGTTCAATACCCGTTCGATACCCGTTCAAAGCCGTTCAAAACCGTTCGATACCCGTTCGATACCTGTTCAAATGATATGGTCTAGCTGAATGATGTGTCAAAGAAGAAGGGAAAGAAGACGCGTGCAATTTTATTCACCCGTCTTCCTCCTCGCCACCTAATTTTAAGAAACAGCATTTCTGCTGACGCCACATAATTCTATTTCGCTCGAGCGTTCTTCGCGCTGTTAAATGATGTCACTCTGCACGACTGCTGCAGAGGATTCAAGTGTGACATCCCACGATTTTTCGCGCGTTTCTTATTCCATAAAGCTCAAAATCACACCACCAAAGTCTATCGAACTCAACTCCTACCCCATCTCCTCAATAGCCGATCACCTTGATGTTGCACCTTAGCGGTCAACAACACAAGATGATGAATACAAACCTCCACCTCGCTGATGTACCTTACCGGTCCCCATCACGAGATGATCATTTCAAAACCCTCTTCGCCTATTCGTCCTACAAAGCACGAATCATTCCCTCTAAACCGAATTCAAACAAGTCCATCGTTACAAAATCCCTTTTAAATCGAGACCAAGTCTCAACCCCCTCTTACGACTCAAAAAGGTCCAAGCTGCCCTAACCCCTTTCCTATTAAACACCCAAAAATCCATTCGATGAGTTGAGTATCTCCTTTCGCAGTCATAAAAACCCCAGAAACCTAATTGGTCTATTAATAGCCATATTGTTTACAAAAACCCCAAAACTCCTACTACGTCTTATTCCGAAATGGGTCAAGGTCTTTACCGCGCGTACCCCCGCAATACTCCTGTAAGAATATATAAATACGAGGTCCTGGGAGGCCTCGTCCTCTTTCTTCGCTTTTCGGTCCTTGCGACAAGTGTAATTAGCTGCGTTAAACTCTTTCATCGACAGAAATCTTATATATAAAGTATCATTTTAAAAGTGCTCTCTTTCTTCGCTTTTCGGTCCTTGCGACAAGTGTAATTAGCTGCGTTAAACTCTTTCATCGACAGAAATCTTATATATAAAGTATCATTTTAAAAGTGCTCTCTTTCTTCGCTTTTCGGTCCTTGCGACAAGTTAATTAGCTGCGTTAAACTCTCTTTCTGTGACAAGTGTAATTAGCTGCGTTAAACATTTCAAATCAGTGTTCGACGACAACTATTGTAAGTAATTATTATTACTATATCACCCTCATTATACTCGCCGCATAAATAACGCTTATCGCTTTCTATATTACATTATTCTCATATTACTTTATATTAATAACGTTTATCGCATTTTTAAGCTTATTGCTATTCATTTATTATTTTGTATACCATTTCTTACTATTATTGTCTATCCAAGCCTATTGCAAACATTTATTACTTTCATTTCTATTACTTTGTATTATCGCTTTAATGCTTATTTTGTTTATATGTATTTGCCTTATAATCGCTTATTAGTTATACTATTTTCTTGCATTAACGCTTATTGCATTTCATATTATAACCTTACTAAAGTTTATTGCGCTTATTTACATTTACCAGTACCTTTGTATAATTTCAAATAGTTATGAACTTCATATTCATACTTTCATATTGTGCTTTATAAAAATGTGCTAACAAAGCTAATAAACCGCTTTGTTTCTTACCACGTTTCGAATTATTGTGTGTATCCTCGAGTCATAAACAGTACGAACGAAACCAAGCTACTGCAACAGCTGATTCGCGCTCGTGAACGTGAGAACGGTTCTAGTGTTTACAAACATATGATCGCGTGAGCCGTGCAATCCAAGAAACCTAAGCGTGGTTTCTTTTGCACGGATGCAGCAGTAAATCCTATTACTAAAACCAAAAACAAATCTGAAGTGCTATAACGGGTGCTCTCCAAGTGTACATTTACCTTCCCTGGTCGATTAGAGTGACGGATTAAATATTCGCGCCTGATCGCCTCCAGAAAACCAAAGAGTGACGGATTTAATATTCGCGCCTGAGTCCCTCAAAATCCTCAGAGTGACGGATTCAATATTCGCGCCTAAGTTCCTCCCAAACCTCAGTGTGACGGATTCAATATTCGCGCCTAAGTTCCTCTCAAACCCTCAGTGTGACGGATTTAATATTCGCGCCTGAGTCCCTCAAAACCCTCAGTGTGGCGGATTTAATATTCGCGCCTGAGTCCCTCAAAACTGTCAGCGTGACGGATTTAATATTCGCGCCTAAACTCCTCTCAAACCCCTCAGAGTGACGGATTTAATATTCGCGCCTGAGTCCCTCAAAACCTCAGAGTGCTGGATTCTAGATTCGCGCCTGTCTTTTCCCTCCCCATTGTCGACGTTCCCAAAGACCTCGCCCGGGACGTGACACAAGTTACGCGAGATCGTGCGAGACGCTGCGACGCTAAATCGGAACGCTTTAGAATACTGTTAGCTTTAAAAACTGTTAGCTTTAGAATGCGTGCGATTGTATCGCCAAGTAGTGGTGTCTCGTTCCCTCTTCCAAAATTTTAGCTTTAAAAGTAATGCTCTGTCGGACTTCCGTTTCCGGTCGCAGTGAGTGTAAGGTGTGTTAGAAGTGAGTGGAGCGAGAGGTGTGGGAAAATTGTGGAGAAAAGGTGAAAGGGAGAGTGGAGTGCGGAGTGGAGGTGAAGGGAGAGGTGCGAAAAGGATTGGGATAAGAGTGAGAGGGCTAGGGCTGAGGGTGACGGGGATTAAGAAGGGTGAAGGGAAGGTTTGGAGGTTAGGTGATTGAGGTGGAAGAAGTGTGGCGGGAAAGAGCAGGAGACGCACAAGGAGTGACACCTGACGGAGAAGGAAGGTAGTAGAGGTGCGGGAAGTAAAGGCGGGAATTTTTAAACAGGGGAAAAGGATAAAGGAACATGTTCAAAGGAAAGAGCAGTGGGATTGGGGTTGGGGGATGTGGAGAAGAAGGACTTTTGGGAGGAGAGGGGAGGAAAGGGGTAGCGAAGGATAAGGGAAGCGAGGAGTTAAAGGAAAGGTGTAGGAGAGATAGTGGCAGTAGTGTGGGGAGCGGTGTGGGGAGTGTGGATAGTAGTTGGGGAAAAAAAAGGGAAAGGGAGGAGGAAGTAGGAACGATGGAGATAGAGGGGAGGGGAGGGTTTAAGAAGAGTGGGAAAACAGAAAGATCGCCGGTAAAGGAGGGAAAGGAGTGGGAGAGGCGGGGGGGGAGAGAGGATGGAGGTAGTGATAATGGAGTTGGTAAGGGAGATAAGGGAGATGAAGGAGGAGATGAGGAAGGAAAGGGAGGAAAGAAGAAGGGTGGAGGAGGAATGGAGAGGGGAAAGAAGGAAGTGGGAGGAGTGGATGAAGGAAGAGAAGGAGAGAAGGGAAGGAATAGAAGAGAAGTTAGAAAAGTTGGAAGGAAGAGATAGGAAAATGGTGGAAGCGATGGAGAAGGTTGAGAGATGGGAGAAGGAAGGAGGAAAGGGAAAGGAAGGAGTGGAGGAGGGACAGATAGAGGAATGGAGACTGAGGTTGAGAAAAATGGAGGTAAAACAGGACAGAAAGGATAGAGAGGGTAGGAGGAACAATGTAGTTATAAGGGGATTGGAGTGGGAAGGAGGGGAAGTGGAGGTGGGGGTGAAGAAGCTTTGGGAGAGGATGGGGCTAGGTAGCGTGGGTATGAGAGAAGTAGTTAGGATAGGAAGAACGGGAGGGGATGGACGAGGAATGGGGCTTGTGAAACTGGCGGGGAGGGAGGAGAAGAGGAAAGTGATGGAGGCGAGAAAAAATTTGAAGGTAGGGAAGGAGAGGATTGAGGATGACCTCACGGTGGAGGAAAGAAGAGGGAGATGGAAGATAGAAAGAGAGGCAGAGGAGGAGAGGAGGAGAGGGATGCGTGTTCAGGTAGGGTACATGAGAATGTGGGTGAATGGGAGGTTGAAGAAATGGGATGAAATTGGAGAGAAATGGATGGAGGAACAGGGAAACGAGAAAGGGGGGAAAGGGGGAGGGGAGAGAGGTTAGGGGAAGGAGGGGTTGAGGGGGGGAAGGAAGGTACAAGGTGGCTTTCTGGAATGTGGCGGGGGTTAAGAATAAGGATATGGAGTTCTGGGAGGGTTTAGAGGAATGGGATGTGTTAGTACTAAGTGAGACGTGGGTAGAGGAGAAAGACTGGGAGAGGGTGAGATATAAGATGCCGAAGGGCTTTGTGTGGGAGAGGCAGTGGGCAAGGAGGGAGAGTAAGAAAGGGAGGGCGATAGGGGGAATGATAATGGGGGTAAGGAAGGGGTTGGAAACAAAGGAAGAGGGAGAGGGAGAGAAGGAGGGGATTATGATGAAGAAGGTGAGGATGGGAGGGGAGTGGTGGAGGGTAGTGGGAGTTTACGTGAATAAGGATTTACAGAGGAAGCTGGAGGATTTGGAGGAGTGGATGGAGGGAAGGGAGGAGGGGGTGAGGGTGGTGGTAGGGGGTGATTTTAACGCAAGGACGGGGTGTGAGGGGGGGCAGATATGCGGGGAGAGGAGGAAGAGAAGGGAATAGAAAGTAGGAGATCGAAGGACAGAGAGGGGAATGGGGAGGGGAAGAGGTTGTGTGGTTTTTTGGGAGAAAGGGGGTGGGAGATATTGAACGGAAATGTGGAGGGGGATGAGGAGGGGGAGTGGACGTACACAGGAGGAAGAGGGAACTCGGTGATTGATTATGTACTAGGCAATGAGGTTACGAGGGAGAGAGTGGAGAGAATGGAGGTGGCTGAAAGGGTAGAGTCGGACCATCACCCAGTGGTAGTCTGGCTGAAGGTGGAAGGCAGGGGGGGGGATGGCAAGAAAGAAAAAGGGGGAGGGAAGAGGGTCGGCAAGGGGAAATTGGACGGATAAAGGGAGGGAGGAGTTCGTGAGGATATTTGGTAGGAGAGAAGGAGGGGGTGGAGGCCTACAGGAGGAATGGAAGGGGTTGAGAGATAGGATAAAAGGTGGGACAAGAAGGGGAAAGGGGAGGAGGGAGAGGGTGGTGGGATAAGGAGTGTAAGGAGGAAAAAGGTAGGCTAAGAAGGGAGTTAAGGCGATGGAGGAGAGAGGGTGGAGATGGGGTGGAATATAGGAAAAAGAAAAAGGAGTATGCAACTATGTGTGAGGGGAAGAAGAGGAAGGAGATAGAAAGTTGGGAGAAGGAGGTGGAGGGGGTGAAGACAGAGGGGCAGGTGTGGAAGATAGTGAACAGTGAGAGGAGGAGGAGGAGGAGGGTAGAGGAGGGGATAAAAATAGAGGAGTGGGAGGAATACTTTAGGGGGCTGTTAGGAGGAGTGGAATGGAGGGTGAGAAAAGGGGGGAAAGAAGGAGGGGGGAGGACGAGGAAGGGGAGTTGAGTAAGGAGGAGGTGAGTAGGGTGGTGAAGAAACTGAAAGATGGGAAGGCAGGAGGGGGGGTTGGCTTAACAAACGAGGTGTGGAAGTATGGTGGGAGGGAGGTGGGGGATTGGTTGTGGGAAATTTGCAATAGGGTTTGGAAAGGAGAAGGTTGGGTGGAAGAATGGAAGGAAGGGGTAGTAGTGCCAGTGGTGAAGAAGGGGACAGGAAAGAGGTTGAGAGAGGAGGTGGAGGGGAAGAAGCTGTTACCACCGAGTCAGGCCGGCTTTAGGAGAGGATTGGGTTGCATTGACAACATTTATGTGCTCAACTACCTAATAAATAGGCAGGTTACGAGGAAGGAAAGGAGGATGGTGGTCCTCTTCATTGACCTAAAGGCGGCCTTTGACTCGGTGGACAGGGAAGTGCTTGTGAAGGCGATGCGGAAGAGGGGAGTGAGGGAGGGGCTGGTAGAAAGATGCGAGGAGGTTTTGAAGGAAACGGTATGCAGGGTAAGAGTGGGGGACGAAGTGGGGAGGGAGTTTTGGACAGCTAGGGGTGTAAGGCAGGGGTGCCCACTGAGCCCGAGCTTGTTTACGCTACTATTAGCGGATTTAGATGAGGAACTAGAAAGGGGTGGGTGGGGAGGCGTGAGGTTGGGGGGTAGGAAGATATACACTCTTGCGTATGCGGATGATGTAGCTGTGGTAGCGGAAGATGAGGAGGGGATGAAGGGGATGATAGCGAGATTAGAGAGGTACCTGGATGGGAAAGGGCTGTATTTGAATGTGGGGAAGTCGAAAGTAATGAGGTGTAGGAAAGGGGGGGGGGGGAGATGGAAGAAGGTGGTATGGAGATGGATGGGAAAGGAGATAGAGGAGGTGAGGGAGTTTCAGTATTTGGGGTATACCTTGATGGCGAATGGGGGGCAGGAGGCACATTTAAGGGACAGGGTAAGAAAAGCGGCGGCGGTGATGGGGCAGGTTTGGAGTATTGGGAAGAGGAAGTTTGGGAAGGATTGGGGAAGAAGAATATGGATGTTTGACAGATTGGTGTGGGCGACAGTGGGATATGGGGTAGAGATATGGGGATGGAAGGAGAGGGAGAAGGTGGAGGGTTTGCAGGAGAGATATTTGAGATGGGTACTGGGGGTAGATTGGTGCACGCCAGGGTATATGGTAAGAGAGGAGTTACAACGGGACATGATAAAGGGAAGGGCAGGGTTGAGGGCGTGGACGTATGAGAGGAAGCTGGAGGAGGGGCAAGGGGGGGAACTGGCGAGGGCATGTTGGGAGGAGATAAAAGGTAGGGCGAGAAGGGGGAAAGCGCTGGGGGGGTGCGAGGAGGAAAGGAAGGGGTTTTTTGAGGAGAGAGGGTGGACGGTGGAAGGAGTTGAATTGGTGAGGGGAAGGGGAGAGTTGAGGGGGGAGGAGTTGGTATGTAGGGGAAGGAAATTAGAGGAGGTAGAAAGGTGGGAAAGGATTAGGGACTCCAGGTACAATAGGTGGTATGGAGTGGTTAAAGGAGTGGGGGTACCGGGGTATTTGAAGAGGGGGTGGGGGGAAAGCAGATGGAGGAGAGTGGCGCGGTTCAGGTTGGGAAATGAAATGAGAGGAGGGAGGTATTGGGGGGGGGGAGGAGGTAAGGAAATGCAGGATATGTGGGTGGGGGGAAGAGACGTGGGAGCACGTGTGGGAAGTGTGTACGGAATGGGGGAAGATGAGGGGGTGGCAGGAAGTGGTGGGGGAGGTGTTAAGTGACGAGGGAGGGGGTGAGGAATGGATGAGGAGACTGGAAGTAAGGAGGGAGGAGGGTGTAGTGGAGGAGTGGAAGGTAAAGGATTGAGAGTGAAAGGATGCGGGCGGAAGCGGAGGTCGGAGGTGGGGAGAGAGGGGGAGGAAGGGCATGCGTGGCGAAGGCGAGCGTGGCTAGGGCGAGCGTGGCGAGGGCGAGCGGCGCTGTAGAGATTAAGAGCGGGTAGAGATAAGGTCTAGTTGTAAGGTTTAGATGTAAGGCTTAGATGTATGATAAGAATTGTAAACCCCAAGGGGACATAATAAAATACTACTACTGTAAGTAATGCTCTGTCTCTTTCCCACCCCGAAGATGCGGTGTGAAAACGCCGATCTTTCCCGACATTGTCCGACATCGTGTGATAAAAATAAATTATTATTTCTCTGTGTTGGGGGAAATAAAATATTTGGAGGAAAAAATTTCTGGGTGCGGATCGAGTCTGAAAAAGAGTTTTTTCGGGGGTCATTCCTCCTCTGAAAAATTTCCGACGGTGGGTCCGGTCTGGAGCGGCCGCTCGGCCCGGAGTGATCCCCTCTATGATCGCAGCTTCCCCCACTCCGCGGCTCGTGCGCGCGCAACCGTCCTTCCACTCCCCGCAGGCCCCGCGTCCATGTTTCCCTCCGCCGCGCTCCCCCACGCGCCCTCACTTCCCCCCGCCCCCGCGCTCCCCTCAGAGGACCTGGGTTAGAACTGTCATAGCTATACTACTTATGTATTTTTGGTAATCGCGATGTGCCTAGCGTCCCGAACGCAGAAGCTTTTTGTCGTTTTCGTAAAGAACGGGTCGTCTGTCTCGTACCGTCCTCGCTCACTTACAGTGCCTCTCGCTTGCTCACGCCTTCGCCAGACGAGAGTGAGACAGAAGTGGTGGGGATACCGAAAATTTCACATTGTGTACACCAAACCCACCCCGTAATGAGACAATACTGTAGTATCTTTTATTTGAGTTTATTCAGTTATTATCATTGCCCATCTTTGTTCTCCAGCCGCTTCGCCGTGATTCATTCAAGCCTCCTTGATGCAGGATTTCATGGACTCCGGCGTAGGATCACACCTACAGGAGGGGTGGTAATGTGTGCGTGAATTGACGCCAGCGCGAAGCCAGCCAAGTGGCGACAACGCGAATGAATGTGACGTCATAGACGTGCCGACGTCAGCGCCCAGTCAAATCAAATGCGCCACGGACGCGAATAGGTACTACGTACGATTGGAGATGATTGGAGACGAACCGACGCCAGCACCAAGCGAGTAACGCCGCGGCCAATCACCGCTCTCTGTAGGTGTTTCCTTCTGACCAATAGCAGCTGTGGCCGGTGGACTCTGCCTGAAATTAAGAAGAGCCACGCCGGGTTCCAGGGAAGCGCACTTTTTACGTGGCTCAGAGTCCACCTGTGACGTCACATTCGTTTCGCGTAGCCACCACGTGACTGGCTTCGCGCTGGCGTCAATTCACGCACACATTACCACCGCTCCTGTAGGTGTGATCCTACGCCGGAGTCCATGAAACCCTGCCTTGATGGTGTCACATATCGACGAACGATCAATTATCGACCGATCGGCTGCTACCGGATTCGACGATGCGCGCGCAGTTGTCGCGTGGCTTTTGTCTCTCGTAAACGTCCGGAGGAAAACAATGTAACCGGAATGTTCCGGAAAGATCGTAAAATAAATGTTATAGTTATTGTAAAAGGTGTGAGTTATTTAAGAACTTAACAAATGGCGACGAGAAAAATCTATACGACGCGGCATAAGAGAAAGTGAAAAGGTAATCCTAATCAAAGGAAAGTAAATTAACACGAGGCCCAGAGCACGTGTTAAGCAATATTCTATGTCCAAAGCGACAAAAATAGCTGCAGAGCCAACCTCAAAGGAAGACTCATCACGACTCGGAGCTAGTCCACAAGGAAACGAAGGAAACCATCCTCAAAAAACAAAAACTACAAAGAGAGAAACAAGTAGAAACTTTTGAGGTTAGTAACGAAAATAATATGGCACGATTAATTGGTACGTTACCAGAATTCGACTCTTCCAAAGAAAAATGGGAAGCTTATATACAGGGTGTCCCAGCTAACACTGGACAGAGCTATATCTCCTTGTTTGAGAATAAGGTAGGAGAGCACACTGGTATGTTAGGTGAGGAGTCGACGGTGAGAAAGAAACACGCGGTGCGCGAATGTTTAGTCAAAGTTGACCGAGTCACTTTATTAAAACAATAGTAACACGAGAAGAGCACAAATTTGACAAATCACTAGCGTGAATTTGAGTCAAGAATTGAGCACAAAAGGTTCTGCACAA
Source organism: Andrena bicolor (assembly GCA_960531205.1). Taxonomy (NCBI): domain Eukaryota; kingdom Metazoa; phylum Arthropoda; class Insecta; order Hymenoptera; family Andrenidae; genus Andrena; species Andrena bicolor. Next base: position 30,642,206 of record OY482668.1, read on the forward strand.
AAGAATTTCACAAGTTGCGTGACTAACGCGGACAAACACGTGGTCCCGACAAACGGTGTGAAACGAGAATGAACAAAGGGACGCGGAAAACCGTTGAGCGTCTTCTCGAACAATCCTCGAGAATCGATCAAGAAAGTACGCGTCGTGATTGGGCCGCTCGCTTTACGTGGTGATCGGTGATTGGCTGAGCAGGCGCCTAGGAGTATCGATCGGCTGATCGAATATCGATCAGCGGCGTGTACCGCTGCCCGGTAGGTGCTGCGGTGAGCTTGGGTGCGGCGGAGCAGGGAACTAATGAAATCTCAAACATTCTCCCGCCATCAACAGCTGTTGGATGATGTTGATGTAGAATCTGAAACAGGCAAAATTGCCAATTTTGCAATTGGCCTGATTAGTGTCGTAGTGGCAGTCTTGAGTGTCACCACTCTGGTGAGCCCATCCTTTCCTGGATGAAGGGTGACGACTCGAGCAAGTGGCCACTTGCTTGGTGGAAACCGTTCATCAGTGATGAGCACTAAGGATCCAATCTTGATCTCGTTCGATGGGTGGTGCCACTTCGAGATGGAGAGTTGACGTTGGAGATAGTGTGATGACCATTGAGTCCAAAAACGTTGAGTCCGTTGTTGTATAAGCCGCCACCTGGCTGATGGTGAGATGATTTCATGTTCGACAGATGGTTCTGGCAGCGTTGTAAGAGGCTGCCCGATGAGGAAGTGAGCCGGTGTGAGGGTGGAGATGTCTTCAGGGTCATCACTGAGAGGCTCGAGCGGTCGTGAATTTAGCATGGCTTCTATTTGGGTAAGAAGTGTGCAGCATTCTTCGTAGGTGAGTACCGCCTCACTGACGGTTCGCCGAAGATGGTGTTTGATCGACTTCACGACGGCTTCCCATTTGCCTCCCATGTGAGGAGCTGCTGGTGGATTGAAGCACCAGCCAGTGTTGTCATTGACAAACAGCTGACTGAGTTGACGATGATCCTGTGTGCCCTGGATGAACATACTCTTGAGAACGGTGTCTGCTCCGACGAAGTTCGTTCCGCAGTCTGAGTGGAGCCTGGTTGGGATTCCTCGTCTTGAGGTGAATCTCCTGTAGGCAGCGATGAATCCTTCTGTCGAGTAGTCTGTGACAATGTCCAAGTGTACAGCTGAGGTCGTAAGACAGACAAAAACACAGATCCAGCCCTTCTGAGTTTTTGCACCTCGCCCTTTCCACGTCTTGAGAGTGATGGGACCCGCGTAGTGAATGCCAGTGTGGGTGAATGGTCGTGAGGGTGCAACTCTCGAAAGAGGTAGTTGGCCCATCAGTTGATGGGCACGGATCCCCCTTTGTCGAGCACACACAACACACCGTAGCACATGAGTCTTGACTGGCGCTCGCCCTCCGATGATCCAATAACTGTTTCTGATGTGAGCGAGGGTGAGCTGGGTCCCTCCGTGCAAAGTTTGTCGATGTGCATGGTCTATAATCAGAGTAGACAGACGTGAGTGGCGAGGTAAAATTGCTGGATGCTTACTCTCATACACCATGTGGGCATTGTTGAGTCGGCCTCCAACTCGAATGATTCCTTTTTCATCGATGAAGGCTGTGAGTCGATTGAAGACATGGGATGTTGGCATCGAAGCTCCGGAGCTGAGGACCTTGAGCTCAGTTGAGAAGTAGATTGCTTGTGTAGCCTTGATCCAAAAGTTCCTGGCCCATTCCATGTCCTCTGGCAGGATTGAGATGATTGGCAGAGATAATGGCAACTTCTTCATTCTATTGAGGATTCTGAAACAAACTGAAGTGATGCGATAAAGTTTGTTAAGAGAAGAGTATTTATAAATGAGGTCCCAGTGGTATTTAATTTGTTGAACGTTGAGTAGATTTGAAATTCCTGGACGAGCCTCTAGTGCACTCGAGTCGTCCTTCAAAACTGGTTGAGGTGGCCATGAATCACTGGGTTGAGTGAGCCATGATGGTCCCATCCACCACAGCTCGTGCTGTTCAAGCTGAGCTGTTGTTAAGCCTCTTGATGCGCAATCAGCTGGGTTCGACTTCCCTGGAACATGTCTCCAGTGTGCATCTTGGGTGAGTTCTTGAATTTGGGAGACACGATTCCGTACGTAGTCCTTCCAGCGTGAAGCGTGTGCTTTGATCCAGATTAATGTCACTTGAGAATCCGTCCACAGATGTGTTGTAGCAATGTTGAGCTGCAGGGTTGCTTGAACATACTTCATGAGCTTCGCAACCATCAATGCTGCAGTAAGCTCGAGCCTTGGGATTGTGAGTTTCTTGAGGGGTGCTACCTTCGTCTTGGAGCACACTAGTGTCGACACTTTGTGATTAGTGGACGGTGAGGTTACGGTAAGATAAATTACCGCTGCCATGGCGAGTTGAGAAGCGTCAGAGAATCCATGTAGTTCCACTGTTGAATTGCTGAGAGTGTGAAACCACCTTGGAATTGAGAGCCTGGCCAGGCTTGTAAGATCTTCTCTGATGGTGAGCCAATTGGATGTGACTTGGGATGGCAGAGGCTCATCCCAGCTGATTTTGTGCAGCCACAATTCTTGCAAAAGTGTCTTCGCTCGAATGATGACAGGAGACAAAAATCCTAGCGGATCGAATATCTTTGCTACTTCTGAAAGGATGAGGCGTTTAGAGAGCGTTGAGGTTGAAGTTGCCTTTGAGGAGAATGAAAAGTTGTCATTGAACACATTCCAGTGTAACCCGAGTATTTTGGTATCGCAGTCGTCTAGTGAAATGATTGAGCCATGGGCTCGTGTGGTCTTTGAAATTGATTCAAGCAACGGAGGGTATGTCGAATGCCATTTGGCAAGTGGAAAACCTCCCGCGTTGCACAGGTCTCTTAATTGTTGAGCAATTGTAATGAGTCTCTCACCTGTGTCAGCGCCGCCGAAGATGTCATCAACGTATCTGGCATGGGTGATGCATGGCACTGCGAGTGGAAAGCGATGACCTTCGTCTTCCACCAATTGCAGGAGAGCTCTTACAGCCAGAAATGGAGCAGCCTTTGTACCATATGTGACTGTGGTGAGCTTGTAAGGCACTTCCTTGTAGTTGTGATCTATCCAGAGCACCCTTTGGAGGTCTTGATCATCTTCATGCACCTTGACTTGACGATACATCTTTGTCACGTCCGTGGCAAAAATGAACTTGTGCTGACGGATCCACAGTAGCACATCCGTGATGTTGAGAAGAAGATTGGCGCCAGTGTGCATGAGGTCATTGATTGAGTGCCCAGATGTCGTCGGACTTGATCCATTGAAGACGACCCTCAATTTTGTCGTCTCGCTGTCGAGCTTGATCACTCCGTGGTGTGGTAAATAGAAGACAGAATGAGTGTTAGGTGAAATGGATGGTGCTCTTACCATGTGTTGAAGCTCCACGTATTCCTTCATGAATCCTTGGTACAGATTGCAGTACTCGCTGTCCCTGTTGAGCTTGTTGAGTGTGCGCTTCAAGCAAGCATGTGCAGTCTGATAGGAATTACCAAGTAGATTCGGAGACGATCTGAGGGGGATGCGTACGATGTAACGTCCTGTAGAATCACGAGTGTGTGTCGCTCGAAAGTGATCTTCACATTCCTGTTCTTCAGGGGTGAGTAGAGTCGGTGTGTCCAATGGGAGTTCCTCTTGAATCCAAAACTTGGCCAGTAGATCTTGAAGAGCGTTGTCCTTGTGCTGCACTGTGGCAGAGTGATGCAAGGAACTAAGTCGATTTGAATCAACGGTGATTGGTCCAAGAACGAGCCACCCAAAGATTGACAGCTGAGCAATTGGCATTGAAGAATCGCCCTTCCTAATATTGGGCTTGATGATCTGCCCATAGGTATCTGCGCCGATGACAATGTCGATGGGTCTTGACGTCAGAAAGTCTGGATCGGCCAGTTGAAGACCGGTGATGTGTGGCCATTCTTGATGAGGTGATTCCACCGATGGCAGATTTGACGTCAGTGCCCTGAGTATGTGTGCTTGTATGTGCACAGTTGCTGGGCAGTAATTGGAGCGAAGCGAAATTAGTGCGACTCCTCGAGTCTGAGTAGCTTTGTTACCTCCAATGCCGAAGACAGAAATTGTTGAATGGATACGTTGGAGCTTGAGCTGAGTAACAAGCTCATCCTTGATGAAGGTGATTTCGGAGCCTGTGTCGATTAACATCCTGACTGGTATGGACATCACCGATGTGATGAGCTGAGCATTGGCGGTTGCCAGCAGTGTGGTTGAAGCGCTGGTGGACTTGGCTGCTGAATGCACAAATGCTGACTGACCTGTTGAGCAGAGTTGGAGACCTGATGCGCTGAGGGTTGATGCGACGACTGCACCGACGCTTCACTGCGTTGCGTCTTGAGCAGCTTGTGGTTGCGCAGATGGTTTGCTGCCGGCTTGAGCAGAGGTCTGCGATTGATGCAAATGCAGCATCGTGTGGTGCTGAGCGCCACAAGTCTTGCACCTCATCGCAGATTTGCACACATCCGTCTGATGCCGGCCGCAGCAATTCCGGCACAAGTTGTTGGAGGTTATTACCTTGCGCCTTGACTCCACTGTCATGCCCCTGGACTGCGGGCACATGACCATGAAGTGGTCTCCTTTGCAGACGTCGCAGGGGTACGCCGTGGCCCTTGATCGCTGAGCAGGCTGAGCACTCTCTGCTTTGCTGCTCGTCGAGGCGTGGCTTGTCGCCTTCTTTTGAGCTGAGCGGGCTGCTGGCGTGGAGGCGGCCTTCTTCGCTGAGCCCTCTGTTTGCTCCAACGCTGAGCTTTTGGCCTCGATGAAAGCCAAGAGCGTCTCATACCTCGGATATTCGGAGGTGTTGGCCAACGACGTCTCCCACGCTTCCCTCGTCACCTTATCCAGGGAGTTGGTGACCGTGTGCACTAAGATGCAGTTGTGCATCTCCTCATGGGCCTTGAGCGCAACCAAGGACTCATTAACTTGGTGCACTGTTGCAGCCAAGTCCATGAGGGCCGTTGCTGAGCGTGTGGTGATGGCAGGCAAGGTGAACAGTCTGTCGAGTTGCTCTTGGATGAGCAGACGTTTGTTCGCAAACCTCTTGGTCAGCATATCCCAGCACGCCTGGAACGATGAACCCCTGAGCGGGAAGGCGTTGACGCGCCTCGCAGGCTCGCCACTCAGGCTTGATCGGAGATAATGGAGGCGATCGATCTCCATGAGCTGAGTATCCTGAATTATCAGTGATGTGAAGAGCTCACTGAAGGTTGGCCATTCAGCGTAGCTGCCAGAAAACTTTGGCAGCTCAATGTCTGGCAGCTTGCCTGCGCGTCCAGGCGTTGGCTTGGCGGGAGCAGAACGGAGATCGCTGATAACCTGTACGTCCTCCTTGAGGCGGCTCAGGTGGAGCTTCATCTCCCACACTAGCTGCCGCTCTTGCACAGCCACGTCAGTGGCATAGTACTCGTGGTCGAGAAATTTGGCCGGCCACACGGTCTCAAAATGCTCGTCCTCTCGACAAAAGGCCTGGTGAGTCTCCTCAACCTGCGCCACGAGCAGTTGCACTTCATCTAAAGATGTTGAGTGTGCGTGAGATGGCAGCTGTGTTTTTAGTGTGGTGAGAGATTTTAGACGACCCACCTGAGCCCTCGCCTTAATGATGAGCTGCGAGGGGAGCACTGTCGGGGAAGCTGAACGTGGCCGTCCCTTGTCCTGAGCAGTGGTGGCCGTCTTCGTCTCCGTGGGGACGGTGAGTGTGATTGGCTTCTCTTCCTTAGCCTCTTTAATGGCCTTGGCGGCGTCGGCGATTTTTGCCTCCTTGATGGTCTTGGCGGCCTCGCCGGCCTTGGCGTCCTTGGCGCCGCTCTTGGGGTTCTCCCTATCTGCCATCGTTGAGATGAGCTCTTGACGTGATCACAACACCACACGCACTACACGCACTTTCACCGTCGATCCGGCTCGAAGGACCAAAATGTTTGAGAATAAGGTAGGAGAGCACACTGGTATGTTAGGTGAGGAGTCGACGGTGAGAAAGAAACACGCGGTGCGCGAATGTTTAGTCAAAGTTGACCGAGTCACTTTATTAAAACAATAGTAACACGAGAAGAGCACAAATTTGACAAATCACTAGCGTGAATTTGAGTCAAGAATTGAGCACAAAAGGTTCTGCACAAAAGAATTTCACAAGTTGCGTGACTAACGCGGACAAACACGTGGTCCCGACAAACGGTGTGAAACGAGAATGAACAAAGGGACGCGGAAAACCGTTGAGCGTCTTCTCGAACAATCCTCGAGAATCGATCAAGAAAGTACGCCTCGTGATTGGGCCGCTCGCTTTACGTGGTGATCGGTGATTGGCTGAGCAGGCGCCTAGGAGTATCGATCGGCTGATCGAATATCGATCGGCGGCGTGTACCGCTGCCCGGTAGGTGCTGCGGTGAGCTTGGGTGCGGCGGAGCAGGGAAATGTTTAGAATTGAGGTGGGTGAGCACGCTGGAAAGTTTGGTTGAGGAGAAGCGGTAAGAAAGCCACGCGGTGCGATAATTTGTGGTCAAATTGACCGTGTCAATTTATTTAAAATAATGCACTTAGGGTGAGCACAACGAGAGAACAAAACTCACTCGCGTGAATTAATGCGCGAATTGAGCACAAAGTAATGCACAAAAGGGATTTCACACGTTGCGTGATGAACAAAGCAAGTACGTTATCGCGACAAGCGGTATGAAACGAGAATGAACAAAGGGACGCGGAAAACCGTTGAGCGTCTTCTCGAACAATCCTCGAGAATCGATCAAGAAAGTACGCGTCGTGATTGGGCCGCTCGCTTTACGTGGTGATCGGTGATTGGCTGAGCAGGCGCCTAGGAGTATCGATCGGCTGATCGAATATCGATCAGCGGCGTGTACCGCTGCCCGGTAGGTGCTGCGGTGAGCTTGGGTGCGGCGGAGCAGGGAACTAATGGAATCTCAAACACTCCTAAAGTATTGTTACTAAAAATCTGAAAAAATAGGAAATGCATGGTACGAGGGGGCCAACTTTTTAGCCCGAACGAATTTTTTTTTCGATTATTATTTTAAAAGATACGATGGTCAAGTTCGGTTTTTCAAATGGCACTAACTTTTTGGAAGTCCTGAGTTGATAGTGCGTTAGAAGACAAAATCAATAAGCTATAATGTATACACTTTATTTCCACGGGTTTTTAAGATATTTCGCTTGCAAATTTCCTGATTTTCAGTGGAAAAACCGTCTCTGGACTGGCAAGGACCGGGGTCAGTTTTACTGTCGTCACGGGTAGCACTGCCTGTTGAAATAGATACCTACCTGCCAAAGGTCTACCCCGGCCCACGGGCTGGACAATTCTTTTCCGTCAGAAATGCCACTTAGGTAGGTACATCTGCAGTATCGAGAAGCGCACCGTTACTTTTATTTCGCACTTGCTTCTACGCTCGGATGACCGGTTCTTTTCGGAGGGATGCAAGTTCGATTGGTTAGGTTAGAAGGTGTGAAAGTTGCTAAACTAAATATTGTTACGATTTTGGTTGGGCATAACGCGTATTTACTGAACGGCAACGATAACAGAACATTAACAGCGGGTAACGAATACAATCAGTCAGGCGGAATACAATATCGAGACGTCTGCTAGCAATGGTGGCTGACTTTCGAGTGACAGCTCGACAGGCGATCGCCTTCTTCTCGCTGTCCTCTTGCCCCGCTCGCGAGCATCAGTGGGCCTTGGATTTCCATGCAAGGGGTGTTCGCAACAATATCAACCATAGGGAGCAGATTGTATCAGAACCAATCGGATTTGCATCCCTCTCAAACGGCTGCTCTCTTGAAGAGGCCTTCTTCACAGAAATACCTCCTCCCCAATGCCCGCTTTCTCTCGCACGGAATACGTCAACGCATGCTTCTGTTTTAATATCGGAGCTCGTGTTTATACTCGAGAGGACCACGCGTGGACAGCGGGTTACCCCTTTTCTTCCTGTGTCTCTCCACGAGGAGTATTGACGGTGGATTGTAGGAGCGTAGATGTCTCGATGCCAGTTATTGAATTCAGGAGAGGATAGAAACATTTTATTACAAAACACACATGTACTATAATTAAAGTAAATCGTATTCCTTTTGGGCAGGAGTCGCCCGACGCTCGTCGAAGAGATGCGGCCTCTGGTACCCCGTGGCGGGGACAGTCCTTCGCAGGGCCTCACTCGATTTTTATGGCTTTTTCCGGAAAAAGGTACGAATCCTGGGTCGAGCGTAGCGAATTAGGGTCGAACCCCGGCAGTCGAGGGTGTCACATCCCTTACAGCGTATTAAGAAATTCTTTTCTTCATCGTATCGAAAGGAAAGTGTCGCCGATGGATTCCTTATGTTTTTCTGATGAAAATCATACCAAATATCTTGTAAATCGGACAACGACACTTCCATATCCATACGATAAAGAATGGAGAATTATTTTATTTTATAAAAAGATACAGGGTAATTCTCTAGCTACGCCTGTCACCCCGTGGCGAGGACAACACCCCGCAGTGCCCATCGAATTTTATGGCTTACGGTCCTCGAAGGGTTTGGAATATCATTAACACGTGAGAATTTTATGACTTTTTCCGGAAAAAGGTACGAATCCTGGGTCGAGCGTAGCGAATTAGGGTCGAACCCCGGCAGTCGAAGGTGTCACATCCATTACAGCATATTAAAAAATTATTTTCTTCGTCGTATCAAAAGGACAGTGCCGCCGATGGATTCCTTATGTTTTTCTGATGAAAATCATACCAAATATCTTGTAAATCGGACAACTTTTACACAGAGAATACAAATAGGTGGTGACAAAGTACTCCGATTTGCACGATATTTGGTATGATTTTCATCGGAAAAACATAAGGAATCCATCGGCGACACTTTCCTTTCGATACGATGAAGAAAAGAATTTCTTAATACGCTGTAAGGGATGTGACACCCTCGACTGCCGGGGTTCGACCCTAATTCGCTACGCTCGACCCAGGATTCGTACCTTTTTCCGGAAAAAGCCATAAAAATCGAGTGAGGCCCTGCGAAGGACTGTCCCCGCCACGGGGTACCAGAGGCCGCATCTCTTCGACGAGCGTCGGGCGACTCCTGCCCAAAAGGAATACGATTTACTTTAATTATAGTACATGTGTGTTTTGTAATAAAATGTTTCTATCCTCTCCTTAATTCAATAACTGGCATCGAGACATCTACGCTCCTACAATCCACCGTCAATACTCCTCGTGGAGAGACACAGGAAGAAAAGGGGTAACCCTCTGTCCACGCGTGGTCCTCTCGAGTATAAACACGAGCTCCGATATTAAAACAGAAGCATGCGTTGACGTATTCCGTGCGAGAGAAGGCGGGCATTGGGGAGGAGGTATTTCTGTGAAGAAGGCCTTTTCAAGAGAGCAGCCGTTTGAGAGGGATGCAAATCCGATTGGTTCTGATATAATCTGCTCCCTATGGTTGATATTGTTGCGAACACCCCTTGGATGGAAATCCAAGGCCCACTGATGCTCGCGAGCGGGGCAAGAGGACAGCGAGAAGAAGGCGATCGCCTGTCGAGCTATCACTCGAAAGTCAGCCACCATTGCTAGCAGACGTCTCGATATTGTATTCCGCCTGACTGATTGTATTCGTTACCCGCTGTTAATGTTCTGTTATCGTTGCCGTTCAGTAAATACGCGTTATGCCCAACCAAAATCGTAACATTGGTGTCAGAAGTGGGATGCCCGCCCGGAGCGGCATGCCCACTCGCGCTTCCGCGGTTTCCGCGGCCCCTGCGGACCTCCCTTCCGGAGCATCGGGCGACCCGTCCCTGCGGGAGCTTTTCACCAGCCTCCAGCCCAACATCGCGGGACAGATGCGGGAACTGCGAAGGGTCAACGAGGCCCGCTGGCAGCGGGAGGACCGTCTCAGGGAGGAGAGGGAAGCCGCCGACCGAAGAGCACAGGCGGCCCTCGAGGCCCGGTTGACAGGAGTGGAAGATCGCATCCAGGTTCCCGGCGAGGCAGCGAGGGTTCGAGGAACCCGAAGGAATGAACGACGGTACGAAGAAAACCTGCTGGCGGTGTGGAAGGACCGGACATCTCCAGAGGAACTGCTTCGGATCGAGGAATTGAGAGGAACGGCTCCAAGAGCGAAGAGAGGCCGTTGGAAACGGTGGGACCTGGGCTCGTTCGTTTTGGGGGAAGCACCGGTCGACCACACCCGGAACCGGGCTAGCGCTGCCGTGTGAGCGTGCGGATCTGCTGCAACGAGGAGGCGCCCGAGGTGCGCAGAGTTGCAGAGCTGTGACGAAGGGAGTTCGAGGGCGAATATCGTCACAGCGTAACTGAGTACGAAGACCCGACGGAGGGAGTTCGAGGGCGAATACCGTGGCGGGGTAGCTGAGTACGAAGTTGCGACGGAGGGAGTTCGAGGGCAAATACCGTCGAGAGGTCCACGACGCGTTGCGACGGAGGGAGTTCGAGGGCAAATACCGTCGAGAGGTCCACGACGCGTTGCGACGGAGGGAGTTCGAGGGCGAATACCGTCGCAGAGCTGGTGACCAGAACGTTGAACACCTCGAGCATTTGTCCGAAAACGAAGTCCTGGAAGAGAACGAGTGTGGTTATTCCAACCACGAAGAGGGAAAGGGGAAGTGCCCAACACTGCAGTCCGACTGGGAAGGACCCTACACGGTGCTGAGCAACGACGTCGTCTACAGGATTCAACGTTCGCCTAGGATGAAGTGCAGGGTGGTCCACGTACGACGCCTTGCGGAATATGAGGGACAATTGCAAGAGGAGTGAAGACGTCGCAGGACTTTCACTGGACTCAAGAAAGAAGATTAGATTGGGCTAATCCGGTGGACTGGGCTGCGGAGGTTGCCTTCGTAGCCCGGCCCCCGCTCTTGAGTCTGTTTCAGGGAGCACGATACCCCACGACGAGGGACAAGGTGTCGGGGGACTGCCGCCGCGGCCTGGCCACGCGCTCCCGAATTCCCCAAATGTGCCATAATAGCGTGGCAGTCCGCAGCGGGGTGCGGACATACGTGAAAGCGCCCCGCTAGCCCCCTGGAGGAGACCCTACGAGCCCCCGGCGCGGCCGGGATGGAGGTTCTCGCGGGGTACCCAGGAGAAAGCAGGGGAGGAGGGTGGACAGCAGGAGGGAAATGGCATCCCCAACCACCAGGCGGACAAGCGTTGCTTGGATCGGCTGGAGGGGGTGTCGCGAAGACGGGAGCGCTGGCAGGACGCACAGGACGGTCCCCTGGTTCAGCACCAGAGGCCAGGAAGAGGAATGGGGCCATTTTGAAGTCAAGGCCTCAGGATCGGAAGAAGACAGAAGACGGCCAGGGCTGACGAGACGGGTGGCTGGACTGGGGGTTGGGCCGCTTGCATGCTTGCGACTCGCTGCGACCCTCTGCTTGCGCGCTCGGCCCTCCTTTCTGGTTTTCCGGCTCGTGCGGCCCCAACGGGTTGTCTTCGGTTCCGGTCTAATGAGGGCAACGTTTTCTTCACAAGGGAACTTCGAAGAGCGAAGGGCCATGCAGGACTGCTGGAAGGACGTCGAGGACGAACCAGGATGCAGTCGAGGACGAATCAGGTTGCCGTCGAGGGCGAACCAGGTCGCAGCGCCGGAGCGACCAGACCGCTGCGGGGCGTTGGACGGAGCGGAGCCGCCCAGGGACGTTGCGGAGCGGCGCGGGATTCCGCCGTTGGAGCCCCGGAGGAACCGCCGTCGAGGGATCCCGGAGAAACGCGAGGAGCTGTCGCGTGCGATACGCGAGGAGCCGTTGCGTGCGAGACGCAAGGAGCTGCTGCGCACGAGACGCAAGGAGCTGTTGCGTGCGATACGCAAGGAGCCGTTGCGCGCGACCCAGCCTGCAGCAGGACGACGGGGGACAGCCACAGAAGCAGCGGCGACAACGGACGAGGACCGAGGATTGCACGTACCCACGCCTTGCCCAGGGTTTTCGGAGTGGTTTTTCCCTGGGCGGGAAGGCGAATGCCGAGGCGCCGGTCGGAAGGGGCCACGCGGCGACCTTTCCACCCTTCCAGACCACGGTACGGCTGCAGGAGTTGCAGAGACTGATGGAAATCCAAGGCCCACTGGTGCTCGCGAGCGGGGCAAGAGGACAGCGAGAAGAAGGCGATCGCCTGTCGAGCTGTCACTCGAAAGTCAGCCACCATTGCTAGCAGACGTCTCGATATTGTATTCCGCCTGACTGATTGTATTCGTTACCCGCTGTTAATGTTCTGTTATCGTTGCCGTTCAGTAAATACGCGTTATGCCCAACCAAAATCGTAACAATATTTAGTTTAGCAACTTTCACACCTTCTAACCTAACCAATCGAACTTGCATCCCTCCGAAAAGAACCGGTCATCCGAGCGTAGAAGCAAGTGCGAAATAAAAGTAACGGTGCGCTTCTCGATACTGCAGATGTACCTACCTAAGTGGCATTTCTGACGGAAAAGAATTGTCCAGCCCGTGGGCCGGGGTAGACCTTTGGCAGGTAGGTATCTATTTCAACAGGCAGTGCTACCCGTGACGACAGTAAAACTGACCCCGGTCCTTGCCAGTCCAGAGACGGTTTTTCCACTGAAAATCAGGAAATTTGCAAGCGAAATATCTTAAAAACCCGTGGAAATAAAGTGTATACATTATAGCTTATTGATTATGTCTTCTAACGCACTATCAACTCAGGACTTCCAAAAAGTTAGTGCCATTTGAAAAATCGAACTTGACCATCGTATCTTTTAAAATAATAATCGAAAAAAAAATTCGTTCGGGCTAAAAAGTTGGCCCCCTCGTACCATGCATTTCCTATTTTTTCAGATTTTTAGTAACAATACTTTAGGAGATACAGCTCTGTCCAGTGTTAGCTGGGACACCCTGTAGAACGATGCGGGTTCTATTTCTCTGCGAATAAAATCACATCTGAGGACGATAAAAAATGCACTCTTTTAATTGCGGTAGGTCCAAAGATGTACGAAATCATAAAAAATCTTATGGCCCCGGAAGAACTAACGGCGGTAACGTACAATAGCATTATTGAAAAATGCAAGATCCATTTTTGTAAACCAGTGAACGAATTATTAGCCCGTGTCCGATTTCAAAAAAGAGACAAACGCTCCGGAGAAAGCCTCAGGGATTTTGAAAGGGAGATTCGGACACTCGCGAGAGACTGCAAATTTGGAGTAGCTAATGACGCACTACCTCAGAGCATAATGATCAGAGATCGATTTGTTGCAGGTATAGCGGATGCAGAACTGCAAAGATATTTATGCCGTAGACACGAAGAATGCGTGTCGGCAACGAATAAAATAGGGTTGACCCTAGAAAAGGCTCTGGAAATAGGAAGCAGCATCGAAGGAACTGAGAAATTACAGAAAATCCTAAAAAATCCGGAAAATAATCTGGTTCATAAAATGGGGAAAAAGACCTGAAAAAAAAATATCGATGACGGAAAACGGGGAAAGGCATGCTTCAGATGTGGAAAAACAAATCATGAACCAAAGGACTGTTACTACAAAAATAAAAAATGCAACGCGTGTGAGAAGAACGGGCACATCGATGCAGCGTGTTTCTCAAAAAAGAATGCACAAAAGATCAAGAAAAAAAATCAATCAGCTACCCATCGAATGCATAAATCTTCCGACGAAGATTCGGATGGAACCACAATTTTTTCGGCAAAAAAACAAATGTATTAATTACGCCGGAAAATCAGAATTTAACACTAAAGTTAAATTAAACTCAATTGAGGTGGAAATGGAAGTTGATAACGGCGCCCAAGAGTCATTAATCAACGAGTCAACTTATAAAAAAATCTGGAAAGGAAAAGAACCAAATTGGACGAAAACGGACTCAAAATTGAGAGCATGGGGAAACAGACCCATAAAAACAATAGGCATAGCCATGGTTAACGTCCAATATAAGGGAATAATAAAGGAATTACCAGTAGTGGTCACGGCAGAAGACGGGGGACCAAATCTATTTGGATCAAAGTGGTTCAAACATTTCGGAATCCAGGTATCCGGAATAAAACAAATAGAAAAAACAGAACCAGGTTACAAACAAATGTTAAAAGAATTTCCAGGGTTGTTGAAGAAGGAACTGTCGGGACATAAAGGCACTCCCATACACATCGAATTGAAGGCAGGGTCTTCACCAAAATTCTTCAAATCAAGAAGAGTACCATACGCAATGGCCGAGGTAGTAAATGAAGCATGAAGCGAAATGGAAAGAGACGGGATGATTACACCCGTAGATCAAGCAAACTGGGGCACTCCAGTAATCCTCGTAAAGAAAGCAAATGGAAAAATCAGAGTAGTCGGAGACTATAAAATAACGGTGAATCCGTTTGTAAAGGACTCAGAATACCAATTGCCAACAGTAGCAGAAGCAATGGCATCGCTGAACGGCGGAAAAATTTTTTCTTAATTGGACCTAAAAAATGCTTACAAACAGTTACGTGTAGATAAACAAACGGCGGAAATACTAACTATTAGCACTCCGAAGGGGTTATTCGAAGTGAATATTCTACTCGACGGGTTAAACATAGCACCAAGAATATTTCAAAAATTCCTGGTAACACGCCAGCAAGGCATTCCAGGAGTATTGATCTACCTGGATAATATCAAAGTACAAGGGAAAACAAAAGAAGAACATGATGCCAGATTAAAAGACGTACTACAACGTTTGGAGTACGCAAACCTACGTATAAACGAAGAAAAGTGTATAATGGGAGTAGACTCAATGGAATTTCTGGGTTATCAGATCTCAGAACAAGGTATAGAACCATTAAAAAAGAAAATAAAGGCAATAAAAGAGATGCCGACTCCAACAAATGTTAAGGAGCTCCAAGCTTTCTTGGGAAGCATAAATTTTTACAGCAAATATATTCAAAACCGAGCTGAAATAGCCGAACCTCTACATAGATTGTTAGAAAAAAACCAAAAATGGGCTTGGAATGAAAACCACACAGAGGCATTCAATAAACTAAAAGAGATAATTATATCTACGTCAATCGTATGTCACTTCGACGAAGGAAAAAAAATTGTGGTCGCAGCCGATGCTTCGCCATACGGCATCGGAGGAACACTCTCGAACGTGGGGAAAGATGGATTTGAGCATTTGGTAGCAGCCACATCGAGAACGCTATCAAAGACGCAAAGAAACTACTCGCAGTTGGATCGAGAAGCATTAACTTTAGTTCATGCGGTGACGTATTTCCACGAATATATTGCGGGACGGGCATTTACACTGGTGACAGATCACAAGCCATTGTTGGGAATCTTTAACCAAAACAAGGCAACACCAGAAATCATCTCCCCAAAATTGATTAGGTATCTAAACACGCTCAGGGCGTATGATTATGACCTTCAATATAGAGAAGGAAGAAAACATGGAAATGTAGACGCACTGTCACGTTTATCGTTGCAAGAGGACATACAGGTAGAAGAAGAAGAATTTGGGGAAGTTCTCATGATTGAAAATATCACTAGAAATCCTATATTGCCTCAAGAAATCGCTACAGAAACGAGTAAAGATCCAACGCTAAAACAAGCAGAAGAGTGGATAGTTGACGGTTGGCCAAAAAAGGTTTCCAGCGAATACTCCCCATTCTGGGCAAAAAGGCAGGAATTATCCACATACAAAGGATGCATTCTATGGGGAAATAGGGTTGTGATACCAAATAGCTTACGGAAAACACTCCTGCAGTATCTACACGCAAACCACCCAGGAATAGTGGAAACAAAGGCTACCGCACGATCCTACGCATGGTGGCCGCGTATTGATCATGAAATCGAAGTAATGGTAAAAAACTGCAGAGAGTGCATGGAAACGGCACCGTCGCCACGGAAAACGCCGACACAGAGGTGGACGGCTCCGGAAACACCATGGAACAGAATCCACCTAGACTTTGCCGGTCCTCATGCGGGACAGACATTTCTAATCGTGGTGGACGCCACAACAAAATGGCTGGAAGTAAGAAGAGTGAAAGCACCAAATTCGACCGAAGTAATAAAGACACTGCGGAGATTGTTCGCAACATTTGGGATCCCGGACATAATGGTATCAGATAACGGGACAGCATTCACCTCACAAGAGATGAAAGATTTCTGCAAAAGGAATGGAATCAAAACAATATTCACAGCACCGTACAACCCACAATCGAATGGACAAGCAGAACGGATGGTACAAGTAACAAAGAAATCTCTGGAAAAATTAAAGAAGGACGACTGGGAAGTAAAGCTAGCCAGAATACTGCTGAAACAGCACAATGCCTCCTCAACAACAACAGGCAAATCACCAGCAGAAATGATGCTGGGAAGACCGCTGAAGACAGCACTAGACAAATTGAACCCCAAAAAACAACAACTAAGCAGGGAGGAGAGTGGATATGCCGAAATAAACATTCGAAGATTGAAGACTGGCGATAGGGTCAGAATGAAAAATTATAGAAAAGACGGACCGAAATGGATTATTGCAAAAGTGACGGAAGTCCTGGGGAACAGGAATTACCTGGTTAAAGAACGAGATACAGGACTGATACACAAGAGGGATATCGACCAACTGGCACAACTTCCTCCGGCCGAGCCAGAGGTGGAACCCAAAAAACTTATTCGCGATCCCCTTATCAACACACCATTCGATGACAGCATAGACGTAGTTTCTGAGTTGCAGGAAAACGTGGAGTACCGGGAGCCAAACCGAAGGGCAAACCGAAGGTTCGTGAAGGACTCCCGTGAACCAAAAGTAAAAGGGGAGAGATGTCACATATCGACGAAGATCAATTATCGACCGATCGGCTGCTACCGGATTCGACGATGCGCGCGCAGTTGTCGCGTGGCTTTTGTCTCTCGTAAACGTCCGGAGGAAAACAATGTAACCGGAATGTTCCGGAAAGATCGTAAAATAAATATTATAGTTATTGTAAAAGGTGTGAGTTATTTAAGAATTTAACAGATGGCAAAATAGTGATAGGGGAAATGCGGCAACAGCGCGATTCGATTCTCGATACATCTCGGCAACTATGTCTTTCCTACATTTATCGGCTAGTTTGGTCTTCCACCGGTTTTGATGGTACAAGGCACGAATATACCATCAGCACCGGTCACGGAGAATACTTGAAGCTTCATTCTGTTATTCCTCGAGTCTGTCTCAGTACACGATTCATAAATTCATTATTATTTCAACGTACGGTGCTTATTAGCGTTCAAACGCACCAGACCCGTCTGCACGGATGTCTACTGGAGACACCTATACCCGCAAAAACTTCCTTCTTGCCGATCCCCAGGGCGAAAGTTGTAATTTACGGTTTGTTTACTACACGCGTATACGTACACGCGTAACTTAGCTTGTGTGAGCGTACGCACACATTCAAGGCCCGGTGAGACGGCAGCCTTAAGACATCGGAAGAAATCTTAAAGATCTGTAACCGTAGAACGCGGGGTTACCGGTGGGACGGTGGAGGTACCGTATCGCCAGCTCAGGACGGTGGGCCAGGGCTGCCGATCGAATGATCATACGCAAGGGTAAGGTAGAGTACGACTGTTTATTCAGTGCGAATGCTATGTACAGGGTATCCCGACCAGGTCTAGGCTGGCATATAGTGGGTTGACCGCCGCGGTCGGCGAGTCGTGGCATCGGACTCGCCAGGGCCGCGGCGGCGTCGCGAGGCACGGAGAACGGGGGGGGGGCCGTCTTAAAGCCCCCCCCCCCCCCCCCCGCCAGGGGAGCGGCGGCCGCCGCTCCCGTCTGAGCAATCGAGCTTCCCCCGGGGTACGCAGTGTGCCCCGGCCCGGCCGCGCGCTACCAAGCATTGCGCGGCGACCGGTTGGGAGCTCGATCGCGGGGTCGCGGGGCGGGGGTGTCGGGGGACACCACCGCCCTAGCAGCAGCGACCCCGGAAGGGGCGACTCGGGCGCGTGATCCGTCGCGAGTCGCCGGTCCCGGAGAATATTGCTGGGGGAGGTTGTCATACTCCCCCAGGGACGACCCCGTTCAGGGGACCTAGCGCGGGGCTGCATTGAAGCGCAAGGGGGGAGGGTAGCGAACGTATCGCTTGTTTGATCTCGCGTCCAAATCCCTCCCCTCGGGCGCGCAGCTCCGCGCGCGAGGTAGATCACCTTGGTGGTTTTAGTGGGTTCGAGTCCCACATAACCCCCTGCCCGCCCCCGCGGGCGGGGGGTATCCGTGGGGATTTCCACCAAGTAAAACAAAAAAAAAAAAAAAGGCATATAGTGGGTACACGGCTTAACCTAGGCCTTAAGCTAGCACGGCGAGTCTCGGTGTATACGACGGCGCGTAATGTGGCGTGTTATTTGATCGACGGTGACGATTCGGCGGCAGTGGAGAGGAGAGACGATTTGACCC